>OW119924.1:105775386-106975386 GCA_933210815.1 Meta bourneti
CGAACTCTACAAAGGAAAATAGTAACTTTCTGTTTTTATCAGAAAAATATCAATGACAAAATATTGAACTTGTGAAAAGATCTAAATAAATGTTTGGAAAACAACTATCAAACTTTTTCTGCACTCTTAAGTGTTAAATTTTTATTTGTATCGACTATCGTCTGCCTATAAGTCTGTGACAAAAAATTCAAGCAATCACCACGCAGAAATACAGGGTTATTGTTATAAATATATGATGTCGATTCAAAACCATCCTAGAGCTCATGGAACAGCATTAAAACCCTCTACGTATACTAATCTCTGATTGAATGCTTCATAATAAAATAAAGCAACGGAAAGACAGAAGAATGTAGACAACAATTCGGATACTCTACATCAGGGGTGCCCAACCCAAATCGGTTGGTGGACCAAGTAAAAATTTACTAAACTGAGGTGGGCCGCACATATCAAAATAAAACAACAAATTATTCAAAATATTTTATTATCGTACAACATTCAAAATATTTTATTACCTTACAATTAATGTGACACTTGTTTTTGTATTTTACTTGAGATTTTTTTAATATCAACGGATAATTTAGTCGACGCGCATCGTAGTTGATTGGTCATGTTTTCATCGAGCAACCTGCTGCGATACTTTGTTTTTACCAGGTTTAATTTGGAAAAAAATGACTCGCAGCGATAAGTAGTTCCAAATGCTGATATAATGCGCATAGCCAATCGTTTTAAATTTGGAAATTTATCTTCGAGGATATATTTTTGATAATATTCAATCTTATTCCCTTCGCACAGGCTTTTTAGCTCGATGCTTGATTGTAATTCTATTAGCTCCATTTGTAAATTTGGAGGCGCTTATTCCACCTCTACATTAAATGGAGCTAAAAATATTGTAAACATTTCCTCAAACTTTTGTATGTAGGAGAATCTGGTGTTGAATTCTTCAAGTAATTTTCCGATTTCCGTAGAATATTTGAAGAAGTTTTTATGGTCACTTTTATAGTCATTTAACAATGGGAAATGAATCAAATTGTTTGACCGCAATTTATTTTCATAAAGCTGAAGCTTTGCTACAAATGCTTTTATATCTTGATAACAATCGGTAATCAACTTATTTTCACCTTGTAACTTCTAGTTTAGCTCATTCAGTTTCATTGTTATATCTGTTAGAAAACATAAATCTAGAAGCCATTGATCATCCGAAAGTTCACTCATATTATGACCATTATTGTTCATGAAAGTTTCAATTTCTTCCCTTAATTTCCAAAATCGCAATAAGCAGTTTCCGCGACTTAACCACCGAATTTTGGTGTAATAAATGAGATCGCCATATTCAGATTCCAGTTCCCTAAGATATTCTTGAAATTGACGATGCTTCAATGGATTGTTTTTAATTGAATTAATTACCTTGACAAAAACTTTCATCACATGAGACATATTTAACACTTGTGCACATAGATTCTCGAGGTGCAAAAAACAATGACAAATGAACATTTCAAAATCATTTGAACTGTTTCCCAAAGCTTTTATGTGATCGAAAATTAATGTAACAGCACCAACATTTTTTCCAACCATCTGTTGCAATGCCTACAAGATTTTTCAAATCTATCTGACGACTTTGCGCGCAATTTATGACAGCATCCTTAATATCTCTTCCGGTGGTAGTACCTTTCAAACTCACAAGTTCGAGTAGTTCTTCAGTAATCTTCATTTGACTATCGACACCTCTAATAAAAATAGCAAGTTGAGCAGTATCATTTATATCTGACGTTTCATCCAAAGCCAGTGAGAAATATACGAAGCTTGTTGTAATTGTGTTTAGAGATGCAGAAATCTCACTCGAAATGTTTTCTATTCTTCTTTCTACAGTTTGACGTAACAGACTAATTTGAGTAAAGAGATTCAGTTTTTCTGGACAGATTTCTTCAACTGCGGCAATTAGAGTCTTTGATATAGTTACCGTCTGTAAAAGGCTTCATATTTTTAGCAATAATGTGGGATACTCGAAAGCTAGCACTGACAATACCATTTGATTGGCCAGTTTGCTTATGAAATATGTATTGTTGAGATGTCAAATTGTTCTTCAAAGATTGTAACTTAGCTTTCCGTTCGCCAACAGTAAATTTATCAATTTCTCCATGTTTTTGTTCATAGTGTCTTTTTAGGTTGTATGATTTTAAAGTTGAAATTGAATGACGACGTAACATCTTCACATTTTATACTTGTGTTACAGAATGTCTGCATAAAATTGATTTAGATTTAGGTTTTCAAAATTTTTATTTCAAATGCAAAAAGGCAATTAAGCAAAGAAGAACAGCAGTGTAATTATTACACTGCTCGGCAAAAAAAAGTTTTTCTGCCCGATAGCCAAATGTTTATTTTCTTATTGCTTGGAAGTCAAATGAAGGAGAAAAAAATATTTCGGAAAAAATTGCACTGGGAGAGGTGAGGGTAGGTCAAAACACGATTTTTTCGATTCAACCGTCTATAGTCCAAATGTCTAAAATAATATAGACAGTTAAAAACTTCAATTGGGCCGCAAAAAGTCTTCAAATGGGCCGCATGCGGCCCATGGGCGGCGGGTTGGGCATGCCTGCTCTACATTCTATTCTTAATATCAATATTGCATCGAAACATAACAAGAACTTTTAAACTAAAAGACTATGATAGTCATTTCCTGCTAAGTCAAATGAAAGTGGCATTAGTGTGTCTGCGGCGATTCATGTTTCCTGCATGAAACCGAACGCGTTGTCACTTGGCTTGATTTTCAAACACGAATTCATTCGTTGCTACCAACTTCCACAAAATGAATTCGGAGTTGATTTCTGATAGTTGGTTGTTCAACGCCAATTATATTAAACGAGTAAAAAAAGAAAACGTCACGTAAGCTGAGAATAAATGCTAAACAGAACACTAAAAGTACACTGCTTTATCAACATTCTCTACCAACTCCACGCACGAATGTGTTTCGGGAACCGCCATAAGCAGAAACTATAGACCTCACCATTATCACATTATTCCGATAGGCACGAAAGTTTATTGTATTGTAAGTAAGTATTTAGATGCTTACGCACCACTCTTAAAACTTCTACAACACACCAAAGTGAGCACATTTGAGGCCACGACTTATTTAACGTGCACCAGCCCACACATACTCGACGATATCTGGTCAGGTCGAGTATCAAACTCGCAACCATCCGGTTACTAATCCGCTGCTCTTCCGACTGGGATACCGCGGCCTCTATTTACGTTAAAATTTAAAATTATTTTGTATTTAAAATATGGTAGGTAGGTACGTAGTTGAAATTTCACGCACTGGAGAAACAAAACGGGCTACTGTCAACGGTCCGTGATCAATATCGTAGAGAAAGATACGAGGACAACACCTCGACATTTCGAACCATCGTCAGATGACGAGGTCAACACCATTGTGAGGACAATCGAGGCCACGACAGAATTAACCTACACCAGGTGCCATATAGACGAAGGTTTTTGGTTGGATCAAGCATTGAATTCGCAACCTCTGGTTGCTAATCCTCGACTCTACCAACTAGGCTATTAAATCGTGGTGATTTGGGTCATCCCTTTTCGACAGGTAAAAGAGATAAACATTTTACGCGGCGACACAAACTACTCTGAGCGCGTGCTAAAAGAGCTCCTTTCAGTTCCAGAGTTCGAAGTATCCTCCCTTCTTTCGTTCCTCGGGTCCGCGGTTGCCCGGTTGGGAGCGTAACCTGAGGGTTGCGAGTTCGAATCCAACCAAATACCGCCGTGTACAAAGGGGACTGGTGGACGATAAATCTGTCGTGGTTTCAAATGTCCTCACGTTGGCGTGGTGTGGAAGTTTAGAGAATGGGGAGTCACACACAGCTCAGGTGTTGACCTCTTCATCTGACCGTGGTTCAAAATTACGTGGTGTTGTCCTCGATTCTTTCCCTCCGGGATTAATCGCGGACTGTCGCCAACAGCGCGTTGCGTTGCTCCAGTGCGACGTTAATTAACTACCTACCTGCCATACTTAAAAAAGATCTTGCTATAATTTCAGTAATCATTTAACTTTTTTTTATTCTGATAATATGTTTTTATATTTTTTAATTCCTCAGTCAACTTCCGATTCCCTAACTTAATGATACTTTAAACTAGGTAGGTAATTAATTAGCGTCGCACTAGAGCAACATAATGGCGACGGTCCGGAATCAATCCTGAAGTGAAAGATCCAAGTGACACGTCAATAGCCCGTTGTGTTGCTCCAGCGTGACGTTAATTAAAATACCTACCAATTAAAACATCTCGTAAATTTGAACCACGATCAGATGACGAGATCAACAACTGAGCTGGCACCCCACACTCGAAACTTCCAAACTACGCCAACTTGAAAACATTTGAGGCAGCGACAGATTTAAAGTGCACCCCCCCTGTACACGACGGTCTTTGGCTGGACCGAATTTCCAACTTGCAACCGTCCTGTTTCTACTTCGTTGCTCTTCCAAATGGGCCACCGTGGCCCATACTTTCAACCAGAGCGACGGAGTATGTAGTACGCATACAGAGACGTCACTGTCATAGTATGTAATAAGAAGCGAAATAACATGATATCTTGAACAGATGGTGGCGCCCTCGAATTTGGTGTTCGTCATCATTGCTATTGCAACCAGTTCTTCCGTCTTTGCTTCCATCTGTAAAAAGGTAGGAGGTAGTTGGAAAAAGTTAACAGGTTGCGCTTTCTCTTATGGAAATAGAATCAGATTTAGAAAGTTAATGTATATATATATATATATATATATATATAGGTAGGTTTAATTAATGTCGCAACTGGAGCAACACGTTAGAAAGTTAAGAAAATTTAAGTAACAGCTTTAGCTGTTTGATATTTACTCTATGAATTGGAAGACCATTTTGCTTTTTCTGTAATTAAAATCTAACTATTTTAGGTACATTATGCATTAATTATCTTAAAACTCATAATATTTTCGCGAATACGTCTTCTAAACTTAAAAAAGCACTTAATTTATGAAAAAGAATTGAAATTAATTTTAAAAGAATGGGAAGTTGTTTCTTTTGTTTCAGATAATTGTTTCTGAAGTGAGTGCTTTCTAAAAGTTACAAATGTACCCCCAATTCAAGCTCTTTTTAAATATTAAACAGTTGATTGTTCACCTTTAATGATATAATCTATGAAACACAACATATCCATTATTGAAACAAGAAGAGCATAATAAAATATTTTTATTGATATAACAGGTAGGTAGGTATTTAATTAACATCGCACTGGGGCAATTGGAAACGGTCCGGTATCGAATCCGAAGGGAAATATCCAAGGACAACGCTACGTAATTTCGAACCACGGACAGATGACCTGAGCTGGCACCCCACTCTCCAAACTTCCACACCACGCCACCGTGAGGACATATGAGGCCATGGGAGATTTAATGTGCACCAGAACACTATGCACACGAGTTAAGTTTATTTTTCTAAACAAATACAATAGAAAGTACCTTCAGAGAAAATACACTCACAGATAATTTTATTGCGTCATTTATCGTGAAGAATATCTGTCATTATTCAATACTATTTAAGAATCACAAGTTTAGTTTCATTTAAAACAAATCTCACCCTGCCGTCGAGTTGATAGGTATGTAGTTGAATTTACGTCGCACTGAAGCATCACAACGAGCTATTTCAGAAAGAAATTATAATTTGTTTTTAAATGCATTTTTTATATTAGTTTCCGTAGTAGTTTTTGTTTTAACATTTCCTCATAGGTAAATACCCAACTAAATGTCCCTTCCTGTTTAAATGAAATATGCAAAGCCTTGTATGGCAATTGCGCATGTCTTCATATGTAATGCTGCATTATTATTATTATACTTAGGTATACAATTTCTATGAGGCTTTCTTAAGCCTAAAGGTTTTCAGCAGTCTTTTGATATCAACAGTCCCCCCCCCCACCGACGAAAGACGCCAACCAAATTTCTTTAAATAGAGCAAAAGCTTCCTCTGGAGCTAAAAATGAAGAAAAGCGAGCACTGGTGAAAGAATATTTGGAATGTCCCCATCAAAAATTTATTTTTGTTTAATTCAATCTTATACGGACACGAGAAGATAATAGGTTTTTAATACAGTGTAGATTACAGATATTTATTTTCAAATTGAATGGTCATAATTATGACCTTTCAGTTATTTTGTTAGCTAATGTTAAATAAGTTATTTACAAACAAAATAAACTTCAACAAGTAATCAAGACGTCTTTATTGCCGGGATTTTACATCAAGTTCATAATCCTAAGATCTGTAGTATTTGAACGTTGAAAACATGTCAATTTCAAGTCTTCGAAGCAAAGGCTATTGTAATATATTCAGGCGAAGGTAATTTTTTAAGAGATGTACAATTATGTTTTAAATTAGGTGTGAGATTCATTTTGAAAGCGTTTCCTCGGAATATCTTTTAACCAAATATGCCGTCAAGTGCGTCGGCAGCATCATCCACGATGTCTGTAGAAAGAGAGGAACAAAGCATTGAAATTCAGTAAACTTCTTTATAGAACAGTTGCTTGTTACAGTCAACAAAAGGACATATAAAGCATGAATTACATAATGATAGATACTTGTTTAAGTGTTGATCCAAAGATAAATTATTACTAAAGAGACACACACATCAATTGTCACCTATCCATTTAAGTTACTTAGTGATTTTGAAATAAAAACGAGCAATTATAATATCGCAGCAATTTAGGAATATAATATTTTCAAATTCATACTCACTTGCATCGCGTCCTCTGTGAGCTATAAAAATATATTAAAAATGTTAGTGAAACATTTTTTGTTTTTGAAATGCGTTGTAATATCTAACGTTCAGCCATTTGATTAGTACAATTAAGTTATATTTACATCAAATCAATAGTTGAAAGTACGAAAGAGGTTGAAGGTTATCCAAAGGAAAGTACACTGGCGAACAATTATTGTAACTAATACACTGTGTTTAGCTCATAAAAATTAAAATTGCATTACCATCACCACTAAATTAAGAACTACTAAAGAAACCACTAAAGAAATTAAACTTTTATTACTTCAGTGTAACTAAAGGTAAATTTCGAAATCACAATAATCCAATTACTAAACTTGCATTATGTAAGTTGCATTTTCCATCCCACTTAAATATTTTTTAACATTTTTAACATGCACTTTTTTACTATAATTAGCTGTACTTTTTCATGCCTCTTTATTTCGTGTAACAGGGATAACAGTTTTGTGTAACTCTCCCAAATGTAAGAGTGGCGGCTAAATGCTTTCTTTCCATATTCTGCTAGAACGAATTTTTTTCAATTCAACATTATCCATTCAAGTCAAAGTTTAATGTATTGCCTTTGTCTAAAACAGCAGAACACTCGTCCCCATATAAGCCATATTAGCACATTAAATCAGCACTTGATGAATACTGAACTTCAAATCTAATATTCTCAAGATTAAGCAATATATTTCTGGGCTTAATTAGAAATATATTTTCATCAATCCTACACCGTTCTGCGTTACATGGGATGATAGGTAGACAGGTAATCAAGATATACACTCACCAGCTTCAGCAGCTAAAAAGCGAAATCATAAGAAATTAGACGTATAAATTATTCACATGGTAAATACAGAATTCTAAATTCAATATAGAGATTCAAAATTTTAAATCAAAGAAATATTTCCAGAAGTGTTTCCTGATTTTCCTGGTATTTCCTGATTTTTAAGCAATAAAAATTTAATATCCTGAGTTCGTAGGATGCTCCGACAATCGGAGCAGTCTGGAATTTTTAGTTAAGTGTAAAATGCCTCCATACGTTTGAAAAATATTCAGAATTTTTATACAAGGTTTGTAAAATTGGAATAAAACTACTTCAAACATCACTTTATAAAAGCAATAAAATGTACGAAACTTTGGAAATTATTTCATAAATAAAATCTATCTTCATGTAGATTTTTGCATTTACGTCTCGTTGGAGCGACAAACGAGGTACTGCCGCCGCTCTGTGATATATCCCGAAGTGATAGATTCTAGTACATCTCGCCATTTTGAACCATGTCAGATGACTAGGCGAACACCTAAGCTGGCATCCCACTCCCCAAACTTTCACACGACGAAAACGTCAGAAAATAGGACGCCACGACTGTTTGAACGTGTACGAGCCCCCAAATATGCAACAGAGTTTCGCCCTCTCAACCAGCCAGTTTAATAATTTACCAACTGAGCTATCACATCTCGATTTACTTTTAAAATGAGGTAATCTTTATTGGGCCGTAATTTTATAGTGTAAATTGTGTATAAAGAGAGTGTGTTTTTAATTATTATATTACTGATTTTAATGTGTATATAAACAATTTGTCTGCTTGCATGTGTAAAGATTCACCTCGCTTGAATGTCTTGTTGAATGATTTTCTCGATTTCTGAACATTTAAATTAAACTATCAAGAATGCAGGTCTATATGTCTCTGAATGGGTGTTATAAGAGTATCTTTTAACTATTTTGTACAGGTAGGTATTTAATTAACTTCGCACTTGAGCAACAAAACGGTCTATTGACGACTGTCAGGCATCAAACATAAAATTATTTTGTACAGAAAAATATGTTTTGAAATCTAATAAATATATTATTTTATACACATAGGAAATATAGTCATTATCCTTATGATCCATCATTTTCAAACTTTAAATCGAAATCAATTGGGTAGAATTTAAAACAGGAATAAAACTGATATTAACAACGATGATATTTTAATGGAATTTTCAACTATGGAGAGCAAATCATTCCATATCCAATCATTTTATATATATATAACTCGCAGAAGTTAAATTTTATTTTTTATACACCGAGCAATTTCTTCTGGAATAATGATGTTTTGCAGGAATTCCAATACAGTTCTATAAACCATATATAAATAAGTCTTCAACTAATGTAGGAACATTTTGCGGTAAAAGAATTATTTACTTAAACATCTAAATGTTTAACTTCAATTCCACATTTTTCACATAAAAAGAACATTTGTCCCAAACCTAATAAAACAAACCGCGTTTTTATGAAACAAATCGCATTTCCCGACGTCAACTCTAGAGCTCATAAAACAACAGACCTGTATAAAACTGTACAACTATTTCAAGGTGACTTCATTCAAATTAAGCTTACTTCTGATAAAGGAATTGGTGCATATTTGATAATAGGGTATACCATTTTTATAAAAAGAAGATGAAAATTTCTGAATGTAAAAGATATCAGATATTGCATTTTAAACTAGTTGCTAAGGTTTTATACACTACTGTAATTAACATATGCTTCAAGTTTTGCAAATACAATCCATTCAATCTCTAAGAGTTTTTGTTTAGAGGGCGCGAATTTGGGTTCGACAATCAGAAAAAATATTTATGCAGAATAGTACTCCTCTAGCAGGAATACAAGTACAAAGGGCTAGAACTAACTCAACACTCAGACGTTTCGAGAAATATCGTTTTCAAAAATACACTTGCATCTGTATTGGATATGTCTTATGTTCGATTTCTTATTTCTTTCATCATTTATTTAGATATGCAACATTGCTGCAAATGTTTATTCAGGAAAACAATAGTGAACGAAACAAATTTTTTTTTCGGCATTGTTTTTCACCATTCACTTATGAAAGCGTATGAAATATTTTTATTTGACTCTACCACCGTTGTTTAATAAATTTTACTTGAGATGAAGCACGTTAACCAAAACAAATTTAAATTTAAAATGGAATGATTTCTTACAAGAATATTGCGAATAATATCATCTGCTTTCGATTTCAGGATGTCTCGTATGCCTTGTAAAAGCAATGCGTATATCAGAAAGTTTAATTTTACAATAGAATTTAAATAGATTAAAATAGATAGTTTCAAAAACGTCTGAGTTTTACGTCCTGTATGATTTCAACTCTATTCCTTTAGTGGATTACTATCCCATATACAGAAAAAATGTTGAGTTAGGCGAAACCTTAGTGAAAATTTTGCACTTGGCTACTACAAACTGTAACCAAATATTGAAGGGGCGCCAATAGGCCGGTTTGAAGAGTACCGGATTAGCAACCGGAGGGTTACGAGTTTGAATCCTACCAAAGACCACCGTGTACAAAGCGGGCTGGTGCACGTTAAATCGGTAACGGCCTTAAATGTCCTCATTGACGTGGTGTGGAAGTTTCGAGATTGGGGTGCCAGCTCAGGTGTGACCGTGGCTCAAAATCACGTGGTGTTGACCTCGAATCTTTCTCTTTGTATTTGATCATGGACTTTTACCAATAGCCCGTTGTGTTGCTCCCGCGGGACGTTAATTAGAATACATGCACATTCTGCTTTAGGTGATGCAAATAAACCAAATTTCCATTTAAAGAGGATTAATTTATTACAAAAAATTATTGCAAATAAACATATTCTTCAATTTTCATTTCTAGGGTCTTACTCATGTGCCTGGTTAAGACAATACATATATAATCAAGTGCATATCTAAAATCGATACTTTTCAAAAACGACTGAGCTTTGCGTCTAGTAGAGAACTATCCAACGCGAAGAAACATCTTCGGCTCTTCGACCCCAAATTTGGGTCCTCTCAATGTTAGATACAAAACAGGTATTCAAAGTTCTTTCACTTACCCATTCCCAAAAGGGAGACCAAGGCGACGAGTACTTGCATTGGAGACATGGTAGCAAATTGATCGTTCTTTTGACTTTTCAATTCATGCCGTTTCAGCATTCGTATTCCGCTTATATAGAAATGGTAATGTTTTCCCAACTTGCAGCTGTTTCTTCGGAGATTGAAAATTCCTGTTTAGCAGTACTAAAAATGTTAAAAACCCACTCTGCAGTTTAAATCCTACTCCGAAGAAATTGAAAAGCAGTTAAATAGGTATTACATTTGATTTATTTCTAAATGTTTGACATCATAGCAGAGCCCTATCATCAATCACAAATCCAATTGGAATTCATCCTTTGGAATTGTATTGACGAATAGCTTAAATAGAATTCCAAAAATAAGCCAAGTGATGTCAGTTCTGAAATCTAACAGAAAACACGTACCTTTTGTCCCACAATCACTGTCACAACCAATATTTAGCTGGACAGAATATGCCTCTCAGCGTTATAGTTTTTGTGTTTGAGTTTCAAGTTAGAAAACTGTTATAATTTCAATTACCTTAGTTCGTATTTTTTCTGCTATTAAGATATTTAGTTTCGTAATTCCTGACAGCTTGCAATCACTAATCAGATCTACAGAGTATGTAGCTACCTATAAATAGGCTTCACTCTAATAGAATAGAATATCCTTTATCTTACTATGAACCAAATACAATGCCAACCCTACTATTGCATCCTGTCTGTCCAACTTCGTTATCATTTCAACGAAAGAAGTTCACAGGTTGAGTTATTTCTTATGGAAATAAAAACAGATTTTGAGATTTAAGTCACCGCCTTAGCTGTTTTATGTTTATTGTATGATTTCGAAGACCAATTGATTTTTCTCTGCAATTGAAAGCAAAATATTCTAGTTATATTAGATATCAACATTTTATATCTGAAAACTTTTTCGCGTGTGAATTGAAAAGTCACCTTATTTATGAAAAACATTTGTTATCTATTATAATCAGTATGTGAACTTGTTTCTTTAGTTCTAGTTGGTTGTTTTTGTTATGAATGCTTTCATAAAAATTACATATGTTCTATGTCGAGCCCTTTTGATATATTGAGTAAAAACTCTTGATCTCTGATGATAATATCTATGAAGTATGATTGAATTTAAAAAGTACATAACATAAAATATTCGTATTTACACAGTAACAGACACAACAAAAACATTACGAACTCTACAAAGTGTTCAAAGAAAAATAGTGACTTTCTGTTTTTATCAGAAAAATATCAAAGACAGCATATTGAAAATCTAAATAAATGTTTGGAAAACAACTATCAAAATTTAGATTTGTATCGACTATCGTCTGTGTGTAAGTCTGAAAAAAATTCAAGCAATCGCTACACAGAAATACAAGTTTATTGTTATAAATATATGATTTCGATTCAAAACCATCTTAGAGCTGATGAAACAGCATGAAAACCATCTACGTATACTAAGCCCTGATTGAATGTTTTATAATAAAATAAAGCAAGGGAAAGGCATAAGAAGGTAGACAACAATTCGGATACTCAAAATCCTATTATAAATATTAACATTACATAGAAACATTACAAGAACTTTTAACCTAAAAGACTATGATAGTCATTTTCTGCTAAATTAAATTTAGGTGGTATTAGTGTTTCTGCGGCGATTCGTGTTTCCTGCTTGAAATGAACGAGACGTTACTTGGCTCCATTTCAAACACGAATTCAGTCGACGCTACAAAATTCCACAAAATGAATTCGGAGTTGCTTTTTGATTGTTGGTTGTTCAAGACCAATTATATTAAACGAGTAACGTCGCGTAAGCTGAGAATAAATGCTTATCAGAACACTAAAAGTACACTGCTTCCTTAGCATTCTCTACCAACTCCACGCACGAATGTGTTTTGGGAACCACCATAAACAGCAACTATAGATCTCACCATTATCACAGTATTCCTATAGGCACGAAAGTTTATTGTCCCGGTAGGAAAATGTGGTTAAATCCCTATATTCAGAGCTCATAAGAATATTTGCATGAGATAAATGTGCAAAAAATAACAACATCCACTCTTCTTAATTCAGTGTCCCACGAATTAGAAGTTGTTCTACTTGCTAAAACATATGCTATATAAATTTGTTTTACGTTTCTATTGTGTTTCTGTTCGAAATACCCTGGTTGTGTATTCTATTTTGTGACCTAGAATTTTATGAATTCGATACTTAAAATATCTTTTAAGCTAATATGAAATTGTTTTAGACTAATATTACTTAACCATTTGTATAAGCATTGTTCTAATTATTGTTTATTCAGAGTTTTATGTTTTTAAACAAATCTCTTCGTGGTATATACTCCATCGACCTTCTACTGAAATAGACGGAGCATGTTTCTGCATCTTCATGTCATTTCGTCAAGTTGCTCGGTTTTAAGATCTGTTACTTATTTGAGGGTAAAAGTATGAATCCCAAATTATTGATTGTTTAAAATTATTATCCACCGTGATCAAAAACACTAGTCAGCGATTCGACATCCAATGGGCTTTGTCATTTCGTAAGCTCACGTGATTTACCCTTCAGAGATCTTAAGACAGCGATTCCGCCCACATCTCCGTCTATTTCATAAGAAGTTCGATGGTAGACTCCAGTTTGAGAGACACTGCTTTTGCTCAAGAAATACACGTTTCTTTAAAAGTCTAAATGCACATTTTTCCAGTGCTGCCTTTGATAAATTTAAGGTACGTGCATCAAATAATTTCACTTTTTAAAAGCGGAACAGAAGAGACTGTCCATCAATATAAAAATAAATCGAATTTTTGGAATTTTTAAACACACAAGGCTGAATTCATCTGACCTAAAAAAGTTGATATTGACACAAACATAAAATTGAAGAACCGAAGAAAAATTAAATATTGACATTTTTATTGCAAAATCTATATTGGTATATAATTTTAATATTACATCATAAAACTTTAGTATATCTTCCCAAAGAATGATGTAAAAGCAGTGAATACCAAGTAATGATAAAAGGATTCTTTTTGTTACGTGGTAGAATGTAACTGGTGGGTTTGGCGACACGTGACCTAAATATTGCTCTTCTGACTCTTAACTCTGTGCTTCTAGTATTTCACCGTTCATATTGCTTGTTGAACACGAGTGTTGCAATTGCCATCATCATACTTTACAGGCCTATGATTAATTTTGTATCTGTGAACTGATTTTCTAGTTGCTGTCCCATATTCCTCCCCATCTCCTTTCGAATATTATTCAAGTAAATTTTCTAAAATGTCTACGAGTTTAACATCTTTTAAAACATGTTACAATTCTTGAAACAGATCTATCAGAAACAGCTGTAAAATCTGCAGGTTTGACGGTGTTCACCAAGGAAATCGTCGTGTGCTTCGGTGAGCTACCTCATTTCAGTTTTATTTGTCTTTACAATGGGAAAATCTACTTCACATTGGTATTATTTTCATTTCAATCGCAACTGGCATGCAGTTAGGAGCTAAATAATATTCTATTACAGTTTGTTTTACTACTTCTACTTTGCATTGAGGAAATTTAATCGATAGTATATATATTTATATATTTATATATTTATATTTATATTTATATATATATATATTTATTTATTTATTTATTTATATATAAATATATATATGTATATATATATGTATATATATATATGTGTGTATATATGTATATATATATATATGTATATATATATATATATATATATATATCGGACTGTACATGGTAATACATATATATATTAACATACATACATACATAACATACATAATAATAATAGACGATCAATCAATCAAACATACAGAATATTAAAACGCAAAGCAGCAAAAATAGACCAGCAAAAGGTCAAAAAAGTCAGATGGCTAGAAAGCCGACCTCAGAAGGCAGAACAGAAAGCAGAACTTTCCATGCATGCGCGCTGAAACTGCAGATGTGGACAGTTGTGGATCAAAAGTGTGTGGCTACTTTTGGTCAATTGCCACTCACACGCAGAAAACGCCATGTTGTATTGACTGGGTGAGGCTCCTCCCTGATGACGCCCTCATTCACCAACACTTCATTTTTTCGAAGTTTTCTTGGTGTTCATGTGTTTAAATTCCTGGATACCTCTTTTCCTCGATATACGTTCTCCTCTTCTGGATATACGTTCTTTACAAATTGAAATGCAAAAAAATTGCATAAGGGGACGTCTTCATATCACATTTTGCACAAACAAAAAAATTTCCAACGGAAACACCATGTTTTGATGCCTTAATCAGATTGTGCATCGTTAAATTAGTCTAAATATGAAATTTCAAGACTTTACTATCTTTACATTCGGAGATATTCAATATTAAAGTTGCTGTCAATTTCAAGGATCATCTCCACATTGAGGTCCACTATTCGTAGATCGAGATTAATTGTAGTTATAGCTACCCCAATTTCAAGTGTCAACACTGTTTGTCAGAGCGTGCAAACGATCCGAGAATTATTATAGTTATTATGAAAGTGAAAACTATTCGAGAATTATTATCCGAGGTTTGTCAGACATTTTTTAAACTTTTGGTTGCCACCTAAAATCGCCATAATGAGGAAAATTTAATGTAACGCAAAAACTAACCATTGGAATGACCAGGAATTTTGCATGGTCATATTAGGAGTCCTTCTGAATCAAAATATTCCTTCCCATCAAAATATAGTAAAGTTCCGATTAATAATTTTTTCAGACATTGATTAAATAATTATTATTGCATACTAAATATTATTTATTAAATACAGTACTAAGTGGATTTGCGTTGTTTAAAAGTAACATCCTACGCAAAATATCAGCGTTACAAAAATATTTAGGAAGATATCCATAAGTCTGAGAAACTGATTTAACATTAGGAACTTCAATCTTTCTGTACTCATAACTTCGAAACGGTTTGACCTAATGACACGAAATTTGGTATCTGTAGTTAAATTTTTATATAGATTCAAAATTGCGTGATGAAATAGAGGGTTTCCATTGGAAATTATAAAGCTGTTGCTCAATTTTATATGAAGACGACCCCTTATGAAAATTTATACATTTGAATTTATAAAAGACGTTAGTTTTTGCCAAACGCCATCTTTGAATTTGTCTACTGTTAAAATTGTTCCAATCAAGAGGAGTGGTTCGTTTTTTTTCCGCGACAATACGAATGTCGAATATTGTTCGGTTTGAGCTTAAAATAGACTTTGCTTTGCTTTAGTAATGGCGTATGTCTCCGTTTCAACATTATTTTCAGTAACTTCTGTTATTTATTCTACTATAGGACATTATGATAAATGACGTGATTTACTCGGAGGGTACGAAATAAAGTTCGTTTCAAGAGACATTTTCTGAAACCAGTGTTTCTCTGATTTTGCTAAGTTGAAGTTGCTGTAAAAGCAAACTACAAACTGGAACGAAAAAGCAGAGACCTCGTTTCGAAATATAAGGAACGGTAAATCATGACTTTATGTTGAAAAATGAGATTAAGTTAAGGAGAAATAAATTTTCTTCTTCCTTCAATACCCTTTTTATTATTTTATTTACACAGAAACATCCTTTATACGATTGGAGACATTAAATACCAGTTAATCCTCGTATGGATAAAACATTTTATTTTTTATTAAATTCAATTATTCAGTTGTATGTTATAAAGGTAGGATTAATAATTCACACATTTCCTAGGCATTCTATAGAATGACAAACCGGCAATATGTATGAAATACATCTCCGATTCGTTATTACTCGTCTAAAATTAAGTACAGTTCATAATAAAATTATTTCCTTTCTTGGTGCAACAAGTAGGTTCATATTTTATTTCGTTTTCTTTAATAAGAAAGGCATAATTTTTTTGTACAACTTTCTTTTTTTTTTACGTATTTTGAATAAAAGTTTTTTAATGGCACTCTCATTATTTTTTCAAAATAACATTTGTATTTTTGAGGAATGAACGGTTTTTAAATAATAGCCTTATCATGACCTTTTTTCATACTTTGCCTAAATAGCATTTGTCATTCTATAGAATGCCTAGATATTATATACAATGGCTAGGGAAAGTATATAATAATTCTCATATTTCATACTTTGCCTAAAAACGCCGGGCATTCTATAAAATGCCTACGTATTCTATAGAATGCCGGCGTTTCATACATTGCCGGTAACATATACTCAATATATGGAACAAGTGTCACACTCGAATATGGGGCATGCTTTATATATATGTGCATTTTACATGCTCTGAAAATCAGAAATTTCACAACGCGAATGTGAAACATTCTCTACTTGAAATGACTGTTTTTAATTAATTAAATAAGGCCGCGGTACCCCATTTGGAAGAGTAACGAATTAGCAAGTTCGAATTCAACCAAAGAAAATCGGGTACAATGGGGGCTGGCGCACGTTAAATCTGCCGTGGCTTCAAATGTCCTCACGTTAGCCTGGTGTGGGGAGTTTGTAGAGTTGGGTGTTGACCTAGCCATCTGACCGTGATTCAAAATTACTTGATGTTGTACTCGGTTCTTTCCCTTCGGGTTTGATCCCGAACCGTCGCCAATAGCCCGTTGCGATGCGCCAGTGCGACGTTAATTAAAATACCTACCTACCTTTAATTAATTAAAAAATCATGTATCAGTATTTTCCAACCATATTCAGAGCATAGTGTTTGGCTGAAATTTTGTATCCATATAAAATTTCAAGACCTCCGTTCAATAGTACTTTCAGTAAAATCCACAGGCACCAACACGCATTGTCTTTAGTATTGATTCTACTGAACATAAAACCGAAACGTAATCTATTTTGTAGTTTAGTGTTGATTATTCTTTACACTCTGGAAGACCAAGTTACTCTTGTAGAAGGAAAATGATGAGACGAAGTATGGCTAGCTAAGCTCGGAAATTGAAGAACCAAAACTGGTAAATACACTATTAGATAGAAAACGTGCATTACCTGAGATTTTACAAGGAAAGCTGGGTGGATGTAGCATTGATATGGAAAACAGTTATTGGATTTGAGGACGAAAGATTTATAATTAGAATGACATACTGAAAATATTCCGAACCTTTTATAATGACTAAAAGTTGATTAATGTAGTTAAAAGTAAATATAAAACCCATGAATATTTTTATTCGTACTTCAGCACTAATTAAATATATATCTTTCTACACTTTAAACATAAAGTTTTTATTTTTGTACAGCACATTTAAAGTATATATTGTTTGTATAAGAAGTTAAGTTTTGTGTTTGTGACAAATTCTTTTGAGGTTCCGTATTAGATACCATTTTCTTTAAATTTCTGAGTGCTTTTATATTATAGCTCAAAATTTTTTAATTTTGAAAAATTATATGTAAACACATGAATCTTAACTAATTTTGTCATGATTTGCGTCTGATTATTAAAAACTCATTTTCCTACTGTCGACAACTGCTTAAAATCAAGTGTTCCATATTACGTGTCTTTACCATATATAATGCTTGAACTATACAACCATATATGAAAGAAACAAAAACATGCAAAGATATATGAAATAAACTATCGTAGTCTCACTTTGAGAAATAATATTTTCTCACGTAAAATATTTCATATGAAACAGAACACTACGTATGAATTTTCATATTCAAGTCAACAGTATCCTGCAAAGTAGCAATTTCTTATTCGTTCTTTTTTCATAGAGCTGTCTATTTCTATATACATGGAAAGGTGGTTTAGTGCTATTGGAATGTATCCAACTTTGTATTGGCTTTATGTGTCTTGTCATTTTGCACGGTCACGATATCATGCGTACTCAATGTCTCTAAGCCGTCTTGACATTCGAAGAGAACAGCCTTTCAAAGAAGGGTGTATTTAACAATTTACTGCACCCACTAACATCACAATCCATATTCCCGACTGAAAAAAGACTTCTACTTTTTTATGAATAAGAAATATTATCTAGAATTCAAGAGAAGCTTTATATTATCCCATTATCTGAATATAGATGACTAGCTGAATTACCCTGCGTTGCTCGGGTTGAAATGTTTGGGATTCTAAGGAATGACTGTACCAAATTTTGGTGTGATTGGGTCTGACAGTGTTCGTAAAAATATTCACTGTTATTTGTATTGGGATTTCGAATTATTTTTAGCCTCTCTGCACACCCGAGACAAACAGAACGGGGCTTAATATGTATCCTACGCTTCCCGCGGTGTTCTGAAGAATAAGTACCAAATTTGGTGTAAATTGGTCTAACGGTGTAGATTTGTATAGAGAGAACAGACGCCAACTCTGCTTTATACGTGTATCGAAATTCATTGCCCAAACTTTAAGGGATGGTAAGGTGCTGGAAAATAACATTTTTTTGTCAAATATGTGTCTCTACGACTGTGCTGCATTAGAGGACGCTTTTTACGAATCGTTCTCTATAAGACTGTCATTTACAACTCGGATCTATATCATGAGAAGAATTCCGAGATGGATGACATGAGTCTAATGTATAGAGCTACCAATCTACACTATTAATGTGGATAGTTTGTCTGTTGGAAATCTATCTTCGTTTCAACCACAGCACGTAGAGGTGTCAAAATACGCGGAATAAACTGGGAAAGTTATCCCGCCCCTTTAAAATTTTCAAAAATTTAAATTTTGACATAAAATGTTCAAAAAATTACCTGATTGGACAGTGCCGTGACGTCACTGGCTGATTCCGTAACACTTCCGTAGCGGTTTTTGCCAACTTTTTTTATTATGTTCTTTTTTTGTCAGACTTGACTTAAATTTTCGTGTTAAATTCGAGAAAAAAGTAGAAAATGTTCAAAATTCAATATACAGTACTTTATCGTGTCTTACATTTTAGTCTTTAAATAAACATTTAATGCACTACTTTTTCGAGCCTTATATTTTACTTCTTTAAATAAGCATTATTTTTTATAATTATTTCACATCCAATATAGCAAACCTGTACAACTCAACTCTTAAATCCATCCTAATTTGGAATTTCAAATTGTCTACTGCTGCCTTTTTTGTAGCGATTGTTTTTTGCGTTGTAATGACTCTTTTTTTTTAACGACAATGCCAAAAAGAAAACGTTCCATAACAAGCAATACAGCTAAATATAAACTACGTGAAAGACGTTACAATGAATCTAAGGAACAAGCTACCAATAGAAGACGGGTCGAAGCTGAACGTCAGGGTGAAAGTGGGAAATTTACATGAAGAAGACTTGCAATGAGATGGCGAAAAATCTAATATGTCGTTTACTAACAATCAGTTATCCCGTGACACATTAAACCATAAAACTTTTAATTCCGAATAATAATGATAAATTTATAGAATTATATAACAGTGAATCTATAAGAAGGCACGCAAAAAAAGAGTAAAAAATCCAAGAGGGAGGTATTTACTAACACGTTGTCCACCGCAACGCGGGGCCATGCAGCTAGTATGAGCGGAAAAGCTGTTCACAGATTGTACCATGGACGCTTTAACAAAAGCCGGATGTTTCTCAACCTCACCTAGAATGTCTTCTTGCATTTCTGGAGTGTTTTAACTTCCCGGCCGACCCGAATTATGCCTACTGATTTTTACGAACTCGATCAATCAGGGACTTCTTGCACCTGCACACAACAGCTGAAGGCATAGTACATTCTTTGACAAAAATTATTTTGTTTTGATGTATTCTTACACCCTTGAAAGATTGTACAGGTTGATTTCGAGTCATCCACATCTTCCTATCAATAGTTTCCCACTATTGGCCGGAAAAGTCGAAATAATGAGATATACAAAGGTAGGTAGGTATTTAATTAACGTCGCATTCGAGCAACATAATGGGCTATTGGCGACGGTCCGGAATCAATCCCGAAAAGGAAATATCCTAGGATAACGCTTCGTAATTTTGCACCACTGTCACATGACGAGGTCAACACTTGAGCTGGCAGCCCACACTCCAAACTTCCACACCACACCAACGTGAGTACATTTGAGGCTACGACAGTTTTAACATTTGAGGCTACGACAGTTTTAACATTTGAGGCTACGACAGTTTTAGCCCTTTGTACACGACTGTCTTTGGTTGGATTCGAACTCGCAACCTTCGAATCCGTTCCTCTTCCAACCGGTCTACCGCGGTCCCAAGAAGCACGAAGAATTCATGGCAAATGAAGACCTAGCTGACAATAATGGGTTGATCCATACTTTAAATAAATGCAAAAAACTTTACGCAATCAAAATTAAAATCTTAGCTAAATTTAATATAAAACGGAAATTAAAATTTTTTCAGGAATTTTAAATACGCATAAAACAAAATTTAAAAAATCTATTTGTTTCTGACGATGGTGGGTCATAGTCTTTCAGAAATAAACATAGTTTGTTTAAACATGTCTTAATTGTTTTATTAGCAGTTTTTGTTTTAGTATGCACATATTAAATACTCTATACTAAATGGGCGGTTTCTTCCTGTTTAAAACAACTCTTGTATTGCTCCAATGCGACGTAAATTAACCAACTACATATCCTCCTTTTTAA
Source organism: Meta bourneti (assembly GCA_933210815.1). Lineage (NCBI taxonomy): Eukaryota > Metazoa > Arthropoda > Arachnida > Araneae > Tetragnathidae > Meta > Meta bourneti. The sequence continues at coordinate 105,796,527 of OW119924.1, forward strand.
ATGGGGTAGCCCGGTTGGAAGAGTAACGGATTAGCAACCGGAGAGTTGCGAGTTCGAATCCAACCAAAGACCGTCGTGTACAAAGGGGGCTGGTGCACTTTAAATCTGTCATGACCTCAAATGTAGTCACATTGGCGTGGTGTGGAAGTTTGGAGAGTGGGATGTCAGATCAGGCGTGACGTTTGGTTCAAAATTACGTGGTGTTGTCCTCGGATATTTTCCTTCGGGTTTGATCCTGAACCGTCGTCCATAGCCCGTTGTGTCGCTCCAGTGCGACGTTAATTAATATATCTACCTACCTTTTTAAATGATAAATGTACCACCCAACATGGCACTTGCGCTTTTCTAAACTATTTATTGATATGTCCCTGTGTGGACGCTTGATATGATTGATGTACTGTGCTGTGTAATTTGGTAACTCCTTTTCACAATTGAACTCTATTTACACCTAAGAGTTTTGAGTAGCGTTTTTATATTAGGAACCTGATTAAAGAAAACAAAAGACTCGAACCAACTACTATTTTCCTTCGAAGCAAAAACTTCCAGTGAAACTGACAATAAATGGAGGGAATTTCAATTAACGTCACACTGGAGCAACACAATGGGCTATTGGTGACGGTCCGGGATCAATCCCAAAGGGAAAGATCCGAGGACAACACCACGTAATTTTGAACCACGGTCAGATGACGGACAATAAATGAGTAGCGAGCTTTGTTACAAAGTAATTGGAATTTCACAAGAACATTATCTTTTGTTGAATTCAATCAAAATCTGTAATGAACAGTTAAACAGTAGAGACACAATTTAATTAAATCAAACATTAACTAAAAATCATAAATATATCACTTTTTTATTGTTTTATATCGACGCTACAGCTTTAAAAATTGTAGACGAAAATTCATAGCTGTAGATTTTTAGCCAGTTATAGTTTTGCTTTCGAATGTTAGGAGTCAACTTTTAAACAATGAAGTTCTTTTACTCAGCTTTAATTTTTCATGAATACGTCTTGAAAATGCTAAGGCTTTTCTGTCAGTAAATAAATATTTTAAACTTAATGTGGTTGTTTTGTATGACGTATTTGATAGCTTTACACACGGAATAAGAACTTAGAAAAAATATCTACATTTTAAAAATATTGATGAAAATCAAAAACGACATTTACTGTTTTTAATAGTATCTGTTATAAAAATATTTGAAGCGAATTAAGTTAATGTAGTACATGCGAACCAATACATAAAACTGTGGTAAACATTTCAAGGGGAGAAAAATGTAAGGGAGATTTTAATGTATTTAATTGTGGAAATCTTGATTTAATGTGCACCAGCTGATTTAAATCTGATTTAATGTGCACCAGCCTCCTTCGTACACGACGGTCTTTGGTGGAATTCGAACTCGCAACCCTCTGGTTGCTAGTCCGCTACACTTCCATCCGGTTTACCGCGGCCCTGTGTAATTTGGCGGAAGAAAAGATGGATTATGTGTTCGATTTTTTTCTAATTTTGATTTCACGGGTTACCCATCCAAATTGGGCAAGCATGTTATGGTAGGCCGAACGAAGAAGAGGAAAATCAGTTTCTTGTCTAGTGATACAGAGGCTGTTCGGACATTTTTTGAACGATTTGGATGAGCTGTAAAAAAATTGTATGTTACGAAAGAATTTTATTTTCACAGCAGTTAAATATCAAAGTTTAACTTATCGTCTGCTAACTCAGAGTTTTGTTTACTTTCAAAATGGCGCTTTTAAATAAGCAATGGATGGAAGGCTATGTTTCCCCTCTTTCCGAAGAGAATTGTGCTTATTCAACTATTCAAAAACGCTGTAAAATCATGGTTTTTCGATATCTAAGGGTACGATAAGTAATATTATTAATGAGAAAGGAAAAAACGTAACAGTGAAAAAATACTTCCAAAAAAGTATCCAAAAAGAAAAAATTTCTGAGACTATTTGTAAGGTAAGATCTTTAATTTTAAAAGAGAATCCGCCAAGTCAAAGGACTATAGCAAAGTGAACGTGAGAACTTTCTCTAAGAGATTTAGGATTGTTGCCGGTTTTGCATATAATGGAAAATTAAATGTAAAAAGAGGGGAAAATGTAAAAATCAACTCCCACATATTATCAAGACCCTATTTTATCCCCACTATTCAAAAAAGAAATACCATATCTTTACCCACAGTGCCAACAATCAGTAGAACTGCATCAGGGTAAAGCAAGCAGCCACACATCTAAATCGACTATTATATTCTTCGAAAAAATGGAACAAGAAACTGGTATCAAGTCAATACCCTTTACTGATATTCCTGATAAATCTCCAGATGTTTCACCCGTAGACTTTTGTACTTTTAAAAAGGGCATTATCGAAACGTCGACCGAAAACAATTCAAGGAATGGAAAACTGTGGAACAAGAATGGGACAAAATAGCACTGTCGATACTACAAAAGTCATTATTATCATGGAAATAAAGGTGTAGAAAGATAGTTAACAATAAGGGCTATCCAATGGAACATTTAAAACACAAAAATTTCATGTAAAAAATTGAGCTTCAGTCCATTAAAATCGTTCAAAAAATGTCCGAACATCCTCTGTATAAGGTGTCATAAAAAGCAACAGAAAAATCACGAGTTACAGTCGTAGAAGGACGGATATAGGCAGTTGGAGGATAATGGTTCATTAATACTACAGTGAAGTTGACTAGTTAAGAAGCAGTGACCTATTATAGAGAATGGAGGGGTTCTGTGTTGTCCGTAAGGTGTTTAGAACGGCTCTGAGCTCCTTATTCAAAGACCCTTGTGAGAGAACGAGTGGTTAAAAATTAGTCCACTGGGGAGTTAAGGATTCCGAGAGAGATCATTAGATTTGGCGACATTTTTCGAAAGTTTATTGGTAGAAAAGGCTGTGTTTCTAGAAAAGTCTCATGCGATTCTTAAATGTAGTGGAATGCATCTGTCATCAGAAAGGATGAATAAACAAACAGCTTGAGTAAGCGGGACCGTTTGAAGCCATGGTTAATGGAGTGGGAGAGTTGTAAAGATGAAAGTGATGACAAATTGCATTGGGAACCAATACAATTTGACTAACGTTTCAGACTAACGGATCAAAAGAGAATTTAGGGGAGTAATTTTGAAACGTTAAGCGACATCCATCTATAGTGAATAGTAGTATATCTTAGCTGGTTTATTTTAGTTTCTATTCATGCGTGTATAAACTTCAGTTTACATAGTGCACCAACTGCAGAGGACCCATTAAAGAATTCGTTATCTAACCACTTACTGAACAACAACCGAAAAAATTGTTGAGTTTTTTCTGAAGCATAGCATCGTTTCACTGTGGGAGACAACATATAAATAACTCCCTCAGGGCATATATACGTTCGTAATGTGTAGTCTACCCTGCATGTATTTGAACCAGTTTGGACTTTCTTGACCAACATAATCTTTCCTACCCAGAATTATTGCAACCAATCAGTGTAGTTTTTCAGTCATTAAGTGAGTTAGGGGATAAAAAACAGTACATAATTCGGATATCTCATAGAGCCCAGAGGGTTGAAATTAAACTGGATTATCGACTATTAAATTCTTGGAAAAAATGGAACAAAAAACTGGTATCAAGTCTGACTGCCCTTTACTGATATTCCTGCTAAATTTACAGATGTCTCACCCATGAATTTTTGTACTTTTGGACTTTTAAAAAGGGCATTATCGAAACGTCGATCGAAAACCATTCAAGGACTGGAAAACTGTGGAGCAAGAATGGGACAAAATACCGCTGTCGATACTACAAAAGTCATTATTATCATGGAAATTAAGGTGTAGAAAAATAGTTAACAATAAGGGCTATCAAATGGAGCATTTAAAACACAAAAATTTCATGTAAAAAATTCAGCTTCAGTCCATTAAAATCGTTCAAAAAATGTCCGAACAGCCTCTGTAATATTGAGTTCTGAGAAGTAAGTCGATATATGACTGCTGATTTTTTCTAAAATTTGTGTTCTATGTACGGCTTCCAATTAAGTTGAGAGTCTAATATTGATCCTAAGTATTTGATCTGTATGGACCAAAGGGGATAGGTTTTCTGTCAAGTTTAATTGTGGTAATCGAATAGAAACGCTGCAGAGAAATATGATGGCTTCAGTATTATCGACATAGAGTTTAATTTTCATTTGGCAAGCCAGGATTCAAGGTAGAATATGCTTGAACGTGTTGCATGAGAATTGCTGCATAATCTTCAAATATACTAATTTTAGTGTTGTCGGTTTGAGGATATCATTAAGCTGAAGTTAAATTTGTCACTTGTATAGATTTGTCATTTTTTACGAATTATGTTTCTGCAATTTTACAGGAAACGAACTTAAGGAGGGGCATTCATAATCCTCATCCAAACTGAAAATCGACTTTTGTAGTAGTCATTTTAATGTCACCTTTCGTAGTTGTGTCATACATTAGGGTTCAGATGTATGTGAAGTGTTATTATATGGATGGATATGTGCGATTTGCGATTTGCGTCCAAAATAAGTTGTAGAAATTATAAAAATGTCAAAAAGCAGTTGAAGAATTATTTTCCTGACTCTTGAATGATGCTGGCATTTTCCTACAAAGGAGAAAAGTGGTTATTCTAGTCACTTTTTCAATCTACCGTTAACAAATTCAACCAGAGTAATATTTGGTAATTCTGCTAGTATCTAATAACTTAGTAGACTTTTTATATAACACCTATCAATTTCCAAGTTTGCCTTCCACTTCATAACAGGTCCACTAAAACATTTTGTTGTGAATTTAAAAACAAAAATAATTACCTTAAAGGTATTGTGTATCCTTAATAGAAAAATCATTGTGGCTTACAGATATTTAGTTATAAAATGGTGTATTGAACTAACTATTGTAAAGGAAATCAGCCTAAACAGGTATTATCAAGGAACGTCTTTATTGCCGGAATTTTACATCAAGGTCATTTCATAATGCCAAGATCTGCAGTATTTGAACGTTGAAAACATGTCGATGCAAGTCTTCGAAACAAAGGTTATTGTAACAGGCGAAGTTAATTTTTTAAGAGATGTACATTATAATCCAGATATCTTTAGATGTGTCTTCATGAAGGTGTTGCGGGAGAATACATTTCAAGCAAAGACGTTGTCGAGTACGCTGGCAGCATCATCGGCGACGTCTGTAGAAAGATTGAACATGTGTATTTAAATTCAGTGCACTTATTAATAAAAGGGAGGTTTTTAACAATAAACATGAAAGGACGCCTCAAACATCAATCATCTAGAATTCGATATTTATATTAATTTTAAGTTCAAAGATTATTACTAAACAAATTCTCAACCTATGCACTTATATAACTATAAACTAATTTAGAAAGAATGGCTTGCAGAAATATTACTCCAACTTGTAAGAATAAAATGTTTTCAAATCAATACTCACTTCCATTGTGTCCATGATGTGCTATAAAAATTGTAAACAAATGTTATAAAACATTTTTCATTTGAAATATATTGTAATTTATAGATTTCAACCATTCGACTATTACAATTGTTAGTAAATCAGTGTTTGATGAATATCAAGCTTCATATGCAATGTCCTTTCACTATAGCAATACATTTATCTACCCAGTTAGAAATATATTCTTATAAATCTTATATAGTTATATACAGGGTGTTATCAAAATAATGGAAACACACTGGATTTATAAGGAATCCTTTACTAATATTGCGTAGAACCGCCTTTGGCATGTAATACAACTTGGATTCACCTGGGAATCGAATCATACAAGTGCTGAATAGTGTTTAGAGGAATATTGTACCATTCTTCATGGAGATATTGTAAAAGTTCCGGGAGAGATGCCGGTGGAGGATATCTCGATTCCGGATTGAACGCTCTAAAATAGACCATAACGGTTCGATTATATTGAGGTCGGGGGACTGTGTTGGCCAAGGTAGATGTTTCAGTTCATCCTCGTGTTCATCAAACCATGATTGGACCAGTCCCGCTACATGAATAGGAGCATTATCATCCTGGAAAATTCCATCTCCTGCAGGAAACAAAGTTTGCATCATAGGATGGACCTGGTCAGCTAAAACTTCTCTATACTTCTCCCCAGTGATCCTTCCTTTCAGGGTTACGATTGAGCCAGCAGAAAACCACGACATGGCTGCCCATACCATGACAGATCCACCTCCATGCTTGACAGTTGGAAGGAGACAATCACGATCATACGCTTGTGCAGGTGTCCTCCAAACGTGCACCCGTCCTGTTGTGGGGAAAAGTGTGAAAGATGATTCGTCTGACCATATAACTGTCTTCCACTTATCAATCGACCAGGTTTTGTGGTTGAGGCACCACTGTAGACAACGTTTGGCATTAACATCTGTGACAAGTGGCGTGGGAATTACTACTCTGCCGTAAATGTTCTGTTTGTGAAGGTGCCTCCTAACTGTAATTATTGACACTGGAGAATCCAGATACTGATTGAGCTCTGCGGTCACTTTGGCTGCAGTTGTTTTCTTTTTAGACATTACAATCCGCTTCAATACCGGTCGGTCTCTTTCACTCAGCTTCTCCTTCCGTCCACTATTTTGCTTTGCCGAGCTTGTCTTGCCGCGCTGTGTGTACGCTGTCATGACTTTAGACACCGTACCTGTAGAAACGTCTAAAAGCTGGGATGTTTCGGTCACAGTTGCTCCAACTAGTCGGGCTCCTACAATTTGGCCTCTTTGAAAGTCTGTGAGGTCTGACATTTTACGCTTTTCACAAAAATCCACGACGTATACAACTTCACTAAAGCTACCTCATACTACCATGATATATAGTACTTTTTATATTAAAAAAACTGGTAGCTAGGATTATATTTTAATGCTTACGAAGCGCATTCTTAAATGTCACTTTTATTCACAGGTGTTTCCATTATTTTGATAACCACCTGTAGTTCCACACCTATAATTGTATCAATTGTCTAAATTATATCCTTCATCCTATTTAGCTGCGTTTTATTATTGTGTTTATAAGACACTCTTTAATTTCTCTCTGATAACAATATTTACTAATTAAAATTAGTTTTATTAATTAGATGTGGAGGTAAGCTGTTATCAGTTAGGTACTTCGTAAATAATAAGTCTGTTGCGTATATATCGTTTTACATTACAATAGTTATGATGGGTGTTTACGTAATGAATTGTAACGCGGTAGAAACAACATTGAAGTCCACCCGCGTTCTGAAATATGTTCCCTATACATTGCATCCTCCTTTTCTGAGCTAACTTCTTGTGACTCTTGCATCATCTTTTCTGATGAAATCTTTTGCGAGTCACCCTCCAACGGGGGAGGAGTATCGCGGTGGGGGCTGACTATGGGGTGGTGTGTGGCACAGCATTCCTTCCTGTCGAGTTCAATGTACGCCGTCGTCTGTGAAAACCGTTAGTGTTGTGTGAAGTGTTATTATTGAAGTTATACATACGAAATCGTGGAGTTTCGTGTTTGTGTTCGTCTTTTACTCAGTCTAGAGTGAATTACGTTTATCAATGATATACAGATGATAATCAAGATATACACTCACCAGCAGCTGAAAGAAAGAAAACAAAAATCAGACTTTTATCAAACAAAGCTATAGTAATGAGAAATAAAATATTCAAAATTCAAATTATTTTCAGATGATCTTCCTGATTCACCCCAATAAAATTATTAGTAACTCTTTATTGTGTGCTTTGTTAAATAGTTTTCTAGTGCTTTGCGATTATAGTTTACCTCTTCTTACCAACTTGCCATGCAAATGTATATAGCTCATGATGTCGCACGCTTTCTGTACATTAAAATTAACCTATCAGGAAATGTAGTGGTTGTATTTCTTTCTTACAATATGGTATCTCCATAACTGATGTTATGAAGAGTGTCTTTCAATTTCGTGCAAAAAACTTGTTGGAATTCTAATAAATACTGATCTTTTATAGACAAAAAATATAATTGAAAGTCAGACAATATTTTCATCCATTATTTCAAATTTAAATCAAAACCATTTAGATATGATTTAACTTTCCCGGGGGTTGTCTCGACAAGGTATTTCGTCTCATTATAAAACCTGACAGGATTATGATGGGTGAGATAGCTGGTCGTTAGAAGAAAACTGATCAGATCTTGATTTCGTCATCATCAAAAAATCGGCTATATCTTGATGTCGATATATCTCGTCAATAGCAAAATTGATCAGATCTTGATGGACGAGATATCTCGTCGTAACCACTTGAAGGATTAAGCAAGAAATAAAACTATTTTAACTCAGACACTTGGGTGATATTTTCGATTGGAGAGCAAACAATCATTTAACTCGAAGAAGTTAAATTTCATTTTAAATAGAGCGGCACAATTTCTTTTTGGAACATTGATTTATCGTGTCACAGGAATTCTTAGACGGTTCTACACCGTTTCGAAACATCTTGTAAACGAATACAGCAGCATCTTAGCGCAAAAGAATTATTTACTTAAACACGTTAAAGTGTATAACTTCATTTTGATTCTTTCTCCATAAAAACAGAATTTCTAAAATTGCTCATCTACAAGAAATAAACTGCTATTTGCTTAATAAGGAAATTGGACAGTTTTAAAAACAATAATGCAAATAAGTAATTTCCGCTTATCAAATAAATGCGTTATAATGTACTAGCTGAATTACTCTGCTTTGCTCGAGTTGAATTGTTTACAATTCATCGCAAAATTACTCAGTATTATTCCTATGGAGATTTCGAATTCTTTTTAGCCCCCTGCAGACCCAGAACAAATTGAATGGGGTTAATATATAGCCTATATGTTCCGAAGAATTCTACAGGATGAATGTACCAAATTTAATGTGAATTGGTCTGACATTGATCGCAATATTATTCCTATGAGGATCTCGAATTGTCTTTAGCCCCCTGTACCATATCGACGATAAAAAAAGACCACTTTCTATAAAAATAATCGTATATTATCATGGAAATTTGCATACCAATAATAAAGCCTCAGTTTAAGAATTTACAGACGGGATACATAAACGATACGATACTGAGCGATTTTCAGCGCACAGCGCAACCACATCCATCTGTGATTGCACCATACTCTAAGATTCTAAAAAACTATGAGGTCATCTTGAGAGGCGACTCCTGTAGATGTTAACTCTGACGTCATCTGCACAGTCAGACCAGGAGAGAGCGCCTCCTAGCAAGTGCTCTGTCCAGGATGACGGGACGTTACACCCCTCTGCACACCCAACACAAATAGAACTGGGGTAAATATGTAGACTACGTTACCCGCAGGGTTCCATAGAATAAGTGTACCAAATTTGGTGTAGATTGGTCAAAAGGTTTAGATTTGTATAGAGAACAGACAGACAGATGCCAACCCTGCTTTATATGTATAGATTTTCCGAAAAATGAGTTTATTGATTAGACATCAGAGAAGAATCTATTATTTTCTTCGGGCAAAAGGATTTTCATTAGGACTGTTTGCTTAGTCTGTAGCAAATCCTTTTATAACTGAGTTGTTTACAAGGAGAATTGTATAGAAATATCTGAATATAATCTCTTAATTTTGCTCCTGTTGACGAAAAACCAATTTCCTTACAATAGATGTACAGGGTTATTCAAAATGAATCATCCGATTTCAAAATGCTATATTTTCATAAATAAGCGACACAGAATGATAAGTAATACATGAGGGAAAATATGGATTTTTTTTTCAAGTGTTCGATATAACTTCCTTTAGTTACACGTATAGGTCAAGACGGTATGTAAATTCCTGCCAAACACGTATTAGATGTAACGCGCAAAAATGTATAGTAAAGTTCCTTTCTGTGCTTACTTTTAAATGGAAATTGTATTACAAACATATTATTCTGATTTAAGTTTTGGAACCAGCAACTATTTGAAATATAAATTAGATTCGAATAGTAATAGTTTATAGTTACATGGTTTAGAAAGCAACAAAAATGAAATAATTTTATTATTTATTTATAAATCTGCCATATACAAAATATTTTAGAACGCTGATTAGAATTTCGAAATGTAAACACTGTATAAAAGGGGGGAATAAATACGTGACATGTTCTCATTCATTCACAAAAATGAGTCATAATATGTTATTCTTTCTTATCCTAACTTCAAAAGGATAAGACGAGCAAAGGATAAATATAAAGATTCTCCTTGGACAAACCAAGGCAAGCAGTAGGGCGATCAGTAGTGCCCCGCTTCATATTGCATTTCCACCAGGTCGGGTAGGTATTTTAATTAACGTCGCATTATAGCAACACAAAGGGCTATTGGCGACGGTCCAGGATCAAACCCGAAGGGAAATATCCGAGGAAAACACCACGTAATTTCGAACCACAGATGACGAGGTCACACCTGAGCTGCCACCCCACTCTCCAAACTTCCACACCGTGAGGACATTTGAGGCCACGACAAATTTAACATGCACCAGCCCCCTTTGCGCCAGGTCGGGAAGATCTTTAATCCTCCATGTGGTTTCGACGAGATATATCGTCCGTCAAGATCCAACCAATTTTTCTTATGACAAGATATCTCGCCATGTTGCCGATTATTTTTAAGATGACGAGATCAAGATCTGGTCAATTTTCTTATAATGACAAAATATCTCTTCCATCACAATCTGGTTTCTTTTGCTAATGGCGAGATGCCTCGTCAAGACAACCACCAGGAGGTTTAAACCCTTATCATATTAATTTGATATCAAATGTCCACCGGTCAGTCTAGAGCTGGCACTTTGCTGACCTCTATCAACCACGAATAGATTCCTCTGGTACCGGCTATGGGTGGGAGGAATTTTCCAAGACTTTCTGAAGGCTTTTTTTGCAAACATTTCACAGTAAGTACCAGAAGTATTTGACTACAATGACGCTGAGGCACCCTCCTATCTGATATGTCAAGCTACCTGCCATTTCATTTCGTTTGCAGTGATAGTTAGAAAATTGTCTAAGTTTATCTAGAATTTAGGCAATTGACACAGCCAACTAATTCACAATTCAGACTATATAAACGAAATTATTGTTATACTACATAATCTAAAAGAACAATCTCGAAGCGTTTCTGGCCACACGTTGCAATGCGTTATACACCTTTTTCTTAACTTTAACATGTATTAAGACCGACGTGTACAAAGGGGGTTGGTGCACGTTAAATCTCTCGTGGCCTCCAATGTCCTCACGTTGGCGTGGTGTGGAAGTTTGGAGAGTGAAGTGCCAGCTCAGGTGTGACCTCGTCATCTGACCGTGGTTCAAAATGATGTGGTGTTGTCCTCGGATCTTTGGGTTTGAATCCGGACCGTCGCCATTAGCCAGTTGTGTTTCTCCAGTGTGCGACGTTTTATTTAAATACCTACCTACTGTTTTTATCAATGCATATACAAGCAAAATATGAAATTAAAAATATACAGCCGTTGCCTTCCTTACTTAAACCTACACTGTATTAGCATCTACATTTGTGACAACCTTTGTTTTCTAAAATGCAAGTATATACAAGTTTGGTTATGAATTCAGTCAAATTTAATCTAAGGTTTGTCAGAAGAAAGGGAATTCTTAAGAGGTTTCTTGTTTTCGTCTTCAACATAGGTGAAAATATTGGACAGATTTTCGGAAAATACCGTTTTTATAAAAAAAATAGCATTGTGCTTGTGTATAAAGCAATAACCATAAGTAAGACTTTAAATCTAAAGCATCAAGCTGACATTCAAATCAAGCTTAATTCATGAAAAGGATTGTGCAGCTCAGCGATTATTGCACTTTTTTCTCTTTTAAAAAATCATAAAACTTCTAAACGAGTAGAATACTTCAGACATTCTATAAAACTAGTTTCTTTGCTCTAAGAGATTATGCACTACTGAAACAAATATATTCATGGGGTTTTTGAAAGCGAAATCCCTTCAACCTAAAGTGGTATCGGTTTAAGATATTAAACAAGTATACAATCAAAGTTCTTTCACTTACCCATTCCCAAAAGGGAGACCAAAGCGACGAGTACTTGCATTGGAGACATGGTAGCAAATTGATCGTTCTTCTGACTTTTCAATTCATGCCGTTTCAGCATTCGTATTCCGCTTATATAGAGATGAGGATGTTTTCCCAACTTGCATCTGGTTTTTTTTCGTTGATTGAAGATTCCCACTTAACAGTAGTAAAAAAAGCTAACTACCCATTTAATGCAGTTTAATGTGAAATCAAAAGCACTAAAATTTTTTATTTCTTTCGATTTATTACAAAGTGGACTAAAAGAAACAGTAGTTTTTTGTGTATCCGTCTAATGTGAAAAAACTGTGCTACCGTTTCAGAGAGCGATCTTTTTCGCATTTATTGAGCTAATAAAATGTTTTCTTTTGAACCTCAGTCAGCTTCCAGTTAATTCCCTACGTTAGTGATCCTTTTATTCAGAGCTATGAATCAAAGTTGATAAGAATAATCATTGAATGATACAGACTACAGATTATCAAAGTTGATAAGAATAATCATTGAAATGATGCAGATAACAGATTAAAGTTAATAAGAATAATCATTGAAATGATGCAGACAACAGATTATTAAAGTCGATAAGAATAATCATTGAAATGATGCAGACAACAGATTATTAAAGTCGATAAGAATAATCATTGAAATGATGCAGACAACAGATTATTAAAGTCGATAAGAATAATCATTGAAATGATGCAGACAACAGATTATTAAAGTCGATAAGAATAATCATTGAAATGATGCAGACAACAGATTATTAAAGTCGATAAGAATAATCATTGAAATGATGCAGATTATCAAAGTCGATAAGAATAATCATTGAAATGATGCAGACAACAGATTATTAAAGTCGATAAGAATAATCATTGAAATGATGCAGACAACAGATTATCAAAGTCGATAAGAATAATCATTGAAATGATGCAGACAACAGATTATTAAAGTCGATAAGAATAATCATTGAAATGATGCAGACAACAGATTATTAAAGTCGATAAGAATAATCATTGAAATGATGCAGACAACAGATTATTAAAGTCGATAAGAATAATCATTGAAATGATACAGACAACAGATTATTAAAGTCGATAAGAATAATCATTGAAATGATGCAGACAACAGATTATCAAAGTCGATAAGAATAATCATTGAAATGATGCAGACAACAGATTATTAAAGTCGATAAGAATAATCATTGAAATGATGCAGACAACAGATTATCAAAGTCGATAAGAATAATCATTGAAATGATGCAGACAACAGATTATTAAAGTCGATAAGAATAATCATTGAAATGATACAGACAACAGATTATTAAAGTCGATAAGAATAATCATTGAAATGATGCAGACAACAGATTATCAAAGTCGATAAGAATAATCATTGAAATGATGCAGACAACAGATTATCAAAGTCGATAAGAATAATCATTGAAATGATGCAGACAACAGATTATTAAAGTCGATAAGAATAATCATTGAAATGATGCAGACAACAGATTATCAAAGTCGATAAGAATAATCATTGAAATGATGCAGACAACAGATTATTAAAGTCGATAAGAATAATCATTGAAATGATACAGACAACAGATTATTAAAGTCGATAAGAATAATCATTGAAATGATGCAGACAACAGATTATCAAAGTCGATAAGAATAATCATTGAAATGATGCAGACAACAGATTATCAAAGTCGATAAGAATAATCATTGAAATGATGCAGACAACATATTATTAAAGTCGATAAGAATAATCATTGAAATGATGCAGACAACAGATTATCAAAGTCGATAAGAATAATCATTGAAATGATGCAGACAACAGATTATTAAAGTCGATAAGAATAATCATTGAAATGATGCAGACAACAGATTATTAAAGTCGATAAGAATAATCATTGAAATGATGCAGATTATCAAAGTCGATAAGAATAATCATTGAAATGATGCAGACAACAGATTATTAAAGTCGATAAGAATAATCATTGAAATGATGCAGACAACAGATTATCAAAGTCGATAAGAATAATCATTGAAATGATGCAGACAACAGATTATTAAAGTCGATAAGAATAATCATTGAAATGATGCAGACAACAGATTATTAAAGTCGATAAGAATAATCATTGAAATGATGCAGATTATCAAAGTCGATAAGAATAATCATTGAAATGATGCAGACAACAGATTATTAAAGTCGATAAGAATAATCATTGAAATGATGCAGACAACAGATTATTAAAGTCGATAAGAATAATCATTGAAATGATGCAGACAACAGATTATTAAAGTCGATAAGAATAATCATTGAAATGATACAGACAACAGATTATTAAAGTCGATAAGAATAATCATTGAAATGATGCAGACAACAGATTATCAAAGTCGATAAGAATAATCATTGAAATGATGCAGACAACAGATTATTAAAGTCGATAAGAATAATCATTGAAATGATGCAGACAACAGATTATCAAAGTCGATAAGAATAATCATTGAAATGATGCAGACAACAGATTATTAAAGTCGATAAGAATAATCAATGAAATGATACAGACAACAGATTATTAAAGTCGATAAGAATAATCATTGAAATGATGCAGACAACAGATTATCAAAGTCGATAAGAATAATCATTGAAATGATGCAGACAACAGATTATCAAAGTCGATAAGAATAATCATTGAAATGATGCAGACAACAGATTATTAAAGTCGATAAGAATAATCATTGAAATGATGCAGACAACAGATTATCAAAGTCGATAAGAATAATCATTGAAATGATGCAGACAACAGATTATTAAAGTCGATAAGAATAATCATTGAAATGATGCAGACAACAGATTATTAAAGTCGATAAGAATAATCATTGAAATGATGCAGATTATCAAAGTCGATAAGAATAATCATTGAAATGATGCAGACAACAGATTATTAAAGTCGATAAGAATAATCATTGAAATGATGCAGACAACAGATTATCAAAGTCGATAAGAATAATCATTGAAATGATGCAGACAACAGATTATTAAAGTCGATAAGAATAATCATTGAAATGATACAGACAACAGATTAATAAAATAATATTCTTATATGTGTAACTTTTATGTACAAAAATTAGAAACGCGACTTCTACGAAATGCATTTAGGTGAGTCACTTGAACAAACATTTCTTTCAAATCAAAGTAATTTATTTCAAACTAATTTTGAAATATGAATATATATCTGCTTGCGCAAATTTTAACGTAGCTATTTGCGGAATTACAGTATGCTCTCATTTCCAAGTTTTTAAAGTATTTATTTTTATGAGAGTGAGTATCCTCTAGGTGAATATCTGGTATCGGCTATCAGTCAGCACGCCGGGTAAAACTATCGGAGCCGGGAAAACCTTTTCGGTGAGCTGTATCACGATTGTGGACTGATATAAACATTTTGATGAAAACATCTGGTCTGCAGACAGGGTAAACCTGTCCGGAGATTTGTATCTGGTTTACAGACAGGGTAAATCTGTCCGGATGGTTGTATCTGATCGGCGGGATGGATAAACACATCCGGAGGGCCGTATTTGGACTGCGGGCCGGATAAAAACATTTGGAGGGTCGTATCTGGTCTCTCGGCCAGAGATCCATCTATTCACTAAATTTATTAAACAATTTATTAAAAAATCGTACGAGTAAGATAAAGGACATTATATAAGAATACGTTTTTATGTGTGAAAGGCTGGATAAACTTGATCCAGACAAGAACAGTTGCCATTTATCAAACAGCTAATAAATTAATTTATTCAACTTGCCCACTGGGTGACCGACCTTTCAGGCATGACAACTCACCTCAATAGTTGCCCTTCTCATTGATGTCGCAGTGAATAATACCATGCTGATAGAGCTACAAATTTCATTTCTGTTTCTAGACAGAGACTGGTAGACTGAGGTCTGGCTCCGTATGATGCAAAAATGCTTAACACTCTGCATCCAAAATTAAGCTTTAAATACGAACTTTAACTTGATTATTTCAAAGACGACGCGGAAACGAGCTGGAGAACGGAGCTATAATTTCAGGAAGGAAAAGCGAAATTTTACAACAATGTCACCAAACAATGTTCTATTCATATTACGTTGCCATAGAAACGTACAGGTGTGTAGAGTTACAAATTATATTTGCGCTATTGAAATTCTCAATAATGTCAAGGTATGTAGGTGTTTAATTAACGTCACACTGGAGCAGCACAATGGGCTATTGACGACGGTCCGGGATCATCCCCGAAAGGAAAGAGCGAGGACAACACCACGTAATTTTGAACCACGGTCAGATGAAGAGGTCACACCTGAGACGGCACCCCATCCTCCACACTTCCACACCACGCCAACGTGCGGAAATTTGAGGCCATGACAGATTTAACGTGCACCAGCTCCTTTTGTACACGACGGTCTTTGGTTGGATTGGAACTCGCAACTCTGGTTGCTAGTCCGTTATTCTTCCAACCGGACTATAGCGGCCCCAATTACACTATATGGACAAAAGTATTTGGACACTGCAGAAAATCAGGTTGTTTTTCCTGGTTAGCACTCGGCCCATTGCTTTATGTACCTGGTACCATGAAGGCTGACGTGTACCTCGACATTCTGGATAATTCGGCCTTGCCTATACTATGGCAATACTGCGGCGATGATGGTTGTTTCTTTCAACAGGATCGAGCTCCATGTCATACTGCAAAACGTGTGCTGGACTGGTTTCCTGAAAATGAGGTGAATTTGCTTGACTGGCCTGCTCAGAGCCCTGATCTCGATCCGATCGAGCACTTGTGGACGAATTGGAGCGACGGGTACGACACCGCCATCTTCACAACAATCTCTTCTCACAGCCTTGCAAGAGGCATGGCGAGCTATTCCTGCCCAGACTTATAGAGAACTTGTGGAAAGTAAGCCTCGACTGTTGCAGCTGTAATACAAGCAAGAGGAGGGCCTACCCGTTACTAAATAGAATAATAAAGCGCTTTTTCTGAAAAACATGCAGTGTCCAAATACTTTTGTCCATATAGTGTATATTAAGGAACTTGTATAATAATTTCCGCTCAAAAGAACTCATTGAAGCACTCAGTTCCAACCACATTCAATGTACCAACACCTGCAAACTTTTGACTATCGACTTTTGGACATAAATCGGGCTTATCGTCCGTGTGTATGGGAAGTTACTGTGAAGATTTTCGGCTGTCCCTTCGATTGAATCATTCTTCGGCTAGGAACAACTAACGAGAAAGGTGGGTAGTTAATTAACGACGCACTGGAGCAGCACGACGGTCGATTGGCGATAGTCCGGGATCCATCCCGAATTGAAAGATCCAAGAACAACGCCTCATAATTTTGAACCACGACGACGACACCTGAGCAGGAACTCCACACTTCCACTGTGAGGACATTTCAGGTCACGAAAGATTTAACGTGAATCAGCCCCCCTGTACACGACGGTCTTTGTCTGGGCCGAGTTTCGAACTCGCAACCCTCCGATTGCTAATCCGTTGCTCTTCCAACTGGGCTACAGAGGTCCCGAACTACAAAGAGCAAGTTCTCGAACAGAACCTTTGTCCAGATACCATTGCCTCTACATAAGGGGTGGTCAAACCTTTGACTTGCCTGGAATAAAATGAGTGAAGAAGGATAGTTTTGGGGCGGCCATAAAATATAATTAATGTAAATAATTTCTATTTGAATACTTTTAGTTCTCCATTTAAAAAGGGGGACGACTTAAACATAAAACTAGTGGTACACTTGATCTTGTTTTTGTGAAACAGTAGCATCAGTGTCTGCATTGATGGAATAGGTTGAAATTCTTAGTCGTTTTCAAGGTGCTCGCCCAGGAAATGTTGATCAAATTTTACCCTTCTAATGTCTCATCCTTGAAAACAGTTGTTTACATTAGCGCGTAATGATAAACCAAACTCCGTGAAATGAATAAGTTGTGATTGTGAAGTGAGGGATATTTTTCTCTGATAAAACAGGTGTTCGAGTAATAAAAAATATTGTTAAAAAACAAGTTTTAAGATCTTGTGGGTTCACATTACTAGCTTTTCAGTACCGCGTAATAGACACCCCCTGCTTTAAGTGTTTGCATCTCAGATTAAGAACCACCTCAGTGTAAATTGTGTGCTAATTTTTTTACAAATATTTTCATTTAGGTTATTTTGACTGCATCAATCTTCGCAGCTTCTGGTTGGGTGCGTCACCGTAACTTATACTAAGAGTATTCTGATAAATGTAATGGGTGCGTCACCGTAACTTATACTAAGAGTATTCTGATAAATTTAATGGGTGCATCAAAACATCCCACTTCTGAAACATTAAACAGGTAGGTAGGCAGGTATTTTAATTAACGCCGCACTGGAGCAACTTAACGGGCTATTGGTGACGGTCCGGGATCTATCCCGAAGGCCATCTCATCCATCCAAGGAAACCTCCTCGTAGTTTTGAACCACGGTCAGATGACAAGGACAACATCTGAGATGGCACCCTACTGTCCAAACTTCCATACCTCGCAAACATGAGGACATTTGAGGCCACGACATATTTAACATGCACCGGCCCATCCCCTTTGTACTCGACGGTCTTTGGTTGGATTCGAACTCGCAACCCTTCGGTTTCTAGTCCGTTACCCTTTCAACCGGGCAATCGCGGCCCGAAACATTCAACAAGAGAAATCTACCAGAAGAAAAACAAACCGAAAATTTTGTTTTGAAAATGCTCTCTACAAATTCAAGTTAAATAGAAAAACGAATACTATCTTTCTAAAATATGTTCTGACAATAATTCATTTTATACATAAGTATTTGTTTAAATATTAAATCCATATTTAAAGTTCTCGTTAAAATTAGTTGAACTTCGCTTTTTCCTTCTAAATTGAATGCCCCCACTGAATAAACATTTTTTATATCAAATGAGATAAGAGTTCTAAAAAACTCACTAACATCTGAACTGGTATTTGGAAGGGAAAAATTTATTTTTTTCTGTACTTATTCAATTGTGCTTTTCGGCAATAATTGCTAATGGATTGTATATTGGAAAAGCGGTATTTGTTTGGACAGAGAAGTCGGAAGCTCCCCAACAATGAAATAGTTTCAGAAAGTACTTTTCTCTGAAGCGAAGCGTCCTTTGTCGATATATTATTAACATATTGGAGGCATTTTCTGTCGAGCTAAATATAGAAGGGCGGTAGGGGTCATGTGATGATGTTTTCTGTTCGTATTTTGAACATGACGTCACTAGGCTTGTTTTCCGAAAACGATTTCAGTACTTCGCCAATAAAAATTCCATAGAATTAATTCTGAATTGATTATTGCTCAACACCAATTACGTTAAGCGCCAACCCTTGCCACAACGGCGATAACGAACACATTACGGTTACCGCGATAATCATGAGGCCTTCAGGGGCACATCTCTAGGTGTGTACAGGTATCACAACCCCGAGGTACCCGAGTGATCTTTCCTTTCATTTAATGTCTTAAAATTAATTGTGAGAGGGAATTTCCGTATAAACAAATTAGATGGTCGCCGGAAATTTTGTTTCTGCTTTACATTTGCAAATATATTTGCTCTCGCATGATATACGAGGGAAAGTTAAAAATTATCCCCACTTTATTTTTCAATCTATTTACACAAATGTAAAGGTTAAACAAATTTGCCATTTTTCTACATAGTCTCCTTCCTTTTTGATGCACTTGGTCCAGAGGTCCACAAGCTTGTGTATTCCCTCCAAGAAGGTTTTCGGTGGGTCGCTCAACCATTTATGCACCACTTCCCCCTTATTTGTCCGTCTAATCTGCAGAGAACAAGCTACATTGTCAATGGTAAGCCAGTTTGTCGGTTTGCCAGTACCATTCCTTGAGCTTGCTGAATCTTCTCGTCAATGGTGGAGGTTGACGGGCGGGATCAATCCCCAAAGGGAAAAATCCGAAGGCAGCACCCCTTAATTTTGAACCATGGTCAGATAACGAGTTTAAAGTCAAGGTTAGAGAGGTGAAAGTGGGTTACCATCTGTATTGACCACATGGATACCGGTGTGACAAAGACTAGACTTTACCATCAATGGATACGAGCAACTAAGAAACTTTAGCATGAATGTGTAATGTGCGAGTCTGAAAAATATATTTTAAAATTTAACCTACCCCCAAAAAAGAAAGAAATTACAAACATTAAGCAAGTGATGCAGATAGCTGCGTTTCGGAAACACTAATTCCCGTTTCTATTTTAGATTTTTTGGGGGAAAACCAACAACAAAATCACGACATTGTATTTCTTAACACATCCGAGCGCGTTTTCGGACGTTTTCGAATCACCCAGCGGAGCCTGATCAATCACACAACCCTTTCCAGAGACTGCACAGTTGCTCACGGAGCGTTTCCACCACTTTTCCCAAAATAAACTCCCACCGGGAAGCGATTTTCGGTCGCACAAGCACCCCTACATCAGCCGGGTGGCATGTTTACGAGACAGAATTCGTGGCAAGAAAGAAGCAAACCAGAGCGTATCCGGTCAAGAAACATTGACCTTGTCTCCATCGCGTGATGCCGCGGCTTCGTTGAAGAAAGAAATATTCGGAATTGAAATTTCCGAGAAGTTTTTGTGTTACTTTTTGGTCGGTCATCAGAGCGTAAGAGATGGAAGGGGTCATGCTGATGGCTATTAAGGCCCGACACTGGCTCCGACAGCGGTTTTTTCAGATGCAGAAAGCGAAGTGACTGGTCCTCAAATATTTCTACCCCAGCACGATGTTGCAGGTAATTTAATATTTATAATTTCATCAATAGAGTTGGTAATTATTATTGAGATGTGTTATTCCAGCGTAAAATTTTTACAGATGGGAGTTTTGTTATTTCTTTAATTATTAAATGGGGAACCCGGTTGGAAGAGCAACGGATCAGCTACCGGAGGGTTGCGAGTTCGAATGCAACCACTGTCCGTCGGGGGAGGACACACCATGGGGAGCTGATGCACGTTAAAACTGCCGCGGCCTCAGATGTCCTCAGGTTGGTGTGGTGTGGAAGTTTAGAGAGCGAGGTGCCAGCTCAGGTGTGACCTCATCATCTGACCGTGGTTCAAAATTACGTGGTGTTGTCCTCGGATCTTTCCGCTCGGTTTTGATCCCGGACCGTCGCCAATAGCCAGTTGTGTTGCTCCCGGGCGACGTTAATTCAATTACTAACCTAATTATTATATTGGATTCGAAATTATTTCCCCAACCTCTAATATTTACCTATTCAATCCTCCTGCTAGTTTTCTAGACGAGGCATCTCCTAAGTAGAAGGAAACTGAACAGATTTTGATGGCCGATATATATCGTCATTATAAAAAACTGACCTGATCTTGATGGACGAGATATCTCGTCATTAGCAAAATAAATCGGATCTTGATAGTCAATGCATCTCGTCATCAAGTTATTGCCGATTCTTTTTCTTGACGAAATCTGATCAGATTTTTTCTGATGACGAGATCTGATCAGACTTTTTTTTATGCCGAGATCTGATCAGGTTTTTTCTTATGCCGAGATCTGATCTGGTTTTTCTGATGCCGAGATCTGATCTAATTTTTTCTGATGCCGAGATCTGATCTAATTTTTTCTGATGCCGAGATCTAATCTGATTTTTTCTGATGCCGAGAAATTTCGTCCATTTATGTCACCTTAATTTTCTTAATGATGATAGTTACCTCATCGTGACAACCAACAAAAGGGTCAAGAATTGGTATCCAGCGTAAAAATTCTTAGAAATGGGAATTCTGTTGTTTTTTTTAATTATTAACCCTTCAAGTGGTTTCGACGACATTTCCCGTCTTAGATCTCTTAAATTTTGCTAATAACGAGTTATCTCCGAGACGAAGCTGCCCAATTACTCCAAGGAGAATGAAAGTCAAAATGAAAGTGTTAAAACTGAAATAGAGATGTCAGAAAAATCTTAATTGTGTCTGAACTAATGCGAATTTTTGTACCTTTTTACCAGAATCAGAACCTTTTAGACTTTCTAAATTAATTTAAATTGAAAAATCGATTTCTTTTTTAATTTTAAAGGTACTGAGCCCGCTAAGTTGATCAATTAAATGGTGCCACCGATCAAAATTGGTAAAACAATACTCCCTGAATCGATTGATAGAAGCCCAGAAAAACTATAATAAAATATTCAAATATTAATAAAAAAATATTATATCCAGTTTGTTAAGTAATCGAAATTAAATCTCAAATTAATTATAATTCCTGTAAATAAAGACAAATTAAGTAATAAAGTACAACGAGCGAAAAATCTAAAACGTTGCATAAGGATAACAAAAATCGAGCAAAATTGACAGTAAAAAAAGCAATAAAACGGAGAATAATCGAAGCAGTAATCCTAACGTGATGTAACGGTTATTAATCTGATAAAACAGCAAGATACGAAAAAACTATGATTCAAGACAGTAAAAAACGAGTAAAATTGACAGTAAAAAGGCAGTAAAATGGAGAATAACCGAAGCAGTAATCCTAATGTAAGGCTTATTAATCTAATAAAATAGCAAGATACGAAAAACCTATGGTTCAAGACAGTATAAAATCGAGTAGTTATACTCCTACGTAAACCGATGAGAAAAAAATCAAATAATTGAATTTCTTTTCCTAATTGAAATACTACAAAAATAAAAGAAGGAATAACGGGTTAGACGGAGCAGGATTCCTAATATAAATTTATCTTAACCGATTTTCCCTATTTTCACATATATCCTTCCCGTTTTCGATCTGAAATCTTTTCTATCCTAACACATTCGGATTCATGCTCAGGGTATCTCCTCACGTGTTAATTTGAAGAATAATAGGGATGAGCAAAACTATTATTTTCGTTGTTGATAATCTCCACGTCTAGCTCCAGCTAGACAAAATCCACTAGTCCATTCACCCTCACTAAGTCATACACTAATAGAGGTTGAGAAAACAGGTCGTCTCGGGACAACTCCAGCCACTCGAGAATGTGCGCTGGGGAGGCCTGGTCAGACTGGCATTTAAGACCAACAGAATGAATCTTGCGACCGCAGCAAAATGTGAGACACTTTAAATGGCCACTGAAAAAGCGGGAGAGCGCTGTCTGAATATGTCTGTCGCAATTGAGAGTAAGAGATCTTCCAGGGAGATCCCTAAGTACCGGGGAAACGATCCATGCCTTCTTATCAAGATTTTCTAATAAGTAAAATTCAAGATATGTCAATGAGAATGAGTAGCGGACAATGGCTCATGGATCTGTTATTTTTACGACTATAAAGTTAATGGTTACTGCTAACAGATTTGTTAGCAATTAAATCTTACTGTCTAAATTAACTATTAATGATTTGAAAATTCTAGGTGTGTATTTTTCTAAAGTTTACTTTAAAATTCAATCAAATTGCTTCACTGCTATCGCAATATTATTTATCGAAAGCTGTCAATATTTTCGATAACAATTGCTAACTGCTATTTTGCAATAACACTGTTATTTAACTGTTATTTTAATTACAGACCATCACTAATTTATAGTGAATTATTTGTTGTTTATTTAAATCTTATTTTTAAAATTAAAATGTTTGAAGTCTACCGAGTTGAACTTTAGCCTTGATTGAAATGCAGAACGAAACATGTTTAGCAAGATGTATGTTCAGCCGTACAACTTTGCCTTCCAAAAAGAACTTCATATTGTGGAGATAGGTTACACTACTATATATACTACATTATTGTATGTTATATAGCTTTTGTGTTGGTGGCTAAGTTCACCACAGTATGACCATCGAGAATTTAGCAGTGGGTAAATTCCACAGATACTACCACTAGTTGGCAGACTCCCGATTGCATGAAGGGCTGTATTACGATTGTATTTCTGTCTGCATGGATGCAGATTGAACCTGCTCTTCCTCGAAAAGAGAAGAGGCACTTATATGCATTGCATCAAAGAGGTTAAAAGTCATCAAATAATTTAAGATATGAGATGTTAACTCACCCTTTTTTATAAAACTAACTTCTTTTCTCGAACTGGACACAATTCGTTGACACTCCTGTTTTTATGCATACTTCGCATTCATTCTATCTTCTTTTACTGAAACTTATTCTGAAATAAAGGCAAAGAAGCTTACCTAGAATGAAAACATATCTTACAAATTTCGCTACTCATTTATTGAGCTGAAAATATATTTAAATTGAAGACAGACCGGGACATTCGAAGAGATTCTACTGATTAATAGGCGCGGTTTAAATACAGTGAAGCAAGATCGATTACTTAAATATTCAAGGCGAGAAAAGTTTATTTCGTGTTGCACCATCTACTGGGATAAATAGTCATATGAAAAAAATAGAGTTCGATACAGCACTTGCTGTAGCAGTATTGCTTTGCCCACAAGACCATTCTTAACATTTAATTATGTAGAGAAAAGAAGAGAAGATACACTTGCTGTAGTGGTAAGACTTTGCCCACAAGGCTGACCATTCCTAGAATTCAAATATGTCGAGAAAAGAAGAGAAGGCACTTGCTGAAGCAGTAAGATTTCCCACAAGACTGACCATTCCTAACATAGAAAACAGTCACCAGGTTTGGAATCAGTTTACCTTCTCCTAGATATCTCAACTGGCATGGCCCCTACCCCACGAAGACCCATTTGGCTTAGGAGACCTCGACAACCCCAAGAGAGCTATTCCGCCGGAATAGCTCTTGGGGTTGTCGAGGCGCAGAAGCACCCCCACACCCATAAGGTGGCGATATCATGGTGGAGGACTTCCACCATGGAATGAGCCAACTCCAAGTATGTAGAGAACAGACTACATTTTCAAGATTTACTGTACCAAGATTTAGAACATCAAAGCAATGTAATATGGGCAGGGAAAACGATATCCACTGACTGCCGAAACTGTCAGGGAAACAATGGCTAGTCCGAAGACGTACTAGCCATTAAGAAGACCCGAAGCCAGACTGCAGGATTTCGGAGTGGTTACGACAGGTCATTCATAATGGTCCGGGATATCATTTAGACATTTTTCGCTGGAAGGACATAATGAAACTGATGTAATTTTGACCCTGAATAAGAAAAACATTTGCAAAGCAGTGCATTGATCTGTTTACAGGATGCATATTATTTAGTAGATTGAAATTACATTGTATCCACGCTCAACTGTATATATCTACAGCGCACTGAACTACAATGTCCCAACTAGAATACATCGAGGGAAATTCAAATTCAGATTTGTTAACCCTTCACGTGGTTTTGATTATATCTCGTTCATCAAGATCCGATCAATTTTGCTACTGACGAGATATCTCGTCACCAGGAATACCGATTGAATTAGGAATGATGAAGTTGCCGATTTTTGATGATGACGCGATCAGGATCTGGTCAATCTTCTTCTAATGACGAGATATATCGTCCATCAAGATCTGGTCAACCCTCCTGGTGACCAGATCTTGATGGACGATATATCTCGTCAACGTCAAAAAATCGGCAATATCATGACGACGAGATATCTCGTTCAGTATTATTTGTGCATAAGTGCTCGATGGACGAGATATCTCGTCGAAACCTCTTGAAGGGTTAATTGTCATATTCGCCTGGAAATTTCAGAAAGCCGTTTATACTGCGGATTGGATTCTCATCTGTTAGAATGTATGAAGTACGACTTGACGCCAGCAGCGAGACTAGAATTCAATAAATCGCCAATGCGCAAAAAAAATAAAATCCTTCCGGAGTTCTCGATCAGTTTACAGAAGTTCGGTTACAGTGAAAATCGCGAGGAGCTGAAGCTGGAAATCCGTTTTAGTTGCTGATACCAATTCCTTCCGTTGGTTTCGACGTCACTGATTCTATTTGAAGGTTTCTTGAGATTTTGAGTTCCGTAACAGGCTCGTGAATTTATTGATGAATTCCATATTGCAGACGTTATCGTTCTTTCCTCTCTTTGTCAAGCAGGTCTCGTCTATCAGATTTCTTGTTGCCTGTGGTGACGAGTGTCTTTTGAGAAAATGTGAATTCAATCAAGTGTTACTTGGAACTATTTCCAGTAAAGAAATGTTCCTTTTTAAAGGAAAATCGTTTTCTTCAAAAACCACTAAAAATAATGTCAACAAAATAAGTATAAAAAATAATTTTCGGTATGGATTCGACTTTCAAATAATAGAAAATATTTCAGTATTATGAACAGTAGAACTAAATTATATCAGATTGTGTTCAGAGTAGAACTAAATTACAGAAGACTATTCCAAAACCCGGATTCTCATTCTTCCGACTTTATATATTTAGTTTTTACATTCAATAAAAAATACTTTTTATGAAAGTTACTATAACAAATAAAGTAACCAGCAGACCAGTGCACAGTATCTGCACTAAGCTTCCTTGACCCTTCAAGTGGTTTAGACGAGATATCTCGTTCATCAAGATCTGGTCAGTTTTTCTAATGACGAGATACCTCGTCGAGACAACCACCAGTAGAGTTCATTGTTTGTATCTATCGATGCTAATGTGCCGTTACTCACATTTCATAATTCATTTCAATCCATTAACGAAGAACATTGCATCCATATTCACATAAATGGATTTATATAACTGTAAATTGAACTATCCAAAAAAAAATATATAACAGCATTTCGTTTACTTTTACTGGCGTTAGTTCTTATTTCCACTACTAGCTAGTTATTACTAGTTAGTACTTATATCTATATATATATATATATATCTATATATATATATATATATATATAGTTCAAATCAAAGGGAAATATATATACTTTTTAAAAAAGTATGTTTACAAAAAGTATGTATACATACACTACTTTTGTCAAACTGCTGCCCACACGCAGAAAACACCATCTTGTGTTGTCTGAGTGAGGCTCCTCCCTGATGACACCCCTTTCAAATTTCTTGGTATTCATTAAATTAATATTCTTAAATTTCCCTTTGATTTGAATAATTGAATTATATTCCTAGCATGCATGGACAGTTCTTACTTTTGGCTTCTGTTTGACTGTTTGTAACCCGGTATTTTGGCTTTTTCAGCTTTTTGTCTTTTTACTGGTCTGCATTTTTAGCACTTTAGACTTTTAATGTTTTGCATGTTTCAATTTTATTATATTTATTTTATTCTAAGGGCTAATTAGCATACAAAAGCCGTAAACAAACACGATTCTATCGAGCAGAACTTCACAAAGTAAGTAAAAAAAATTTAAAGTTACGGCACTGCTGTATGTGCCATTTAAAATGTCCCATTGCGTTCTTATACCAGTATCCAAACATTCGAGTGCTATCTATGACATCAGATTCATGGACCGCTTAGCTTGACACTTCGCAGCCATGTTTAGAATTCAAGATAACGAAAACAGGTTCCAGACGCTACAAATATATTCCAATAAACGCAGAGACCACTGCACAGATGGATTTCTTCAAACATATCTGAAAACAATTCTGTTTTCTAAATCACAGGAGAACTGAATGGGGAAAATGCGATGAAAACAAACAGGTTTATGCTTCTCCACAGGATGTAATTTATTATGGTCCTCGGTTTTCCTTGCAGGGAATTTGGTTCCCCTAAAGTTTCAGTATCCAATTTTTCAATTGTGGAATCAATTGTGACGGTTTTTTCATGAATTTGTTGTGCAAACTTTTCCAGAATTTGTTGCTAGAACTGCGATATTAGACTGACATAACAATTGGACTACTCCAGCAGTAAAGCATTGAACAGATTCAAGTATCGAAAATTACGTATATTAAAGTTAAGGTACCTGATTATACGTTCGAACTCCATTTTTTAAATGTCCAATTATACTTTTTTGAAGGGAAAACAACTTATAAAAACACATTATAGAACAAAAAATTATTATAAGTTATTACAAAATTGGCAAATTTTGGAAAATTTAGGTAAAAAAATGACGTTAATGAAAAGTTTATGAGTACATTTGCCTAAGATTTTGTTGATAGTCTCTTAAATATATAGACTAGGGCCTGAACTAAAAGGTATGCAATATTCCTTTTCACTCGTGAGATATTGAGAATAATGTAGAAAGCATGAATTTTTGACATTTTTCCTTGCACAACACTGAAATCCTTAAAACATTTTCCTTTCAAAATCACTCTTATATCCAGGTTATCCCTTCAAAACAAATATAAAAATCAGTACACCAAATTTCATTCGAAATGCATAGAACATTTTTCGTTATCGCGCTTCTGGTGCAAAACTTTTGCTCAAAATCACAGAAAAATTCATTTAAAAATTTGAAAACGAATTAAAAATAAACAGCTGTCAAGATCTTTTAAAAAATACTATACCTCAGCTTCTATTCGCCGTACGGGCAAAATAAAAACAGTTTTCTGAAGAAAAAATCTAAATATCAAGAATATTAAATAGAATGAAACATGAAATTTTATTTAAAATTCGACTTTTCAACTTAGATTCGAATACCTTAAATACTTATAAAGTCAACCTCTGCACTATTTATATTCCTATATTTAGTTGCTGGTAGCCCGGTTGGAAGAGTAACAGATTAAGCAACCGGAGGTTTGTGAGTTCGAATTCAAGACCGTCATGTACGAAGGAGGCTGGTGCACTTGGCCTCAATTGTCCGTGGTGTGGAACTTTGGATAGTGGAACGCCAGCTCAAGTGTGGCCTCATCATCTGACGGTGGTTGAAAATTAAGTGGTGTTGTCCTCGATCTTTCCCTTAGGGGTTTGATCCCGAGCCGTCGCCAATAGCCCATTGCTCCAATGCGGCGTTATTTGAAATACCTACCTACCTACCGGAATTCGGTGATAAAACTGTAAGGTTTGATCTAATCAGACGCTCTCAACCTTTTATGCTTTACGTACTCGCTGGAAATGTAAGTAAACGAAGTACCCCTTGCATTATAGATGGATAAAACTAGGTATAAAATAAAACATACTTATAAGAAACGTGATATTAAAATTAATGCTCTTAAATATAATATTCACCACAGATAACGTTCCAGAATACCCACACCATATCCTTTCACCAACAAGTCTTTGTCTCACTGCTACATCAAACTGGTCCCCAATTGCATGTTTCCACCCCTTTCCTTTTCGACCTTTCCCACCTCGCTAACAATTGCTTGCAACCTACATTCTCACTAATTTTATTTATTTCTTTTCCTTTCCATCGTTCTGTGCGTTCCACCATACAACGACTTTTACAGAAACCCCAACTTTTCTGCCAATTATAAACTTTCTCAATACCTCCGCTCTAATCCCAATAATCTTCCTTCAAGCTTCCCTAGCGGATTAATTTTTAAATATTCATTCATTTTTACCCCATTGGGGGAAAGATAACGTAGCCGATCCCCAAATCACCTTACACACACCGCACAGAACCACTCCACGTACTATATGTCGCTATGTAGTAGCTTGTCAATAAGATAGTTGAAGATTTAATAAAATGTTTTCCTGGATATTTCTATCTCAACTTTGAACTTTTGTGTACTCACCACTTTGACAGTCACTCTATACCCTATATTGTGATTTTGGATTCTGTTATTGTGATTTAAGGTGTATTTAAACACTAGATTTTTTTTATTTTGACTTTAAAAATCCAATTTTTTTGCAATATGTCACTAGTTTGTACCTAAACTCATTTCAGTTTGAAAAATTCAGATTAATCTAATCCTTAATTTTCTGATTTAGATATAATTATCTAATTAGCATGATTTTTGAGCAGTGATATCTTAAATTTAATTTGTTCGGAAAGACGAATCCTATTGGAAATTATTCCTAATATTATTCTTTGTTTCGACCACTCATCAAGTTTCTAGGGTGAATAGGGTTTTTTTACACAATTTTTTTCACCACGGAAAGTCTAAAAATCAAGATTTTTTCAGGAATTTTGACTTTTAAAAATCAACTAAAAATTCATTTCTTAACCAATAACTTTGACTGAGGGTCAAAACAACCATTGTATTATATATATTATGATGACCCAAAAATAATTATCATAGATCAATTCATTGTTGAGTTTTCACTGTTTGAACAAAGCTTCGTATTGCAAAAACCACAATTATTCAGAAAATCAAGTTTAAAGGTTTGGAAACATGTTTGAACATCGTGACAATGCCTAACAAAAACCCTTGTAACTAGAAAACTATTTCGAATATTTACAAGAAGCTGGGTATCGTTTGAAAGCTATGGAGTTGGAAAATATTTTGAATTAATAAAAAAAGTATCGGTATTCTAGTCCATTTTCGTATTTTGTAGTGTATGTTACCGTGAAAGACCGAAATTAGAGAATGTGTCAATATTCTCCGGTGAATGTCAACACATACCAAATACGTCGGTGAAAGACCGAATATTTGGTTATATTCATATACATTCGGACCATCGCCGGTGTATGTCGACAAGCACAGATAAGCTCTGGTCGAAACGAGAAGGCGGAGAGGCCACAGCCAGAGAGGCCTCTCCGCCTTCAGTTTAAGTTGTTGCAATAAATAAGATTGTATAATGTTAATCACATAATTTATGCGTAAGTTTATTATTGGTATTATTTTCTTTTTCTTATTTAGAATATACTGTTCGTTTTAGGTTCAACAGTTTATTCTATTCTGACATATATCATATGTTTTAATAATAAAGTATGATTTAAAAGTTGCATTTTTGTCTTAACATCACAAAAATATTTTTATTCAACATTCACCCTCAGTGCATGCTGAATTTGCGGGTGTAAGTGAGAAATAATGATATTTAGCAAACATTTCGGACATAACCAAGCGACTACGTGAATGCTGACATTCACCGGAGAATATCGACATTTGCCAGATATCGGTCTTTCACAGTAACATATACATACACCTTTTCAGAAGTGTGAATGAGAGTGAAACTGCCTACCAAAAAAAAATTCTTGGTAGCTATAGGTAGCATTCCCAATATATTACTGTATTGTAAGCTAATTTTTGTAGAGGTAGCTAAGTTGGCCACATTACTTCCCCTCCGGAATTTAACAGCAACCGAATTACTGTGTGTATGAAAACGGCTTAAGAAAAGGCAACCCCAAGGACTCAGTGGAAAAGTATAAGACGAAAATATCCAAAACTTTCTGAAGAAGTACTCTCTGTTTGCTTGCATTTCGAAGCTCGTGCATGGTTGAAGCTGGTTTCAGTCAAGTTAATTCCATTTAAACAAGCACACCCTTCACATTGACAAATTAATAAATTGTATTCTGTTAATAAGTATTATTTTCATATATATAAGGAAGATTGTATTATTGTTATTTTGTTATCTAAAGAGTAAATTTTAAATTTATATATTATTTATCCCTACTATCAAATATGCAATGCTTAGAAGGACGTCAAAAACCAAACGTATTCCTTTGACATTAAGCCAATATAATAATTTATACTACATTATACATACAATAAACACTGTAAGTATAAAATAAACAATCTAAAAACTCAGACAACCGTCTTTTTTGCTTTTCCTATTATAATTACGTAATAGTAATAGTGGGGTCAATAAAATCAAGAAACTCTTGAAGAGGTCGATGGTCAAAGAAGTTTGGCGACCCCTGATCTATGGGCTCAAAAAATTGTTCTAAATGTCTTAACAACACTACCAATATAAAAATTCAAGTATGACGTGAATCGCAGAACATTCGGAACAGACCGTTGTTAAAGTTTAGTTGGATTGAAATTTTTTTAATAATTGTTCCGGGCTTTCCATGAGACTCATTCGATTTTATCCACATTCCTCACGAGTGCAAATATTTAAGCAATGGGGATTACTCTAAGCATGCCTGCTTTATCCGTAAAAAACGGTCGGAATGTAGTTTACGTAGGCTTTAATTTAATTAAGAAACCCTTCCAAAAGAATTCATAAAAACCATAGCAACCGTTGAAATATGTATTTAACTAATTATCGGAATGCCACAAATTTTATATTTATATTAGTACCAGATGGGGACAGAATTCCGTGAATCGGTTGTGTCGTAGCTTCGACCACAGGTCTTTAGGGCGTAGATACGTCGCATGGCTATTGGGAGAGTATTAGAAACGAGTGATGTGGTAGAATTTAGGTTTAGATTGATTTATTTTTGGCTGTTTACAGAAATTTTGTGCAGAGAGTAATGCGTTTTGAGAGAATAGCTTACGTAATCCTGTTCTCTTACGTCAGTAGTCGCCAAAGTGGTCGATATAACATTGTTAGGGGTGGGGTCGATTCGGGCTCAGGTGTCGATAGAAAAATATAAGATATCATTGTACGGGTAATATTTAATTGGGTTATCTTGAATTACCTCCGTTCTGAAGGACAACGCAATTAATAGTGGATATAGAATTCCGTGTCGATTTAAGGCTGAAACGTACTCATTTTGAACCCAGCATTGCTAATCTTGGCAAGAGTCACGAAGAACACCCTTCACATTGACAACATTAGTAAATTGTATTTGTAAACGTTCATTTTCAGCAAAAATGGCGAATTTTCGGCGTATAGTCTTGCACAATTTTCTTGTTTTACTCGTGGCAATTTTGCCCCGGGTATGCGATGTTTTCGAATTTCGTCATCAATACGAGATGATGCTAAATTAAATTGTTACGACATTCGCGGTTAATTTATTTTGAAGCTAACACACTTTTTCTTGAAAATTCCCTTTCGGAATTTTTAAGAAAGGTCTTCCATTCAACGGGGCGTGGAATAACAGAGCCTCTTTTAAAAATAAATGTCATCAGTGTAGACGAAGTAAACTGAATCGATTACAATTTTTTTAAAAACAGACGGTCGATTTGACCGTTTTAAAAAAAGAAAATCATTCTTGAAAATTCCTTCGTCATCGGACCGTGGTTCAAAAATGGTGTCCTCGGTTCTTTCCCTTAGGGATTGATCACGGACCGTCACCAGTAGCCCGTTGTGTTTCTCCAGTGCGACGTTAATTAATTACCATTATCTTGAAAATTCCTTTCAGTCGAACGTGGAATAACGGAGCTTGTTTTTTAAAAATATGTCATCAGTGTAGACAAAGCAAACTCAGTCAATAACAAAGAGACAGACGCGCTACCAGCTATCACGCCGCGGTCTGCTCTTGCTACCGCGGCCCTATCTACATCTATCTACCCGAGTTATGATAATTTTACAGTGAGCGCAGCTGGCCGATTTCACCACCGATTCACTCTTTAGACTTTTCGCTCTTCAACTCAGTTATATTTTTGCTAGCTTTTATAGTTTTCAAATTATTGAAGGAAGCCTGTTGTATACTTTCGGGCCGCGGTAGCCCGGTTGGAAGAGTAACTGATTAGCAACTGGAGGGTTGGGAGTTCGAATTTAACCAAATACCGTCCTGTACAAAGGGGGATGATACACTTTAAATCTATCGTGGCCTCAAATGTCCTCAAGTCGGTGTTGTGTGGTTTGGAGAGTGGGATGCCAGCTCAGGTGTGACCTCGTCATCTGACCGTGGTTCAAAATTGCGTGGTGTTCTCCTTGGATCTTTCCTTTCGGGTGTAATCACGTACCATTGCCACTAGCCCGTTGTGTTGCTCCGGTGAAACGTTAATTAAAATACTACCTACTGCTGCTGTACACTTTTTGGGATAAGCGGATCTTTACACAGGGAACCTGCACTGCAACGAAACGATAGACGTGTTCTACATCACAAAATAGTTCCAAAATCTGCTGATTGATTTAGGTTTTATGACGTTGAGTCCAAAAGGTAGGTAGGCATTCAATTAACATCGCGCTGGAGCAGCACAACGAGCATATGGCGAGGTCACACCTGAAGTGGCACTGCGCTAGCAACCTTCGAGTTGTAGGCGGCGAAGGTTCAATTTCTGGCAGGTGCATTCCTCCTTGGGTTTATTTCTCTCTTCTGTGTCAGTAAAATTTTCATTGTCTGTGTCTATTACTTGATATTGTGTGACTTGTGTCTGGCGCAGCATGGCCAAATATGGCCCTTGCGCCATAAAATGGCCCTTGCGACTCTCTTTTAACCCATGCTTCATAAATATGTAATATTAAGCCAACTTCCTGATTTATAGCACCTTCGATAACCACTTCCAGTTATTTCTCCAACATCAACTGTCATGTCACAATAAACATCCATGCTTTAGTTTTGAAATTGAATCATTTATAAATATTTTTCTTTCCTTGTGCAGAGAAATCTTTACGATATAAAGGTATTTTAAATTATACAGTCATGTCAAACATTTCAGCCTAATTGCTGTTTATGTGAATATTTCAGAAAATCTACATCGGAATGGAAGGAAACGCGGTAGGCGGGTCTAATAGGGTTAGAGAAGAAGAAAACAATGCAAAACAAGGATAATAATGATTTCTATTATCCAAAGAAAAGGGTTGAAATTAAAAGGGTCACAATACCAGTGTCACCTTTAGTGAAACAGAATGATAAAACAATGCGATGCTGAAGTCTAACACGGTGTGTGGGAACCTCTGGTAGCCACGGATGTTGCACAACGATTTCCCATACTTTCGATGAGGGTATGGATAAGTTGTGTGCTCAGAGAGTTCCAAGACTCACGGAGAGCAGTTTTCAATTCCGGAACAGAACTTGGTGGGTGGCGGAGTGCTGCAATATGCCTCCCAAGCATATCTCACACAGGCTCTATAGGATTCAGATCAGGAGAGTTGTCAGACCACAGCATGCGGTGGATATCTTCACTTTGAAGAAAGGCGTCGACCAGGCTGCACGGTGAGGAGGCGCGTTATCATCCATGAATATCAAACTAGAACTAACAGCATCTCGAAACAGGCGAACGGTAGGCTAAAGGACTTCGTCTCTGCATCTTTGACCGGTAACAGACTCCGTGTCAAAGATGTGGAGGTCTGTGCGGCCGTCTAGCATGATGCCTGCCCAGACCATGACTCCCCCTGAAGGAAAACGATGTCTTTCCGTGATGTCGGTCTTGAGAGCGGTTGTTACCTTGGTCGATCTGGTACTGGTCATCCGGTAACATCTCCAGCGGCTTGAAATCTCTGCCACAGTCTGGAGATCACACACTGAGGCACATTCGGAATTCGAGACGCTTCGGTTTGGGATTGACCGGATTCCAGCATTCCGATAATTCGTCCCTTCACAAACATGTCTAGTTGGCATCTTTGTGACATCTTTCCTCCTTATTGATTGTTCACAACGCTCCGTACCACAATAATTGCGAAATTTCTGTCTAAACTGGCCATACCGCTCGAGACCTTTTTATACTCTTTCCGACGTGCGGATACTCGTGAACAGATCTTTAAAATCAAAGGAATCTATTTGGGAGATATCGTTATTAGAGGAAAGAAAATTAAGAACTGGAGTGTTATTAATGGTCCAACAGTTTTCTTCTATCGTGATTGCTTTAAGAATGATTTTTAAAAAATTATAGAAGATTTTGCCTGGTTTATACATGTAATTTTGATTATTGCCAGAAGTGATGTATCTAAAAGCTATGGGGTTTTTGTGAAATTTAGGGATGATGGTATGAATGTCACAGAAGTTAGTGGACAAAGGTGAGCTATTTATTTTTTTGAGGATGAGTTCAATGGGATAAATATTTTTCCAAAAGTCAGTGAACTCTGGTTAAAATGATTAAATCATCTATTAGCAATAAGAGCTAACAAACATAAACTTGCCATTACCCCTAAATTTCACAAAACCCTCATAGCTTTTAGATACATATAATTTTATCCCAGTCTTTCAGTCTTTATCTCCCTGTCCGTGTGGTCAATATATCTTACCACCCCTTTTCACCTCTGACCTCAAGCCATCTCCATAAACCTTGATTTCCCACGGACCCTCTCCTTTCAAATGGCCTGAGTAAGATCACATTACTCCTTTGCTAAACCACCGACTTCTACCAATGAACTTTCTTGATAGATCCCCTGGTCCAATAAACTTTCTCTTAAACCTTATCCCTCTAGCGAATTCATTGTCAACTATTCATTCTTTCACGAGTCCCTTAGAATAAGAAGCCCTCAGAGCTGTCCCAAACTCCCAACCCTCAACAACTCCACGCCTTATGATGTTACTTGTTTATTGAAGTTATAAAGAATTGTTATAGAACTTTCTCCCTCTCCATCTGTGGGATCAACATTGCATTCAGTCTCAATGGATCATTCTCTCCGGTTGCCTTACACCACTCTTGCCACTCTCGTCCGATATATATATATATATATATATATATATATATATATATATATATATATATATATATATATATATATATATATATATATATATATATATATATATATATATATATATATATAATGCAGTTATTCCATGGAATAACTGATCGTGTCCGTTAAAGTGTGTAATATGTTATTAATTTGACACTTTAACTAGTTATTCTATGAAATAACTAGGTATTCTATGAAATAACTAATGAGAGACAGTTAAAGTGTAAAATAAACAATTTATCTAAAATGAAATTAAACTAATGATAGACAATTAAAATGAAAAAGAAGCAATTTATCTAATTTATGCAGCGTATAAATGATATTTATGGAAACGTACCATAAGATCATTTGTTACAACAAGGATTACTAAAATGACACTTGGAAGTACAAAGAACATTATTTCTAAAACAAAAACATTTGTTGTTTACACACTGGGTTTTACACGAACATTTTTTAAATCCCTGACCAGTACCTAAACTTTGAGCTGTAGCAACCGACCGGACTTCTTCGATTCCTCCGGTTTTCGATATATGATATAGATTATTTTACACTTTAACGGGCTGCAGATCGTTATTCTATGAAATAACTAGTTAAACCATGAAATACAAGAGAGTTTTACACTTTAACGGACACGATCAGTTATTCCATGGAATAACTAGGTATTCTATGAAATAACGGATTTCATACTTTAACGGTAACATATATATATATATATATATATATATATAGAGAGAGAGAGAGAGAGAGAGAGAGAGAGAGAGAGAGAGATGTGTGTATATATAATTGGGTAATACATTTAAATGCATAATGCATTACTTACCTTCGCGTTATGGTCAGGGTATACAAATTTCCACTGTTTAAATATAAGACCGAAGGTAAATGTGAATAAATATTAAATATATGCATTGACTCACAGAATAGTTATTCAGTTTGTTTGCAGAAGATCTATTCCCCTTTTACTCGGGTATATGAGTCGTCCTGGAAGTCAATAGTGGTCTTCTGTTCAACAGGCTGTGGGTTCGAATGGCGAGATTCGAATCTCAATCTTGGCATGTTCGTAGTTATTTTGAATCCTCTTTAAACCCTTAGATCCCATCAAAGTAGTTACCAATCGTTAAGAGTAGTCTGAGATTAAAAGATTCTCTCGGTTTGTTTGGAACGGTGTGTGGGTTATTTAATAGCTTTCGATATAGATCATCCCTCGAAACACGAATTTCCTCTTTTGTCAACCACGAGTCACAGTCTTTTGTACTTGGTCTTGAAAGATTGACCATGCAAGTATATGCAACAACAGAACTCTTAAATGAAGTTTGAGAGAAGTTCTGTTCTTGTGTTCACACGTACAGAAATGTTTTGGGGAAATGCATTTCTTATTGTATTCTTAATGTATTCTATTTTGTCTTCTGTGGTCGGTTAGCCATGGGGAGTGTGGAAGCACGCGGTGAGGGATCAAGGAACTTTTTCTCTTCTGAAGGACAAGCTTCTTATCATTAGGATCTGAACTTCTCGTCATTTTGAACCATGGTCAGATCACGATTTTCTCGTGATCAACACCTGAACTGGCACCCCATTCTCCAAACTTTCACACCACGCCAGCTTGAGGACATTTGAGGCCATGACAGTTTTAACGTGTACCAACCCCCGTGTACACGACGGACTTGTGGGACCCAGTTTTGAACTCGCAAACCTCCGGTTGCTAATTCGTTGCTCTTCCAACTGGGCTATCGCGGCCCAATAGCTGTAGCTACATTACTTAACGAGTAATTAAAGATTTTTCCATCAAACTTCAGGAATTGAACATGAATAGGGATTTTAAAATACTAAAATGTTTTGAAGAAAAAAGAATATTTTAATTACTGTCTATTTAAAAATGTTTTTTTTTGCAATGTATGTAGAATCCATCCCCCATACCGTCACCAGAGGTCGCGCCTGGCGCAGAACTGCAACTTTATTTTTCCTATCTCAGAGTTCTGACAGTGACTGATCGAATACCACTGGCCCCGCTTGGAGCGCCCGTCAGAGGTTAAAATTTGGTTGATATTTTACGTTAAAGGCTATTAAAACATCAACCGTTGAGAAACTGCATTAGCTATATGGGGTACTAAATTAACAACCTTCTAATGAACTTATACAAAAAATTTCAGAAATTTTAAGGATATCTTTTTTAATCTTAACCAAACATCTGCAAGTTTCGTGATTAATTGTCAAAAGATTGATCTATTTATTTAGATATATTTGCTTATTATCACGAAAAAAAACAAAACAAGTTCATTTCTAATAGTTTGAGCGTGGCAAAATTTTAAGAGTTAAGCGACATTCTTGACAATCAAAATTGAGTGGTTTTATCGGCATTCGAAGTTTCTTATTTCCACGAAAAAAAGTATTTTGTAAAAAATAAATGTAGCATAGTTCAACATATAACGTGATGCACTGAATTTTTTAAAAAATCGAAGATGATGAGGCGAACATTTTATTTTTTATTGCCTGAATTTGAATGGATTCACCCCAATCTACTGGAAAGAAACTGGATGAGCAGTTATATGTAGATTATTTACAAATTGGTAGATAGTAGATCTTTCGCATGTCATCTTTTCGTCATCGTCTTTTTCAAACTCTCATCTTCCTCCTTATTGCGGAATTCTCTCACTTCATGCGTGTGCAGTAACAAGTCGGAGTTTCTGTGCACACTTTTTGCGCGTTCAGGCATAAGTTCTGTGTTGACAAAATCGAATACTTCAGAAATACCATTTAGAAAATGGGCAGTTTCATTTCTGCAACAGACAGATACAGACTGTCTCTCTGGAGAGGTTCTCGTAGACAGACAGTAGATCTGTTAAAGTGTTTTAAGGAAAATGAATACCAATTGCCTATTAAAAGTGAATTTTGAATGAGAAGTGGACTAATATTGGCTTGTTATAGTAATTTTCAAAACATGCATTAGCGTTTCGAGATCAGTGTATCCTTGATTAGACAATCATCGGGATAAAGACAAATATTTGTTGTAAATTATGTTCAAGAAAGCAAAAATTAGATGAAATAATTTCAAAAATTCGCGTACATCTTGATTTTAAAAAAAGTAGCAAATACATTTGATTAATTTTGAGTTTTAATGTGCGAACGAATAAAGGTCATGGAAATTTTGTTTCATTTCCCTTCCCAAAAGTACTTCAAATCACTTTAATGTTCTGGTTATTGCATCTTCATTAAAAGTGTTTTATGTTATCTCAAGCTTGTTTCGATTTGGATCTTGTTTCGTATTTTCCACCTTTCATTTCTCTGTATTTTAATTTATGGACTGACCTGAACACTTTCGAAACAGTGTACACAAATGAGATTTGAAACGTTCATAAAACTGTCCATTCAAATTGAATTCGGAATAGTGTTAAAAGAATTACATCTTCCCGATTTAGAATTTATGACCTTTTTCGGCATTTTTTCTTTTCTGTTGCTGTTCGCTTCAAATGCATTTCATTTCTACTAATGGACGCTTCTAAAAAGCTTTTAACTTTGAAACTCTATTACGATATTCTA
Organism: Meta bourneti; assembly: GCA_933210815.1. Taxonomy (NCBI): domain Eukaryota; kingdom Metazoa; phylum Arthropoda; class Arachnida; order Araneae; family Tetragnathidae; genus Meta; species Meta bourneti. Next base: position 105,836,157 of record OW119924.1, read on the forward strand.
CCGGTAAGTTTTGTTCCACGGGATAAATTTGAGTGTTGTAAGGCTTAATCAATTTAAATGATGCAAACTAAAGAAATTTCTAGATTAAACTATTAATATTATGTTTATATAGTATACCACGTTACTAACGTTACTATCATTCAAATCTAGAACAGAAAATAACACTACTTAGTGAAAAATAACAGGTACAGTGTTACTGCTAACGTTTTATCATGCTTTTATACGAGAAAAGCATGAATCACCTAAAGTTTATGTTTCATTTGCAACTCTATGGGCATTTTTACTATAAAAATACTTTTTTTTAGAATATACATCACCCCCCTCGTGGTTGTCTCGACGAGTTATCTCGTCATTGGCAAAACTGACCAGTTCTGGTTGAATGAGATATCTCGTCATTAGAAGAAAACGGAACTAGATCTTGATCTCGTCATCATCCAAACATCGGCAATATCTTTGATGACGAGGAAGCTCGTCATTAGCAAATTTGATCAGATCTCGAGGGACGAGATATCTCGTTAGACTTTTAACCACTTGGAGTTTTAAAGAGGATTCCGAACCACCACGAACATTTTCTCAGAGGAAATGCAAGTTTCAAATATCGAATTAAAAGAGATTTTAAACTCACAAAAATTACAAATTCATCGCGATTATGTCTAACAAAAACAAAAGACTCAGTAGTTATGCAGACGCACACGGCATGAACGTGAATAGAAGTCAGAAGGTTTTTGGTTACCTTACCGGTGGAAAAAGGTTACGTCCATACTCACTGATGAAAAATAAATTGGTTGTTTTTCCAATTATAAGTAGGTAGGTATTTAATTAACGTCACACTGGAGCAACACAACGGGCTCTTGGCGACTGTCCGGGATCATCCTCGAAGGGAAAGAACCGAGGATAACACCAAGTAATTTTGAACCATGTTCAGATGACGAGGTTAAACCTGAGCTGGCACCCAACTCTCCAAACTTCCACACCACTCTAACGATAAGTCACAGTGAATCTATGTGTCCCAGTGTCTTAAGAAGTCTGTGAATCCCTGTTTTAATTCAAGCTTTTGACAACACATTTGAGGCCCCGACAGATTGAACGTGCATCAGCCCCCTTTGTACACGACGGTCTTTGGTTGAATTCGAACTCGCAACCCTCCGGTTGCTAGTCGGTTACTCTTCCAACCGGGCTACCAACTATAGGTGGAATATCTTTAAAATACTAATTTGGGACTTAAAACAAGACCATCATTTTTATTGAGTCAAAGCCACATAGTATTCATGGATATAAATAACTATATGGTTTATTTAATTTCAGGTACTTGCCGTTTACCTTCTCCTAGCTCAGACAGCAAGCGCTGAAGAAGGCAGAAATCCCCATCCAAACCATCGGCACAGTCTGATGAGTATGAAGGACCTAACAGACCACTGGATCGGCATGCCCAAATCGCCGTACGTGCACTACACTGCATCCGTCACCTCAAGCACCACGTCCACCCCATCCGCCACTTCCGCACCCATCAGGCCGAAGAAACCTCCGACTCCCAGACCGAAGAAGAAGCCAAAAACCAGCACCCACCCCAAGCGAAGACTGGATGACGACGACAGACCACCAGACTACAGAGACCGCTACAAGAACAAAGACTATCCGGACTTCGATTACGATTACGATGGGTACGACTCGTCCTACCCCAGGGCCACGTCCATGTCTCCTTACGTCATCAACTCCGCGTCGTCCCCCAAGACGATCTACGTCAACCCATCGGGGTCGTCGTCTTCCATGATATTCGCCGGTGTCCCGAAAGTGGCGACGTACGTCGTGCCTTCGTCCAAGAAGTACGTCGTGCAGAGGGTCAAGTCCCAAGCCATGTACGTCCCACCAGCGTCGTTGTCCAACTCCAAAATGTACGCTTCAGCGGCGTCGGACTCCAGTGTGAGACGCATCGATCCCTTGGACTACGACGACAACAACGAGGGTGGGTTTCTGGGACCACAAGACAGCTTCCCTCCCAGAGCCGTCATGAACAAGATTGCCCAGTCGGGACAGCAGCAGCCCTGCCACGGCCCCGAGTGTCACCAGCACCACAAGGGACTGGTGCGGTTCTACTGGAGGAGGGTGGTCTACCCGCCCGACAGCAGGGGCAGGCGCAGGCGGCCCGGCCAGTTCAGGCGTCCGACGAGACAGAGGAACCGTCGCAGGTTCCGGGACGGGTCGAGGTCGCCTTCGGACCAGACGGAGACGTACGCGTCGGGGAACGACGACGACGACAACGACGAAGACGGCGACGACGTGGACGACACTAGCAATCGGTACCGGGACGAGGATGACGACGAGGAAGAGAACGACAGCTCGAGACGTCGCCAGTCCTGGCGACCCGGAAGGGGTTACGGCCACGACCTACACGAGGGAAGTAACTATAACAACAACGACAGAATGGTCTACAGAGACAAGAGATACGCGTACAGACGGAGGATGAGAAACAACTTTTACAACAGTGAAAAATAACAATTTTTAGCCACGAAGGGACGGGGTTTTTGTTGTGTTACATTCTCCAAAAAGTTATAATCATCTATTCTTATTGGAAATATTCACTCATAAGAACACTTACATATCGCTGTTCCGGAAATACAATGACACAAGATGGCATTCATCAATTCGTTCAGAACACATAAACTAAAAATACCCAGTTCATGAATTAGTATTACTACTTACAACATGTAAAGATGGTAATGACAAAAGTGAGGTTAATAATAGCATATTTATGTAACTTTTAAATGATACCACTCGCACAAGTGTGCTTTGAATATTCCCCAGATTCAGAGCTGCGTCGTTGTTCTACTAAAATATGAAATGAAACATTCAGTTCAAAGCCTCTTACTAAACTAAACATTTTTATTAAATTTATTGACATCATTTTTACAACGTAGTTGTTGACATTTTTATTCATTCAGTTGTTTACATCAATGATGGACTGAGTCTAGATTGACAATAATACGACATACACTTATATCGTTGTTCCAGTCTCATTCGACACACAACTTGTCATGCAATCATTCTAAACAGCACTTGCGTGGTTGTTGCTAGGTATTTTAACTAACGTCGCACTGGAGCAATACAACAGGCTATTGGCGACGGTCCGGGATCAATCCCGAAGGGAAAGACCCGAGACCCCACGCCATGTCATTTTGAACCACGCCTGAACTGGCACACCACTCTCCAAACTTCCACACCACGCCAACGTGAGGACTTTTGAGGCCACAACAGATTTAACAAGCACCAGCCACCTTTGTAGACGACGATCTTTGGTTGGGTTCGAACTCCTCCAGCATCCACAATTAACAATTGCGTCCTTCTTCTAAAAGATGTTGAGAAACAGTTGAAATTTGAACAATGTCACAATGCTCTGTAGCGAAGCTGAGTGTTACTACAGCTCCGTCCGTGTTGTATTGGAAAAATGAATCATACAAAGTCAATTGGCGCATTTGACTCAAAATACACATATTTTCCACTTGCGTCGTTGTTCTTCCGGAATTGAGACCGAATCATGTGAATTTTCATTTTCACGCTCTTTAACACCGGTTACAGTTCTCACGAGTTTAAGTATCGTGTAGGTAGGTAATTACACTTAACATCGCACTGGAACAACGTAACGGAAAGAACACCACCACGTAATTTTGAATCAGTCAAATGATGAGGTCTGATCTTGGTACCCCACTCTCCAAACTTCCACACCACGCCAACGTGAGGACTTTCAGGCCACGACAGATTTAACAAGCACCAGCCCCCGTGTACAAGACGGCCTTTGGCTGGACCTAGTTTCGAACTCGTAACCCTCCTGTTGCTAATTCGTTGCTCTTCCAACTGGGCCCTACGTCTCATGAAAAAATACATAATTTAGAAGAGGTGCATTCACTCCAATCAATAAAAAAAAATTTATAAACTATAAAAGTTCATTTTTTAATTTCTTTATACCCCTATAAATCATCAACAATCATTTTATTTTTTAAATTCTGATTTATTGATCTTTTAAAATTATTTGTCCTTAAAAAGGGATTAGGAGCCACATAATCGTCGTAATCTTCATAAAAAATAAATGTAACGACCTCGTTTTTTTCCAACGTCTTGTTGGTGCAGAGAACCACGTGCAAAGTTTGCTTTAACTAGAACTTTCATCTTGTTTGCTTTAACTAGATTCTTCATCTTGTTATATGACTTATAAATATCATTAAACGTTTTGTGGATATACTACGTAGAGCGATTGCACTTTTATTTCATATTTTTGTTGAAATCGTTCACCACAATCAATCCTAATTTGCCAAAGCCCATAAAAATGAGAGTATTTCTGACAAATAATGATACAGCCTACAGCTGATATCTTTTATGGGAGTCATATTTTTATGTCTGGCTTGAATTCCGTCATAGTTTGCACCGAAAATAACCTCTTCTATTCCCATAACATTTAGTTGGCATGGTGTGGCGGTTTAGAGAGTGGGGTACCAGCTCAGGTCTCGTCATCTGACCATGATTCAAAATTACGAGGTGTCCTTGAATTTCTCTCTTCGGGATTGATCCCGGACCGTGGCTAATGCCCCGTTCTGTTGCTCCAGTGCGACGTTAATTAACTACCTACCCATAATATTTAGAGCTAATACCTCCTATTTATATTCATTGCATTAGATTTGAAATTCAATTTCTTTACGACGCATCTAGAACATGAAGTTGCGTAGGAAGGAAAGCGAACCCAAGTTCAGTGGTTTTTGTGAAGATTTCAAATTCCATTACAAACGCCACAATGCAAATTAAGAGAGCGTTGGAGGATTTAAATTTGTCGCTGCAGCTCACCTTACAAATGCTCATTTAATTATAATTAGCTTATCTTTCATTACGTTTCTTAGCGCATTTCCTAATTAATAACCAGTTTACATTTGAATAGCCCCGGGCGATATAGTGATAAGCCACTGAATGAAAATTCCGTAATGAAAAAAAACGAAAACAAAATAATCATCAAAAGAATTTATGATTGCTTTAATGAGTGCGGGGTTCTTGAAAGTTTAAGAAGGGGTCGCCAAACTTCTTTGATTGTCGACCCCTTAAAGAATTCCTTGATTTTTTATCGATTCCCTCTATTTTACCATTACGTAATTATAATAGGACAAGCAAGAAAGAAGCTTATGTGAGCTTTAGATTATTTATTTTATAGTACAATGTTTATTGTATGTATAATATGGTATATATAGTATTATATTGCCTTATAACGTCAAAGGGATACGTTTTTGTTTTCAACGTCCTTCTTAATGTTATATATTGGATAAGAGGGATAAATAATATATAAAATATGAAATTTAGATAACAAAATACAATAATACAATATTTCTTATATATATGAAAATAAACTTTTATTAACTTAATATACAATTTACTAACGTTTTCAATTTGAAGGGTGTGTTTTGTGACTCGATAAATTAGCAATACTTGTTTGACCTCCGTAATTATTTTCATGACCTTTTTCCATCTTTCAGGTCCTATTCATGTCACTGTACCCACGATTCACTCTTAATTGCGTTGTCATTCAGGATGCAGTAATCCAAGTTAACTGAATTAAATATTATCAGTACAATAAGGACTCACATTTTTCGATCGAAGCATAACAATTCTATATCGACCCTTTTGGCGACCATTGATTTAAGGTAACATGATCCCTTGATAGCGTATAAACCATTATATATTTTTAATTTTTTAAAACTGCCAGCCTGAAATTTTTGAAAAGTGACTTGTCATTGTGCTGTTGGAAACCTTTCATTTCAAAAAATTATTTATTTTCAATAATCCAATTCTGTACTTTAATTTCATTCACCAGTTAACATCAGAAATATACTTATCTCGTGTGCACATTATGTTAAAGTAGATTTTACATTCAAAAGGATTGTTTCTAATCATACTCATTATACATTACCGAATCTATATAATCCATATTTGCTTCAGTTTCCATTTTGGTATGTTTTCTTCATAGGATCTCTGAACTCCACCTGATAGAAATAAATATATTACTTAGACAGTCTCTGTTCAATAATTTTATTTATTTACTAACAGAATTATCCAGCGTTGCTCGGGGGTTGAATTGGTTAAAAGTTGATTGAAAGGGATTTTAATAAGTACTTTTCTCTGTTCTAGTAAAATGCAAATAACATTTAAGTAATAGGAAAATACTTTATATTAAACTCCCTTTCGACATTCAAATAGCTTCTACATTTTATTTTGAACGAAATACCTATGCTTGCTTTATCCATCCATATAATTCATTTCATATACATCGCACCTCTAGTATAAGAAAAATACAAAAGATGATAATAAGGTGATTAATACAGAAATCGATTTTCATTTAGGGATTACTTGTTAATGCCATTTAAGTTAATTTCCTGTACAAATGACGAACTTACATCGTAGCTTTGAACTCAGTTTTCCTATCAGTATTTTTTACTTGTACACTCTTGCACCAAGAATGTAATATTCCCGAATTTCACCATCATTATGAAAGAATGATAAATCATACAAATACGGTATTCGTGATTAATTACTTTTAGAGCAAATACATTTTTGCTTGAAAATTCCAAATCGCACGTGAAATAACAGCTTATCTTAAAATTAAATGTCTTCAGCATAGACGAAACAGTTAATTGATTGCAATTTTTAAAAAACGGAAGGTCGATTTTACAGCGTTTTTTAAAGGAAAAACAATGTTTTCAATGAATGTTTCTGATAGCGAAGTTGCATTAGAATACCTACAACTCGTAAAGTAAACAACTTCGACCCCCTGTCACGTAAGAAAAACTTTCAATTTCTCAAAACTCCGTTAGAATATTTAATGACCGTGTTATTTCAAGATCAGCAAACTGGTTTAAAATTTGCTTTACTCCAACTGGCATAAATTTTTAAATCTATTCTTTGTGGCACATTTGTTTTATCAATTCAGTGATTCGGTTTCTAAATGAAAACTACGTACCTATTTAGAATGATAGATATTGTTTCTTGACTATTGAGTACAGTTTTCAATACAATTCAACAATATATTTGAAACTTCAAAAAAATGCAAGTTTTACTCATTTTAATTGTCTTGTAATAGAAACCTACGTCAAAATTTTTAAACAATTTGAATTACAAGTTATATGGTTACCGTCTTAATTTAACTTTACCGATCTTATTTTAAAAAGACTATATTTTAACGTTACCCCCTTTTTAAAATAAAACGTTACCATCTTATTTGAATGGTTTTGTTACGTACACTTGATTTATTTTTTAAACGGAATTCTCATCATATATTGAACCAACGATTTTTTAGTAAGTTGATTGAAATATACGCATACCGCGAAGAAATGAATCCATGTCGAACGATATTTTACACCAAAGAAATAATTCTTTTAAATCTAACTCCTAAACAATTTATTTGCAACATACCAAACAATGGGACACATAAAATCCGCAGTAGCATCTTAACATACAGAAGTGAAATTCCGATCACTAAAAAAATGTAGATTTCCGAAAAATGAAAGCTGTGCTGATCTACTCAGTAGAAAACAATTACAAATTTCTCCGGACAATAACAATTTATTTATAATAAGAATAGATTCGTAATACTTAGAAACATTCAAATATTACCGCAGCAGCAATACTGGTAAAACAATTTGGTTGCGTACCGCAATCGTAATAATATTTGACGTTATTCCTGTGGGGATTTCAAATTCTTTTTAGTCCTCTAATTACACCTAGGATAAATGGATTTATTTGTATAGAGAACAGACAGACGCCAAGTCTGCTTTTTGAGAAACGTTTATTTAATTCTTGTTCTCTACAGAAAATATCCAATTACAACGAACAAAAAAATGAGAACAAAGAACACAAAAGATGTGACCCAAAAAATGCAAGAATAGAGACAAACAAATACAGTTAGATGAGGGATAAAACAAAACACTTCATTGAAGCCTATTAGAAGTAGAATTGAAATCATTAAAATCGTACCAGCCTTCGAGAAAGAATTAAAGTTTTAAAAATCTATTTGTAGCAAAATTGTTACGTGGATTCTCTTTTAAAGGCTTAACAAAAGTGATTTACAGTTCCTGGTGATAGACGAGTTGAAATGAATACAAGAAACTTGAAAAAACGAATCTGTATTGTTATATAGGAGGTTGTAAAAATATTTTATTAAAGCAAATATCTCTAAGGAGCTTTAAAGTAGTGAAACACCGAAATTGTTTCGCTATTCAGAATGTACAGCTTAAGATTCATGATTCTTAAAACAAAATGTATCTCAAAAGTGCATTCTGTATTCTTTCAATATTCATGATGTGGCAATCGTAATAAGGATTTCAATTTACATATTTATAATGCTATAGTAAATGTATTCCCTGTTGAATAGCATATTTTCTTGTATGTGTATGCCCAATACTCGACGTTGCCTGTATTGTTATTGGTACAGCTTGGCCGTTTATGAACCTTAAAAACCTAGCAAGCCTTTTAAGGTGTATGCATACACTAGTAGAATTTTTTAAAAGCTGATTTTTTTAGCTGGCACCCCACTCTCTAAACTTCCAGACCACGCCAACGTGACTACATTTGAGACCACGACTGATTTAACGTGCACCAGCCCCCTTTGTACACGACGGTCTTTGGTTGGATTCAAACTCGCAACCCTCCAGTTGCTAATCCTTTATTCTGCCAACCGGGCTTCCGCAGCCCTGGTCTCTGTAGAAAAATAACGTTAAAAGCACCATATATTCAGAGTCCAGAATTAAAGAATATTTGTTTGAGAGAAATGATCAAAAATAATCAGAAAAACCACATACTCTTCTGAACTCAGAGCCCTCGAATTACACTGTTGGCCACCGTAAATGCAACACCCTGAAGGAAGCATGCAAATGGTATAAAATTTACAACATGCATTAGCGGAGGTGAGATATGCAAATGATTAGAATTTCAGCGCAGACGCACATCACGCGCGCCTGTGGCGCCACTTCAAAGCGCTATTTAAGGCTTGAAGATTTCGACGATTTCAAGTACGGCAATTGTGTTTTTCTTGTGGTTTTTTCAAAAAAGCGATCAATTATGCCTCGTAGAAAACAGCGATCATCTTTTGATCAAGTATCCGAGTTCGACAGAGGAAGGATAGTGGCCTACCGAGATTGTGGATTATCTTTCAGGGAAATCGGTAGTCGTGTTGGACGAAACCAAAAAACTGTAATGCGGATATGTGATCGTTGGATGCAGGAGGGTACGACGGACCGACGTGTTCGATCGCATCCACCTCAGTGCACCACTTCACGTGATGACAGGCATATTGTGCGTATGGCAGTGACGGATCGCTCAGCCACATCACGAACCACAGCACAGTACATTCAGTCTGTACCGCATCATCCAGTGTCTGCGCGTACCATTCGACGCCGTTTACAGCAGAGTGGTCTGTCCGCAAGACGTCCATTGCTTCGTCTACCCTTGACGCAGAACCACAGACGTTTCCGCCGCCAATGGTGCGATGAAAGAAGGATGTGGACGGCAGAATGGAATGAAATTGTCTTTACTGACGAGTCACGCTTCTGTCTGCAACACCACGATGGTCGGATTCGAGTCTGGAGACACCATGGAGAGAGGATGCTGAACAGCTGCGTTATGCACCGCCACACTGGTCCTGCACCGGGTATTATGGTATGGGGCGGTATTGGATATCACTCTCGCACTCCTCTAGTACGCATTGCCGGTACTTTAAACAGCCAGCGCTACATCTCCGAGGTGTTGGAGCCAGTTGTCCTTCCTTACTTTCAGGGCTTGCTCACAACCATATTTCAACAGGATAATGCGTGACCACACGTGGCACGCATTGTCCAAGGGTTCTTCGTCAATCGGCAGATTGAATTGCTTCCCTGGCCAGCTCGCTCTCCGGATCTTTCGCCGATAGAAAACATGTGGTCTATGGTTGCTCAACGATTGACCCAGAATACATCCCCAGCTGCCACACCAGATCAACTTTGGCAACGTGTAGAAGCTGCTTGGTCTGCTGTACCCCAAGAACACATCCAAAGTCTCTTTGAATCAATGCCGAGGCGTGTGGCAGCGGTGATCTCCAACAATGGCGGCTCCTCTGGCTACTGATTTTGGCAGGAACCACACTTCACAGAAGTCTATAAATTTAATCATTTGATACTTGGTCAACATGTTATCTACAAAATAAATTTTGTTGTGATATCTCTTGTCTTTCTTGGTGTTGCAATTTGGGTAGCCAGCAGTGTAGATCAACATGCAAAAATAGTTGTATATTTAAAACCTATCTTGAAAGCAAATATGAAATTGCTTTTAACCCTATTATGTTACTAAATGTGCAATTAACCATTCCTTATAAAATTTAGTTTTAATTAGTCAAATTAATATTTAATGCAGAGTTTTGGACTTTTAAACAAATCTCTTCATGGTGTATACTCAATTTTTGTAGCCGTTGCACTTGTATAAGGAATACAAGTAAACCTAATTCCTTTAATAATCCGAATATACTCTTTCTAAGTGTTGCCATGCAGTAGCTAACCATTTAAGGTGTACGTATGCCATGAAGATTTTTTTAATTTTGAGTTTAAAAATCCAGTTTTTTACAATAGATCATTGCTTTGTGCTTAAACTCATTTCAGTGTGAAAAAATCAGATTAAGCTAATCATTAATTGTCTAATTTAGATATAATTATCTAATTAGTATGTTTTTTGAACAGTGATATCTCAAATTCTAATTCGTTCAGAAAGACAATTCCTTTTGGAAAAAATTACTTCTAATGTTATTCTTCATGTTTAGATGACCCTCAATCAAGTTGCTAGTAGAAATAGGTTTTTTATTATGACTTATTTCGCCAACACATTATAACTTATTTACAAGGAAGTCTAAGAAATTAATATTTTTTCAGGAATTTTAACATTTAAAAATCAACTAAAAATCCATTTCTTAACTGATAACTTTGATTGAAGGTCAAAACATCCACTCCACTATATCATATAGATCATAATGATACGAAAATAATTATAATAGATCAATTCTTTGTTGGGTTACCACTGTTTGAGCAAAGCGCCATAGTGGAAAAACACAGTTCTTCAGAAATTGAGTTTTAAAGTTTTGGAAACATGTTTGTACATGTGACAGTACTTAGCAAAAATCTCTGAAACTAGGAGACTATTTCGAATATTTACAAAATCTTGGTATCGTTTGAAAGCTGAGAAGTTGGGTAATATTTTGAAGCAATAGAAATATCGATTTTCGTGATTTCTAGTGTATAGATACACCTTTTATATTGCGAAAGGAAGTGCCATAAACTAGTCAATATATATCATTCCTATCCCAAATAACGCCAGTAACGAAAAAAATATTTTTACTTCTAACCATTATGTATAAAAGGATAAGAAACAGGATAAAAGTGAAGATAAGTAGAAAAGATAAAAAGTGCATCTATTCACAAATTCTCAATCCACAAAGCGAAGAAGATAGATTCGAATATGCAAGAAATATGTCCAGCATTGCAGTCACGTGATCCAGATATGCATGGTTTTCCTTATTTTTCCACCATTTTGGTTTGGAATAACTTCTAAATAAAACACTTTTATTAAATTTCGTTTCGTTCCTTATTTTTCCACCATTTGGGTTTGGAATAACTTTTAAATAAAACATTTTTATTAAACTTCGTTTCGTTCCTTATTTTTCCACCATTTGGGTTTGGAATAACTTTTAAATAAAACATTTTTATTAAATTTCGTTTCACATAGTGTTTACTCAGTTTAGTTAAAGACAAATATTTGGTGTGAAATTTGATGTGGAGGCATTATTGGACCATTTTTTCATGGTCGCTAATGAAAATGCGTTACTGTCAATTCTAGACAGCATCGTACGATGTTACAGAAAAAAAATTACTGTCTGAAATGGATCGACAAAAGGTTTACAGCATATGTGGTTTCAGCAAGTTGAAACAGCATTCCCAATAGCTCGGGAAACCATGCAGATTCTACAAGGACCCATTTCCTGACCGAATAATGACAAAATCTGTTGTCAAAATCTCTCCAGATTTTTAGGGCCGCGGTAGCCTGGTTGGAAGACCGTCATGTACAAAGGGGGCTGGTGCACGTTAAATCGGTCTTAGACTCAAATATCCTCACGTTGGCGTGGAAGTTTGGAGAGGGGGGGTGTTCAGCTAAGGTGTGACCTCGTCATCTGACCGTGGTTCAAAATGACGTGGTGCTATCCTCGGGTCTTTCCCTTGGGGACCGATCGCCAATAGCCCAATGTGTTGCTCCAGTGCGACGTCAATTAAGTACCTACCTACCTACCTCGACACTCCTTACCGAGTTTTTTATTTATTTCTTTGAAGCGCAAACTTGCAAATATTTAAGCCCACTGAACCGAAAAAGTATTTTAAGATTCCCATAAAAAGTAACTTAAAAAGCGCTTAACAAAATTTTTTAAATTGTCAAAGTAAATATATTTCCTTGGCAAAGCCTGGAATGAATTAAAGTGATTAATAATTAAAATACTTAACGCAGAGTAATATATAAGCGGAGTTGGAAAGCTGCTAATAGAAAAAGTGCTGCTTCCCCAAAAAAATCGCAGGGTGTGATTTACTGGAGATCTGAATTTACAAAAGAGCACGTACTTCAGCGAGAAAGACATTCAATTTATCACTTCTTTTTGCCTTTTTATGGGTATTTCCAGACTCCACTGTATCCACAATAACAGTTTTATTCGTTTTGTTTTACGAGCTCTTTGGAACAGGATCGGAGTCATTGGTTAGGTTTTGGGTCATTACAGTTTGATTCAATATTTACCTATACACAAAAGGTAGGTATATAATTAACGTCGCACTGAAGCAACACAACGGGCTATTGGCGATGGTCCCGGATCAGGCCCGAAGGAAAAGATTCGAGGACAACACCACGTAATTTTGAACCACGGTCAGATGGCGAGGTCAGCACGTGAGCTGGCACCCCACTCTCCGAACTTACACACCACGCCAACGTGACGGCATTTGAGGCCACAACAGATTTAACGTACCGAGGCCCTTCATACACAAAAGAAAGTTAGTAAAATGAACATTGCTAAAGCAGATACAGCTTTTTTTAATATATTCCGCATTATGTGCGAAGAATGATGTTATACAGCGTCTCAGCTGTATACCAGAAGAAAAGACGTACATTCGTATCCCAAATCTTGTATTCGGCATTCCCATAAATGTTCCAAAACCAATATTAAGAAAACTGAATTAGATAATCCAGTTTAATTTCAACTCTCTGGGCTCTATGAGATATCCGAATTATGTACTGTTTTTTATCCCCTAACTCACTTAATGACTCAAAAACTACACTGATTGGTTGCAATAATTCTAAGTAGGAAAGATTATGTTGGTCAAGAAAGTCAAAACAGGTTAATATACATGCAGGGTAGACTACACATTACGAACGTATATATGCCCTGAGGGGGGTATTTATATGTTGTCTCCCACAGTGAAACTATGCTATGCTTCAGAAAAAACTCAACAATTTTTTCGGTTGTTGTTCAGTAAGTGGTTAGAGAACGAATTCTTGAATGGGTCCTCTGCAGTTGGTGCACTATGTAAACTGAAGTTTATACACGCATGAATAGAAACTAAAATAAACCAGCTAAGATATACTACTATTCACTATAGATGGATGTCGCTTAACGTTTCAAAATTACTCCCCTAAATTCTCTTTTGATCCGTTAGTCTGAAACGTTAGTCAAATTGTATTGGTTCCCAATGCAATTTGTCATTACTTTCATCTTTACAACTCTCCCACTCCATTAACCATGGCTTCAAACGGTCCCGCTTACTCAAGCTGGTTGTTTCTTCATCCTTTCTGATGACCGATGCATTCCACTACATTTAAGAATCGCATGAGACTTTTCTAGAAACACAGCCTTTTCTACCAATAAACTTTCGAAAAATGTCGCCAAATCTAATGATCTGTCTCGGAATCCTTAACTCCCCAGTGGACTAATGTTTAACCACTCGTTCTCTCACAAGCATCTTTGAATAAGGAGCTCAGAGCCGTTCTAAACATCTTACAGACAACACAGAACCCCTCCATTCACTGTAATTGGTCAATGCTTCTTAACTAGTCAACTTCAATGTAGGATTAATGAACCATTATCCTCCAACTGCCTATATCCGTCCTTCTACGACTGTAACTCTGATTTTTCTGTTGCTTTTATGACACCTTATACAGAAGACGTTCGGGCATTTTTTGAACGATTTTAATGGACTGAAGCTCATTTTTTTACATGAAATTTTTGTGTTTTAAATGTTCCATTGGATAGCCCTTATTGTTAACCATCTTTCTACACCTTTATTTCCATGATAATAATGACTTTTGTAGTATCGACAGTGCTATTTTGTCCCATTCTTGTTCCACAGTTTTCCAGTCCTTGAATGGTTTTCGGTCGACGTTTCGATAATGCCCTTTTTAAAAGTACAAAAGTCTACGGGTGAAACATCTGGAGATTTATCAGGAATATCAGTAAAGGGTATTGACTTGATACCAATTTCTTGTTCCATTTTTTCCAAGAATTTAATAGTCGATTTAGATGTGTGGCTGCTTGCTTTACCCCGATGCAGTTCTACTGATTGTTGGCACTGTGGGTAAAGACATGGTATTTCTTTTTTGAATATTGGGGATAAAATAGGGTCTTGATAATATGTGGGAGTTGATTTTTACATTTTCCCCCTCTTTTTACTTTTAATTTTCCATTCTATGCAAAACCGGCAACAATCATAAATCTCTTAGAGAAAGTTCTCACGTTCACTTTGCTATAGTCCTTTGACTTGGCGGATTCTCTTTTAAAATTAAAGATATTACCTTACAAATATTCTCAGAAATTTCTTTCTTTTTTGGAAGTATTTTTCCACTTTTGCGTTTTTTTTCTTTCTCGTTAATAATATTACTTATCGTATCTTTAGATATCGAAAAACCATGACAGCGTTTTTGAATAATTGAATAAGCATAATTCTCTTCGGAAAGAGAGGAAACATAGCCTTCCATCCATTGCTTATTTAAAAGCGCCATTTTGAAAGTAAACAAAACTCTGAGATAGCAGAAGATAAGTTGTACTTTAACTATTTAACTGCTGTGAAAATAAAATTCTTTCGTAGCATATAATTTTTTACAGTTCATCAAAATCATTCAAAAAATGTCCGAACAGCCTCTGTATAATATATGTATTAGGGACAAGATGCTCCGTCCTTTGGTTTTGATTGGAGCCGAGAGTTCTCATCATTTTAAACAATTTTAATTGAGATTTAACATTTTGCTGATGAAACTAGTATATACAATGAAAATTAAAACAATTAGGTAATTGCCAGTTCACGCAAACTACATCTTCGCCATTCTCATCTTTCTCTCACTCTGCTCCTTCTGCGTAGGTGTTTTCTCCTCGAACACACTGGCTGGATCATCATTGGTTTATTTCATCCAATGGCTGGTTTGCTGATAGGAATTATGTTGTTGCTAGGGTCTCGATGATTCAATATACGCTCTGGTTACGTCTCGTAATTCTACACGACTGACACAAGAGTCTTCCTGATTGCGTATACCTAATGTTACATATATTATGATACATTACTATTTTTTTAATTTTCATGATCACATTTAAAGATTTTCATTGTTTATATCCGAAAATAATTGGGTACATTTTGCATACTTTTCTGGCGAAATACGCAAATTATTTATTTACCTTACCTAAATCTATTACTCATACTTTAAATCGAAGCTTTTAAATTAATTTAAATGGCAGAGGTAGATTCGTTGGATTTTGTGGAAGGTCCAAAATTCGGCAAGCTGTGCCAAGCGCAAGGTAGAACAATCAAACCAATTTCAAAGAAAAACATTACAAATTTAAGGTAATCATACTTACGGAGAAAAGCACATAATAGGAAAACAAGAAATATGATACAGATTAATTGAGAACAAATACAAAGGCTGTCCGGACATTTTTTTGAACGATTTTGATGAGCTGTAAAAAAATTGTATGCTACGAAAGAATTTTATTTTCACAGCAGTTAAATAGTATAACTTATCGTCTGCTAACTCAGAGTTTTGTTTACTTTCAAAATGGTGCTTTTAAATAAGCAATGGATGGAAGGCTATGTTTCCTCTCTTTCCGAAGAGAATTATGCTTATTCAATTATTCAAAAACGCTGTAAAAGTCATGGTTTTACAATATCTAAAGGTACGACAAGTAATATTATTTATGAGAAAGGAAAGAAAACGTAAAAGTGGAAAAATACTACCAAAAAAAATTCTGAGAATATTTGTAAGGTAAGATCTTTAATTTTAAAAGAGAATCCGCCAGTCAAAGGACTATAGAAAAGTGAACGTGAGAACTTTCTCTAAGAGATTTATGATTGTTGCCGGTTTTGCATATAATGGAAAATTAAAAGTAAAAAGAGGGGAAATGCAAAAATCAATTCCCATATATTATCAAGACCCTATTTTATCCCCAATATTCGAAAAAGAAATACCATATCTTAACTCACAGTGCCAACAATCAGTAGAACTACATCAGAGTAAAGCAAGCAGTCACACATCTAAATCGACTATTAAATTCTTAGAAAAAATGGAACAAGAAACTGGTATCACCCTTTACTAATATTCCTGCTAAATCTCCAGATGTTTCACCCATGGACTTTTGTGCTTTTGGACTTTTAAAAAGGGCATTATCGAAACGTCGACCGAAAACCATTCAAGGACTGGAAAACTGTGGAATGGGACAAAATACCACTGTCGATACTACAAAAGTCATTATTATCATGGCAATTAAGGTGTAGAAAGATAGTTAACAGTAAGGGCTATCAAATGAAACATTTGAAACACACAAATTTCATGTAAAAATTGATCTTCAGTCCATTAAAATCGTTCAAAAAATGTCCCAATAGCCTCTGTAGTAGATAGGGAGGTAGGGAATTTAAAACTAAAGGGCTAATACACAAAATCAGGCACAGAGGAAAGAAAAATATAAATTAACATATACATGAATTTATTACTTCTTTCAGTTATAAAGAATCCATATATAATTTTGCATGCAAAAATAATTGTTGCAGCAATGGTTTTAAGGAATATTGCTGCACTTGTTTGTATATTGTGGCTTCTTGAATTTTAGAATGCAACATAGGTTGATTTTTTAATTTTATTCTGCCGCTAAAATATTAAACTTGAAAATTTTTTACACGGTTATATCGGTGCAGCGGATTCGAAGAGAAGAGGATTAGCAACCAGCAAATAGGTAATTAACGTCGCACTGGAGCAACATAAGAGGTCATTAGCGGCAGTCCGGGATCAATCCCCAAGGGAAAGTAAAGATACGGGGATTAGCAACGGGACTATTGCGAGTTCGAAAATCGGTCCAAACAGATACCGCCTTGTACGTGGGAGCAGGTTGCACGTTAAATTTGTCTTAGCCTCAAATATCCTCACGTTGGCGTGGTGTACAAGTTTATAGAGTGGGGTACCAGCTCAGGTGTTGACCCCGTAGTTCAAAATTACGAGGTGTTGTTCTCGGATCTTTCCTTTCGGGATTGATCCCGGACCGTCTCTAATAGCTGCGACTTAATTCAGCTATCTACATACCCCGTTATTCTTTTCTTTATTTAGCTAAGTTATCAGGGATTCTTCAAAAAATAGTTGGTTGATTCATTATAATTTAAACTAAGAAGTTATAAATCTTTGTTTCACATGTATCGCAAGTCACGAAAACATACATTTTTCTTTACAACACAAAGAGAATTTGACCGATTTAAGTATAAAATCAGTGGTTCTTCTGATATACACTTAATTAATACATAATTCCAAAAACACCCTAAAAGCTCTGCTTATATGCGATAAACATTAAAAATATTGCAACGTCAGTCACACGGAATGCGAGTAACGCCAATTTGGGTTCGCGGTAGCCCGGTTGGAAGAGTAACGGACTAGCAACCGGAAGGGTACGAGTTCGAATCCAACCAAAGACCATCATGCACAAAGGGGGCTGGTGCACGTTAAATCTGTAGTGGTCTCAAATGTCGTCACGTTGGCGTAGTATGGAAGTTTGGAGTGTGGAGTGCCAGCTCAGGTGTTGCCTCATCCTCTGACCGTGGTGTGGTTCAAAATCACCTGGTGTTGTGCTCAGATCTTTCCCTTTCGGATTGGTCCCGCACCGTCGATAATAGTCCGTTGTATCCTACCTAAAAGTTCGGACATCCAGTTGTCATTGTTGGGACTGTTCCAATTCTTATAAATTTTATCAAATAAGCAAATTTATTGCTTTTTATATAAAAATCTGTTTACCACTATTATTAATTGTTCTATCCTATCTATTTTGTAAGTTTACTAACAGAATTACCCGACCTTACTCGAGTTGAATTGGTTATGTACAGATTGAAAAAGTGACCAGAATTATAACTTTCTCTTTGGTAGAAAAATGCAAGGTCCAAAAATGGACAAGCTGCCAAAAAAATATGTGAAGAACACTTTTATTAGCCCTAATTTTAGTTTGACAGAAATTTTTAAAACTTTCCGTGGAATTTTCCAGTTTTGCACAATGTCTGATCCAAGAACATACACGTTTTATGATTCAGTGCACGTCTGTCGGGGTACCGTTCACGATACAATCTCATAGCCTCTAGTTACTGTCTGTCAAAGGCTTCATATGTTAAGTGAATGTCATCAGAAATTATGCATGTTACCCGCACAAAGCATTTAAAATTGCAATGACCCTACAAAGCAGATGGCCAAATTTTGCTGAAGGTAGAATTTTGCAGATGTCCAAACAATGCCATTTGCAAAATTCAGGTAGCGTTGCAATTAGAGCATCTGAGGTAATGAATAATACATTCATTAAATCCATTTTCGTATCAGTTCTTGACATTTTTGTAGTAAATATTTTCCTTATCGCCTGTTGTGTTTATTTCTTGTCTTGCGTTTCTAAGGACGGACCAATCGGAAGAATACTAGACGCAAAATATATTCTCCATGGATCAGTATTTTATATATAATCTACGGGCACTGGGATACCAAGGATACTTTCTGAGGTATATATCTTGTATTGCCTAGTGCTCAGAAAACTTATCAGCTTATCTGGAAACCGTAATTTAAACATTTTAATGACTTGGAAGAGCTTAATTACTAGATTAATTCCAGTTCTTTCAACACACCTCTCAACATTTCTAAAAAATCTACGAGCGGTATTTCTATCGTTAGTATTCCGTTTGATGTTTGCTTACATCTATGAAAACAACAAACTCAGCTTTAAAATTATCTTGAACATTTATTATCTTCCCTAGTAGTTAAATCTAATTACTTGGCGAAAACAAAGTTGATGGTACGATGATGGATTTTTCCAAATATTTTCCCCCTCATTAGCACAAGCATAGATTTGCAAGGTACCATAGAAATATTAAACATGTTTTGCTCAGATTGATATTTTCAGAAAAATTTTGCCAGTATCTTTTCTGTTTAGCGCCATCAGAGCCCCACGTTATAATTGTATTTATGGTACTATCTTTTGACAAAATCAGTCACAAGGATTGTTCATGAATTAATTGTACGTAACAGTATAACAGAGCAGTTGATAAGTGACCAGTTGTGCTACAGCTGAAGTTTCCGTGATAATGATCCCAGAAGCGTCACAACCGTTTAGCTTATTTACTTTTGTTATGCGGAGTATACAGATTAGAGTCAATGTCCTTTGGGTTGTTGACACATAATTTTATATTGGTATATAGAAAGATTAGCGTCAACTATTAAAACAAGCACATGATTTGCAGATAATTCTACTGGCTTTTTAATAAGACACGGGTCAATTTCAGAAATGTACCTCTCCTAGGAAAGCAAGAGCTCTTTTACGATTTGAAATAGAATATCGTATACCTGACTTTCGTAATTTACTTTAGAGGCCATTGACAATTCCTTTTGACTGGTTGTCTCTATAAGGTTACGAGTTTCGTTTTTTATACTTGGAACTACAGGCTTAAAAATCTTTTTGAGGCCTTCTAGGACTATTTTTCACTTTGTGAAAACCACTTTGTGAATTACTCGATAGATCTGGAATTACAGTATGAGAAAAGTAAGCTTCCATGAAGTCAAGAAAAATTATTTATCAGGAATAGTTCTCAGTGCCTGTTCACTTTATTCCTCTTTTGCTCAATTCTTTGGCAGGAAATTCGAGAATTTTCGCTTTAATACTATTTAAAACATTCAGAACAGTGTCTGGTAACAAATGTTCATCTCTTTCTTGAGAAATATATATTATAATAGCATCATATTTGTTTGCTTCGAATTTATCACCCAAATGTCAAAAATGGTCCGACAAAAATTTCCATAGTCATTCTAAAATTTAAGGAATATCTATCAGTTTCGCAAATTTCCGAATAATTTTTTTGGTCAGTTCACGTCAAATGGGTCCGGATATAATATACGTGTAATGGTTTAGAAATATACGGCTATGTAATGTGTTAAAAGACTATTTGAAATTTGAAATCAGCAGTTGCGTTAGACTCTAATTAGCTACAAATCCAAAAGGATCTTGCAAATTAATGAAATAGCATTCAAGAAAATAAAAGCACGTAGACATACCTCGATGAACAGAAGATAATGGCTGTATTCACCAAATAGCGCTAAAGAAAGTATAGGACCTATAACCTTTCAGTTTTCATCAAAGTACTAATACGCATTCGCCAGAATGGTTTGCAGCCAACTCAGAAAGTAAGACTTTATACCCCTGTACTTCCAGTTAGGAGAAATACAGAAGCTGTTCGGACATTCTTTTAACGATTTTAATGGACTGAAGCTCAATTTTTTATGTGAAATTTTTGTGTTTTAAATGTTCCGTTTGATAGCCCTTATTGTTAACTATCTTTCTACACCTTCATTTTCATGATAATAATGACTTTTGTAGTATCGACAGTGGTATTTTGTCCCATTCTTGCTCCACAGTTTTCCAGTCCTTGAATGGTTTTCGGTCGACGTTTCGATAATGCCCTTTTTAAAAGTCCAAAAGCACAAAAGTCCATGGGTGAAACATCTGGAGATTTAGCAGGAATATCAGTAAAGGGTATTGACTCAATACCAGTTTCTTGTTCCATTTTTTCCAAGAATTTAATAGTCGATTTAGATGTGTGGCTGCTTGCTTTAGCCTGATGTATTTCTACTGATTGTTGGCACTGTGGGTAAAGATATGGTATTTCTTTTTTTAATATTGGGGATAAAATAGGGTCTTGATAATATGCGGGAGTTGATTTTTACAATTTTTCTTTACTCTTTCACTTTTACTCTCTTCTTTACCTCTTTTTACTTTTAATTTTCCATTCTATGCAAAAACGGCAACAATCATAAATCTCTTAGAGAAAGTTCTCACGTCCACTTTGCTATAGTCCTTTGACTTGACGAATTCTCTTTTAAAATTAAAGATCTTACCTTACAAATAGTCTCAGAAATTTTTTCTTTTTTGGAAGTATTTTTCCACTTTTATGTTTTTTTCCTTTCTCATTAATACTATTACTTATCGTACCTTTAGATATCGAGATACATGACGTTTACAGCGTTTTTGAATAATTGACTAAGCATAATTCTCTTTGGAAAGAGCGGAAACATAGTCTTCCATCCATTGCTTATTTAAAAGCGCCATTTTGAAAGTAAACAAAACTCTGAGTTAGCAGACAATAAGTTATACTTTAACTACTATTTAACTGCTGTGAAAATAAAATTCTTTCGTAGCATACAATTTTTTTACAGCTCATCAAAATCCTTCAAAAAATGTCCGAACAGCCTCTGTAGTTTAGAAAAAAACCTACGTATTCTTGATACGGGGACATACTACTTTTAAGATATGATGTATTTTTGACAATTTGCGACCCTAAAAAAATTGAATTCTGTCCACATAGATGGCGAAAATGGCACAGTGTGCGACGGTCCGGGATCTATCCCGAAAGGAAATATTCGAACACAACGCGTCGTTATTTTGAACCATGGTCAGATCACGAGTTCAACACCTGAGCTGGCACCCCATTCTCCAAACTTCAACATCACCCCAACGTGATGGAATTTGATGCCGCGACATATTTAACGTGTACCAGCCCCGCGTACATGACGGTCTTTGGTTTGACCTAGCAGCCCTCTGGTTGCTTATCCCGTGCTCTTCCATTTTGGGCAACCGTGGCTTTTTATCTTCATTCTTTATAATTTTCATTGACTAAATGCTGAAATAGTACTCAAAAAATAAGTCATCAGATGTCGCAGTCAAAATAAGTACAAGGAAAACACGGATCGCCACAGAAATATACCGCCACCAATATTTAGCTTGACAGAAAATGTCTCTCGTAAAAGTAATAATCAAGTAACAAATTTTTATTGAAAATGTAACCGAAACAGACGAAGAACTAAAATTTTTATGAAAGAATAATTAATTATCTTTGCAATCATTTGGTATCGGTACACTACGAAGAAATCGTACATCACAAAGACGTAACTATGAATTTCGCAACTTCAAGAACAAAATTTTGTTGACAGGAGTTAATTGGAAGAAAGGAAAGTATGAAATTCTTCATATTTCGAGAGAAATATAATAGGGTGGAACGATGTATAAGAGAAACACTGAAAGAACGAATCGTGACTAAAGAAACTTCCCTAATTACGAAAATAGTCTCATTACAAAAGAAACTTCGTACCTCCCCGCAAGGCTCTTTCAGTTCCATCACAAGAAAAAGTTCTTTTTCTACCGGAAAAGTGTTCTAGAAACAATACGACCGACGTAATGATACCCATTTGGAGCTGTTATGAGAAAAGTGTGATGTCTATTGATATCGTAAGCTATCTGCGCGTAAAGGCTAAATATATACTTACTAGCAGGCCCGCACGAAAGCACTTGCACTAAACTTTTTAATTTCGTATATTAATCGGTGGCACGTAGGTAGTTAATTAACGTCGCACTGGAGCAACACAGCGGGGTATTGTCGACGGTCCGGGATCAATACCTAAGTGAAAGATTCAAGGACAACGCTTCGTAATTTTCAACCACTGTCAAATGACGACCTGAGCTGGCATCCCACTCTCCAAACTTCCACACCAAGACAACGTGAGGACATTTGAGGCCACGACAGATTTAACGTGTACCAGCCCTCGTGTATACGACGGTCTTTGGCAGGATCGAATCAATCGGTGGCAAAGTGTCGTTGCTCGGATTTCATATCCTATTTTGATACTTTTATAATGATTACGACATTTTCATATTAACACAAATGGATTTCGTACCTATAAATACAATAAAAATATTCACAAATATATAACAGCATTTCGTTTACTTTAACTGGTGTTAATTCTTATTTTCGATAAAATGCATAGCACTTCTCAATTATATAACCTCAGATTCTGAAGGTTAATATAGCCCGTTGTGTTGTTCCAGTGCGACGTTATTTAAAATACCTACCTATCTCTTATCATCGGCCTGGGATAAATGAAATTATTCCTCATTGATGACGACCAAGACAAAATTCATTTACATCTTACCTCTAATAACACTGACGGATTCGTGCCTTGTAAGTGATTGCGGTTGTGTCCCCGTACGCAAACCGAGCCAATTTTTACATTGAAAATCCCTCTCATCGCTGGAATCGAGATTGTAAGCCGAAATCGTTATTTTTATTGTTCTGAAATATGCAAAAAGATGGCAGCACGTGCATCTAGTCGTTTTGTGTCACCCTTGTGAAACGAAGTGCATCGTTCCGGACCAGAACGCACCGCTCTCCCATTCCTAGAGACTGAAAGAAAGCGAATGGCTCATCTCAGAGAAACCGTGCGTTCCAAGACAGTGACTCCAACAGGTGGTGGTGCGGATCGTCACGAGACGAATCCAGTACTGCATGAACTAATGCTCTGACCAGCGCAAGATGGAATTGAAACAGATGAACCCTGCTTCGATGCACCATTGCATTGAGTATCCAAAATTGTTCGTGAGTCGAGATAGCCCGATTGGAAGAGTAACGGATTAGCAAACGGAGGGTCGCGAGTTGGAATCCAGCACAAGATCGTCGTGTGAAAGGGGGGCTGGTGCACTTTATATCTGTCGGAGCCTCAAATGTCCTCTACGTCAGGGGTGTCAAACTCAATAAAAACACGGGCCACTTAATGCAACTGGTAAGATTCACGCGGGTCACATCACATTTACAAATTTTCTTAAAATTATATTTTGAAGTGAGGATTCAGGAATATGAATAGGATAATTAAAACACATTATGTAATTAAATGAATTTAGGGTAATAATTTATAATATTGCTATATAATTGCTTTTATTTAAACGTTTATTTAATTTAATGTATTTATAAAACTAAAATTAATTTTTTTACCGGAAACTTGCCAGCGCTTTCCTCCTACTAGTTTTCCAATATCTGGATTCAAAGACTGAGAACAGACAATCTTCAATATAGCAGATAGATGTTAATCTTGATCTGTAGGCCGTTTTATTTAATTTCATGGACGAAAATAGTTGTTCACACATTTTTAACATGACGAAATTGTGTGTACGGTATTGCCTCGATCTCCCCTATGTGCTATTTTCTTCATAACATATTGTCCTGTTTTCATTTTATTTCAGATCATCGTAGGCAATAAAAAATTACCTCGGAGGCCACATGCGGCCCGCAAACCGACAGTTTGACACCCCTGCTCTACGTCATCTGACGGTAGTTCAAAATTACGTGGTATTGTCCTTGGATGCTTCCCTTTGGGATTGATCCCGGACCGTCACCAATAACCCGTTGTGTTGCTCCAGTGTAACCTTAATTAAAATACCTACCTACCATCCGCTTTTGTCACAGTTTTTATTCGAATTTATTATTTAGTCATGGAAATCAGTCAGAGAGCTGAAAATGACTTGATTTGATTTTTGTGAGAAAAGAGACAAAAATAAGAAGAAAAATTATAAAAAGAGGCTGGGAATGATAGATAGATATATAATTAACATCGCACCGAAGCAACACAACGGGCTATTGGTGACTGTCCGGGATCATTCCCCGAAGGGAAAGATCCGAGGACAACACCACTTAATTTTGAATCACGGTCAGATGAAGAGGTCACACCTGAGCTGGCATCCCACTCTCCAAACTTCCACACTACGCCAACGTGAGGACATTTGAGGCCACGACGGATTTAACGTGTACCAATACCCTTTGTACATGACGGTCTTTGGTTGGATTCGAATTCGCAACCCTCCGGTTGCTTATCCTTTACTCTACCAACCGGGCTACCGCGGGCTGTGTGCAGCAGATTCTAATCAATTTTTTCGTGCCATGAGATAAAGAATAGTTGAAAATCGCTGCCTGCGATCATCATGGTTTAGTCCTTTCCAGAGATGTTTAAGGTGTATGTATACACTAGAACATTTTTTTAATTTTGGCTTTCAAAATTCAATTTTTTCACAATAGGTCATTGATTTATGCTTAAACTCATTTTAGTGTGCAAAATTCTGGTTAAGCTACTCATTAATTATCTAATTTAGATATAATTAGCTAATTAGCGTGGTTTTTGAACAGTGATATCTCAAATTCTAATGTGTTCAGAAGGACAATTCCTGTTGATAATTATTCCTAATATTATTCTTCATGTTTTGACCTTCCATCAAGTTGCTAGAGGGAATGCGTTATTTTTTACAATTTTTTTCGCGAAGGAAGTCTAAAAAATCAAGATTTTTTCAGGAATTTCAACATTTAAAAATCAACTGAAAATTCATTTCTTAACCAATAACTTCGACTGAGGGTCAAAACACCCACTGTATTATATAGATTATATAATTATCATAGATCAATTAATTATTGAGTTATCACTGTTCGAAAGAAGCATCCTATTCTAAAATATAGTTCTTCAGAAATCGAGTTTAAAGTTTTGGGAACCTGTTTGTCTATGGTGACAATACCTACCCCAAACCCTTGTAACCTGAAAACTATTTCGAATATTCACAAGAACGTGGAATCGTTTGAAAGCTAAGGGGTTGAACAATATTTTGAATTATTTAAAAAATTGATCGATATTTTGGTCAATTTTTGTGATTTCTAGTGTATACATACACCTTAAGCACTCCCCTTATCAAAGCCATCTCCACTAAATTCTTCTACAAAATTCCTCAAGTTTCCTAATGCTCTTCTTCATAACATCCCACCCTATGACATCTCCTTAACCAAATCACAAAAAATACCTCGTTCACATCTTGAAAGAGAATACCATACATTCCCACAACGACCAAAACGTGGATGTGGTGAGTTCAGGGACTCCTCAGGGAATCTCCTGAACCCACCACCATTGACACTCTTTAATTGTTTTATTTTTATTTAAAATTTTACTTCACCTCTAAATCATATCCACACTCATGCGTTATTACCACCCTTTTTTCGGTGCAGCTTGCCTTCCCGCCCACTTTGGAACGTGAATTGGACTAATTGTATCAATTACTAAATTCTATCTATCTAAATTATTCACCTTTTACAAGTGCATTGCCACTACCTTTAATTTTCTCCTCTCTCTCTCTTATAGTTTCCTTACAATCAATAAACTTTCTATTAATTATGTGTGTCCGTTCCGTTCAGGTGGCAGTGGCTAACGACATTATTGCATGTGCTGCCATCTGAACATATTTCAGAGAATTACATAACTTGGTTAGCGTTTCATAGAATAAGCAAATACTACCGTAAATTTTGCAATTGCAACATTCGAATAATAGTTTATTTCTCAGTTCCGAAATAGTGCAAAAATGAGAATTGTTCCTGTCATTAAATTCTTGCTGTTGTGAGTAAAACAATATTTCAATGTCTAGACTATTTTGCTTATCTAGTTTTACTCGTTTTTTTAACTTCATAGCATTCAACAGTATACTTTAAAAGCAAATTCGTTAAAGACAGCTTTACTGAGTGTAGACACATTACACATACATACAGATAGGTTGATTTCTTATAACTCATGCCTAAATTTGACCAAGCTGCGCCAAGCATATACATGTGGGGTTGAAGTTAATTTTTCCCAACAGCAAAATGTTCAGACGCAACGAGTTTGATTTCAAAACTTTTATTAAGTCACCTTGCAAAAAAGAAGTATTAATTTGTTAAACATTTTTAGAATATTTAATATCTAATGATAGAGACCGGATGTGCTTCATTTTTATGCATCGGATCTGGATATTACTAGATTCAGAATACGATATTTACAGTAAAAAAATTGAACTATGTCTCTTAGATTACTCCCTTGCTAATAATAAAGTCGTGATACATGACAACATGACGCAATTAGGCAAATTCTTCGTCTCCACTTTGTGCTTCAGCTATTTCGTCAAAATCAATAGTGATATATTGCATCCTAGATAATGTGTCAACAATAATGTTATCCTGATCACTAATATGGCAAATAATCGTAGAGAATTCGCCATATTAGTGTTCGTGTTTTTTACCTCAATACTTTGATAATTAATCTAATGTTCCAAATATGCACGAAATGCACAGAAAAAATATAAATGAAAAGTATTGTTCACCTATCCAGGAATTTCATAATAAATGTTAATGTAATGATTAATTTAATGCTCCAAATATGTACGAAATATACAGCACAGATATAGATGAAAAATATTTTTTAACATATCCCGGAATTTCATAAGGATAATGAGTCTCCTTTCAGATGTGAATCGTAATTGTCCATTATATTTTACAAATACTTTCAGATACTTGTTTAGAAAACATGCGGTTTACCATTTTACATCTATGTAAATAAAAATGGAGTGTTTGTACATGGAATGTTTTCGCCCCATTTGAAATTGTTTATCCGTTTTTAGTCATTCTAATGCAAAATCAGTGGTTCCAGAGCTTGACAGACTTTTCTTTACAGAAAACGCTGTCAAATCGGCCTACCTTATTTTGAAAAATGGTAATCAGTAACCTTTTTATCTTATACATTATAAAAATATTGGTTCGTTGGTTGGGTTTTATGGCGCAAGGGCCATATTTGGCCATGCTGCGCCAGACACATGACATACAATATCAAGTAATAGAGAGACACACAATGAAAGTTTTACGGACACAGTAGAGATAAATACACCTAGGAAGGAATGCACCTGACAGGAATCGAACCTGCGCCGCCTACAACTCGAAGGTTGCTAGCGCAGTGGGCATACCCACTGAGCCACGACGGCCCCCATAAAAATGTTGAAAAGGTGAAAAATAATTTTCCTCACTCTCAGATGATGTTCGTATCAGTAAAAGGGATTTTCAGTGTAAACAAGTAAACCACCAGAACCATAAGTAGTTTCCTTCCTGTTAACCAATACGGAAAACCCTCTGATAGATAAACTTGTAGTTCCTTACAGTAGTAATTTCCGTTTCAGCAAAATACTAGTTTTTATATTTTCTTTCAAAACATACAAAAGTATAATTCTAAAAGTATTTTGACATGCTTCTGGATCCCTATTCATATCTTAAAGAGCAGTCTCCATTTTTAGCTTTTAAGCCGCGGTAGCCCGGTTGGAAGAGTAACGGATTAGCAACCGGAGGGTTGCGAGTTCGAATCCACCCAAAGACCGTCGTGTAATAGGAGCTGGTGCACATTAAATCTGTTGTGGTCTCAAATGTCCTCACGTTGGCGTGGCATGGAAGTTTGGAGGAGAGTGGGGTGCCATCTCAGATGTTTTTCTCGTCATCTGATGTGGATCATAATTGCGAGGCGTTGTCCTTGATCTTTCCCTTCGGGATTGATCCCGGACAGTAGCCAATAGCCCGTTGTGTTGCTTCAGTGCGACGTTAATTACCTACCTACCTGTATACCTTTTTCTGCTTACACGATGCATAGTGTCACTCTTAGTTTCGGGTATTCTGCAGTAACAAGCAAACGAGCACTTTTATGTAAGAAACGCACCAATGCTTCCTCTTATACGTCCGGAGGGTGTATTGCATCAAATCCTCATCAATCAGGCATTAAATCTTTTATATGCTTTAAAAAATTAGGTAGGTATTTAATTAACGTCTACTGGAGCAACAGAACGGGCTATTGGCGACTGTCCGGGATCAAACCCGAGATTAAAGATCCGAGGACATCTCCACGTAATTTCGAACCACGGTCAGATAACAAGGTCACACCTGAGCTATTAAAAAATTAGAACTCGTGTCTGTCATACTCCTTTCTTGAGCGAGATGTCTGCACAACGCGCAACTTCTTTTTAAACTCCGAAAAAGATTTGTAACTAAATTGATGAGCTTCGTTGAGTTAAGAGAAACTATCAGAAACTCAATTAAAAAGGGAGGTGCTCGAAAAAAGTATTTTTGTTTCCAGGCTTAAGTTCTTATGGATTTTATTCAAAGTACGATAACATTTGAATACAGACGAGGGAATGTTCAATTAGTTTCGCTAAAAGAAAAAGATAACACATAAAGGCAGAAATAAATGAGTCTCCTTGGTTTTATTTCCCATGGTGTAAGCTATGTCAAATTTTGTGAAATTAAGAAAAGAAATCTATACAACATAAAAAGCAGCGTAGGCGTGTGTCTGTACTCTGTAAACATCTACACCGTTCGGCCCAATTTGGTACAATTCCTCTTTAAACCCCATGCGGAAAACCATAGGCTACAAATTAACTCGTTCGATTTGTTATGACTTTGTAAAGGGAGCCGCTGTAGCCCAGTTGGAAGAGTAACTGATTAGCAACCGGAGGGTTGCAAGTTTGAAACTCGATCCAGCCTAAGAGGGTCGTGTACATCGGGGGTTGGTGCACGTTAAAATATGTCGAGGCCTCAAATGTCCTCACGTTTGCGCGGTGTGGAAGTTTGGAGAGTGTAGTGCAAGATCACATGTGGCCTTGTCATCTGACCGTGGTTCAAAATTACGTGGTGTTGTCCTAGGATCTTTCCCTTGGGGATTAATCCCAGACCTTCTACAATAACCCAGTTGGAAGGTATTTAATTACCAAGAATGCTCGGAAATGTCAAAAACAATTCGAAATCCCACAGGAATCGCATCGAGAACTCAGTTTGTTTAACCAGAATTGCTGAAAAAAGCATTATTACCAAGAAATTATTTTTACAGAGTTTTAATTTCATTGCTTTTGTTTATTTCATTCCAAAATATGAATTATTTAAGAAAATTTACTGGTGATTTAAAGGGATTAAAAACATTACATTTTTCATAGCTTATTTACATCTACAAGAACTTAGGTGGCGATGGATTTTTTTAAGTGTAGCCCACATAGTAGATAGCGCCCTCCAATGTGGGCCGTGTCTTTAATTCTCGCTCTTTCTAGACTCAACTCAGAGAATAGTCGCCATTTTGTAAAATCAATTACCTACTTCTAATAATAATTTCTCTTCTCTCGCGTTTTCAAAGAAAATTGTAAGAAAAAGTCAAACTAGAATTCAACCAGCGTCACCTAGAGTTCAAAGTCGGAGTTTTTCAAGTTCCTCTGGCTAAACGCGATCTTATTAAACAGAGGTTATGACTTCTGTATATCCTTCGAACACGCAATGATACCGTACCTTTACAAAATGATAAAAAAATATTTAACAAACATTGGGGACGCATCTCTTGGCTCTTAGCGAAATGATAAAGATATTAAAAACAGCCTCCAAATTCATCAATGGTCCGATGAACTTCTGAAAAGTTTACATAAACTAAATACTTTTTAAGCAATTCCCATCGTTTCACCCTCTGCCATCAAACAGTTTGGGAATTTTTTGAATTTTTGATTAGGAATGGGCAATCATCTGTGACAACACAGGCATGACAGAACTGTTCGTGTCACGGAAATATCCCATGTCGAATAATGAAAATTTTCTTTCATTACTTAGAAGAACACATCAACGAGTAAAAGCTTGATTTTTTGTTTTCGCCTTGGTAATTAGATGTAATTCACTTGTTTAAATATTTGTCTAAGAAATTGTAGAACACATTACCGTAAATCGTGAGGTAATAGAAACGCGAAATCTTGGAAATGTTTTCAATTGAATTGCTCTGTTCAAATTTAAGCAAATTATGTTCTTCCTTGTATACTTTACGAGAAAATATTTTTTTGAACTGTTTGAGGAATTTTTGAGAAATCAAATAATCTATCAAGATTGCGTTTCATTTAGATTCTTCAGAAATGCAATTTTTCCATCTATTGCAAAAACAATTTCTTGTAGCAAGAGAGTCGGTATAAATCATAGGGTGATTATGTCTCTTTAATGTTTGTCATAGAAAGAACTTCAATTCGAACGTGTTCAAATTGCGTGGAGGTACATCTCTCGTTTTCACGATGGTTTGAACTAGAAAAATAATATTTTTGTGTACCCTTTACCAAGAGATGTTTTGTCAGACAATTCCTGCACGTCTAATTTGTCAAATGAAAAGAATCCAGTCTTTGAAAGAGAAGCAATAACAAAATTGCAAATGAATAAATTTAAAGATATCGATTATTTTAGACAAAAGCGAGTTAATAAAGGAGAGCCTATACCGTGAACGAAATGAACAAAGCTAAAATATTTTTTATTTGACGTTGTTTACAGAAAAATGTCCAACTACAGAGACCCAGAAAAAAGAACATTGTTTTTAAAATTTATGCGCAAAAATAACTGTAGGGGGCACTCCATTGTCATGTGGGATAATCACACACAGATTTTAGTAATTAAAATGGCTGTATCTCTTATTCTTATTAATCGAAAAACTTTTTTAACTTACACTAAGCACTAACATTATGTAGTATAAATTACTACATAATTTATTTGGGAAATAAGCTTTACCAAATAAATTTTTAGGCAAATCTATCATTTTTCTTCGCTGATAAAGAGCTAATGGGATTCATCTGATCACTGAGATACTCCATATGTGAAGCCCAGAAGCATTCCCTGATGAAAAAACTTGTAGGCCGTTGACTGAATCAAGAAAACACGATATTAAAAACGAACTTTATTTTTGATGCAAATCTTAAGGGACATAAGTTTCTATATCTAATGTGTACTTTTGCCCGCACTCTACCGTCGCGTTTCTATGCTTCTTTTTGTCGCCGTACTACTACGTAAGCTAAGGCTCGATTTCATTGGTGATTGCTGTATCTCAGGGGTGTCAAACCGGCGTCCCGCGGGCCGCATGCAGCCCCCGAGGTAATTTTTTGTGGCCCACGATGCTCTGAAATAAAATGAAAACAGGACAATATGTAGCGAAGAAAATAGCACTTAGGGGAGATCGAGGCAATACCGTACACACAATTGTAATTAATTGATTTCCAGAATGATTGGGTTTTAAAAGACATATCGAGAAGTAGGAATTCCCAAAATATATTCTTATTTAGGTGAAAAATACCCGGAAATTAAAAAGTTTGCTGCACAAATTTTATGCTATTTTGGGAGTACGTACTTGTGTGAGCAACTATTTTCGTCCATGGAATTAAATAAAACGGCCTGCAGATCAAGATTAACTGATAAACATCTATCTGCCATAATGAGGATTGTCTGTTCTATCTTTGAATCCAAATATTGGAAAACTAATAGGAGGAAAGGGCTGGCAAGTTTCCGGTAAAAAAATTAATTAATTTTTATAAATGCATTAAATTAAATAAACGTTTAAATAGAAGCAATTATATAGCAATATTATAAATTATTACCCTAAATTCATTTAATTACATAATGTGTTTTAATTATCCTATCCATATTCCTGAATCCTCACTTCAAAATATAATTTTAAGAAAATTTTTAAATGTAATGTGGCCCGAGTGAATCTTACCAGTTGCATTAAATGGCCCGTGTTTTAATTGAGTTTGACACCCCTACTGTATCTGATTGATCAGTAAGTGGTTTTTGTCATGCGCAGTAGGTTTCCCCATCACCACCCCAAACCCTCTCTTACATTGATACTATGCTTTTGTAGCCTCAGTCCACCTGATAAGTGAATGATTCTGTGAGGTTGGTAGTTGAATTTACGTCCATTCTGCTTGTCTCTGGCAGTTCGCCTTGGAAATTATTAATAGTATTTCCGGCGAGGCTACCCTTATTTATAAAGATGATAGTAAAGATGAACAGTCTCTATCCTGCAGCGGAATTTTTATTAAAACTCCAAACAGGGGTACTATAAAAATCGAGAAAAGAAATCCAGACTTCTGTTCAGTTTTCAGAAATGAGCTCATTGCCATTGATAAAGGGCTTAACTACAGCATGTCTGTTCCGAACCCAAAGGCCGTTTTGATTTTGTCCGGTCAGTCGCAGCTCCATCCAACATCTCTCTAATTGGCGCAGTGATAGCTGTCCTTAACCTACTCAATCATGTCTCATCCTTCTGTGAGGTGCACCTACAGTGGGTCCCTTCACACGTGGACATCAGGAGAAACGAAGTAGCGGATGATTTGGTGAAGGATGGACCAGTGTCCGATACCCACTCATTGACTTTTCTTGAGCTTTACTCTATTAGAAAAAATCTTGATAAGAAGGAGTGGATCGTTCCCCCGGTACACTCTTGGTATCGTGGGGATCCCCTGGGAAGATCTCTTGCTCTCAATTGCAACAGGCAGATTCAGACAGTGCTCTCCCGCTTTTTCAATGGCCATCTGGGGTGTCTCCCATTTTGCTGCTGTCGCAAGATTCATCCTATTTCCATAAATGCCTGTTTGCCATAAATGTCTGTTTGCCATAAATGCCTGTTTGCCATAAATGCCTGTTTGCCATAAATGCCAATCTGACCAGGGCTCGCCAGCACAGATTCCTGGGGTTGTTCCGAGACGACCTGTTTTCCGAACCTCTTTTGGTGTATAGCTTTGTGCGGGTGAATGGATTTGGTCTAGCTGGAGCTAGACGTAGAGAATAGAAACAACAACACATCGCATTGGAGCAACACAACGGGCTATTGGCGAAGGTTCGGGAACAATACCGAAGGGAAAGATCCGAACAACACTAGACTAACTCTTTATCACCGAATCAAGCTTGAAGACATCAATCACGCTTGTTTTTGTCTTCTGCGCTAGGAACATCAGATAAAATCCATGCACGTTTGTTGTGTCGAGTTACAGACAACATTCTTTTGTTCCTTTTGACCCATTTAATGAATGTTTTGTCTATGTTGTAATTTTATCATAAGTATTGTGTCGATACCGGTTGGAAATTTATTAGATTTTTATGACGATCTTTGTACATCGACTATCATACAAAGAATTGCATTTGTTCAAAAGCTAGACTTCTTCACAATCCTTCAAAGAGGGGGACGCGGTAGCCCAGTTGGAAGAGTAACGGACTAACAACCGGAGGGTTGTTAGTTTGAATCCAATCAAAGACCGTCGTGTACAAAGGGGGCTTGTGCGTGTTAAATCTGTCGTGGCCTCAAATGTCCTCACGTTGGTGTGGTGTGGAAGTTTGGGGAGTGGGGTGCCAGATAAGGTATGACCTCGTCACCTGACCGTGGTTCAAAATTACGAGGTGTTGTCCTCGGGTCTTTCCCTTCCGGGGTTGCCGTCGTCAATAGCCCATTGTATTGCTCCAGTGAGACGTTAATTAAAATACCTATCTACCTACCTTCAAAAAGGCGAAAACCACAAACTGGCAATCCTATCGTGGTACGAGAGGTTTCCTTGACTGACTAAATGTATAACCGCAGGAAAAAAATCGAACCACCCCTTTTTATTCATGCATGGTTCATAGAAGAGCAAATTCAATCGAATTCACGTAGGTGTGGCACGGAATTCATTTTTTCCGAACTCAATTCGAGTAAATTCACTCGACCTAGCGAATGTGTCATGCATACGTAGGTAGGTATTTAATTCACGTCGCACTGGAGCAACACAAAGGTCTATTGGCGACGGTCCGGGATCAGTGGGAAAGATTCGAGGACAACACCACGTAATTTTGAACCACGGTGAGATAATGAGATCACACCTGAGCTGGCACCCCCTCTCCAAACTTCCACACTAACCCATCTTGAGGCATTTGAGGTCACTACAGATTTAACGCGCACCAGCTCCCTTTGTAAACGACGGTCTTTGGTTGGATTCGAACTAGCAACCCTTCGGTTTCTAGTCCGTTACTCTTCCGACCGGGCTACCGCGGCCCGGCAAGCATAGGATACCTCCCAAATAGCAAAGAGCCTGAAGCCCTGCTGGCATGATGGAAAAATTGTTAACAATTAATTAATGTGTAGTTTGTCTGTCACGAATAAATATTGTGCCGTCAAATTACGTAGATTCGCATCTTACCGCCGTTCATAATCCGCAGAATAGTAACTCCTTTTAACCCATGCGGCAAATACCCGAAACGTGCGGAAAATTAGATTTATAAAATCCCACGCTTATATTATCAAGAACACTGATTCATTATCTCACACGATTGTTGATCTCAATGCAAGGCGGGAGATACCAGAAAGCTTTCAGGAGTGACCGCACGTTTCAAGAACAAGATCAAACGGATTTTGCCTGGTCTCGGAAGAAAATAGGGACCTTTGGGATTAAACGACTCCCTTGGGAAAGGTTCCAGTAATGCGAAACTTTGCACAAACAGCATTAAATTTTGAGGATCTATTCTTGTGGGGGAAATAATGAAACTACCCGAATTATCCATTAGCATTGAATCTTTTATGCTTGAGCTTAACCAGTATTAACTTTTCAAGAACTTTAAGATACCCCACGATTAATTTTCACTTGGGTTCTGTGAGGTAAGTTATTCGACCTGTGCAAACATCGGCGTGCGGTGAATTTTAAGGAACATCTATTATTCAGCTCAGATGAGAAGGTTCAATAGAATAAGGCCCAACAAGAGAGTAAACTTTGAATGATCATGTCATACAGGTTGTGCATGCGTTGCGTCGTGTG
Source organism: Meta bourneti (assembly GCA_933210815.1). Lineage (NCBI taxonomy): Eukaryota > Metazoa > Arthropoda > Arachnida > Araneae > Tetragnathidae > Meta > Meta bourneti. The sequence goes on from OW119924.1 coordinate 105,871,975, forward strand.
TTCTGGTAATTACTATCTCAGTTTAACCTCTTAATTCAGATTCAAGACAATGTTATTGTCAAGACAATTATTAAAATTTGCATATTTTGACCTCTATCAAATTGGCTTGTCAAACTCTCCAACTTGCCCTATGTGTGGCCTTCCAGACATGAGACAGGAACCCAGCAAAAATTGCCTTGGTCTTATTGAAGTTGCAGTGAATATTACTGCTCATTGAGAAACATTTCATTTCTGTTTATGTTTTGCGATTTGAGATGTCCTGAATACAATATGCAAATCTGATAGCACCTTAAAATACCTAATTCGGGATTTAGAACCAAAAATTATCTTTCGCACCAAAGGAGGCCTAAAGCAATCTTTGGATCCGAAAAAAAGACCTTTCCAGTTAATTTCCTCTTTAAATGCATTTTGAATACGTTTTTATTCAAAACAAAGCGGTGTGCTGAGTCATTTCCGGTAAGCCAAGTGTGATAGTCTTTAGTTACAAAAAATACAGAAAAAACAAAATCTCAGTCATCAAATCATAGCTCACGATTCATTTAGGGTTCTATATCATGCTATTTTCAGTCCGTCTTTAAATATTTGTCTTGGCTAGTAATTTCATCGTGCATTTTTACCTAATATTTCGACAAGTATCGTTTCAAAGATACCAAACGTTCAGAAAACAAGCAGAGTGCTGAAAGGCTAAAAGGATACGAGAATTTTACTTCCGACCGCATAGGTATCTTTTGCCACACATGTGAGAAGCGAGTAACATACTTAACATTTTTAAATGTTATCTATGATATGTATGTATGGAGGACACATCATAGAGGTATCTAGCAAGGACATTTTGAAACAAAATGTCCTTGCTAGTGCTACTAAAGTGTCTCTTAGAAGAACATTTATATTCGAACGATCCAAAACACACTGCAAGGATCTATATAGAATGGTGCCTTTACCATGCGTAACAGTAACTTCACACACCACCGCAGTCTCCTGATTTGAACTCCATAGAACACTTATGGGAAGAAATCGGTTGTGAACTAAAAAATTACGATACCAGCAAAGATTTTCTGAAAAGATACATTCTGGACTTCTGGAGCAAAATTACTCCAGAAACAACAAAAACGTGTGGGTGCCAAAACCTTAAGAGAGGTAATTAAGGCAAACGGATGTTCAACTGATCACTAAATAATGAAACATGGGAAAAACAATACCATTTAATGAAGTATTTTTACCGCACAGACTTTTTGCTTTTTATTTACCACAGTTTGGTGCTATTGGGATTTTGCGTTTAATTATATTAATATTTTTTGTTTGAGTGCTATTGAAACTTTGTATGTAATTATGCTCGTCTGTGTGTTTTTCCATTTTTCTTAATTCAATATTTATTTTCTGCAAATAATAAAGTCATTTAGTAAATAGTAAGTAGGTATTTAATTACGTCACACTGAAGCAACACAACGGGCTATTGGCGACGGTCCGGGATCAATCCCAAAGGGAAAGATCCAGGACAACACCACGTAATTTTGAGCCGCGGTCAGATGAAGAGGCAACATCTGAGCTGTCACCCCACTCTCCAAACTTCCACACCACACCAACGTGAGAACATTTGAGGCCACGACAGATTTAACGTGCACCAGCCCCCTCGACGGTTTCTGGTTGGATTCAACCCCTCCGGTTGCTAATCCGTTACTCTTCCAACCAGGCAACTGCGGCCCGTATCAATGCTGAATCACCTTTAGTTCTGAAGTGTTTTCTAAATGAGCCTAACTCAACAATACATCCTTGGACACTTTTTTAAGAGTTCGTTCGGAAACCTGTGATCTTGAACAATCGAGCTAATTTCGTATTTCTGAAATTCTAAGCTTAGGCCAGGAAACTCTAAGCTATCGGGACTGAGCTGCTGGTCAAGCAAAACCGATATCTTATGTCATATTCCACAATAACAAGGAAGTTATTTAGAGCTTGCTCATTGAAGCTTGTCAGGGAAACGCCATTTGTTTGGAAGAGAGAGATTTCAACAAAATACCGTTTCTCCCTCACATAGTGGAGTGTTTTCCGGATCGATTAGATGAGTAAGAACGCGGTTGTTCGAATCTATTCGTTCTGAGCTTTGTGTACGTTATATGAGAGCGATGGATACAACATTCAAATGTGAAGTAAGTTATCTTTTTTGTTTTTTTACTTCTTAAAGTTATCCTTCTTTTTCAAGGCAAACTTGTGACGACCTATATCACTTTTTATGTAATATATCATGGCTAAAGTTAAATAAAATATTTAAATACTTTCTTGAGAAATTGCTCGGTAATATAAATAAATATTAAAACGTGTTAAAAAAGGATGTAAGAGGAAACGACTAAAGGATCGGTAATATTTATGATGGAATAAAACGCGCGCAAGCTATATTTGAAGAAATATGGTGAAAACGCGCATATGATAATATAATGGAATCTATATAACCAAATAAGAATGGAGTGTTTAATATTTCCGACCCATTTCAAGTTTTCTATACGTTTTGGGCCCTTCTAATGCAAAATCCGTCTCTTGCGCGTTTGGTGTCTGTCTGTCCATCTGACTATCTATGTGTGTGCCCGTACTACGTCAAACGGTGGAACATATTTTAATGATACCTTGCATACTGTGAGTACCTACTTTCATTAAGTGACTGAACTTGATTGCGTTAGTCTGTCTGTCCGTCTTCCCGTTCAATGTTCGATTTTGTGTTTGTGTGTTTATACAAGTATCACATAAAATTTATTTAACATATTTTAATGCAAGGTTCTGTATTTGATACACCATATTTTAGTTTAGTGAATACATCATTTGAAATTTCTTTGCTTACATATTTAGGCAAGATTCGCGTTAAAACAACTGAGTAGATATACTTAAATCAACCATAATTTGGTAGTTTTGGAGTAGTCGGAAGGTAGATTTAGCATTGCAATTACTTGGATTGTTTTACCAGTACTGTCAAAAATCAATTATTTTTCAAAAACTATTTTTACGGAATTTAAATTATAATACTTTATTTATTTTGAGCCTTATTTTTTCTTTAGGAAATATAAAAAATTCTGAATATTAGGGACAGACGATAAAGAGAACAAAACATAAATAAAATATATAGAATAAGATCTTTTGATAGATAACTGGTAGCTAATATGGCAACCTTGGTACTTTTTAATCGTTTGCTTTTTTAATTTGTGTCCGTTATATTCCAATAATCTATTTTGTAGTGAAACAACAGGTACATTAATTTGTTTTCGTTCGAAGCTTTTTTAAAATAGGTTTTAAGATGTATATCTGGATTTGGAATTTGATCTTTTTCCTTCAATAACTTAATGAAGGTAAATAATGGTTTAATTATTTACAAAAATATTTTTAATCATTGTATGATGATTATTTTGGGAAATGCTTTTGTTTTAAAATGACATACAAGGCATTTAATGCATACTCTGAACTATTCTATACATTCTGGGTAGCATTTGCACAGTCTAAAAGACTTTCTGACTTACTAAAAATTTAAATTCTACAAAAATGTAAAATCTTAATATGACATTTATTTACATTTGTGAAATTGTGTGTTTAACAATTGTGTACCATTTTAGAGCGTGGTAGTTGTTATATGTGATGAATAGGAATTACAATTTTTTAACGAAGTGGTAGTTAGTTAACCAATTCAACCGAGTAATGCCGGGTAATTCTGCTAGTTACTAATAAGTATGTAATTTATTTTCAGTATTTGGCAACGTTGGTAATGTTTTTAAGTTCCATTTAGAAGTATTAAATTAGAAGTAGTTTTGAGCTTTGACTTTAATTGAGTCATATACTTTAATTGAGTCATTGACTTTAATTGAGTCATTGACTTTAATTGAGTCTTTATTACTGAGTTTTTGTGAGATTATTACTAATACAGATGTATTTTTGAGCTGTGATATTTATTAATTGACTTACCATACTGTGAATATTTTGAGTTGTATATATTCATGAACTATGAAGCATATCAAGGGCATGTTTCAACGCACTCCTCAAATATAATAGGTACTTGAATAGAATAAGTGATTTCTAGAGGACGTTGTAATCTTATTTCATAGAGCTTTACAACCTTATTTTTAAAATAATAGTTTTCAGAAATATTCGAATGCGTATTGTAACAGCGTGTCAGTTTTAAATATTATTAACATCAGTGTATTCTATTGTTTGACATTTCGTTCTATACGATGTGAATTCGCGTATAATGTAATTTCATTATACGCGAATTTACTATTTATTTACATTTATTATATTATTTATTTACACTATTTTAGTATATTTACTATTCTATTGTGATAATTCCGTATGACATGAATTTTGTGATGTTCATCGACACTTAGGTACTGTATTTTTTATAACTACCACTTTTTTATATTTCTTATACAGTAGGTTTAAAGCAAACTCAGACATTTTTTTCGGAGATGCTAAATACTTATTTTAGTGATGATGGGAATTACATAGTCTCTTAATTTAATCTGTATAAAAGACATATAACACCATAAAAATGCTTATAGCTTTTTTTTACCTAAAAACCAACAAAAATAGTCTTTAAACAATAGAACAGAAGAAATGAATTTTTATCGGTTAGTTTCTGTTCTAAGCCAACGATATGTAGCTATAAGAACTATTATTTCTTGTATTGAATAGAAAGATGGATCAACTCATAATTGACAAAACGCAAATCTTACAGCAAAGCTATTTAAAAACTATTGGTTCTAAGGTCAATAAGGCACTGATAAATTATAGTAATGATGCATGTAACCAGTATTGTATCCTATGATATTGAGTTAATTGATTCATTTCTTAGAAGAGATGAAACTTCGCATCGGTACGCTAACGTAAAAACGATTAATTATAAATAATTTAACCACCCGACTGAATCCACAAGTTTTTTTTACAAAAGCGGTCAAACCACCCTTTTAAGTTCTTCAAGAGTCTAATGTCAGGCATGGCTTAAACAAAAGAATTACAGTTGGGGAGATATTTGCTCTGACGACCGCGTCAGAATTTCAAGAGCATCGGTTGATGAAAAATAATGTTGCTGACTCCAAAGAACGATTCTCTTCTGCAACGTGCGACCATTTTTATTTAATAAAAAATTCTTGATTTTTCGTCATCAATCATAAGGACATTATGATGGATCAGCCTAGAAATATTAGTATGCCTCTAAAATCGCGATTAATCTATTCATGTCATTCAAAACCATGCTGTTTTGAACATTCGGCTCCAGGGTTGGAAGGATAAAAATCCAATGATTGATGTCTTCCGTTATTCGAGGATTTTCAGTCGAGCGTTTCGGTGGCCGCTCTGTGGTAACCCGGTTGGCAGAGTAACGGACTAAGCCCAAAAGGAAAGATCCGAGGACAACACCACGTAATTTTGAACCGCGGACAGGTCATACCTGAGCTGGTACTCCACTCTCCAAACTTCCACACCACGCCAATGTGAGGCCACCACATTTGAGGCCACGACTGATTTAACGTGCACCAGCCCACCTTTGTACACGGTGGCTTTTGGTTGGATTCGAACTCGGAACCCTCTGGTTGCTAGTCCGTTAAATTGTGAATCGAAGTTGAATTGTAGTCAAACTGTAAAACTAAAGTGCAGTTTATAAAGCAATGTCAGTGAAGAATAAAAATTCGTTTTGGGGTCATCAACAGATCCTTTAGGGTAGTTTTATTGTTGAATTAACTATTGTTTATTGTTGAATTAACTGTTGTTTATTGTTGAATTAACTGTTGTTTTGCGAGGTTTTGGAATTTATGAAGTACACAATAAGACAAAGAAATGACTTCAAAAGTTTGAACAAAAATTTAAAATACGTTTGCGTTACAGCATTTTCAGAATTAAATTTAAAAAATTCAGACTCAGGTGGTTCCTGAACTAGAATTTCGTCTTTCATTTACGAAATGTATTGTAAGACTTAAGATGCAAAACAAAGGAGACGCCTATTCGCGTCGCTTTCGAAAGGGAACAAAGGGGATTCTTGTCCTCAAAATGTCTTCAACAGAGTTTACATAATGGTCACTATTGAATTTTTACTTTGGTCATCTGTCAATCCTGGCTTTGGGCGTGACGTAATTAACTCTGCATAAAAGGAACAGACAATGCAAAATAATAACTCCTCCGAATAACAGCAAATGCAAATAACAGCAAAACAGCAAAAACAATAACAAAAATAATAACAGCAAAAATGCCCCCAGAACTTCAGGAAATGCCATAAAACTTTCTTAAAGCTTAATAAAGAAAAGGAAAGCCCAAAATTGTTTTTAAAAATGTAAATATCAGAGTCCAACATATTACATAAATCTTATATCACTGTCCCTTTAGAACAATGACGCAAGTGAAATCCTCGATTTGTTCAGAAAACAAAAATTACGAATTCAATTAATGATGGATATCAATTAAGGTAGGTATTCAATTAACGTAGCAACGGGCTATTGGCGACGGTCCGGAATCAAACCCGAAGGGAAAGGTCCGAGGACGACACCATGTAATTTTGAACCACGGTCAGATGACGAGGTCACACCTGAGCTGGCACCCCACTCTCCAAACCTCCACGCCAACATGAGGACATTCGAGTCCACGACAGATTTAAAGTGCACCAGCCCCCCTTTGGTTGTATTGGAACTCGCAACCCTCAGGTTGTTAATCCTTTACTCTTCCAAACGGGCTACCCTGGGCTTAGCCCTGTAGCTGATCTCTTTCACTTCTCTCCTTGTTGCATTGAAAGGTGAATAACGTCAGACAACATAGACACGCCTTAACTCAAAATATCAATACTTTGCACTTGCGTCGTAGTGCCCCCGGGATAGCGACAAATAAAGCCATAAATCTGTCTGGTGCAGCAAAAAAACTTTCAACTCTAAGCTCTGCAGTTATGAGATTACTACAGCTTATTCTGTCTGAGTCTGGAGTTTCTAGGTCTACGCAGATATTTCCATCTCGTTACCTCGTCTCAAAGATTTTTTTACCCGAAAAAAAAATTAATAAAAAACATTTCTCAGAATTTTATCGGGGCCGCGGTTGCCCGGTTGGAAGAGTAACGGATTAGCAATCGGAGGGTTGCGAGTTCGAATCCAACCAAAGACCGTCGTGTACAAAGGAGGCTGGTGCACATTAAATTTGCCGTGCCCTCACGTTGGCGTGGAGTGGAAGTTTGGAGAGTGAGGTGCCAGCTCAGATGTGACCTCGTCATCTGACCGTGGTTCAAAATTACGTGGTGTTGTACTTGGATCTTTCCCGTGGGGTTTGATCCCGGACCGTCGCTAATAGCCCGTCGTGTTGCTCCAGTGAAACGCCAATTAAAATACCTACCCTATTTTCCCCGGGTCCTGCATTGCCCACCAAGATTCCTTCAACACTCGCAAGGGGTGGTAGCGCCACTTTTGGGAACTGTTTAAAGGTTGTTTGTTAATTACCGTGGCACTGGAGCAACACAACGGGCCATTGGTGATGGAACGGGATCAAACCCCACGGGAAAGATCCAAGTACAATACCACGTAATTTTGAACCACGGTCAGATGACGAGGTCACATCTGAACTGGCACCCCACTCTCCAAACTTCCACACCACGCCAACGTGAAGATATTTGAGGTCACGACAGGTTTGAGGAGCATCAACCCTCCCCCTTGTACACGACGGTCTTTGTTTGGATTCGAACTTTCAACTCTCCGGTTGCTAATTCGTTACACTCCCAACCGAGCTAACGTGGCCAGGAAACTGTTAGACAGTCTCGATTATTAATATCAAACAAACTATATATGTTGGAAGCTGACAGCTGAGACTCAAATAGAGCGTGGAGAACTATAACTGCACAAATAGACTAGCAGAACTCTTTAGACTTCTTAATTTGGACCAAGTAATTGATCAGGAAATCCTCCTCTACTAGATCCCATTAAGCAACAATGAACTTCCCTAGCTTTTCTGACTTCTAGGAGCATGAACGTGTGCGTAACCGAAGCATTTCATTATAAATAATTCCATCCCGAGCAGAAGTGTTAAAAGAAGGAAAAGAAGTGCTGTATCCATTTGGGGGTGGAGAAACGTGTTTTCCTTCCCTTTTATACCGTTCAAAGGAAAGTCATGAATTAATCAACGTCCCCGAGTAATCCTGAGAGCTTCTCTCCATAGGTTCTGATTTTCCTTCTTATTGTTGATTCTTACGTGACGGATGCGAATGGAACAGCTTTTTATGGAATAGCCATCTACTACAATACCTCAGGCAGAATCTATCGTGGATGGGTTGCCATGGTTATCCGTGAAGATTTAGGTGCTGCCATAGAGTGGGAAAAATTAATAAAACATTTTATGGAATAGCAAACCTACACATAGCACCCGCGCTAAACTTTCGAAATTTCTCATATCAGTTAATGGTAATGGTAATTACTTAACTTCGCACTGGAGCAACACAACGAACTATTGACGACCCTCCTGATTCAAACCCAAAGATCCGAGGACAACACTACGTAATTTTCAAACACGGTCGGATACCTAAGCTGGGACCCTACTGTCCAAACTTCCACACAATGGCAGCACATTTGAGGCCCTGACAGATTTAATATGTACCAGCCCCCTTTGTACACGGCGGTCATTGGTTGGATTCGAACTTGCAACCCTCCGGCTGTTAATCCGTTACTCTTCCGACAGAGCTAACACGATCCTTGTTGTTGCCCTCGGTTCTTTCCTTTCGGAATTGACCCCGGACAGTCACCAATAGCCCGTTGTGTTGCTTTAGTGTGACTTTAATTGCAATACCTACCATCTATTGTTTATATCCGCTGTTGCCTTTCTATAACAAACAAATAATGTCGATTTCTGTGGCATGTATATGTATATTTCATTGACATACATGGCACAGAAATCTACATTTGTTTATTGTCGCGAAGTTGTCCCACAATGTTGTGGTTTTTTTGGGTAGGTTGGTAATTACCGTCGTACTGGAGCAAAACAACGGGCTATTGACGATGGTCCGGGATCAACCCCGAAAGGAAAGATCCAAGGAAATGCCTCGTAATTTTGAACCACGGTGAGATGACGAGAACAACTGCTTTTTGGTTGTGTTCCAATTTGAGAAATAATTATAATACTATCATTGGACCTACGTTTCCATATTGTATCAACTTCATCGACATGAAATTATTCAAAATTTTACGTTGTGTGTTCCTGTGCATGACCGGGCAGGAAACGGCTATAGAAGCTCGAGCTCCTGTGATTTTATCTTTCGGTTAATTACCCTTTGGTAGGAATGTCTTTATAATTAAATCTGATGAAAACAATTACGATACTTTCAACGTATCTAACCGTCGTTATCTAAAGGCCTTGAATATACAACATAGAAAACGTTTATTTATAGCCTTATTCTAGAGCAGGGGTCGCCAAACTTTTTTGACTTTTTATCGACTCCTTCAATAGTTTCTTAACATTTATATCAATTTATTTTACTGTTATGTAATTATAATAGGACAAACATAAAAGACGCTTATAGGAGTTTTTAGATTGTTTATTTTATAGTTACAGTGTTTGTAATATAGTATATATTATTATATTGGCTTATAACGTCAAAGGATACGTTTTTGTTTTTGACGTCCTTAACATTATATGAGTCGCTCAGAAGCCAATGCGGTTAAGTCCAGAAAACAAAAATTGAGAAAATTAATGTTTTTTAATACATTAATTTTTTAAATTTTTGGTTTATTAATTTGATCAGAAAAGTATATAAAGTCTTTTTTCTAAGGGTAGGGGCTCTGCAACACAACAAGATATGTACAGGATGTGTAAATAAAAACGTAAGTTTTTATTGGGACAATGGCAGCATCTTAAAAACTTTAGGACTTATACCTTTTGGCAGCTGAAAAAGATAAGAAATTTATGTAAAAATAATACAATAACATTTGTTGTCATAAGTTTTATGTTTATTCATCATAACAAACATCTTCTTCCGAGTTATCTAAATCTAAATTTTGATCTCCACGTGTTGTTCTTAATGTCCTGTAAAAGTCGTGTTTTATTGGAGGTATATACTTTAATAAATTCATCATGTCTTTTTTGTTTCTTTTGAAATTGTTCTACCATTAGGATACAATAATGGTTGATTTATATTTGTTATGAATTTGTTGTTTTTCAAGGTTGCCAACAAATATCGAAAGAAGAATAATTTAGTTTTTATTTCAAAGTTTATGTAAAAAACATTGATAAAAAGTGGACTTATTCACAATGGCTTCTGAAATTATTATACAACATATTTAGAAGCTATAAAAAAGGGCTGTCTGACCTAGAAAAAACGAAGCAACGAGTAAATCCTTTAATAACTAAGAAGAATATTATTTATTCCATTAAAATTTACAAAAATCAGAAAATATCAAAAAATGGAAAACCGCATTGGCTTCTGAGCGACTCATATATTGAATAGGAGGGATGAATAATATATAAAATATGAAATTTAGATAACAAAATATAATACAATCTTCCTTATATAGTATATGAAAATAAGATATTAACTTAGTATACAATTTACTAACGTTGTTCAATGTGAAGGGTGTGCTTCGTGACTTGACAGGATTAGCAATGTTGGATTCAAAATGAGTAACTTTCAGCCTTCAATCTCTATGGAATTCTATATTCACTCTTAATTGTGTTGTCATTCAGGATGGAGGTAATACAAGTTAACCGAATTAAATATCACCCGTACAATGATATCTTATATTTTTCTATCGACCCCTGAGCCCGAATCGATCCCTAACAATGTTATATCGACCCCTGGGGGGTCGTTATCGACCACTCTTTGGCAACCACTGTTCTAGACTAAGTTCTTGTTTTGGTGAAAACGCAATCCTTAACAGTAAATAATGATTGGCACATTTGAATTCACATAGTGTTGACTTAATATTCCAGAGTCCGGATTCCAGTCGCTTCGACATGGTTTCTATAACCGTGATTTGAATGAAATTCAATATTCAATGCCAAACCAATTAGTTACTTGTGTATATGTGTCTTCATAAAATAGGTGAATCATCCACTTACATCAACCTATCAAACGATTTAGATCACCTGAATCAATGATGCACATCGAGTCTGTTTATAATGGGTCTGTTTATAGAGGGAAGCAATACATTTGAAATTGAGATGTGTAACTGGGTTTTTTTTTAAAATAGGCATTTACTAAGATTCCCGCAATTTAAAAAAGTACATGTCACACTCAGTTTTTGATATCATTTGTGTTTCCATCAGTCAGGTCGTAATCTGACCGTGGTTCAAAATTACATGGTGTTGTCCTCGGATCCTATTCCTTGGGGGATTGATCCCGGACCGTCTCCAATAGCCCGTTATGTTGCTTCAGTGCGACGTTAGTTAACTACCTAACCCGTCATAATATAAGCTACATATTAACCCCGTTCTATTTGTCTTGGGTATGCAGAGGGGTGTAACGTCACGTCATCCTGGACACAGGACTTGTTAGGGGGTGCTTCTACCGGTCTGGCTGTGCAGATGACGTCAGAGTTAACAACTACAGGAATAGCCTCTCAAGGTGACCTTGGAGGTTTTTTTAGAGTCTTAGAGTATGGTGCAATCGCAAATGGGTGCGGTTGCTCTGAAAATCGCTCAGAATCATATCGTTTATGTATCCCGTCTGTAAATTCTTAAACTGTAGCTTTATTATTAGTATGCAAATTTCAATGATAATATACGATTATTTTTATAGAAAGTGGTCTTTTTTATCGTCGATATGGTACAGGGGATAAAGACAATTCGAAATCCTCATAGGAATAACATTGCGTATTTATAGGATCAATGTCAGACCAATTCATTCTAAATTTGGTGCATTCATCCTGTAGAATTCTGCGGGACACATAAGCTATATACTATTAACCCCGTTCGATATGTCCTGAGTCTGCAGGGGGGCTAAAAACAATTCGAAATCTGCATAGGAATAATATTGAGTAACATTACGATTAATTATAAACAATTCAACTCAAGCAACGCCGGTAATTCAGCTAGTAATAATCCTAAGGCCGAGTTTTAAAAACTGAAAACCTAAATCATAGGCTTAAAAACAGAAGACTCTTAGCTCCTAAAAATCCGAGTTATAAGTACAGTATTTTTTTGTAAATTAATAAAAACCAAATCCATCTTTGTGAGATCGGCTAAACATTCAATATATATATTTTGGTGTGCCTTAGAATTTTAGAAATTAATTTATATGCGCCGGGGATGAAAAAGGGTAAAATTTTGGCTGCTCTAACTTCATGTAACGCTGTGACACATGGTCGAAAAAAGACGTCATTTGTAATAGGTCTAATATTAAGTCATTTGTAATAACATAAAACAAAACATTTTTTGCGGGCGTACCACCCACAATACAAATTTTCTGAAATTTGTTCCCCAATATATTTTACAATCCTATTTGGCTAACCTTGTTACTTGTATAATTATAATATTCACGACTTCTGTTTTTTGGAGCGGGTGTATTTAACCATAAAAATATTGCAGACTCAACAGCGTCGAGTGCTTAGAAATCGGGGCCCCTGACTAATGGTAGGTAGGTATTTTAATAGGAGGATAGAGTACGAAGGAAATGCTAAAAACTTAAATCGGAAGATAATTTACAAATACATGTAGGGTTTTAATTCTTGATTATATTAGAATCTTTGAGGTCACGACAGATTTAACATGCACCAGCCCCCTTTGTACACGACGGTCTTTGGCTGGATTCGAACTCGCAACCCTCCGGTTGCTAATCCGTTACACTTCCAACCGGTCTATCACGGCCAGCTCAGCTACAAGGATATTAGCCAAAAGAATTTCACACATACACGTGAAGCAATTCGAGTCCTACTTGCCTTCCCCCACACAATAATTTCTCTTCAACACTCTTCTCTAAGTGATGTCTTATCCTTTTTGTAATACATTAATTGCTATTTTAAAAAGAATAAGATATTTTCGTTCTTAACACACATTTTCACAGCTCTTTTCCATTTTCTTAAAATATCGAAACCTTTTACAAGTCACTTTTATTCTGATGCTTTTGAGAATTAACACGTCGACAAATTCTCAGTAATTTCAACAGTCGTGTTTTAAATACAGCTCGGAACTTTTGAAAGCAGCTTAGACAATGAGAATTCTTCTTAGACTAACTGTAAAGCACGTTGAGATAACAATACAACGGGTTGTAAAAATCACTTATTGCTGTTCAAGTGCCTGTTATCGACCTTTGTGGAATCGTAAGTATTGAATGCGAATTGGAAACTTGCCCTTGATACGCTTCATTGTTCACGAATATTTGTTGTTCAAAGTACTCAGGATATTAAGTCAATTAATGGTTGGCTGGAGGTTTTGGGATTAATGGCACAAGGTCCTCAACTGAACAAGCCGGGACAAACGCAAGATGAGGTAGGTATTTTAAGTAACGTCCAACTGGAGCGACACAACGGGCTGTTGGCGAATGCTCGGGAAGGGTAGGTAAGATAGGTAGGTATTTAATTAACGTCGCAACACAAAGGGCTATTGGTGACGTTCCGGTTGATTGATTATTTTCGGGTTTTATGGCGTAAGAGCCATATTTGACCATGCTGAGAAAATGGAGGTCCGGGATCAAACCCGAAGGGAAAGATCTGAGGACAACCCCACGTAATTTTGAACCACTGCCAGAACGACGAGGCAACATCTGAGCTGGCTCCCCATTCTCCAAACTTCCATACCACGCCACATTTGAGGTCACGACAGATTGAACGTGCACCAGTCCCCTTTGTACACGACGGTATTTGGTTGGATTTGAACTCGCAACCCTCCGGTTGCTAATCCGTTACTCTTCCAACCGGACTACCGCGTCCTCCGAGTGAGCGAAAGAAATAGAACAAAGCTGTGAGCACATGCTCTGTCTATTTCATTAGACGGGTCGATGGGTAAAATTAGTATAATGGTAATTTAAAATGCTAGTGGTAATGTTCATTTAAAACAAATAAAATACCAATTAATAAATCACACAACTCAAAAATTCATCTCTAACCTCAGTATTAATCTCACAATACTGAAACATAACTCAATTACAGCTGAAACCTAAATTTATACTGAAAGTTAATACTTATTGGTAATTTAATTATACTATCGTAAGCGCATTTTCACCACGATTTTCCATCTAGATACTTACGATTTTGCTATTTTATCATAAATATTAGGATTGTCACTAAATCGGATTAGGAAACAGAGGGTTGCGAATTCGAGACTCGGTCGAGCGAAAGGCCATCGTGTACACGGTGGCTAGTGCACGTTCAATCTATCGTGGCCTCAAAAATCCCTCGTTGGCGTGCTGCGCAAGTTAAGAGAGTGGAGTGCCAACTCATGTGTTGCCTCATCATCTGACCACTGTTCAAAATTACGTGGTGTTGTCCTCGGATCTTTCCCTTCGGGATGGATCCCCGGACCGTCGCCAATAGCCCGTTGTGTTGCTCCAGTGCGACGTTAATTAACTACCTAACCCATCATAAATATTAACGCTTGCATTATTCGTTCCCTTGTATCTATGTCATGATTTAATATTTATTTATTGTGCGAGAAGAATTTCTCGTGTAAATATTTAATTATAACTAACCAATGTTGGAGCAAGAAAAATAAAAAACTCACATCGTCAGAAGTTTGTTTCTTATTTAGTAGGTATGTATTTTAATTAACGTCGCACTGGAGCAACACAACGAGCTATTCGGACGTTTCGGGATCATTCCCAAAGGGAAAGATCCGAAGACGACACCATTTAATTCTGAACCACGGCCAGATGACAATGCAACATCTGAGCTGGCACCCCACTCTCCAAACTTCCAAACCACGCCTACGTGAGGATATTTGAGGCCACGATAGATTTGACGTGCACCTGCCTCCTTTGTACACGACGGTCTTCGACTGGATTCGAACTCGCAACCCTCCGGTTGCAAATCCGTTGCTCTTCCAACCGGGATACAGTGGTCCCTTTCATTTAGTAGGATTGGGTCGATTTTAACCCCAGCTATCTGTTTATTCAAACACTTCAAAATTTTCTCCCGTTATCATATATTGGATTATGTCTTTTACGTCGCCCTACCATTTTTATCAAATCGGACATTCCTCCCATTTTACAATCAGGGCATTTTCCTAACAAATTACATCAGTCTCACTTTCTAAACAATACCATTGCAAAGGAGGCTTTGTCTTCCTCCGCTGCGCATTGTGAAAGGATTGTCCATTCGCGGTTAATTAGGCAATTAGTGCGGTTTTTACACGGCCCAGACGGCTGAAATCGGGCCGGTCTTGGGCAAAAGCCGTGCTTGATTGGAAAACTCACTGTACCACAGGCGTTTCACTTCGACGAGCTTTATCGATGTTGGCAGGACACCTATGTCACGTGCATAAATTATCGGTAATGCGCATAATGAGCTTATTTCCAGCTCTTGTTTAACTCTCGTTAATACAATATATACTGTAAGACATTTTATAAATAGAAACCGACTCTTTGGAAGCTGGACTTAAGAGTTTGGAAATTGTTAAATGTGCTTACCACTTTCTCCTCCAAGGATTAGACCATTTGAAATGGTTTAAAAAATAGGTCAATGAAAAATGGACGCTTAGAAATCAAAAGATATTGAGTTTGACATTTTTCAGAAAAGCATTTTCTTTTTTGCTTTAAATCAGTGCTCGCCAAAGTGATCGATATCGACCCCCAGGGGTCGATATAACATTGTTAGGGGTCTATTTGGGCTCAGGGGTTGATAGAAAAATATGGCATCATTGTACGGGTAATATTGAATTCGGTTCACTTGGATTACCTCCATCCTGAATGACAACGCATTTAAGAGTGAATATAGAATTCCTTAGCGATTGAAGGCTTGAATTTACTCATTTTGAACCCTAAGAATCACTAAGCACACCCTTCATATTGACAACGTTTGTAAATTGTATACTAAGTTAATAAAAGTCTTATTTTCATATACACTGGTGTGCAAAACTTAAGCAACGACTGGTTTTTTTGCCGTAACTCCACAAGAAATCAACTGTGAGAGATGTAATTCAGAATACAGACACAGTATTTTGTACTTAACGGATGAAGAAAGCATACTAGCGCAAAAATGAATAGAACGCATACAGTACGGAATCAAACAAAAAAGGCTTTATCGAAAGAGTAGCGTTGGTACAAATGATTGTCTGCCCAAGAGGGAGAACAACAAACAGATGCCCCTTAGTAAGGGATATGACCTCCATTTACTGCAATGGTTGCTTGGCACCGTCTCTCCATACTCAACACCAGATTATCCAACAGTTGTTGAGGTAAGAGGGCCCATTCCTCAATGAGCACCTGTTTCAGTTGTTGGGTGTTCTCCGGCGGATATAATCGTGCCGAAAGGCGTCTCCCCAAAGCATCCTACACATGTTCTATGAGATTTAAATCAGGGGAGTACGCTGGCCAATTCATTCTAGTGATATCTTCACTTTCCAGCAGCTCCTCAACAGCAAGAGTCCGATGTGGCCTGGCGTTATCGTCCATAAAAACGAAGTCCGCACCAATGGCACCTTGCAACAGACGTACGTGGGGGAGGATCACTTGCTGACAATAGCGATCTCCAGTAACAGTACCTCTGTCGAAAATTTGGAGTTCAGTCCGCCTGTTCATCATGCTGCCTCCCCAGACGAGCACACCAGGACCACCGTAATGGTCTCTTTCCCTGATGTTAGTGGGATAAAACCGTGTCCCTACCTCTCTCCATATCAACTGGCGTTGAGAATCGCTTGTGACACTGAAACGACTCTCATCTGTAAAGAGGACGTGACTCCATTGATGAGATGTCCAGTCTTTGTGTTCTTTACACCAGTCTAAACGCCGATGGGCAGCTGTCAATGGGATGCAGCGTTCAGGACGGCGGGCGAATAGGCCACCTTTATGAAGGCGTCTGGCCACAGTAAACCGCGACACTTGTTGTCCCGTTGACGTACGCAGCTGCTGAGTCAGGTTGCCCGCTGACTGGTATCGATCTCTTTTCGCCTGCAGGACGATATATCGGTCATCCATTGGCGTTGTTTCTCTTGGCGACCTTTCTTACAGCTCTACCAGTTGTTTGGAAGGCTTTCCTAGCTCGTGAAACGACACTTTTGTCGATTCTAAACTCTTAGGCTACACTCGTCAAACTACGCCCCTCCTCGTGTTTGCCGATCATTCTACCACGTGTAAAGTCGTCCAGATGGTTTCTTGTAGCCATATTGCACGTACGAATTCACTTGAACTTGCAGCGAATGCCTTTAATAGCGCCTTTCGTCCTTTTTAGTGTAGTCTTGCACTGCGCGCGCTAACTGCACGCATTTTGCGTGCCCTCACGTCACCTGTGACGTCTTGTTCCTGAAATTTGCATACGAATCACCTTTCTACTGAATTGGGTGTTCATTATACTGATCGTAACAAGCTCTTTTCTACAATTTCATGGCTGCCTGCTTAAAAATTACATCGTTGCTTAAGTTTTGCACGCCAGTGTATATGCAGGGTACAACGCAAAGTCCGTACCCGGCCTTTATTTTCGCAACCGTTGGTCGTAAACATATACTTCCAATTACAAAAATGTTTCAAATGAGGTAAACATTCATGTTATAACATTTTGAAATTTAATAAACCGATTTTGTTAAAATTACAAAATCTAACTTTTTATACAGTCCCCCGTTCCTTATAGTGATAATTAGTAAAAGTTTACACTCATCCTAACAAACGTAACACAACAAGTTTAACCAGGACTAATGACGAGATACTTCGTCAAGACAACCACCAGGAGGGTTAAACTGTGTAATTCTCTCTCGGAGATTGGTACATTTGAATGATATCAATTCAATAAGTAATCTGCTTCCATGAAGTCTGTTTTATCTCTTACTAGCTGAATTACCCGGCGTTGCTTGGGTTAAATTATTTGTAATTCATTACCATATTACTCAATGTTATATTCCTATGGGGATTTCGAAATGTTTAACCCCCTCTGCAGACCCAGGACTAATCGAAAGGGGTTAATATATAGTCTATGTTTCCTGCAGCATTTTATAGAATGATTGTACTAAATTTGGAGTAAATTGGTCTGGCAGTGATCGTAAAATTATTCAGTTCCTATAGGGATTTCGAATTGTTTTAGTCCCCTCTGCATACCCAAGACAAGTAGAACGGGGGTCAATATATAGCCTACGTTACCCGCAGGGTTCTAAAGAATGAATTTCCAAATTTGGTGTGAATTGGTCTGATAGTGATCATAAAAATACTCAATGTTATTCATGTGGTTATTTCGAATTGTTTCTAGCCCCTCTGCTGACCCAGGACAAATCGAATGGGCTTACTATACAGCCTGTGTGTGCCGCAAAGTTCTAAAGAATGATTATGCCAAATTTAGTGTGAATTGATCTGCCATTGATCGTGTTAATATGCAATGTTATTCCAATGGAGATTTCGAATAGAGTTTTAAACCCCCTCTGGACACCCAAGATAGATAGTACGGAGGTTAATACGCAGCCTACGTTACCCGCAGGGTTCCAAAGAATAAGTGTACGAAATTTGGTGTGGATTGGTCAAACGGTCTAGACTTGTATAGAGAACAGACAGACATACGTCAACTCTGCTTTATATGTATAGATTTAACTATATTTATAAGGGTTTTTCTTCCATTTTTTTTTAATATTCCTTTATTCTCTAATTGGATATTTTTCTAGAGAAACAAAAAATAAATAAATGAAATCCAGTGAACGTGTTCATAACTTTTTCTGTTTAAAAAACTGATTGGTTCTTCCAATTTCCCTTGTCTCCCCCAACCTGACTCCAGTACAATTTGTCCTGGCAACCTCCACCCTATGTGAAGGCCTGAGAAGTGGAATGAGAGGCACTATCTAATCTGTCTGCCCACCGCAAAAATGGCTCAAGTCACGAAGTCTGAGCTGTCTGTTCCCTTGCAAAAGGACCTTATCCCATTTCTCACAGGGAAGCGTGAAGAAATTCTTTCCAAGTTTGGCCCACTTTTTAACAAATAAGAAGTATATTTGTTATGATTATTAGAGAGAGATTCAGACAATTAAAGAAATGAGGGGCCAAATGACAGCTGGTAGAGTCCCGCATTCTTGACTAGGGACCTCATTATATTTCAAAGGTTTTAAATATTAGATTGTTTCAGATACTAGAGATAACTATAAAATTTATTTACAATTTAAAAAGCTAATTACAAGAGATATTGTATAGGTAGGTAGGCAGTTAATTTACGTCACACAGGAGCAACACAACGGGCTATTGGCGACGGTCCGGGATCAGTGCCAAAGTGGAAGATCTGAGGACAACACCACTTAATTTTGAACCATGGTCAGATGACGAGGTCAACACCTGAGCTGTCACCCACTGTAACGTCCCACGATCCTGAACACGGAACTCTTGCTAGGAGGCGCTTTCCCCCGTTCTGGCTGCGCAGATGACGTCAGAGTACAACGGCAAGAGTCGCGGGAGTTTGTTTTTTTTTTTACTAGAAAAAAGAAGGTGATGAAAATGGCAATCGAAGGGGTGCGGTTGCTCTTTCGCGATGTGTCTCGTCTGTGAAATTTTAAACTAGCTTTGTAATTTGTATGTAAATATTTGTTGATAATATAGAATTAGTTTGTTAAAAAGTGGTCTTGCTTTTATTGTGGATATGGTACAGGCCATGAGAGTGGTGGCAGCTAGGGGATGCGAAATCCGCGTTAGTTAATTTTGATTTCAACGAAGCTACAGTTGTGACGACCGCCAGCGCGTCTGATGAGTGGCTGTATTTTTGTTAAAAGGGTAAGTGCCAATTTACCAGAATTTTGTTGTAAATGTAAGAATCGGTGCTCTCCGAAAATGCATTTGTTTTAGTTAACTGAATTGTAGTTCTTATTTTGAGTAAACATGGTGTTTAATGTTAGAAACGACTAGTTTCTGTTCAGTAAAAAAAAATCAACCTGATTTTCTTGTGTGTAAATCAACCGTTCCTGGTTTGGTTTGAAGTCGTCCTGACTTATTGAGTTTGAAACTTCCTGTTTCTGAATTGAGGTAGAAGTCATCCTGACTTGATATTGTCGAAATCAACCGCTCCTGTTTTAATTTAGGAGTCAACCTGACTTGTTTAGTTTTGAAACGTCTCGTTTCTGTTTTCGTTTTAGAAGTCGCTAGACTTAACTGTGTTTTGAAACATCCCGTTTCGGTTTTCTGAGTCAATCCTGACTGGCGTTTAAAAGTCATTCTGACTTGCGAGAAAGAAAATAGAACATCAGTTCGATCTATTTGTGTTGTTTAAATATTATATTGTCATTCTAGAAAAATTTATATTCATTGTGTAATGATTATATTGATTGATTTTGATAACAAGTTATGCATATTGTACTCACAAATATATGTTTACGTTTTTAATGCAAGAATACGATTTTTAGCACTGTTATAATTGGTAAAATCAATTTTGATTTGATTTTGTGTGAAATTTTTGTCTTTCATTTTGGAAATATCCTAGTTTTGCTTTAGTGTAGAGGTATTGCACTGAACATTATTTCGTTACAGCTGAAAACGAAAGTGCTTTTGAAATAAGAATATTATTGAGTTTTTGTGTTTGAATTGTCATTTGAGTGTTATTATATCATTTGGTAATTTATTTGAGCGAGTGTAGAATTCAGTTTTTTTTTTTTTTTAAGGAAAAAGAAAATAATATATGATAATTACTGTGAGATTTAACGAAAAGATTTAGTTCGTTTTACTATTAATCATATCGAAAGTAGAATTGATTTGTTTTGTATGAGTTAATCATAGTATTTATTTTAATAACTGATTTTCAGTGTTTTGTGTGCTTTAAGAGTGTGGATTCTGGGTTCTTTTAGAATTGTATATTGTTTTGGTATTGCAATCATGGCTTTCATTGCGCAAGCGAAAAAACAGGACATTGTTGTTCTAACCGAGGAGTTAGATTTGAAAGTAGATTCGAATTCTACTATTGCAAAGATGAAGACAGAAATCATCACGTCTGATGATTACGACGAAGAATTCGTTAAATCACTTCTGGAAAGGATTAAAACCGAACGGCTTCAGAAGGAGAAAGAAGAGAAAGAAGCAAAAGCTCAGAAGAGAAAAGAGGAATTGGAAGCTGAAGCTCAGAAGAGAAAAGAGGAATTCGAAGCTGAAGCTCAGAAGAGAAAAGAGGAATTGGAAGCTGAAGCTCAGAAGAGAAAAGAGGAATTCGAAGCTGAAGCTCAGAAGAGAAAAGAGGAAATGGCGTTTGAACTGGAAAAACTACGTATTGAAAAGGGAATCATTCCTGATAATTCAATTGAAGCACATCCACCAAGGAGAAAAATAGAATTGCATCATCTAATGCAAAAGTTCGATAGTAAAGAAGGCGATATTTCCCTGTACCTAGTGATGTTCGAAAGGCAAGTTCGACGCATAAAACTTGATGAATCTGAGTGGGTTTCACATTTGATTGGCCTCTTGCCAAATGAAGTATCCCAAATTATTGCAAGGGAACCAGAAGAGAAGGCAGAAGATTATTTACATGTGAAAAATATTCTTTTGAAGAAATATAAGTTGAGTCCTGAGAAATTCAGACAGTTGTTCGTTAAACATCAGAAACAGAACGACAAGACCTGGGAAGAATTTGTTGATGAACTCCAAAACTATTTCGAAGAATGGATTGCTGGATTAGAGATAACAACCTTTAACAAATTGGTAGACCTGATGGTTACCGATCAGGCTAAAAAAAGAGTACCGGCAGAATGCCGAGAGCATTTCATCGATGAATGGAGTAAGATGACGTCTGCCAAAGAATTTGCTCTAAAGATGGATGAGTACGAAACCGTAAGAGGTTTTACGAAGAAGAATTTCGGGAACACTCCGAAACACCAAGAAAAATCATTATCAAATTGGAAACCTAGGAATTCCGAAGCACCAAGGCACCATTCAAATTGGAGAAATAAAAATCAAGAAAACCCGAAGGAAGTTAAAGGAGAACGTATGGATTCACCGAAAGTAACACCTTCGCCTGCTGCTTTTGAGAGACGAACAAGAATTCAATGCTACGAATGTCACGGTTTGGACCATATTAAACCGAACTGTCCTAAATTGAAGAAAAGACCCGAAGCGGCTTCAGAGCAAATAAATAGAATTGTCAGTAGTACCGAAGAGGACCTGATGAGACCACACACTTGGGAAGGATACGTAAATGGAATTCCCATGAAAATTCTTCGTGACACTGGATCGACAATCGACCTTGTTGGCCGTAACCTCATTCGTCCTGAGATGCTGACAGGTGAGAATGTTTGGGTTATTCAAGCCGTTGACAATACTCCAATCTGTTTGCCTTTAGCAGAGGTGGAGCTACAAGGAAAGTTCGGGCATGTTATAACCAAAGCCGCAGTTGTCTGTAGTCCCTCAGACAAAGGAAGATATTTGTTGGGGAATGGAACGGCTACACTTCTGGAAAAGATGAAGGTGGTCCATGCGCCATATCAGGTGAACGCCATTAAAACACGTGCTCAAAGACGAATCGTTCAACAAGAGGAAGAAAAAAAGGAAGACGTGGTAAAAGAGGAAGAAGTAATTTCGGTTCCAGAAATTGAAGATGATATCGATATCGACGAAGACGATTTTTTCTCTTTCCCGCCGAACGAGATGGAATCTTGGGAAGGTCTTGAACTTCTGAAGATTGATTCCAAGACGTTCGTTGAAAAACAAGAGGAATGCGAAAATTTGAAACCTCTGAAGGAGAAGGTACTAAGTCAAGGTACTGATAAGACCACAGGTGAATACGAAATACTCCCCAATGGTCTTCTGGTGAAAAGAAAGATTGATAAAATGGGAAACGAAAACATTTTACTAATAATTCCAACTCAGTATCGTGGAAAACTGATGTCGTTGTGTCATGAAGGTACATCAGGTCATTTGGGAATGACCAAAACAAAGGACATTCTTGCAAGGCATTTTTTTGGCCTAATTGCTTCAAGGAAGTGGATAATTTTGTACGAAGTTGTGACAAATGTCAGAGAGTTGGAAAACCGAATGACAAAAAAAAGGCTCCTATGAAGTTGGTTCCTGTTGTACAAGAGATTTTTTCAAAGATCAACATTGATGCATGCGGACCACTTCCGGTTACTCCAAGTGGAAAAAGGTATCTGATAACAGCCATGTGTCTATCTTCCAGATATCCTGATGCTGTTCCCGTGGAGAATATCACTTCAACTTATGTTGTGGAGGCACTCATGCAGATTTTTAGTCGGATGGGATTTCCGAAGGAATTGCAACACGATCAGGGTACTTCATTCATGAGCGAGCTAACTACAACCTTCGTAGAGAGATTTGGAATAAAAGTGATTCGAAGTTCGGTCTATCATCCTCAAAGTAATCCTGTCGAACGTTTTCACAGGACCGTCAAAAGAATTTTACGAGTCCTATGTCTTGAAGCTGGATCTGAGTGGGAACAAACAGTCTATCCTGCCTTATTCGCCTTAAGAACAGTGACCCACGAGAGTACTGGGTTCACGCCTTCTGAATTGGTTCATGGTAAGAATTTACGAACCCCTTTGACGCTGTTGTTCGAACAGTGGTTGAACCAAGGAGATGACGGAGGAAATCCAGTGACCGAGTACATCTTTTCGTTGATGAACAGAATGAAACGTTGTCAAGAACTAGCGGTGACCAAGGTAGAAGAGTCACAGAAGAAGAATAAGACATGGTACGATAAGAAGGCCATAAAGAGAGAATTCCAGGAAGGAGATTTAGTCTTGATATTTGCTACGTACAAAGCAAATAAGTTGAGCCCGCATTGGAACGGACCAGGAAAAATCCTACAAAAAATTTCTGAGACGAATTATGTGGTTGAATTACCAGGGACAAAAGACAAATCTCAAGTATACCATATTAATATGCTTAAGCCGTACTATAAGAGGCTGGAACATATGAACCTTCTTCTGGCTGAAGAGGATTGGAAGACGGTTGAAGATGATGTCGAGATTCCGTACATGGATCCTAATCCAAACATTTTTGACGTCGATGAATACGTTCACGAGAACAATCTTGAATCGAGATTGGATACAAGGGAACTTTCACAGCTCAAGAATCTCATTTGCAGATATGAAAAATGTTTTACCAACATACCAGGCAAAACTGATCTTGTAACTCATGACATTGAGCTAAATGAAGACAAACCTGTTTTCTCCAAGCCTTATAGAAATTCTCCTAGGCAGAACGAAATTTTGAAGGCAGAAATTCAGAAGATGTTGGCTATGAAAATCATCGAAGTGGGGTTTTCTGATTACACTTCGCCAATGATTTTAGTGGAGTCGCCCGGAAAGGATCCAAGACCATGCATCGATTACCGAAATCTGAACAAGGTAACGAAGACAAAGTATTTCCCTTTGCCGAACATCGAAGAAAGAGTCGAGACAGTTGCTTCTGCAAAATTTATCACCGTGATCGACCTTTCGAAAGGATATTGGCAGATTCCTTTGACTAAGAATGCGCAAAGACTAGCCACTTTCGTGACAAATTTCGGAACATACAAGCCCTTGAGAATGCCATTCGGGCTTAAGAACGCCCCATATGAGTTCAGTAAGATGGTTGCACAACTCTTAGACGGATGCGAGTCTTTTGCGGTACCTTATCTAGACGATATGGCCATATTTTCTAATACCTTCTCAGAGCACATCAAACACGTGGACACCGTGCTCCAAAGAATTCAAAAGGCGGGTTTGACGATCAAACTGTCCAAGTGTAAGTTTGCTCAGAGTCAAGTAAAATATCTTGGACACGTGGTGGGACAAGGATGTCGCTCACCAGCGGAGTTAAAGATCGAGGCAATAAAGGGTTTCGCTCGACCGACGACCAAAACTGACATACGAGCTTTTCTGGGAATCTCTGGATATTACAGCCGTTATATCCCCATGTTCTCGTCGGTTGCTGCACCCTTATCAGATGCTCTAAAAGGAAAGGACCGAAAGGGAACCATCAGGTGGACTCCCGAGTGCGAGGAAGCTTTCTTAAAACTCAAAGAAGCTCTTGCAAGTTATCCTGTGCTGTACGCCCCGGATTACCAACGGCCTTTCATCCTGCAGACAGATGCTTCCGATCGAGGAATGGGAGTTGTTTTGACTCAAATCGCAGTTGACGAATCAGAACATCCGATCATCTACCTGAGTAAGAAGTTCACCAGCGTAGAGCAGAAGTATGGAGTCAGCGAACGAGAATGCGCGGCAATTGTGTTTGCCATCCGGAAATTGAAATGTTATCTCGATGGACAAACTTTTGTTATTCAAACGGACCATAACCCATTAGTGTGGCTAAATGCGAACGCTAGCTCTAATGCTAGGTTAATGCGTTGGTCTTTAGCTCTACAAACTTTTGATTTCGAGATAAAGCATCGTCCAGGCAAAAAGCATCAAAATGCCGATGCATTAAGCAGACTCCACACTCCCAACCATATTGTGTAATTAAGTAATTGATACATGTAGTCATTTTTTTGTATTTATGTTTTTTGTATATTTCTTGCATAAAATTTTATTTTGTAAATGGTGTCAGTACCCTGATTTCGGTGATGCACTGATTCAGTCTGGTAGGTTGGTACTGGCCCCCCCTTTGTGTGAGCACTTCTACTCATTACTTCATTTTTTTTTCTCGAACTTTTCTTCGATCGAGATCTGCAGAAAAGTTTTCCAAGAGGGGAGGAGTCTGTAACGTCCCACGATCCTGAACACGGAACTCTTGCTAGGAGGCGCTTTCCCCCGTTCTGGCTGCGCAGATGACGTCAGAGTACAACGGCAAGAGTCGCGGGAGTTTGTTTTTTTTTTTACTAGAAAAAAGAAGGTGATGAAAATGGCAATCGAAGGGGTGCGGTTGCTCTTTCGCGATGTGTCTCGTCTGTGAAATTTTAAACTAGCTTTGTAATTTGTATGTAAATATTTGTTGATAATATAGAATTAGTTTGTTAAAAAGTGGTCTTGCTTTTATTGTGGATATGGTACACCACTCTCCAAACTTCCACACCAAGCCAATGTGAGGACATTCGAGGGCACACAGACTTGACTTGCACCAGCTCCCACGTAGATGATGATCTTTGGTTGGATCAACTTTCGAACTAACAATCTTTCGGTTGCTAATCCGTTACTCTTCCAATTGGGCTACCACGGCCCAGGTATTGAATAGAAACCACACGCTTTTTCCACAGTAAACAAGCAGAGGTTTGGGAACACGGTTGTGCTTCCGCTGACATCGAGATGCGACCACACCAGTCGAGTTAGCCATAGTTACCCCAGGCTCCAACAACTACCTACAACGCCTACAACTCGCAGGTTGCTAGCGCAGTGGGCAATCCCACTAAACTACTACCATGGTTGGATAGGCAGGTATTTTAATTAACGTCATACTGGAGAAACACAACGGGCTATTGGTGACGGTCCAGGATCAATCCCGAAGAGAAAAATCCGTAATTTTGAACCAAGGTCAGATGACGAGGTCAACACCTGAACTGGCACCCCACTCTCAAACTTCCACACCACGCCAACGTGAGGACATTTGAGGCCACGGCAGACTTTACATGCACCAGCCCCCTTTTTACACGACTGGCTTTGGTTGGATTCGAACTCGCAACCCTCCGGTTGGTAATCCGTTACTCTTCCAACCGGGCTACCGCAGCACGTATGAATGGAGTTGTGGGAGAGGGAAGTGCAATATACGATCGGTATTAAAGTATCCTTCGGGTATAAAAAAGAATAGGAAGCAAGGATTGCGTAGAAGGGAATCACGCAAACGGGTTTTATTTCGTTCCTGGTCATTTAATTCATAAGGGAAAGTTGATATCTTCCTTTAAACTTTGACGGAACAAAATGGGGCTGTTCTTCCCAAGTGAACGAAAGACGACCATAATTATAGAACAATCATTCGGATTAACTTCGAGTTTAGAATGGTCATTAAAGTCAAAATCTGCATATGTTATGGAAGGGAAACAAAGCAGGCTGTCTCATTACAGTAAAATGATTGAAGGGGAATTTTTTTCGGGAAGTAAATTCTCCGAGCATCACGAAATTTCTGAGTAGAGCACTGCATTGCTTTTACTAAACGACTCACATAATGAATAGGGTTGCGAGTTCAAATCCAACCAAAGACCGTCGTGTAACAAAGGAGGCTGATGCACTTTAAAGCTGTCGTGGCCTCAAACGTTGGAGTGGTGTGGAAGTTTGGAGAGTGGGGTGCCAGCTCAGGTATTGCCTCGTCATCTAACCGTGATTCAAAATTACGTGGTGTTGTCCTCGGATCTTTCCCTTCGGGACCGTCGTCAGTAGCGCGTTGTGTTGCTGTAGTGCGACGTTAATTAAATACCTACCTACCGTAATGAGTAAATAAGCACATCTATTCGTCGGAAGAATCCTAGAAAAGATTATTTTAATTAAGAAGGTTAAAAATGGTTAAAACGTCAAGCAGGAATGATAGTATGTGTCTGAGGGTGAGTCTAAATTGTTTTTACAAAATAATAAGGGGTGATAGTACCCATCCAGACGAGTAATAATTACCATGGAACATAGGGTCGCATTCCACTCTGAGAGGCAGAAAAGAGTAAAGTCGAAACGCGTCGAGCATGAACAAGTCATCGCCTCCGACGTCGTTTTGTACCTGCCTACGTAGCATATCTCCTAAGCAAGATGGCCTGGTCGATAAGCACGATGCATCGGACCTCAACCCACTGGACTTTTTCTTCTGGGGGCACATGAAATCTTTAGTGTATCAGACGCCTGTGGCTGAAGATCTCGTAGCGAGAATCGGTGTTGCCGCAGAGAAAATGAACACAACAGGAATCTTCGAGAGCCAGTCATTCCTTCGCCGGTGTGAACTGTGCAACGACACTTTGAGCACTTGCTGTGAGTTTTTCTCTGATCAATCAATCAGATACTTTTGGCATCGTTCATTCGCTTTCCCAACACTGTTGTAAGTTCTTGTTGAAATTCTAATTTGACTCTTTTCTGCCTCTCAGAGTGGAATGCGATCCTATGTTCCGTGATAATTATTGCTCATCTGGATGGGTGCTATCACCCCTCTTATTTTGTAAAAACAATTTAGACTCACCTGTATACGTGTGAACCCACTCGAAGGGTTTAATTGGCGGTTAGATTACCTCCTTTTTCTGTTCAAGTTATTGAGGGTGCGAAGCAAGCAAAAGTTAAAGAATTTTAGTTTAAAATTTTATATTTTTTAAACAGATAACAAAGATTAAACGGGCAATAAATTATATTGAGCTTTTACATAAAGTCTATGATGTGAGAGGGATTTTCAGTGTAAACAAGCGAACCAATAGAAGATGGAGATTTTACTTCCTGGCAACCTATAGCATGTTTCATATCGGGGTTGCCTTAAAATGTAGTTTATTGCAGTTTGGGTGACGTTTGGCGTTTAATCTAACTGGCTTTGTCCAATCAAGTATCAAACATCAATTCAGAATTGATTTTTTGGCAATTTTTATTGACGACGTGCTGAAATCGTATAAAAAACAAATCAAGTAACGTCACGTTGAGAATACGTACAGAAAATACCATTCTACCTCAAAAACACTATTCTTACCTCTATTTAGCTTTATGGAAAAAGCCTCATATAGCTGACTTAAAAGTATAAATTTATTTTATTTACATCGTTTTATATTCATGTTTTTATTGGTAGGATTGTTTATTAAATTATCGAAATAACTTTACAAAAAATAGCTAATAAATTTATATGCGTTATTAATATTATGAAGGGTTTAAAACAAGTATATTTTGAGCCAGTTTTGCGTTCTCCATTTCTGGTAAAGAATTATATTGTTTACAGTGCGTAAAATTAGGCGAAATTTATCTAATGCGTTCAGGCAAACGTAAAGATTTTATATTACGTATATCATATGCTTAGACAATTAACTGACAAAATAACTTTTTTTATTTTACAGCTGTTAGAAAACAAACTGTTATAGAAACTTATCAGGCCAGCTATGTAAAAATCAAATAAAATCTCAGGACGAGGCACAACATTTATTTACAGACAAGTAACGAAAACGGTACACTTCTCCAAACGGACAACATAACGATTGCCTTCTCGCTTCTTAACAGGAACAGACGCTAGCACTTTCAAACGGGGCACATGCGCAGAACGAAGCACGAACATTGGAAATAGCTGATCAATAGTTCCGATGGGAAAGAGAGGAGAAAAACAATGATGTTCTGCTACACTATTAGTTATAAAGTCAACAAAATACAAATTATTTGCATTTTAATTGTGTTCTTCATCTTTTAAACAGATTACAAGCTGACTATGTATTTCCCTATAATGGGTAGGTATTTAATTAACGTCGCACTGAAACACCACAACGGGCTATTGGAGACGGTCCGAGATCAAACCCGAAGGGAAAGACTCGAGGACAACACAAAGTAATTTTCAATCATGGTCAGATTACGAGATCACACCTGAGCTGGCACCCCACTTTCCAAACTTCCACACCACGCCAACGTGAGGACATTTGAGACCACGACAGATCTGATGTGCACCAGCCCCCCTTTGTACACGACGGTCTTTTGTTGGATTCGAACTCGCAACCCTCCACTTGATAGTCCGTTACTCTCCCAACCGGGATACCGTGGCCCTTATTTTAATGGAAGTTTAGGGCAAAATTAATTTGACTTTAAACAAAAACCTTTTACAAATACTTTCAGATAACGAAAAGGAATTCTGTAAACCAAAATTAAACGGACTTATTGTAGCCTCAAAATTCATATTCGTCTTGTCAAATGGGCTCAGTGGGTATGCCCACTGCGCTAGCAACCTTCGAGTTGTAGGTTATTCCTCCCTGGTTGTGTTTCTATCTTCTGTGTCAGGTAAGTAGGTATTTTAATTAACGTCACATTGGAAAACACAACTGGCTATTGATGACGGTCCGGGATCAATCCCAAAGAGAAAGATTCGAGGACAACACCACTTAATTTTGAACCACGGTCAGATGACGAGGTCAGACCTGAACTGGCACCCCACTCTCCAACGTGAGGACATTTGAGGCCACGACGGATTTGACGTGCACCAGCCCCTTTGTGTGCCGTTGCTACTCCGTTGCTCTTCCAACCGGACTACCGCAGCTCCTTCTGTGTCAGTAAAACTTTCATTATATATGTCTATAACTTGATATTGTACGTCGTGTCTGGAGAAGCATGGCCAAATATGGCCCTTGCGCCATAAAACCCCAAAATCAACCAATCGTCTTAGCAAAGTACAAGATTTGCAGCTTAAGTTAGTACTTTATAAAATAAAAAGTTTTCGTGTTTTCAAAAATGTTTTTAGGATACGCATTATAAATATGTCAAAGAAAAGTAGGACGTAATCAATAACTTATTATAACTCTTTTATTTTATCTTCCCATTTATAAAGTTCTTTAATTAAGTTTTCAGTTGCACATCTTTCGGAGCATTCTGTTTTGACAGGAATTCAAAATAAATTAATTTTAATTGAGTAAGAATCCAAAATCATCGAAGCCACATTTTATGTTTAACAAGTGAAAATAATTCTTGTAATTACAATTCTGAAAACAGCCGCCTGGAGAGATATTGATCTGAAATATTTATCTTTTTGCTGCCTAAAAGTTATAGATTTTTCCCCATGTTTTTAAGTACCATCATTCTGTTGCTATCCACGATGCTGTACCGGTCGGTATCGCGTTCCCACATCTGAAAGACCGTCGTGTACAAAGGAGGCTCGTGCACGTTAAATCCGTCGTGGCCTCAAATGTCCTCACGCTAGCGTGGTGTGGAAGTTTGGAGAGTGGGGTGCCAGCTCAGGTGTTGCCTCGACCGTGGTTCAAAATTACGTGGTGTTGTCTTCGGATCTTTCCTTTGGGATTGATCCCGGACCGTCACCAATAGCGCGTTGTGTTGCTCCAGTGTGACGTTAATTAAAATACCTACCTACCTCCCCACATCTGAATTCCAGACTTCCTTCGACTACCAAACAGGTTGTCAACACCTAAATTATCTTGTGCCCTCCATGAGAAAAATGCAGACGGGCCACCTCAGACAAACACTTATGTTTACAGTTCTGTGAAAACCCGGGCCAGAAATACATTCAATCTGTCCTCGGGTCGGAATGTAATCCGACTCCTTGCCCTCCCTTTTCGTTATCATCCCAAAGGGTAACTGTCACACACGTCTTTTTTATCGATTCCGAGATCCAAACAAATGGTCTCGCAGCTGTGGAGGTTCTCATCACCTTCCGTAGCAGGTGGCGTTGAGATGGACATTCCAAGACTGAGACGGACTTCCCCAAAGATGAGGGCAGGGTAGACTGAAACCACGAAAGGAGCAGACGCATCCTTCAGACACAGATTTTGGCGAGCCTCCTGGCTCTATGGCAGATTCTATAATTCATAGCTGTGCCCTCATACTTTTAAATGACTTCTAATAACTTGCAAATAATCTTCAAATTACGTATTTTAAATAAATGTTTTATTGTGCTGTAACCAGTGTTACGTCTAAATAGAAACCGGAAACGTTACAATGCCAAATATTCTTAGCAGAAATCTTCGAGAAATTTTAATACCAGACTAAATTACCAGTAGATAAGTTTAATGTTACTGTTGTTCCGATAGCTCGATTAGTAGACTGTATTACAATTCGATGTAATGAAAACAATTTTATTGACAACAAATATAACAAGGTTGCGAAAGGACCGCTCTCATTAGGGCTAAGGAAGCCTCGTTCTCGTTCGGGCTAAGGAGGCCTCTGCTCTTCAGGTATGTAAGAGCACCTCTATCCCCTGTGTCTAATGCCCACGTGCTCACACAGCGCCCTCTATAATACGTGGGACACTTAACAGTTACTTTGATCAAAAATGCCCTTAAGAACATTTGTTCCCCTTGTATTGTTTGAAGTGGAATTGCTTTTTTCTACATTTATGAATTTTTCCCGTTTGTACGTGTTCCGCTGTAGTCCGGTTGGAAGAGTAACGGACCTGCAATCGGAGGGTTGCGAGCTCGAATCCACCCAAAGACCGTCCTATACAAATGTGGCTGGTACACGTTAAATCTGTCGTGGCATCAAATGTCCTCCCGTTGGGGTGGTGTGGAAGTTTAGAGAGTGGGGTGCCAGCTCAGGTGTGACCTCGTCATCTGACCGCGGTTCAAAATTACGTGGTGTTGTCCTCGGATCTTTTCCTTCGGGGGTTGATCCCGGATCGTCGCCAATAGCCCGATGTTTTGCTCCAGTGCGACGTTAATTAATAATACATACCTACCCGTTTGTACGTGCAGCAATTGTTCATGTTTCCTATTTAAAAAAATGGCATCTTTTCAAAATTCTTATAGGGATACTGCATAGGATACTGCATGAGGATTACTTCAGATGGAAAATTGAAAATTTTTTAGATGCGATACAAATCAGAATAAACTCTCTTGCTTTATATGAACTTCTTTTTCTGTTTCTAAGACTACTTTTGGACTTAAACTTACTTCAAAGCAAAGCCCAAAGGGTTTCTCTGGGAAAAAAATATTCCGAAACTTCTATTAGAATTTTTAAACCGTTAAACCTAGCTCAAGGATAAAACCGTTTTCTTTATTCTTAGACTGATATAGTTTCTATGCTTAAAAATAAATTTCTTTTCCACGGAGACTGGAAATAGAGATCAAGTTTCGATTTCAATTTGTATAACGGATATCTAAAAACGGCTTTGAAAGGAAGACCCTTGTAAGGTCTTGCTCCTTAAAGAGTAGAATCCTTTCGATCGAAAGCAGACACATTTTTTCCATTATTGTGCTGTACCCTGTCAAAGTTTAATAAGGTGTATGTTCACTCCTCGCTGCAATTCACGAACAGCATCTGTTCCCGCTTCACGAGTTTGTCCAGCAAATCGTGAGGTAGCTTTCGTCATTCCTGTTTCAGCGCAATTACCAGAGTTTCTCTGTACGCGGTGTCCAAAGACCGACAATGGGGGCTGGTGCACGTTTAAACTGTCGTGGACTCAAATGTCGAGTCAATTTTTCAGTGGTGTCACACGATTGCTAGTCGACATGTAGGTCCAGTTTTTGAACATCCTCTTAATAGCAGTGCTCAGTCTGGTTATATTTCACGACTATATCGGGTTCACCCGCTGCGCTAGCAACCTTCGAGTTGTAGGCGGCGCAGTTTCGATTCCTGTCAGGTGCACTCCTCCCTAGACGTATTTCTCTCTTCTGTGACAGTAAAACTTTCATTGCGTGTGTTTGTCTATTACTTGATATTGCATGTCGTGTCTGGCGCAGCATGGCCAAATATGGCCCTTGCGCCATAAAACCCCGAACAAGCAATCAAATATCCTCACGTTTGCTCGGTGTGGTAGTTTTGAGAGTGTGGTGCCAGTTCAGGTGTTGACCTCGTCATCTGACTGTGGTTCAAAATTACTTGGCGTTATTCTAGGTAGGTAGTTAATTAACGTCGCATTGGGGCAACTCAACGGGCTATTGGCAACGGTCCGGGATCAATCCCAGCGGGAAAGAGCCGAGGACAACACCACGTAATTTTGAACCACGGTCAGATGACGAGGGCAAAACATGAGTTGGCACTCCACTCTCCAAACTTCCACACAACTCCAACGTGAGGACATTTGAGGCCACGACAGATTTAACAGGTCCCAACCCCCCTTGTACACGACGGCCTTTGGTTGGATTAGAACTCGGAACCATCCGGTTTCTAGTCCGTTATTCTTCCAACCGGGCTACCTCGGCCTGGTGTTGTCCTCGTATCTTTCTCTTGGGGATTGATCCCGGACCTTCGCCAATACCCCGTTGTATTGCTCCAGTGCGATGTTAATGAACTACCTATTTTGAGCTTGGTGCAGCTTGGCCAAATATGGCCATTAAGAACCCCAAAAATAAACCAGTCTCACGTGAAAAAGAAACCTCGCAACCTTTTACGTTTCCTTTCTCCGATGCCACATCCTCACACAAAACACACCCCAGACACAAAGCAGATCAGATCATTACTCTTGGATATACGGCCCTGTTTACGTCCCACGACTAACAGAAAAAAATCGCTCCAACCATCCCATCAGAACCTGAAGAGCAGCCCCCCTTAAGGCTGCTTTCCGCAATTTGAATGGATTCCTACAAGACGTCGTAAATTGGACGCTTCCAATCACGAACCGTCCCACTTTGATGGAAATATCGCTTTGTCTGCCGATATTTATGTCGTTCCGCGATGGCGGACACGGTCGGTGGGTTTCGGCGACATATAAAATACGACATCGAAATGCGAGGCGTCATCTCAAGCAGTTCTGTTTCCGGGAGGGCACTGAAGACGGACGGCTTATTATTCCGTACCGATCGGCGTGGGTAGCGGATTATTGGTCCCCATTCCCGAAAGGAGAGATAAAAGGATAAGGAGGACTCGTTATAAGCCTTACGCAAACAAGTCGATCGCTCCGCTGCTGTTCACAAATTGGAGAGGGAGGAATCCGTTAGGAAGAAAAACCAGACATTAGACTATCTTGATGTGCTTGTTTTCTTTGAGTTGTTATTCTTTTCGGCAGAGGTGGGCACCTTTTCTGATGGATAAGCCGTACAGATTATGGCTCCGGGTGATGTTTACTGGGAGGACGCGATTCGGAAAAAGGGTATAATCTAGGATGAAGTGAGATTAATCCTGACGTTCGATGTCTGTTTCGGGCTGTCAGACGGAGTTGGTTTTTCTTGCTACGCTATAAACCTCGCAACCTACATCGTGGAATCAGGGGTGTCTTTGTTTCGTTCGTTCGATTGTTTAATGCAGGGTGTGTGTGCTGTGAGATTAGTCGGGGAGAGATTGGTAGATGCTCATCACTATGGAGGGATTTGATGGGGGTCGCAAATATTAGTGCCGGATTCTCTCTTTTTGGTTAAGATTATTCCAATTTCTGACAGGGTAGCCTGGTTCGAAGAGCAACAGATTAGCAACAGGAGGGTTGCGAGTTCGAATCGAACAAAAGGTCGTCGTGTACAAAGGGGGTTGGTGCATGTTAAATCTGTCGTGGTCTCAAATGTCCTCACGTTGGCGTGGTGGGGGAGTTTGGAGAGTGGGGTGCCAGCTCAGGTGTTGCCTCGTCATCTGACCGGAGTTCAAAATGACGTGGTGTTGTCCTCGGATCTTTCCCTTGGGATTTGATCCCGGACCGTCATCAATAGCCCGTTGCGTCGCTCCAGTGCGACGCAACGGGCTATTGATGACGGTCCTACCTATTGATGACGGAAATACCTACCGAACACGTTTCGAAAGTTATAAATTGGATTTTTTCTGGGAATTTTAAGAAATATTTTAAAACCACTAGCATTTTGAAGATATGAATCAGGTTTTTTAATCCATTAAAAAGGTTTTTCAAATGATTAATAATTTATGATAGCAGTTATAAATATTACTATATCTTTGAGCAGCGACAAAAAAATGCAATTTCTCTTGGCGGCTTCGCTATAACATAAACTGTAATTAATTTTACAAGTTGAATTAATGTAATTTAATTGCAACCTCAGAAATAAATCGTATTTAGCTCTGGGTTGTTTGTAACACTTGCAATCTTTTGAGCTATACAATTTTACTGCTATATTTTATCGACTACATTCTAATTTATTTCCTTTCTGTAAAATAGGGATGCCATGGCTCAGTGGGTTTTCTAACTAAGCTAACAGCCTACAAGCTTTAATCAGTGTAAATTATATTCCTGTAACTACCCTATTTACATTTATGTGTTCAGATTCTATTCCTGTTTACCCGTGTGTGCATTTCTCTCTTCTGTCAGTAAAAACCTTCTTAGCGTACGTCCATTTACTCAACGGTAGAAACATAGCTTAACTATTCAACATAGCTTAGCTCTCATACGAGAAGGCTTTTCAGTGCAAATATAAGCTACAAATACTTCCATTTACAAACTAATTTGATTAACGCAGTTTCTACAATGCTTGGCGTCAATTTTTAACACAATGGACTCATTCATTCGAATTCCGTCAGGAATTACTTAAAGGTCCTCAAAACACTGGCGATCTCTGTATTCATAGATTTACAAAACCCTCTATCATTGCAGATTTTTTTTTAAATACGCACTGAAATTGAAATAATTTTGCTCCTGTTTAAATTAAACTGTACTTGAAGAGAAATTAAATTTGAGCTTTGCAAGGGCAGGGACTCATCCTACTACATAAAAGGAAACGACCTCGATCACTTTTTAGTCGTTATTGTTAAAGTTAAGTGAAATATTTATTTTCAAGCATAAAATTGCCCGAGAACAATAAATAAATATTAAAAAGCTACAAAGATGTAAAGCAAGCGATAATACAGCAATGATGAAATAGTAATAAACGCAAGCGTATTTATACAGGTAGGTATTTTAATTAACGTAGCACTTGAGCAATACAACGGGCTATTGGCGACGGTCCGGGATCAATCTCCCTAGGGAAAGATCCGGTTACAACACCACGTAATTTTGAACCACGGTCAGATGACGAGGCAACACCTGAGTTGGCACCCCATTCTCGAAACTTCCACACCACGCCAAAGTGCGTATTTATACAAAAACTTAGTGAAAACGGAGCATATTTAATTAAACTATTAATAAGATGTAGTTTCCAATATTTGGCGTGACGCCAGTTCATTTTTTAGTTTCATTTTTTAATTATAAATTGAACTGTGAATTATTACGTTCTGTATTACCGAATTTTTACGAGACTATTACTGAAACTGAGATGATTTTTGTGCTGTGATATTTATTAATTGACTTAATGTTTTGAATATTTTGAATTGTAAATATTCGTGAACAATGAAGATCAAAGGTGTACTTTAATGCGCTCTCATTATTGGACTATTGGCGGACATTGGACCACTTGCTTGTTTGGAATCAAACGGGTGAGAAAATTCCCAACACTAGAGCGATGGCAGATTTGTTCATTTCTTTATTTTTGACCCAACGTATGTGATGTCGCAACCGGAGTTTCTCGCGTTTTGACATTTAAACTCGCGTTTCTTCTTGCGACTTACCATTGTCCTGTTGATGGTAACTCCTTGCTGCATCGAAATAGCCATTAACGATCTTTTCTAATTTTTCAATCTTTATTAGTCGTTGTTTTGAAGATTTTACATGATTTATTATCAATTTCGAATGAGGTTTTCTCCTGCCTGTCTACATAATGCTTTTTCTACTACAGATTATCGTCTGCGTCGTCGTCTTCCTCGTCGCCTCGTCGTCTGAGGCACGGTACCATGGAGCAGAACGAGGAGTCGTCTCGGATTCCATGCACACCTCTCTCCTCAGTGCGACACACGACAGCTTTCTGCAGGAAGAGCCTCTACGAAACATCGCGAAAAGGAGCTCCGACTGGTCCAAGAGACAACCACTTGTTGCTCCCAAACCTGAGCTGAGTCCGGAACCACAGGCGAGCGACACTGTAGAGGTCAGCACCAAGTTCCCGCGGGTGGTGCGCAAAATGCGGCTGCAGAACGTCTCCCTGTCGCCCAGGCAACTGGAGGAGGCAGGGAACGTAACGTCCACCTTCGACAAGAAGGGAAAGGTGGTCCGCATTAGGAAATTCAAGAGGAAGACGACTGAGAAACCGATGACCACCACGAGCCTACCCCTGACGACCACGGGGAAACCGACCACCCCTCTGAGTACCATGCACACACCACAGGTGGAGTTCTCGCACATCACCGTCGTCAACAAGGAGGTGAGAGACCAAAAGCCAAATCGGAAGCAGAGGAACAAGAAGCAGCCGAGTCTGTGGGTGCCCACGCAAGGGTACGGGGCAAGGGGAACAGACAGCAACGAGATGGAAGTCTCGGCCCCTATCAACCAAATACGTCCGACGGAAAGGACACACGTCAGAGTCCCTTACAGAGAGCAGAAGACAGTGGCAAAAGAAGCTAGGGACGACCCCGTTCCCAGACCGCCGTCTCCTCTGAACGATCAACCCAGAAAACCCCATGACGGAACATCGAAGTCAAGAGCAGAAACTCTCAGCTCTGGTGTACCATCTGAGCCCGTTCTAACACCTGCCCAAAGAGAGAACTCATATCAAGCAAACTACGTACATCCGGAAAGAACCCAACCAGAAACTGAACATATACACAAAGATTCCTCTCCAGCCTCGACCAACGTATCCGCCAACATCCCACCTAAGTCTGTCGAGATACTTTCAGATCTACCACCAGCCCCATACGATCCAAGGAACCAACAGCCTCCATATCCAGGCATTAATCAACCAGGTTACTCGACACATTCACCGTACACACCAGATGCAGGAACCGATCCAGGACAGGCGCTCGGGAACTTCGGTTTCCAACAGTACCCTCAGCAGGGAGGACCCGGATTCAGAAGCTATCTTCAAGACGATCCGTTCTTCCACCAACCTTGGGCCCAACCACCTGGAGGTGCGCAATCTCGAAACGGAAACCCTCTGCCACGGGGGTCGTTCGGACAACCCTTTTCGCCATTTTACGGCCGCAGCAACCCTCAGCAGTTTCAGAACTACCCCACGGGTCCCTACCACCGATCCGGCAGCTTTGGAACGCCGGAGTTTTACCACAGTCCACGGCTACTGTCTCTCAGGCGTTCCGTCATGGATGTTTACTCCGACGACGAGCCGATGGAAACGACGACGGAGTTCTCCATTCCGAAATTCGAGGTACCTTCCATCGACTTCAATGACAAAGGGTGCCGAACAGTGTACAAGGAAGTGAATGCCGTTCCTGCAGGAGGTTCGAACGAGGGTGTGGAGAACAAGGCGAAGAGTTTCGTGATGACGAGGGAATGTTATTTCCCCGATGGCGTCCCCACGTCGAGTCCACTTGATGCAAAAGAAAAGGGGAGTGAGGTATCGCCAGGAGCGGAATACGTCTGAAGCTCTATCGGATGTCTTCAGAACAACGTATTTTCCATGGACAGGAGAAGTAAGAGAAAGTTTTCTCAAAAAGAGTCGAAAACCTCACAGGACATTGGATTCTTTCAATGTTCTGAATCAATACCATTGAAGTTTTCTCAAAAAGACTTGAAAACCTCACAGGACATTGGATTCTTTCAGTGTTCTGAATCAATATCATAGAAATTATCTCAAAAAGACTCGAAAACCTCACAGGACATTGGATTCTTTCAGTGTTCTGAATGGATACCGTTGAAACGTTTCTGAACTATTCTATTGGCGTAGCAGAGACTTTAAGAAGCGTCCTCCAAGAACAATTTCTGAAATGTATATTTTGTTTAGTTCCATTTATAGTTAGACATCATACACTGAAGAGAATTTTGCATCTCATCCTGCTACTGATACTTGACCTTTCAAATAAAGGGTTAAACCAGCAAATTTATGATTTCTGAACAGTCAATAAGAGGTAAATTCTATTCATCAAAACAATAAATAAATTGGAAACATGTCACTTGGGACGAATATAAGAATAATACTTTTTTGTTTGAAGTAATTGCAACGCCTGTAACTCAAAATTGCTTATGAAATATTTTTGGCGTGTTTCAAATTCCCGCAACCATTAAATTGTATTTTAACTTTTCCCTCAAGAATTTTACTTTCGTAGAATTTTAAACTACTAGCATACACTAAAACATAATACCTAGTTTCGTATAAGTATTTGCGTGTTTTCGAAACAGCCATTTATGGAATTATGTAGAACTGGAAAGGTAACTTCTGTTTTAGAATCAAAGCTTATCTTGCACTTATTTAATGCCAGAGTTTATATTAAAGTAATGAAAGGACTTATGGAGTTAAAAAAGTAAGCGCCAATTTAAAAATGTATTTTAAAACTATATAGAAACATCTCATTTGAATAAACTTAATGAAATGGAAAACTGAGTAATTATGTAAAATTTTGGACATTTTTTCGAAGGACCCCCTTATGTTATAAAACTTCACCTACCTTATGTAAATAAGTATGTTTGCCTCGTTCAATTTTGATTAAACCCCAAGGTTTTTTTCATTTTTACTACATTTTTTTATGAAACTAGCTTCCTTTATTGTTTAGTTATAATAAATATATTATTCCTGCATGGAAAAGATAATGTAAATATGTTCTTGACACGAAAAATGTATTCTATGTCTCTTATAATCTACGTGTAATTTTCTCATGAGAATTAAATTTTTTATATCTTTGTGTCTCATTTTATTGAAATACGTCGCATGCTTTCAGTTCATTCTAAAGCGTCCACTCCTTTTAACCCTTTGAGCGTCACGGACGTCCACGGTGAACAATTCACAAACGCCTTTTCAGTTAAAAGTATCGTTATCGCACTCAGTCCACGTTCAACAAAGCGAGATGACACAAACGTAATCAATTCTTCTGTGTCAAAACGAAAGGGGTTTCAAGTCTGAATTTTGATGAGTCCAAAGGAGACAATTGCATCATTAATTTAAAAATTAATATAACATGCTTAAAATTGAAACTAAATGAATCTACGAATCGAAATTACAATTATGTGTATCGTGGCATGCTTCTTTTTTCTTCCCGAATGTTTGAGAGAAAGAGTGAAAAATTCAATTAAAGATTTTGAAAAGTAGCCACATTTTAACTTAAATCCTTTTGCCTGATTAGTGATTGCACGGTTTTAGTAAAATGCAAAACCGGTTTTTCGGTTTTCATTTTTTCCAAAACTCGAAAACCGGTTTTGTAAAAAATACGAAAAACGCTATATTTGTGTAACAAACATGAAATAAATTTATTTCTTAACTATGTAACCTATATACATACATAAAACTATTATTATCTAACATTGAGAGCTATAAAATCACCTACCAGTACAGTTAGCATTTTTTTCGACATTAAAGTGTGCTCGCAGAAAACATAGTGAATTTATGGAGACATCATTCAAATTCGATCTTATTTTGGTTACGAATTGACCTGACGATGAAAATGCCCGTTCCGACTCCACGCTTATCGCTGGAATAGTGAGCAAGTATTTGTAGCACAGCTCCATAATTGTCCTTTTGGCACCCCCTCCTTCCAATACTGCAACATCTTTTTCAATTTCAGTTTCAAAATTACTACTTCTTGTACAATTATCCAGTGATGCCGAACCAGTAAGCTCCTTATCAATTGCCGTCTGCCAGCAATTGTCCCCTGTACAAAACAAGATTTTTCCACATCATCGTCTTTGTCATCGAAGTTGATATCCCTTGCATCGGATTGTGCTGGTGTTAAAGACGGCGATAAACGTTTTATCGGGTTATTTATATAAACCGACAAATAGTCGGTTTCCCCAACTTTTTAAACACATATTCCGATCTTTTATCACGGGTTCTATACCCATTATGTAGAAATTGAAGTACTGCTGACGCCTTAGTGCAGTGGTAGTCAACCTGGTCCCTACCGCCCACTAGTGGGTGAATCAAGCTTTCATGGTGGATGGTAGGAGTTTTGTCCGATACTGAAGCTACTTTCCGTTATCACCGCGCATCTATGACCCAATGACAGAGCAGGTTGTACTGCACTGTAGTGCGCATGACGAGGGTGGGGTGTACCAGCGGCCATCACTCAAGTTGAGATCGTTTCATGGTGGGGCCAGTACGCAGTTAGATTTGTGAAAGTAAGCACGTGCCTACGGCTTCAAAGAAATTTTATAAATTGTGTGAAATATTGTGAGCCCATGTCTCAAAAAAAAGAAATACGCTAGTGGCTATTTACCGGAGTATCTGAAGATGGGTGTTTCATCGAATCTGTTGTAAATAAACAATTCCCAATGTGTTTACTGTGTCATAAAACATTATCCAATGAAGCCCAGACGATTGCGAGAACATCTTGCTACAAAGCATCCAAAAGATAAAGGCCATTGAATATTTTCCGGAAATATTATAAAAAATTTCAAAATCGTCCAGCAATCCTTGCATCATTTAAGGAACAACATGCAACGAACGAAGTTGGATTAACTGCCTCTTATCGCATTTCACAATTAATTGCAAAAAGTGGTAAAAGCTATAATATTGGAGAAACACTTTAATAATACCTTCTATAAAAGAATTTATCTCAACAGTAATGCATCAGGATATACCTGAAGCTTTAAAAATGTTGCCCTTAAGCACAGTAAACAGCGACGAATTGAAGAAATGGCAGTTAATGTTGAAAATAAACTTATAGGTATTTAGTCCGGGAGCACAATGCAAAAAATGACTCCCCGTGGCAAAGTTAATGAAAGTAAGGTACCAGTGGTGTCATTTTATCTGAAAAATTATGTAGTTCAGTAATTTTCATGGTGACATCCTCACAGGTGCTGCGTCTGTCTGGTGACGTCATTCAAGATGGCCGCCATTGCAATATAAACAAACTGCCTTATCTCGGTCGTTATTAAACCGATTTTAATTCTTTTTAGCTTGTTGGAAAGGTACTGTTCAGAGCTAAAAAAGTGTCCTGAGCAAGTATTGCGAAAAAACAATATTTTAGTTGCTACTAGGATTTAAGGTAAAAAAATTCAAAATGATTGCAAAAAATCTCAGATGTGTTGTTTTTAGTCTGTTTTTGATGAATATTTATAGATTGATGATGCATATTTATAGAAAATCTATAAATATTATCTGTAATATATAGATTTGTCATCAAATATAACAAAAGAATCGCGTTTCTTATAATGTAATTAATGTCAAAATGACTTTAATTACATTATAAGAAAATATGCTCCACATTACATTACGCTATTATAAAAAATTCTGTTTTAACAAATTCGAGTATTATATGCACATAAATATACAATAGGAAGATTACAAACCGGCCTCATCAGCTTCTTCACTATCTCCGTCGGTGTAATCAGGTGGATACAAATTATCACAAGTTGATTTTTCGTCATTGCAACTACACATTTCTGTGCAAGGCAGATTGTTTGCTACACATTTGCAAGGTGGTGAACATCGGTTCTTCACACATGAACATTTAATCAGTTTCAGAAGGGACTCCAGGATACGTGGTTCTTCACACATGACAGGGGTAAGCACTCCCTCTTCAATCCACCAGCCGTGTCCGACTGGATTAGGAATGACCGGATTTGGTTCATCATCTTTCGATACACAAGTGCTTGAAAGTTAGCTCTCTTAAGTGCAGGTATAAGGAAGCCCCTAGTGGGAGGTAACTTATCTCCAAGGGCTTGCTTGGGAGTGAACACTGACCACCGTAATTCTGCAAGTGATGTTGTTGAGCTGTGTACCTGATAAACACGGCAAATAAATGCTTCCAGCTGATACACAATATCATCAAGTACTGAGTCACTGGTACCAAGCTTCTGCAAGGCAATAAGTATTTCAATCGCTGAAATAAATTATTTCCAATATAATAACTTTCCTTTCTGGAGTTAGAACCTGATAATGCGTGAAATCCGGGCAATGCTGAAGCTTTTAGTGCTCCGAGTGATACAAATATGTTTTGTACTGATATTGCCTCGCCTGATGATGGCACAAAGAATGTGTGTTCCGGAAGTCTTGGATAGTCTCACAAGCAAAACTAAAATATCTGTGTCTTGAGCAAACACCTCTATCTTTGGCGTTAAGGGCATGTAGTAAGATTTTGGTGTCGGCTTCTTGACTACTCTTTAAATAATCCAAAGAACAATGCGTCGCAGAAACTTCAGTTCGCCACGAAACAACACATTTCTTTGCTGCTTTCTTGGCATGACTTAGCATTTTGTGTGCAAGGTAGGTGGTTAATTCATCTTTGGTACGAGTGTGCGACAATAGCTTTTCATATTTATCTTTGAA
This sequence comes from Meta bourneti, assembly GCA_933210815.1. Lineage (NCBI taxonomy): Eukaryota > Metazoa > Arthropoda > Arachnida > Araneae > Tetragnathidae > Meta > Meta bourneti. The sequence goes on from OW119924.1 coordinate 105,915,669, forward strand.
ATGTCAGTGGTGTCACATATTTTATACTATGTTGCTATGCCTCCATGGAACCTCTTACCTCTAGTAAGATGATTGATTTGTCTAAGCACGTGTCGAAAACAATGTGCAGTTCATCATACTGCCAGTATTTCCTTTGGATCTTTTGGGTGAACACATCAGTAAGATCTTCATAGGTTTTCACTGCGATGGTTTTACAAGAGCCTGAAAGTCTCCCAATCCGTCCACGATTGCAACCCAGCTATTTTGTTGGTGAACTTGAACAGATAATAAGTTTTTTGCGGCGGGTTCCACAACAGACTTCAAGATATGAATTAGTTTACTTTTAGCTGGGCATTGATGCCTTGTTCCATCTTGTGCAAACATGGATCTAGGCACAACCGACATTTCAAGTTCCTGTTCTTCCTGTTCATCAAATCTCTTCATCTTGTTTAAGAGATCACATTTCTGCATTCCCAAGAGGAGTTTAGTAAGACGTTCCTGTGTGCCAGTTTCATTGAATCCGGCTCGTAGCCTCTTTCACTTCATTAAAAACACTAATGTACAAACTTTCATGTTCTTCAAAGAAATACTGAAAGTAGCAATCTTTCAGAGCGACTAGGGTACGAAAGTGTGCTTCAACCCCACGTATGAACTTCTTACCTGAAATGATTTGACTGACTGTTATCACCATACAGCACTGCCCCACAAGTCAGGAATTCCAGTTCCATCAATGAAAATTCCAATTGCACATATTGCAAAAGCTGTGTGCAACTCGCCTGGCCGCACAATCCAACGGTGATGAAGATCAACTCGTGACATAATTAGTTACTGGACTGGCTTATAAAGACCCAGGTCTAGAGTCAAGACACATTTGGAATTATTATTGCCACACATGTGTTTATTAACTAGTTCCAGTTCGGAGAGGAAGGTTAATTGAACTGAATGATCAGTGGGGCTAGCAGGTATTATCGGAAGGACACATACTCGTGCCTTCCTTCCCGGGACATCCAGTAACGCTAAATTAAAGGCTGGCCATGTTGGTATGTGCGTGGTTCCCTTCGTTTGACCCAGTGCATCTGACAGATCAACTCCTGGACTCTCTGTCATATGTTTTTTGTGATTCACTCTGTAATTCGGAATACGATGCGTGTTCTGATGACCACTTAACACATTTGCTCAGTAGCCACGCCATGTCTAGGGAAACATAAGTACTGTCACAAAGTACTGATGCCTTTTCAGCTACTTGTTCTGTATCAACTCTGGCGTTTTGAAATATATTGCTTCCAGCAATACACCACTTAAAGAAAAATTCATGTTTCAATGGTACTACATTACTGTGTTTAGTAGTATCGACTGATCCTTGAAAATGTCACTGGTTACTAGACAAAATGCACTTAATTATAATACCTGCCGCTTCAAAGAGGGTCTTCATTTTTCCAGAAAGGGGCTAGTGGTTTCTTCAGCTTTAGTTAGAACAACATCTGTAGTAGCTTTTAAAGATATACGTTGTGGTTGATTCTTGCGGATTGTACATCCATGTCCCAAAGCTCTTCTTCAATGAATGTTTTAATTGCCTCCCTCTTCATAATATGTTCATTCTCCATCCCGTTTGCTGCGCATATTTCTTTGTACACATCTTCTGCTTCTGCAATAGAAACCACCTTTCCGTCTATTAAAGCCTCTGAAAGAGAATTGATGAAATCGACTTTACATGCACTATCTATTATACTAGCTTCAATGTCTAGGTTTTGACCTTGATGTTTCTTGCGTAAGACATTTACAACATTCTTTGTATAGCATTCTTTGTGATAGGAAATGTCATGCGCATGTGCATCCCTTGGGTCTATACACCCTGATAATTTGACTTTCCATTGCTCATTATTACTATGGTTTACAGCTTAGTATAGTTTTGCGCTTACGTTACTGGTTGAAACTGTGAACAATTGAAGTCCTCTCGAGTCTGCTTTGTTACAGAAAAAACATACATTTTTACCAATAGTAATACTAATAGCATTAATTACGATTCCTAAATATTACATACCAAACAACACGACCACGCAGCGTGACACAGCAAAAAACGTCAAAATCGGGCTAAAACAATCACTTTTTTAGCTTAAATCCAGGTATCAACCAAAATATTGGTTTTTCGCAATACATGCTAGGAACATTTCTTTTAGCTCTTAAAAATACCTTTCCAACAAGGTAGCAAAGTTAATAATCTGTTAGATAGCGACCGAGATAAGGCAGTTTGTTTATAGTGCAATGGCGGCCATCTTGGATGACGTCACCACAGCCATACGCAACACCTGTGAGAGCGTCACCATGGAAATTATCAAACTACATGTTTTACCGATTAAGTGGCGCCACTGGTACCTTCCCTTCATTAACTTTGCCACGGGAAACACAATGCTCCCGGACTAATTCCCCAGAACTCATTTTCTATATAATTGGACGAGTCTACCATTGCAGATAATAATGTTTTATTGATGACATATGTACGGTATTTTGATAAAAACAATACATTACGAGAAGAAATGCTATTCACAATAAATCTCATTACAGATACAAGAGGATTATCAATATTTAATACTGCGAAATCATGCTTTGCGAAAAATAATATACCTTTGAACAATATTGTTGCATGCGCTACTGATGGAGCCCCATCAATGGTAGGTCACTATCGTGGATTTGTTGCTTATTTGAAGGAAGAAGTGCCAAATGTTTTATGTATTCATTGTGTGGTGCCACAGACAACATCTTGTAGGAAAACATTTAAGTACAAGTCTCTCCATTCATCATTCCAGCGAAGGAAGACTGCGAAGAAGAAACACAACCACTGCCGGAGGGCTGGTCTTTATTAATTATAGTTTTTGGAGCGTGAGGTTTCTGCCGAGCCGACAGGGGTGCTAACCCTGAAGACCCCAGGCGCCCCCCCCCCCCTACCTGTTAGCCCACGATCGACCAATTGCTTGGTGACGTGGTTACCAATGGCGCTTGAGTGCTATACTCGGAAGCCGCCGGGGAGACTAGGAAGTGGTGCATATGGATCACCGAAGTGGTCCACTACATCAACTTCCCTGGCGTAAAAGTGATGCCGACCACCAAACTATAATAATTAGAGGTGTAAATAAGATAAAATCCAATGCCAAACATGATAGAATGTCTGGACAGCTGTGCCAGGATAATAATGAGGAATTTATTGGGTTACTTTTACACACAGAAGTTCGGTGGCTGTCAAAGGGTACATGTTTGTCTCGTTTTGTAGCATTATATGATAGTGTCATACATTTTTTAAGGGTATTAAAAAATGAGACCAATCTCTCTCAACAATTAAAAACAGTAAAGAATGATGCCTTTTATTTGGCAGATATTTCAAGTGATTTAATGAAATCAATTTGCAGCTTCAAGGAGCTAATAAAACTCTTATCAATTGCCAAAATATTGTGTCATTATTTATGGACAAACTTGATCTTCGTTATAATCTATTGAGAGAATTTCATCAGTTTCCCGAATTATCATCTATAAAAGATGAAGTAACTCCAGAGGAGATTGAAAGATTCAGTAGCCACCTTAACAAACTTAATTGGATATGGAAAAACGATTTGAAGATATTTTGAACTTGAAGGTGTATGACTGGATGAAAAATCCTTTTACTGCAAATATTGAGGAGGCTGGTACAACTTGCCAAGTAGAACTTACATATGATGAAAAGAGTAAATATAATTTCGATAGTGGTGGATATGAATCTATGATTAAATAAAAAAATGTCTGCGTTATATCCAAATATGTGTAAAATGATATTCAATGTATTGATACCCTACCTGATATCTTGTAGAATCAGGCTTTAGTGCTGTTAACCAAACAGAGAAACCGTCTGAATAGTTACGAAAGAGGAGACCTTCGTTCGTTCCTTACGAAAATTGAACACGATATGAAATATTTAGCTTCGCAGCATCAGCCTCAAGGATCTCATTAATATTAAAGGTCATTTAATAGACTTTATACTTTTATAGTTTTTATATTTAATTTTCTTTTTCTTCAATTTAAGCAGCTTCCGCACTAGTAGGCGCTGTATCAATGGAGATGCAGAAATGCAGCATCAAATTAAATTTTCTGTGTATTGTAAACATATGCAAAGTATAAATAAAAGGATAAATTTAACTACATATTTTTACTCAACCTCCACTCAAAAATTACGAGTACTTTGCAGTTGCGCTAAATGAAGTTACTGCGAAACCGGTGGGCGGTAAGAAAATTTTACTACCAACAAAGATACAAAAGTGGACGGGAGGTATAAAAGTATTGACTACCCCTGTGTTAGTGCGTCTTTCTTGAATTCTTAATTCTAGGGATTCTTTCAGTTCATTTACCGAGTGCAGTATGAAGATCATTTAAAGACGTCAACGTGAAATCTAAAGTAGCGTCAGCAGTCAATAGATTTGCATCTGCTCTAGACAATGCTTAGTGTGGAAGTTTGGAGAGTGGGGTGCCAGCTCAGGTATTGCCTCGTCAACTGATAGTGGTTCAAAATACCGTTGTGTTTTCTTCGGATCTTTCCCTTTGGGATTGATCCCGGACCGCCGCCAATAGCCGTCGTGTTGCTCTAGTTCGACGTTAATTAAAATACCTACTTGCCTTCCAAGTATAAATGTTTTTAAACAAACCGGAGGGTTGCGAGTTTGAATCCAGCCAAAGACCGTCGTGTACAAAGGTGTACGTTAAATCTGTCGTGGCCTCAAATGTCCTCACGTTGGCATGGTGGGGAAGTTTGGAGAATGGGGTGCCTGCTCAGGTGTGACCTCGTCACCTGACAGCGGATCAAAATTACGTGGTGTTGTCCTCGGATTTATCACCTCGTGTTTGATCCTAGACCGTCGCCAATAGTCCGTTGTTTTGCTCCAGTGCGATTTTAAGTAAAATACAACTATTGGATTGATGCTAAAGTTCGTCCCGTTTTTTTTAAGAAAAATTTTAGTTACTAATAAAAATTACATTTAATCAATAAACATCAATATACATTTAATCAATGTTCTTTTCGATGACCTCTCTCCATTTCTCCGGTAGCTGGATAATCCCGCGCTCATAGTTCTTAGGTTTCTGGCTAAAAAACTGATCCGAGTGACGAAACTTTCTGAACCACTTACGGCACGTGGAATCGTCAACGGCACCCCTCACCCTACACAATACATATCTTCTTTTACGTCTGAGAAGCATTCTTGCCTTTTCGGAATAAAAAAGGCTTAATATGTCGAAAATGCTCGTTTTCTGCCATTTTAATGCTTAAAAAATTCAAAAAACACAACCCAATAACACAATTTTTTCTCCAAGTACTCGCTGAAATTCCTTCTTTCAAACATCAAAACTTTACACGTGTGAAGTAAATAACACTTCAGTTTTGCGATGCAATGACAAGTAGCGACAAAAACGGGACGAACATTTGCATCAACCCAATACATACATTTTAAATAAAAGTGGCGACGAAAACAATAGCCGATTTTAAGGCAAACAGAACTTCATGGGAAAAGTCCAAAACCTTTGATAGTGTCACGGAAAAGAAAATGCGGAACTTCGGTTTTTCAGTTACAGTTTTAACCGCGCCATTTGTTTCGAAATTGAAGTTAACCACGAAAGCTATTTGCATGTAGTCATCCCTTCCATTGTAGTCATTTTCTTCAGATCCTTTCTCGAAATAATCCTCCCAAAACGCTTTTCCGCGCAATCGGCTTTGTTTCGCTTCTCACCCGTCCATCGCTTTCATCTGGACCAGGCCACTTAATTGATTTGGAACATCCACCTAATCCCAGCTTTTCTTGAATCCGAACCATACAGTATTGACTAAAGTCTTTCGATTGGAGTGAGCAACACACACACAGCCACACCATCATCATTAAGGAATCTTTTCCCCCAAGAACTTCCTAAATGGCTCTGCTGACAAATTCGGAAAAAAGAGCTCAATCCATTATCAAGACGAAGCACTCGTTCTTTGAAATGAAAGCTGCTGCAATAGATATTTGCTGTTAGTGTAAGAAAACACTCCCATTCTCTTAGGCCGCCTACTTTAATCGTATCATCAGATGAGAGATTTGGCAACTCGATGGGGCTTCACATCGCTTTAATTATTTTGGTGAAAGGAAACGGTAGAAAAGGGATGTTTTTACAAGTTAAATAAACACATGGATTAATTATGGTTTGTGATTTTAATGGGCAACAAAGATGGGATTTCCCATCGAGGGTTATTTCTGGACTTTAAAAATGTATCACTACTTGGAAATTATTTTGCATAGCTGTTTTATAATTTACTATGCATTTAATTAAAATTAAAATTTACTCCTAAAGAAATGTTTGGTAGGTAGGTATTTTAATTCAAGCGACACAGCGGGCTATTGGCGATTGTCCGGGATCAAACCGAAGAGAAAGATCCAAGGACAACACAACGTAATTTTTAACCACGGTCAGATGATGAGGTCACACCTGAGCTGGCACCCACTCCCCAAACTTCCACACCACGCCAACGTGAGGACATTTGAGGCCACGACGGATGTAACGTGCACCAGACCGCCATGTATACGACGGTTTTCGATTCAAACTCGCAACCCTCCGATTGCTAATCCGTTACTTTTCCAACTGAGCTACCTCGGCATAAAAACCGGATAGGAAATTTAGAAAATAGGATGACGTACGTTTCTACTGCAACAGACAGACTTTATGTCTGGAACAGATCGCTGGGAGACACATAGTATACGATCGTCACATTCATAGTACATCATAGTATACAAAGTAGAGCGTCATAATACATATAGTACACTCAATGCCAAGAATTAAGCACGAAGCGGTAAAATGAGAAAAAATCTACAAGTACAGCTTTGATTGACACGAAATGCGGCAGGAAAGTAGAAAATATGTTTATGCATGAAACAAAACAAAGAATTGCATACAAAGATGAAAGCAATATTGAATTTTCATAAATTATAAGATGGAGTCATTAACAAAATGATGTTTAAATCTAAAACAAACAAAACCGACATTAATAGGGTATAGTGACCACCACTCATCCTCATACAAAGATTACAGCATGTGACCATGCTTTCCATGAGGTGATCAACCACCCCAGAGTCAAGTATCGCCATTTCTCCTGTAGAGCCGTTTGCAACTCTGTGAGAGTGACTGGGGGTGGGAAACGTGCAGACACAGCACGGCCGAGGGCATCCCAAGAATTTTCAATGGGATTAAGGTCGGGCGAGTACGCCGGGCAATCCATACGCGCATTCCCCTCACTCTCCAGATAGTCGTCGACGATGTTGGCTCGATGGGGACGCGCATTATCATCCATTAAAACGAAAGCAGGACCAACTGCTGCAGCGTACAATCTCACAGTGGGTTCTAGGACTTCATCCCGATACCGGACAGCCGTCACAGAGCCCCGTCTAGATATGCAGGTCGGTGCGATATCCCAACGAAATCCCTGCCCACACCATGATGCTTCCACCTCGGACTGCGTGATGCTCGATGATGTTCTGGGGCCGATTGCGTGTGCCTTGTTCTCTCCAGACCCTTACACGCTTGTCATCTGGCTCCAGGGCAAATCTCGACTCATCCGTGAACATAACGTTGGCCCAATCAGACACAGTCCAATTCACATGTTGCAGACACCACTTTAATAGTGCCCCTCTGGATTGGACGGATAGAGGAACACAAAATCGTGGTACCCGGGCGTACAGTCCATTCATGTGTAGCCTTCGGCGAACAGTAGTGGCAGATATCGTCTTACCAATGGACGCTGCAACCATAGATGTCACACGTGTGGAGGTCGCTCTTCGATTCCGCTTGGCTAAAACAGCAATATGTCGATCTTCCGCAGGGGCCGTAACCCTTGGGGCAACCGGCCACAGGTATTTGGACAACTGTTTGGCTTGTTTGGAATTGTTTCCATAATCGTGAAATGACGGAATGATGAATGCCGAAGAAAGGACCAACATCTGTAATTGATTGTCCTGCTTCAAGGTGTCCCACAGAATGTCAACGCTCACTATCTGCCATTCGTCTTCTGGAAGCCATAGAAACACGTCTGTCTTGAAAACTAATCGTACGAAAGTTCTAAACACTTTTTATCAGCACTTTTATGAAATTCCTCTAACCCTTCACAATGCTGGCTTCTTATACGACTGCCTTTTTTGCATATTTCTCGACATGAAACCGTGATTGGCTGTTACAGAACATATTTGCATACTTCCATCTACCTCTGCAGCGAAATGCAGCCTCTCAAATTCATATTGGCTTCCGGAAATTAACATTTTCCTCTCCGTGCTTAACTTTTGGCAGTAAGTGTATACATTCTTAAGTCCACGATGTAGAAGCTTCCATTCCGAAGTATAGTTAGTCAAGAAAAAAAATTTCGTTTAGGGTATTAAAGGAGCTTTAACGGGCATTTCTGTTTTATATATTATTAAATTGTTAGTTCATATCTATCGGTGTGATTAAGTTCCTCGCAGAATTCAAGAATATATATTTTTAAACCTAACTTTGGTACAAATTCTGGTTTTTTCGGGTTTGCAACATTTATCAGAATTGCGAGTGATTTGAGAACAGGTGATTTAAAATATCGATGGTATTTGAGTCGTCATTAATTAATGTCGCACTGGAGCAGCACAACGGGCTATTGGCGACTGTCCGGGATCAAACCCAAAGGGAAAGATCCAAGGACAACACCACGAAATTTTGAATCACGGTCAGATGACGAGGCAACACCTGAGCTGGCACCCCACTCTCCAAACTTCCACTACACACCAACGTGAGGACATTTCAGGCCTTGACAGATTTAACGTGCACCAGCCCCAAGATACACGACGGTCTTTTGTTGGATTCGATTTCGCAACCCTCCGGTTGCTAATCCGTTACTCTTCCAACCAGGCTACCACAGCCCTTTTAAATATAAAAGACGTATATGAAGGCACTTCTACACTAACCGTTGAGTTTTTTGCTGGGCCGTAGGCTTTTGCTTATTATACAGCATATAATAACAATATTTTTAATTGTTTATCTGTCTTAAAAATATAAATTTGAATGATTTTGGCACCTCATCAATAGAGCATAAAGCTCTTTCGCCGATTTGATAGAAAACTTATTCTGCATCACTCTATGGCCCTGTCGATGAACTCAATTATTTGGAAATGTCGGGATATATTTTTACTTTTTTCCAACAGGCAAAAAACAGCTAATTCAGGTTGCAAATATTTGCAATTTTAACCTTTTTATAATTCTTATCATCTCATGACAAAGGCAGAACTTGCATAATTTTTATACATGTTTTCCAGATTCACAATACGCTATTTTCAATAAAAATAAGAATTACTAAAATAGGTCTTCCGTTGAAGTTTCTCATGATATGTCTGCCCTTTCTGAATTCTGTATAATGGGTTTTAAATTTTTATTACTTCATATATGACAAGCAGAATTACCCGGCGTTGCTCGGGTTGAAATGATTAAATGTTGATTGAAGTGATCAGACTAATCGCTTCTCTTTTATAAAAAAATGCAAGCATCACTTTTAAGTGTACGGAAAATAATTTTTCACGACCGTTTTAACTTTTTCATAGCTTCTATAAATTACTTCGGAAGCAAATATGTACTCATGATATATTCATCCATGTAACCCATTTCATTTTTCATCGCACTTCTGCTGGAAAACAAAGTACTAAAGCTTCGTTCTAAAGTTACTATAGAAGTCGATTTTGAGTTTTGGAGTGATTACGAATATCCCCGTACGTTCATTTTCAATAAAAATGTCGAATTTTCGGGTAATAGTCTTGCACTTAGTTTTCCTATGAATATGTTTTACTTGTGGAAGACGGAAAGTAACAGATTAGCAACAGGAGAGTAGCGAGTTCGTATCCAACCGAAGACCGTCTTGTACAAGGGGGCTGGTGCACGTTAAATCTGCCGTGGCCTCAAATGTTCTAACGTTGGTGTGATGTTGAAGTATGATATTATTCCTGGATCAGCAAAGTTTTATTACAAATTCGCCTTACTCCAACAGACATTCAGTTTAATTTATTTTAATCGGTTATTTCATTTATTTTAATCGTCTTGTACAGAAAATTATGTCAAAATTTGGAAATATATTTGTACACCACGTATGGCTACCCTTTAATTTAAAGTAGCATATCTTATTTAAAGTGATTTTTTAACTTTACCTGCCATTTCAAAATAAGATGTTACACACCTTAATTAAAAATGTTTTGTGTTTTGTATATTTTAATTTTATGAAACGGAATTCTATAAACCATAACGTTTCAACCAGACTTAAAGAAAGTTGATCGAAATATACATATACCGCCAAGAAATTAGCCATATATTTTGCAGAAAATAAATAATTCATTAAAATTTGACTCCTAAATAATATATCTCCAAGATGTAAAATACTGGAACACTTAAATACAAACGGAAACGAAATTACGATCATTGAAAAATTTCAGAATTCTAAAAAGCGAAAGATATGAGCATGCGTGTAGAATTTCGACTTCCTGAGTCCATTCTGAAATAGATCAATTGGAGAAAAGACGTTTAAAAATATTTTTCTCTGTGGCTTCAAAAGTACCACTCTCCAAAGGCCATGACAGATTTAACGTTTAATTAACTCTACAGAGGCCACGACAGATTTAACGTGAGCCAGCCCCCGCGTACACAACGGTCTTTGAATGGGCAGAGTTTCAAACTCGCAACCCTCCGGTTGCTAATGCGGTGCTCTTCCAACTGGGCTACCGCTTCCCTTCAAAAATAAATGATTTAACGATTTAAAATGGAGTGTGAGCACAAATTTTCACTTCAAGCCAAGCAGATTTCTAAAACATTTTTTTAATGGGTGTCGATGAAAACTTTATTTTTGATTTTTATAAACAACTTCTTTTAAGCAAATAAATTTATACACTGCTGGCCACCCAAATTGCAACACCAAGAAAGACAAGAGATATCACAACAAAATTTATTTTGTAGATAACATGTTGACCAAGTATCAAATGATTAAATTTATAGACTTCTGTGAAGTGTGGTTCCTGCCAAAATCAGTAGCCAGAGTAGCCGCCATTGTTGGAGATCACCGCTGCCACACGCCTCGGCATTGATTCAAAGAGACTTTGGATGTGTTCTTGGGGTACAGCAGACCAAGCAGCTTCCACACGTTGCCAAAGTTGATCTGGTGTGGCAGCTGGGGATGTATTCTGGGTCAATCGTTGAGCAACCATGGACCACATGTTTTCTATCGGCGAAAGATCCGGAGAGCGAGCTGGCCAGGGAAGCAATTCATTCTGCGATTGACGAAGAACCCTTGGACAATGCGTGCCACGTGTGGTCGCGCATTATCCTGTTGAAATATGGCTGTGGGCAAGCCCTGAAGGTAAGGAAGGACAACTGGCTCCAACACCTCGGAGATGTAGCGCTGGCTGTTTAAAGTACCGGTAATGCGTACTAGAGGAGTGCGAGAGTGATATCCAATACCGCCCCATACCATAATACCGCCCCATACCATAATACCCGGTGCAGGACCAGTGTGGCGGTGCATAACGCAGCTGTTCAGCATCCTCTCTCCACGGTGTCTCCAGACTCGAATCCGACCATCGTGGTGTTGCAGACAGAAGCGTGACTCGTCAGTAAAGACAATTTCATTCCATTCTGCCGTCCACATCCTTCTTTCATCGCACCATTGGAGGCGGAAACGTCTGTGGTTCTGCGTCAAGGGTAGACGAAGCAATGGACGTCTTGCGGACAGACCACTCTGCTGTAAACGGCGTCGAATGGTACGCGCAGACACTGGATGATGCGGTACAGACTGAATGTGCTGTGCTATGGTTCGTGATGTGGCTGAGCGATCCGTCACTGCCATACGCACAATATGCCTGTCATCACGTGAAGTGGTGCACTGAGGTGGATGCGATCGAACACGTCGGTCCGTCGTACCCTCCTGCATCCAACGATCACATATCCGCATTACAGTTGTTTGGTTTCGTCCAACACGACTACCGATTTCCCTGAAAGATAATCCACAATCTCGGTAGGCCACTATCCTTCCTCTGTCGAACTCGGATACTGGATCAAAAGATGATCGCTGTTTTCTACGAGGCATAATTGATCGTTTTTTTGAAAAAACCACAAGAAAAACACAATTACCGTACTTGAAATCGTCGAAATCTCCAAGCCTTAAATAGCGCTTTGAAGTGGCGCCACAGGCGCGCGTGATGTGCGTCTGCGCTGAAATTCTAATCATTTGCATATCTCACCTCCGCTAATGCATGTTGTAAATTTCATATTATTTGCATGCTTCCTTCAGGGTGTTGCATTTACGGTGGCCAGCAGTGTATTTATGGGCAATTCCACGAAACATGAAACATGCAAGTGCAAAAAATATTTTAGAAAATTATCTCAACTTTTCTTTGGTTCTTTTTTTAGATAGTTTAAAGCTTTTATACTTGAATTCGGCCAACATCTTTACGCATTTATTTTATCAGTAAATGGTGAACTCTTCTAAGGCCAGAGGTACGAAGATTTTTTACTGTGAACTTGGCTGACTTTGCAGGCAATTTTTTCTAATAACATTGTGTATTTTTGTTTAATTTTCATGCATAATAGAAAAAGCTATTTAAGTAGAGGAAATTATGGGTAACTTTGTACCAGATATCAATAACTATATTTCTGGAATGATTTAGGAAAAAGTGCGTAATATAATGTAAAGTGAGTCACAAAAACTTTTTAAAATTATTTTATAAAATTTTACTTATAAAATCAAAACTTTCACTTTTCCTCTTGCTTGATATGAAGCCTAAGAGTAACAGAAAAACTTCATTTTATTTCGTGCTTTTTCTTAAAAGATAGAATGCAATCAATTTTGTCGTGAGTCACGCATAACTTGCCTTAGATTAAATGTTGCATATAAAGTATTGGCTTTAATTTTTCAATAAAATTTGAAGTGTAACGATTTTGTGATGGATTTATTTTTATTAAAACTTGTTCTTTTTCTTTGTATAATATAAATACTATATTATGGTACCTACAGCAGCTGCAGAAAGGCAAAGAAAGCGCATAGAAAAATTAAAGCAAGAAAGAAATTATGATGATTATAAAAAAGCATCGACTTACTATGAAATAATACCGATGCAGAAAGGGAAAAATCAATGAAAATGCCAGTAACTGTACAAAAGGATTCAAAATCAAAATAAAGTAAAAAAGCTTAAAATAAAGTTTAAAAGTATCGCGTTTAAAGGAACAACGAAAATTCAAGGAAAGAAATACCTCAATTGAACAAAAGTACGAACACTTATGGCAAAGTTATGACCCGAGCAAAACCTGGTTTATCTGGCACACCATGTAAAAAAATTGTGGTTAGAAAATTGTTTAGCAGCATTTGTAATGCGAGTTTAAATTCGTTTCAATTCAGTTAGTTATCATTCGAAATCATCAGTTTTGATTAGAGATACAGTAGACAAAATTATATCATTTTGTGGACGAAATTATATTAGCCGAATGCCTTCTGGATCTAAAGACATCGTTACGATGGAAGTGTTTAGTAAATAACGCCCACTAGTTCGTAGAAGCTGTCAAAAGTGTATTGAACACAAATATTTTTTTTAATTCTAAGGGAAGAAATAGAGAAATTCAGATCTTCAATGACAGCATATTTGATCCAAAGTTGTTCCACTAATAGGAATAAAAAGATTTAATGTTACCGAAAGGGTATCTCCTCTAAAGTGACCTCCTGTACCACTCCTATAAACCGTTATAAAATCGAAGCTGAACACTGAGTTGAAGTAAAAAATGTAAGTGGACAGTATCCTAATGAAGCGAATAAATCATCTAATTTTACGATAGTATTGAATTAACCACCATTGCCGTAATGAAGTTAAATTCATTGCTATGGCCCCAAATGGGAAATTTTCCATTCATAACTTCATATTAAACTGAGTTTTTCATAGATCTGTACATTTTTTATTTAATATTAAAACAATTTTTGAATCAAAATGATAATTTACTTCGCATTTTCAATGCACATGAATATGTTTATAGGGAATTATTTAATTTTTTTAAATTACATTTTTTTTTCATTACTAAGCAATTATTCTCAAATATATATAGAAAGTTGGTTTTAGCACAGATTAAAATTTCAAAAACTTTATTAATAAACTTTCAGTCCTTAGAATTCACAAATATATATGAGTCACAATAGTATGTAACATGAGTCACATAAAAAGATCAACATATTTTATCAATTAATGCAACAATTTCATTTTTCTTAGGTTTGACATGACCTAGTACTCTCGGTGAAGCACCCAAGTTCTTGTTTCCTATTAACCTGTTTTAGAAGAGAAAAATTCATTTTTGAAAGTCTAAAAAAATTGATGTCCTTTCTTTGTAACTTGAGTCATAGTTCGAAATGTTGCCATTAGGGAAACTTAATTCACACTAAAGTTCTAAATTATGACACAGATGCTTTTGGGATATATCAATGAGTTTATAAATCAATTTTTACCACCATAACTGATTTCGTTTGTAACCACCAGATGTCGCGATTAACTGAAAATAAAAATTCATTCCATGCTTTCGCCCAAATCATTTCCGCAATCTTGATCTTCCCTGCACATTCTTGCACATATTTTTTAAATATCTGTTTGACTAAGATAACATATGCATGGTACAAAATCTTGCCGTTACGGAATAGTGTGCTACCTGTTTTCATTTAAAATGTTCGAAGTAGATCGCGCTGAAGCATAAAATCAGTCAAAATGAACCGATCAGAGCAGTCTCCCAAACTTTTCGACTCAACGCCCCCTTTTAAAGTACAATTTTTTTCCTTCACCTCTGAAAACTCTATCTCAACTAATAAACTGCAAGTGTGACTTCGACTATAATTTTTTAATTTCACCAAATCATTATACAGCTGTGTTTGTAGTTTTATAATTTCGAAAAGCTAGTTCAAAAATAAAACAACTTGGAAAGAAATTGTAAAGCTATTTACTAAAATGAATTTTAAAAAATTAATTGCATAGGAACACACTTTATTGCTGACTATTATTAGTAACTAGCAGAATTATACAGCGTTACTCGGGTTGAATTGGTTAACTAACTTCCGCTTTCGTTAGTAAATTGTAATTCCTATTCATCACCATAAAAAAACTATCACACCCTAATAAAGGTACATAATTGTTAAATACACAATTTTACAAATGAAAATAAATGTCATATATTTAACATTCTATATTTTTGTAGAATTTAAATTTTTAGTAAATCAGAAAATCCTTTAGATTATGCAAATGTTACCCAGAATGCATAGAATAGTTCAGAGTATGCATTAAATGCCTTGTATGTCATTTAAAAACAAAAGCGTTTCCCAAAATCATCATACGATTAAAAATGTTTTTGAAACTAATTAAACCATAACTTACCTTCATTACCGTTATCGAACGAGAAACCATCAAATTGAAAATCCAGAAATATATCTTAAAACAAATTTTTAAAAAGCTTCGAACGAAAACAAATTAATGCATCTGGTTTTTCACTACAAAATAGTAATATAACGGACAAAATTGGAATATAAGGGACTCAAATTTAAAAAAGCAAACGATTAAAAAGTACCAAGGTTGCCATATTAGTTACCAGTAATATTTTAAAAGATCTTATTCTGCATATTTTATTTACGTTTTGTTCTCTATATTGTCTGTCCCAAATAGTCAGAATTTGTTATATTTCGTAAAGAAAAAATAAGGCTCAAAATAAAGTATTATAATTTAAATTCCGTAAAAACGATTTTTGGAAAATAATTGATTTTTCACAACACTGGTAAAACAATCCAAGTAATTGCAATAATGCTCAATAAACATTCCAGCTTCTATAAAACTACCAAATTATGATTGATTTAAGTACAGTTACTCAGATAAAACATCAACATATAACTTGTCTAAATATGTAAGCAAAGAAATTTTAAATAATGTATTCACTAAATTAAAATATGGTGCATCAAATATAAAACATTGCATTAAAATATGCTGTATAAATTTTATGTGATACTTGTATAAACACACAAACACAAAATCGAACATAGAACGGGAAGACGAACAGACAGACTGACGCAATCAAGTTCAGTCACTAAATGAATGTAAGTATGCAGTTTCATTAAAATATGTTCTACCGTTTGATTTAGTACGGGCACACACATACAGTCAGTCAGATGGACAGACACCAAACGCACAAGAGACGGATTTTGCATCATTGTTCAAAACGGATAGAAAACTTGAAATAGGTCCCCCAAACAATGTACAAGCACCCAATTCTTATTTACACATAGATAATTTCAATCAAATCAGTAAAATTAAAAATAATCACTGATGAGAAGGATGGTCCAGGTAATTGTGCTACAAATTTGTCTACATTAGGCTCAATTTTTTTCAGCAGCATCCCGTAAATCTCCACTGTCAACTATGACTTGTGGGTATCTGACTTTGAATCATGGTACCCGTTTTTGAATTTTAATTTTAACAATTCGTTTGTTGATATTTCAATTAATTCGACTAGTAATTACAATTCTCATTCTTCAGCATTTGAGAATGGATCAAAAACCCGATCAGGCCTCCTCATTCTATGGAGGCCGCGGTATCCCAGTTGGAAGAGTAATGTAATAGAAATTGGAGGGTTGTGAGTTCGAATCCAGCCAAAGAATGTCATGTACATGGGGGCTGGTGCACGTTAAACTGTCGTGGCCCCCCACATGTCTTCACCTTGGCGTGGCGTGGAAGTTTGAAGAGTGGGTTGGCAGCTCAGGTGTCCATCTTATCATCTGATCGTGATCCAGGACCGTCGCCAATAACCCGTTGTGTTGTTCCAGAGCGGCGTAAATTAAATACCTACCTATCAACTCGCTAAGTACTCCGTAATTGATCCGTCCCTCCGATTGATTTCAGACTCCGTTCCGCATGCCTGAACAATCCCAAGTAAACTCCAAATTGAACCCGATTGTGCAACACACCACGCGGATTACAAATTCATGATTCATGATTTCCAGCCCTAAGACGACCTTGCGTGATGTGCTTTGGAAACGCCAAACAAAGGAAGGATAACGTGCCACGACCAATCCCCTTCCTTCCCTCATTTAATAAACAACGATTGCTCGTTACCAAAAAACAATTCTAGTGAAACGACGCCTTCTGTAAACGCCTGGGCTAGTGTCTCGAATATTTCCATTCAGCCGTTCAACGGTAATAAGATAATTGCGCCTCCATGCTTGGATGGCACACTCGTACCTTCCTTCCCCTCCATTTCATAATGGTTTGACCCACATACCTCCTGGAATATAAAATTTCTTGTTACACGATGCTAATGCCATGAAGAGGCAATCAGTGTTTTCCCTCGTCTTGTGTGTTTCCAGGTTGTTTCTGATATATGTTGCCCAAGCCCGTTCTTTGTTGTTACGGTGCGTGTAATGCTCGGCAATTTCGGAGAGCGATTATGGAAATGGAGTGGCTTTTTATCTGGTAGCTTTGATAAATAACTAGCATCAGCACTAAATGCTCTTAATAGTTTACATCCGTTGACGACAGTGTCTGTACTCACTTTTCGTGACTTATTTCAACGCATATGTTACCGGCAATGTATGAAACGCCGGCATTCTATAGAATACCTAGGCATTTTATAGAATGCCCGGCGTTTTTAGGCAAAGTATGAAATATGAGAATTATTATATACTTTCCCTAGGCATTCTATAGAATGGCAAATGCTATTTAGGCAAAGTATGAAAAAAGGTCATGATGAAGCTATTATTTAAAAACCTTTCATTCCTCAAAAATACAAATGTTATTTTGAAAAAATAATGAGTGCCATTAAAAAACTTTTATTCAAAATACGTAGAAAAAATTACAGTTGTACAAAACAAAATTTATGCCTTTCTTATTAAAGAAAACAAAATAAAATATGAACCTACTTGTTGCACCAAGAAAGGAAATAATTTTATTTTGAATTGCACTTAATTTTCGACGACTAATAACGAATCGGACGTGTATTTCACACGTTGCCGATTTGTCATTTGGAATTCTATAGAATGCCTAGGAAATGTGTGAAATATTAATCGTTTCATACATTGCCGGCCAGTTTTCGGCATTCTATAAAATGCCTAGGTATTCTATAATATGCCGGATTTCAAACTTTGCCGGTAACACATAGAATCCATATCCACGATGGTAGTTAGGTAGGTATTTGATTGACGTCGCACTGGAGCAACACAACGGAATATTTGCGAAGGTCCGAGATCAAACCCGAAGGGAAAGACCCGAGGACGATACCACATCATTTTGAACCGCTGTCGGATGACGAGGTCACACCTGATGTTTCCGTTTCGATGGAAGTGTTCTAATATCTACACAAAATGTTGTGAGCAGGCCGGACACAGAGTGAAGAAATACATCATTAAGGTATTAAAGGCATTCTAATTTATTAACATTAATATAAATATATACAAGGTATGTACAAGTCTTGAGACTTACAAAAATGAGCAGTCAAGCTCTACGCATTGAACATTGCGTTCTCAGATCTTATTAGAGTTCTAGTAATGATTACGCAAAATCGTATGCAGCGTAAAGAGAAGTTATGGCGCCTAGCTTCAACGGCATAACAAACAAATCGTTTGAAAGCGGAACTACGGCCCTATCTAAGCGTTATTTATATCTTTACACTAATTTATAGCTTATATTTTCAACACCTGAACTGGCACCCCACTCTCCACATTTCCACACCACGCCAACGTGAGGACATTTGAGGCCACAACAGATTTATCGTGCACCAGCGCCCTTTGTACACGACGGTCTTTGATTGGATTTGAACTCGCAACCCTCCGGTTGCTAATCCGTTGTTCTTCCGACTGGGCAACCGCGGCCCTATATTTTTATAAAATAGTGCTTATATATTCTGTGAATGATACTTAAAAATAAGCTTCACACACGCAGGTTCATTTTTGCAATCAATAAATTACAATGACGTTTCAAATAGAAAATTCTCAACTATTCTTCAAATTTCAATGACCCTTGCGCCATAAAACCCCAAAACCAACCAAATTTCAATGTTTCGAGAATATTCTCTGCTAACAACTCAACTGCAAGTAATCCTTCACCTTTAAATATACAACACTTCCCCCATCATTTCACACCGCAAAAGAGGGTACGAAATGCCTTTAAACACCTTTATTTGTCATGTGCAATTGTACTCGGTTTAGCTCTCAAGTTGTATCTCAATTAACAAGGACCGACAAAAGAGTACTGTAAGAACGCGCCCAAGAACTCTTTCACCCGCAAGAATGAAATGCTTCTCACCTACACTCATGTCCAAAAGTTAAGCATAATTCGTAAAATGCGAAGAAATTGGAGTAAATATGGATACAATGGTTCAAAATCGCTTGTGGAGAATCCTTAGACGAACATTGTGCACATGCAAAACGTCGGCATGAGCAAAGCACCGGCGTACGTCGGAACGAGTATAAAACGACCTCGAGCGGCATGGCCAGTTAGACAGAAATTTCGCACTTGTTGTGGTACGGAGCGCTGTTAACAATCAATAAGGACGAAAGATGTCACAAACATGCCAACTGGACATGTTTGTGACATCATACCATACACTGAGGCACATTCAGAATTCAAGAAACTTCGGTTTGGGATAGACCGGATTCCAGCATTCCAAAAATTCGTTCCATCGCCAACTGGTCATGTTTGTGAAGGAACGAATTATTGGAATGCTGGAATTCGATCGATCCCAAACCGAAGCTTCTCGAATTCTGAATGTTCCTCAGTGTATGATCTCCAGACTGTGGCAAAGGTTTCAAACCACTGGAGATGTTACCCGACGACCAGTACCAGGTCGGCCAAGGGTAACAACCGCTCGACAAGACCGATATTTGGCAATAACTGCGCGACGTCAGAGGAACCGTTCTGCCAGACAATTGGGTTCAGCCCTGACAGCCGCCACAGGAGTCATAGTTTCGAGACAAACTGCTTACAGGAGACTCAGACACGTTGGTCTCTATGCCAGACGACCAGCAGTTTGCATCTCCTGACGTCTGCACAGAAATGCGCGCGTTTACAGTGGTGGAGTTTGGAACATCGGCAGTGGAGTCGACAACAGTGGGGCTATGTCATGGTCAGTGACGAGTCCACATTTAGTCTGCAAACTGATTCTCGTCGTATCACGTTCTGGAGAGAACGTGGAACGAGTTTTCACCCGGGAAAACATCACGGAAAGACATCATTTTCCTTCAGGGGAGTCATGGTCTGTGCAGGCATCATGCTGGACGGTAGCACAGACCTCCACATCTTTGACACGGAGTATGCTACCAGTCAAAGATACGGAGACGAAGTCCTTGAGCCTACCGTTCGCCTGTTTCGAGATGCTGTCGGTCCTGGTTTGATACTCATGGATGATAACGCGCCTCCTGACCGTGCAGCTCTAGTCGACGCCTTCCTTCAAAGTGAAGATATCCACCGCATGCAGTGGCCTGCCAACTCTCCTTATCTGAATTCTATAGAGCATATGTGGGATATGCTCGGAAGACATTGCAACCCTCCGCCACCCACCAAGCTCCGTTCCGGAATTGAAAACTGCTCTCCGTGAGGCTTGTAACTCTTTGAGCACACAATTCATCCATACCCTCATCGAAATTATGGGAAATTGTTGTGCAGCATGCGTGGCTACCAGAGATTCCCACACACCGTATTAAACTTCAGCACATCACATTGTTTTAATCATTCCGTTTCACTAAAGTTGACACTCGCATTGTGAACCTTTCTTTCAGCCCATTTCTTTGGATAATAAAAGTCATTATTATTCTTGTTTTGCATTGTTTTCTTCTTCTAGCATACCGCGTTTCTTTTCATTCCGATGTAGAGTTTCTGAAATATTCACATAAACAGCAATTAGGCTGAACTTTTGGACATGAGTGTACATAACTTTGGAAAACATTTCTAAATAGCTTCTTTGTGGGTTGCATTCGGCCTTTATGCAGCCCTCAATTTTAAAGTACTTTAGCACCACGCTACAATTTGACAGAGATAACCGCACTCAGATTAAAAAGCAATACTGCCTCAACGCGTTCATATCTTCCCACAGTTGCAACAGGAAGCTTAGTTTGTAAGGTGTGTGTTGCAGGAGCAGCATTGAAATAACTCTCAATCACTTTCCATGGAAAGTGCGAGGGAAGAATTTAGAAAAATAACGTCATTATAATGTCAACTAATCAAAAAAAAAGAATTCGAACGTCCGCAAAGGCTTTTCGAATGGCAGGGAGAAGGTCATTTAGCCTCCCAACCCCTTCGAACGATAGCCATCGCTTCGGAACATTAAGCTTTGTAATGAGGCGTACTTTCCCGCTCGCATATTTTCGAGAACACGTCCCTTTTTTCGAACGAAATGCAGCCATGACCCTGTTACATGAGTAGGTCCCTCATTCGAAAACTTTCGTAAAAGGTAATAATGTTCGCCAACTGTGCTGGATGCAGTGTGTGGGGGGGCTCGTATACTCGTTAGAAGGACACTTGGCATAAATGTTCCGATTTGAATTCCCAGGGAAAAGTAAATTGGTATGCGAATGTTAAGGGAGATCTTTTATGGATGAAAGAGAAGTTCCAACGTGAAATTAAATATTTTTTTTTGAATCACTCGCATTGCCTTTTTTTAATCAAAAATAAAGGAGCAAAATAATCTTGAAAGAGTTTCAAGTTACAATTTCAACGCAACTGGAACTGCTTGAACAATGGATCAGACACAACAACATTTTTGTTGCTCGCCCAAACGACGTATTCGTTACTTATTAAAATGGTTTCATCCTAGAGCCTATCTGGATTAAATTCTTTCCTCACACTTTCTATGGCTTGAGATATATTTTAACGTTGCTGTGTAACACACCTTCCAAACTAAGCTTCAGGCCGCGGTAGCCCGGTTGGAAGTGTAACGGATTAGCAACCGGAGGATTGCGAGTTCAAATCCAACCAAACACGGCTGGTGCACGTTAATCTGTCGCGGCCTCAAATGTCCTCACGCTGTCTTGGTGTGGACGTTTGGAGAGCGGTATTCCAGCTCAGGTAAGACTCGTCATCTGACCGTGGTTTAAAATTACGTGGTGTTGTCCTCGGATCTTTCCTTTTGGGGTTGATCCCGGACCGTCACCAATAGCCCGTTGTGTTGTTCCAGTGTTACGTTAATTGAAATACCTACCTATTTACCAAACTAAGCAACTGTGGAAAGGTCTTGTAACACGTTGAGGTACTCTTGCATTTCTATGCTGAGTGCGGTTATCTCTGTCAAAGTGTAGTGTGCTAAAGTACTTTAAAATCGAGGGCTGAATAAAGGGCGAATGCAACCCACAAAGAATCTATTTAGAAAGTCTATCACCCTTATGCATTTCATTCTTGCGAGCGAAAGAGTTCTTGAGCGAGTTCTTATTGTACTCTGTTGGTCCTTGTTGAAATGAAATGCAACTTGAGAGTTCAACCGAGTAGCAATTGTACGTGACAATTAAAGTTGTTTAAAGACGGTTCGTCCCCTCTTCTGTGAGTGTGAGATGATGAGGAAAGTATTGCATATTTGTTGCCGAAGGACTACTTACAGTTGAGTTGTTAGCAGAGAATACTCTCGAAACTTTGAAATTTGGAGAATATTCGAGATTTTTCTATTTTAAACCCCACGGTTTTAGGAAATTGTAATTTATTAATTGCAAAAATAATTTGTGTGGAAACTTATTTTAAGTATCATTCACAGAATATATAAGCAGTATTTTAAAGAAATATTAGGTAGCCCGGTTGGAAGAGTAACGGATTAGCATCCGGAGGATTGCGAGTTCGAATCCAACAAAAGACCGTCGTGTGCAAAGGGGGCTGGTGCTCGTTAAATCGGTCGTGGCATCAAATATCCTCGCGTTGGTGCGCTGTGGAAGTTTGGAGAGTGGGGTGCCAGCTCAGATGTGAACTCGTTATCTGACCGTGGTTCGAAATTACGTGGTGTTTCTCTTGGGGTTTGATCCCGGACTGTCGCCAATAGCCCATTGTGTTGCTCCATTGTGACGTTAATTAAAATACGTACACATACCACTGATACATCCTTCCGTATGCTTCGGAAAACTATAAGGTAAAGCATGCTCTTCAACCTCTTTACTCTTTCTCGGAAGCAACCCCACGAAGAAATGAAACATTTTATCTGTGTTTCTACTTAGAAACTGCTGTGTCCGTGGTGGGTCATATGGAAGAAGTGGTGGATCTTGAATCTCAAACAGCCCAGCAAGATATTTAATAAACATACAGAGGCTGTTCGGACATATTTTGAACGATTTGGATGAGCTGTAAAAAAATTGTATGCTACGAAAGAATTTTATTTTCACAGCAGTTAAATAGTTGAAGTATAATCGTCTGCTCACTCAGAGTTTTGTTTACTTTCAAAATGGCTCTTTTAAATAAGCAATGGATGGAAGGCTATGTTTCCTCTCTTTCCGAAGAGAATTATGCTTATTCAATTATTCAAAAACGCTGCAAAAGTCATGGTTTTTCGATATCTAAAGGTACGATAAGTAATATTATTAATGAAAAAGGAAAAAAAACGTAAAAGTGGAAAAATACTTCCAAAAAAAGTATCCAAAAAAGAAAACAATTTTGAGAATATTTGTAAGGTAAGATCTTTAATTTTAAAAGAGAATCCGCCAAGTCAAAGGACTATAGTAAAGTGAACGTGAGAACTTTATCTAAGATATTTATGATTGTTACCGGTTTTGCATATAATGGAAAATATGGAAAAAGTAAAAAGTGGGGGAAATGTAAAAATCAACTCCCACATATTATCAAGACCCTATTTTATCCGCAATATTGAAAAAGAGAAATACCATATCTTTACCCACAGTGCCAACAATCAGTAGAACTGCATCAGGGTAAAGCAAGCAGCCACACATCTAAATCGACTATTAAATTCTTGGGAAAAATGGAAGAAACTGGTATCGAGTCCTTTACTGATATTTCTGCTAAATCTCCAGATGTTTCACCCGTGGACTTTTGTGCTTTTGGACTTTTAAAAAGGGCATTATCGAAACGTCGGCCGAAAACCATTCAAGGAGTGGAAAACTGTGGAGCAAGAATGGGACAAAATACCACTGTGGATAGTACAAAAGTGATTATTATCATGGAAATGAAGGTGTAGAAAGATAGTTAACAATAAGGGCTATCAAATGGAACATCATTTAAAACACAAAAATTTCATGTAAAAAATTGAGCTTCATTCCATTAAAATCGTTCAAAAAAGTGTCCGAACAGCCTCTGTATTTACACGTAGACGCCGATCACTGAACTGAGTTCTTTCCAATTTTATTTCATATCACTCGCGAGCTCCAAGTACGGCTGATGAAGCGTCAAGCCTCGTCTTTTCAATGCATACACATCGACCTTCCTATGAAATAGACGGAGCGCGTGGGCCCAACTTCGAAATATTTCTTCCGATCGCTTGGTCCGAAGATCTGTCACGTGGTTATGGGAGAAAGCATGAATCCCAATATGGGACATATCATTGATTGAAGTGATTGTCCAGAGTGATTAAAAACACCAGTCTACGCTTCGATAGACAATCGGCTCGAGTTGATTCTCAAGATTTCAATCGCTTGGCCGTGAGATCTACCGACAGCGACTCCGACCACCTGCTCTGTCTATTCCATTAGAAGGTCGATGTATGTACAACACTTTACACACTCTTAATAAAAAAAGCGAAATTGTACGGGAGAAATGAACTATTCGTCAAATTTAAGGATTTAAATGTTTGTTGGTAATTCTCACGACTGGTGTAAATGTAAGTTGAGTGGGCATTCTTTGGTCTTGGGACTCAATATCAGTCAGAGTACGGAAACTCAGTCAGAGTAGGCTGTACTAAATGAGGATTAAAAAGGATTTTGAAAACTTTCTCCTCCCGTGTTCTCTTCCGAGGTTGCGTGTTCTCTGACTACCTAGTGGTAGAGAGGTAGTTAATTAACGTCGCACTGGAGCTACACGGGTAACTGGCGAAGGTCCGGGATCCATCCCGAAGGGAAATATCCGAGGACGACACCTCGTAATTTTGAACTACGGTCAGATGAGGAGATAAACATCTGAGCTGGAACCCCACTCTCCAAACATCAACACCAGGCCAACGTGAGTACATTCAAGGCGAGCTCGGCAGATTTAAAGATGCTCTTTCGTTGGACCTAGTTTCGAACTCGCAACTCTCCGGTTGCTAATCCGTTGCTCTTGCAATCGCGTTAATTCTTCTGGGATTTGTCACCGTTTCATGGACACCAAAAGGAACTGTCCTCTCTGAGACACAGCATGTCTACTCGTGTCATATTTCGACCGCGCACTCCTAATAGTCAACAACAAAATCCATTCGAAGCTCTCCCATCTCAGTATTGGGGGCCGCGGTTGCCCGGTTGGAAGAATAACGGATTAGCAACCGGAAGGTTGCGAGTTCGAATCCAACCAAAGACCGTCGCGTACAAAAGGGGATGGTGCACGTTAAAATCTGCCGTGGCCTCAAATGTCCTCACGTTGGCGTGAGTGGAAGTTTGGATGGAAGGGTGGCAGCTCAGGTGTCAACCTCGTCATCTGACCATGGTTCAAAATTACGCGGTGTTTTCCTCTGATCAGTCCCTTCGGGTTTGATCCCGGACCTTCGTCAATAGCCCGTTGAGGTGTGCTCCACAGTGCGACGTTAATCAAAAAACCTACCTACCTTCCATCTCAGTATTGACCAAGTCCTAACGCGTCACGCTTCGCTGGATCGCCCTTCGGATCGAAATCGGGAAGGATGACAAAAAATAAATCGACATTTCGCACTTACGCATCACCCACCTGTTTTCCGATTCACGGACCTTGGTTCGAATCGAGCTCGCTCGATCGAGACGGCACGTTTTTTTCGATCCTTCAATCGAAACAGTGACCTTTCGCATTCCCTTTTCGTGAAGCATCCGAGAATTATCGCCGGGGCCCAGACGAAAAGACATAAATGCGTCGTGTAATCGCTTCCGCGTACGACGCTCTGTTAATTAACGCGCAGCTACACCCCCTAGAGTCCGCGGGGTCTTAACGAACGGAAGGCGAAAGTGGGGTGCACGAGGAAAAGAAGGACGATCCGAGTGATGATTTCTCCGCATCGCTTGTTCCAAAGAATCCAATTATGAAATCAAGTGAAGCGAGTCAATCAAATGCAGTGTATTAAAGATATTGCGGAATCCTTTTCTCCGGACGAGCTCAGTTTTTAGGTTTAGCCCGGTTGGAAGATCAAAGGATTAGCAATCGAAGGGTTGCGAGTTCGAAACTCGGTCCAGCAAAAAAAGACACACTTACACGGAGCTGGTGCACGTTAAATCTGCCGAGGCCTCGAATATCCTCACGTTGGTGTGGCGGGGAAATTTGGAGAGTGGGGGGCCAGTTCACGTGTTCGTCTCTGACCGTCGTTCAAAATTAAGCGGTGTTGTCCTTGGACCTTTCCCTTCGGGTTTGATCCCAGACCATTGCCAATAGCCCGTTATGTTGCCCTAGTGCTACGTTAATTAAAATACCTACCTACCAGTTTTTAGGTGAGGGAGAAAAAGTTTCGTGAATATTCTTTGGTGAGACTTCTTATTTCACGGACTACTTTGGAACAGGGGATGCAACTGTGGCTCAGTGTTTTTTCCCACTGCCATCTAAGAGTTGTAAGCAGTGCAGATTCCATTCTTCCCTGGATGTATTTCTCTCTTCTGCGTTAGTAAAATTTTCGTTGTGTGTATGTCTATTACTTGGCGATTTCTGTCTTGTGTTTGGCTCAGCTTGGCCAGATATAGCTTTTGCGCCATAAAACTCAACCCAACTAAACAGCTTTTGGTGCCGAGGCGGTGTTTCTTGACCTTATCAGCGGCGAGCATCTCGATTCCACAAGTGTTAGACAAACCAACATTGGTCTAATATCAGTCTTTCGATACTAAACTTATGTCCTTCACACCTAAGTATCTCGTTAGACAAAACCAACATCGGTCCAATATCAGTCCTTCGACACTAAACTGACAACACAAACTTAAGTGAAATACGCATGCGCATCGGCACGATTTCCTTGTATGTATAGCAATGGAGCATAGAAACAGAGATGTACTGTCGGGGGAAAAACGGACCACTCCGCCTTATTTCGCAAACCATTCGTTGTAGAGAAATTTAAAGCTGCCATTCTATAGGAGAGAGAGAAATAATATTCTCTAAAAAAAATTTTTTTCTATTGAATTTGTAGAGGACGCTATTCCCTACTGAATGATATCTTTGAATTTGCTCCACTATGAATGGTGCTCGAAATAAAAGGGAAGGTTCTTTTTTTTCTACGACTGTACAAAAACATTGCTTTACTAGCCGTCTTCATACCTAATCCAATAGCATTTATTGGTAATTGTTAATATTTTCGATTAGAAAGGCGTTGTTATTCTTACAACGGTTAAAATAACAGTGCTATTACAAAGTAACAGTTAGCAACAGCGATAAAAAATGTTACGTTATTAAAATTTGTTACAAATTTGAATAATGAATACCAAGTTTAATTTTACCGTTAACGTTAATTTGTGACAATTAATAATAATTGTTAAAGATATCTACTTCCTGATATTTTTTTAGTAATTAGCTGTTAAAAAAGCTGTTCATAAAAGCAATTAATAATAGCTCTTATCGCAAGTTAGCAATAACGGCTAAGGTTTTTATCGTAAAAACAGTTTCGTCCATCTCTATTAGTAGATTGATCATAGGTCAGCGATACGACATGACTAGTAGAATGCTATGTCCATCAGATTACGAGAATATTTCTAAACGTTTTTCAGTAATTTCTTCAGGTTTGTCCTAAGTTTTTTTCAAATTTTGAATGCCTCCTAAAATCGCAGTAATGACGAAAATTTAAATATAGCATTTAACATTCGAAATGCTACAAACTATTTAAAAATGGAATATTAAATTTTGTTTGGGTGTTTTGTAATATGGTACAAATTTTCAGCACTCTAGGAATATTATTTCGTAAGGTGTCAATAAGTCTGGGAAACTGAACATTAGGAACTCCGAATTTTCTAACGGCTCCGAATAATATAATTCAGAAACGGCTGGACTAAATAACCCCAAACTTGGTAACTGAAGTTAAATTTTAATATAAATTTAAAATGTATATCGAAATTGGTGGTTGTCATTGGAAATTATGAAGTTGATGATCAATTTAAAATGAAGACGGCCCTTTCAGCAAAAATTTATGCATTTGAATATAGAAGACGTTATTTCCTGCCGAATGCCATTCTGAACTTGTTCTGTTAAAATTGGCCGAATGAATATTATTAACTCGATTATGTTCTCGCTGTAAAGCTGTTCTTCAGGTTGGTAATCGATGGTTTGAAAAGCAGCTATTAGAGAGCAGGTGAATAAATAATTAGGCATGAGTTTAAAGCCCAGACTGTTACAATATGCGTTTTGGTTCCATCACTATTGATTTTCATACAAATGTCCTGTTCTCAGTGTGGGTAGTGTAGTGGTGGTTTTTCTATCGTTGTTAATTTCACAAATTTGTTTTATTTTTGTGATGAGTTTGACTTTTACCAAAGCCTTAGCATCAGTAAGAGTTATTGGTATTTGTTCAGTATTTAATTCTCTGGCTTCCTTTGCCGATTCATTTGCAGCATTATTCCTTCAATGTCCAAATGCTCGAGAATTCAGTGAAGATTGCAGCTTTTCTCCAAGCACATGAGTTGGTGCAGAAGTGAATGGACACCTTGGGCACATTTCCATTTGCAATCGCTTCTACGGCAAATCTGGTATCAATAAAGATAGTAATTTCCTCGGCTGGCTGCGTTATTGAGAGATTTAAATAAGTTTCAGAAGTCTTATTTATAGCTATGAGTTAGTTTAGTTCACTGGTGAAATTGGAGAAAGTTTTTCCTGTTTCATCCTCCATTCGTAATTCCTCTTCATCTGGAAGCAGAAGTATACACCAGCACTTCCTTTACTCATATTCGAGTCTGATGATGCATCAGTGCGTTTATTAACAGAGTACATGGAGAATTCTTTGCGACCTATATACTGAATTTCTCTTTCGTATATCATAATTCTATTGTCACCAGTTTTAAAGGAACAAACATGTTATACGTTATTTTTCTACAGCTTTCATCTACGAAATATTTTATAGTTACATAGAACTCTAGAATTACATACAGATTTCTATATAAAAAAGAAATTTGGTTCCCATAGCAAAGAATTCTATAGAGAACTTCTACAGAGAAACGTAATTTGGTTTCCATAGCAAAGAATTCCATGAAGAAATTCCATAGAGAAACGAAATTTGGTTTCCAAAGCAAAGAATTCTAGAGAGAATTTCTATGGAGAAACGAAATTTGGTTTCCATAGCAAAGAATTCTATAGACAACTTCTATGGAGAAACTAAATTTCGTTTCTATAGAAAAGTCTGGAATTCTATAGAGAAGTTGTATAGAAAAGTAAAGTCGTGAAACAAAACATTCTTTCTACAGACATCTACAGATTTCTATAGAGGCCACTTTATAGAGCTTATAGAAAAACGAGCCATATTTCTAAAGGTAGGTATTTCAATTAACGTCGCACTGGAGCAACACAAACAGGCTATTGGCGACGGTTCGGGATCAATATCAAGGGAAAGAACCCAGAACATCACCACGTAATTTTGAACACTGTCAGATGACGAGGTCATACCTAAGCTGGCACTCCACTCTCCAAACTTCCACACCACGCCAACGTGAAGACATTTGAGGCCACCACAGATTTAACGTGCACAATCCCCCTTTGTACACGACAGGCTTTGGTTGGAACACTCCAGTTGCTAATCCATTACTTTTTCAACACGGCTACAGCGTCCCCATAATTCTATAGGATTGTATAGAGCACATTCTATAGAAAATTTTTATGGAGTTCTATAGAAAATTTTATACAGTTCTATAGAAAATTTTATGGAGTTCTATAAAAAAAATTTATGGAGTTCTATAGAAAATTTTATGGAGTTCTATAGAAAATTTTAGAGTTCTATAGAAAATTTTCTTAAGGAATGACTTCAAAGGAGTTTAAAGTGTAAAAAGAAATTTCAATTGAATGTATTCACGCTTCAATGGTATCGACGAGATATCTCGTCCATAAGGATCTGACCAATTCTACTAATGACGAGATACCTCGTCTAGATAACCACCGGAAGTGTTAACGTAGGGAATGAAATATCCTGATTCGATAAAAAAAAATAGCTCTGAATATATTCCATAGTTTGCAAAAGGAAAATATTCTGTTTGATAAAAAGGACTTGTTAACACAAACGGTAAACTTGTTTATAAAGGGTGCTCAGCATAGTTTTCCATGGCGACTTGCTTGAAATATAAACAAGAGATGTGGTAGTACAAGTTTCAAACGGAATAAGACATAGATGCCTATGTAGACATTCCTATCAGTCCTGCAAACTTAAGCCATACCCGGCTCTAAGGATAGGATGGAATACATAGGAACAAGGGAGGGACCCATCCCACAAATAGCCACCTGGCGGTACCAGATAGGCAAAGTGGTGATTTGCTGGAATCACCACAGTGTCGGTGATGAATTTTTTCTCCGCGTGGTGAAGCGTTACACCAGAGCATACTCATGTCCCTGCTCACCCAACCATGGAAGATTTGGCTGGTTTCCCTTCCACGTAATGTGAATGCTGGTTGATTAGTAAAAGCCCTTACAGCAAAAGGAAGCGCCCAAGAGATGGTTATATATAAAACACATCTCGAAGAGACGCTTAAACCAGTGATCTCAATCAAAATTTACTATTTAGTAACCAGCAAGCATTATTATGCATATAGTTAACTCCTTTTTTCAAGAGCATATTTGCGATGTCCTCCCCATTTATGGGTCGAACCACGTCGCTCGAAGCACCCTAAAGGCGAGTCCACACCGGCCGCGCAGAACTGCGCCGTGCAAAATGTTCTGTTCGTCGCTGCACGAAAATGCGCAAAACCGAGAAGGAGGAACCACGGAGCGAGGTGTTTGTGGTGGGACAGCTCGTGCTCAGCTTGTTCCATTGTGCTCGGGTGCGTGCTGGAGGTTGTGTGTACGAAATTAAACTGGAAACTTATTGTTTAAAACGAATTGTTTAACTGTCCCGTTCTTTACAAAGTCGGCGCATAATCGCGAGTGTTGCGTATAGTGTCATTGACGATTTATTAAAGAGAAAGGGAGGAAAAACGAAATCTGATGGCGCCTTTAATTGATGGAGTGTCTGGTCCGTGTAGCAACACGGTCCAATATAATAAGCACGCACACAAGCAATATCGAAACCCCGATTGTATGTTATCTAGGGATCAGAATCTAAAAACTGTACGAATCAGAAAAAGGTAAAACCGATGTCGCAGAAAAACCATCTTTCCAGATTGGGGACGAGAAAATTTCCCGTACGGAAAGGGAGAAAGCGCAAAATCGTGCTTTAACTGTGTTGAAACGTGTCCAGTGGTTCGGCTAAGAATGGGTTTTATTATTAAACGAACGAAATAATGATATCAGCAGAGTGAATACGAACCGGATCGTACGGCGAGTGAACTGAAATGCCGTCCCCCCAAATACAGCGCACAAACACTTTCCTTTGATGTACCGACACGGAGCGGATCGCGTTGGCGCGTGTTCGAAGTTGCACACCATTGCGCGGTTCGCCGTCAGAACAGCCCGCGCAACCCAGCGCTGATCGCCTTTGTTTGGTTCGGCGCAGTTCTGCGCGGCCGGTATGGACACGGCTTAATTTTGGGCTCCGACTATGCTGGTTGGACGGGGGACATTGCCAAAGGCAGGTGTGGACGGGAGATACAATATCTTATCCAACCAGTGGTTGATGAGCACTGTTGACTCCGGGTCTCGTCAGAAGCTCTCGAGGCTACCTGTTGAATTCTTTGGGGCCCCCTGTTAATCCGTAGTGACTCAGCTGTCGGGACGGAGAGGACTGCGCCCACAACTAAGAAGTACAAGTTTCAACAAGTTTCTTCGAAATAGCTTTAAGTGCATCGCGGAGAGAATAAGTCTCTTCCTTTATCATCTGACAAGATAAAGCAACTGACAAAAAGGTCAGCATTTCTAGCTGGCTGAATAACTTATTTATGCTCCTGGCAAACCGACTCAAACGGTATCCGATGTCCCATAACAAACGATGGTGAAAACAGCGCATTGGAAGTTTTAGATAACACATTTCCAAAGCGTTTTATATCGCACTTAAAACATTTAGCTTCATAGACACATCATAGCTTGATCAAAACAAATTTCATCCATGGCCGAAAAGTTAGACAAAATCGAAGCTCAGATAGATGACTTCTGTTGCTTTGTAGATGGGAACAAGATATTGGGTGTGTTATGGTTATAAAATATAAACAACGTCCAAGCCCATCGTTTCGAAAAGGAAATCGCATTGTATTCAATTTATTCTTTTGCTACGTTGGCTTTTGCTGCTAGCTGGTGGCACAACATTTATGCAGTCTGTAGTAAATATCTAATTCCTATTCGTATACATCTTATACATTTTGTGAATACGTGTTCATTTTTATCACATCTGTACTTGTGAAAACATGTTCCTTTATAATTAAAACAATTATTTCCTGGAGATTTACATTGGCGTGATGCGGAAGTTTGATATGGTATGGTATTTTTAATTAACGTCGCACTGGAGCAACACAACTGACTATTGGCAACGGTCCGGGATCAATCCCCCAAGAGAAAGATCCGACAGCACCACGTAATTCTGAACCACAGTCAGATGACGAGGTCACACCTG
The DNA here is from genome assembly GCA_933210815.1 of Meta bourneti. NCBI lineage: Eukaryota > Metazoa > Arthropoda > Arachnida > Araneae > Tetragnathidae > Meta > Meta bourneti. The sequence goes on from OW119924.1 coordinate 105,948,459, forward strand.
AGCTGGCACCCCACTCTCCAAACTTCCACACCACGCCAACATGGGGACATTTTAGGACACGACAGATTTAACGTGCACCAGCCCCCTTTGTACACGACTGTCGTTGGTTGGATTCGAACTCGCAACCCTCCGGTTGCTAATCCGTTACCCTTAATAATTGTTAAATCAATGCAATGTCAAATATCAAATTAAATTCGTTATTTACATTTTATATATTATCTTTCTTTTTTAACAATATATGATAAATATAAATAAAATAAATAACGTACGATAGATAACTTTCATGGGTCTTTTTAGTGATCTTCTCATAAGTCCAGTGAATCTATGTGGCACATAATTTTAACAAGTCTGTTCATCTTTGGTATAGCTTATGCGTTGTATGAATATGTGTTTATTTGTAACACATCTACACCTGTGAGAACGAACTTCAAAACAACGTTTTCTTCGATATTCAAATATTTTTGATACATCACATCTTGATACAGGAGTTCAATATGTATGTATAGCCCTGTTGGAAGAGTAAGGGAAACCATTTCTGGACCAATAGAATTTTCCATAAGATTTTATTTCAAGGAATTGAAGAATAGAATCTTCCCCAAAAAGAATTTTATTCCAAGGAAAATGAACAACAGAATCTTTCCTAATGATTCTATTCGAAGAAAGGACCGACATTAGAAATGATTTTATTGTCTGGAAGTGATCAGTAGAATATTTCCAAAGGATTATATTACAAGGAAAAAATGGAATCTCCAAAGGATTTTATTCCAATCAAATGAACAATACAATCTTTCCAAAGGATTCTATTTTACGAAAGAACCGATACAATCTTTCCAAAGGATTCTATTCGAAGGACCGACTTCCAAATGATTCTATTGTTTGGAAATGAGAAATAGATTCTTTCCAACGAATTATATTCTAATGAATGGTCCAATCGAATCTCGAAAATATAATATTCTACGGAAAGGAGCAATAGAATCCTTCTAAAGGACTATAATCTAAGAAAGGAGCAATAAATATTTTCAAAAGATTCAGTTCTACAGTATAGACCTGTAGTACTTCAAAGGATTTTCAACAACAAACCTGGTATTTTGTAATTGAACCTTCAAAACAAGTTTCGAGGTTCGATTACAAAATAGCTATCGGACCGTTTAATGTGCCGAGCGTTCGTTTTTATTTAATGTTCGTTCGACTTCGAATTGAATTGACCCGAGAAAAGTCGTCTGTCTTTGCAGGAGCATTCGATACATTTTATCGCAAGAATCAGCTGCAAAGTATTTGCATATAAAATTTTATTACTAGAAAAGAACATTTAAAACTTTATTTGTTCTTCATGTTACTGTTGGTTACGAACCTCAAATCGAATTCTTCAGCTGTATAAAGTTTGTTCCTATTTTTTATGAGTGTCGAAGAATATAAAAATAGACCAAATTTTCTTACAACTCCTACGTTTCAATGGGGCCGCGATATAATAAGGATAGGAAGAGGTCCGGCATTCTTGGAGGGGTTTTTATGGCGGAAGGGGCCATATTTGGCCATGCTGTGCCAGACACAAAAGACATAATATCAAGTAATAGACAGACACAGACAATGAAAGTTTTTACTGACACAGAAGAGAGAAATACACCCAGGGTGGAATGCACCTGACAGGAATCTAACTTGAGCCGCCTACAACTAGGAAGAGTTCCGGATTGGCAATCGGAGGGTTGCGAGTTCGAAACTCCGTCCAACTAAAGACCGTCGGATACACGTGGGCTGGTGCACGTTAAACCTGTCGTGGCCTCCAATGTCTTCACGTTGGCGTGGAAGTTTCGAGAGTGGGGTGCCAACACAAGTGTTGACCTCGTCATCTGAACGTGGTTCAAAATTACGAGGCGCTGTCCTCGAATCTTTCCACTTCGGGTTTGATCCCGAACATTCGCCAATAGCCCAGTGTTTTGCTTCAGTGCGACATTAATTAAAATACCTACCATACCAAACCTACAAACAGGCTAAAACGGAGCGCAGTTAAGCATACGTGAACATCACTTTTCAAATTAGTTTTTCGTGCCAAATTATCAAAGGTAGTTCTTTAAGAATTGAAAATACAGAGGCTGTTCGGACATTTTTTGAACGATTTTAATGGACTGAAGCTCAATTTTTTACATGAAATTTTTGTGTGTTAAATGTTCCATTTGATAGCCTAATTGTTAACTGTCTTTCAACACCTGAATTTCCACGATAATAATGACTTTTGTAGTATCGACGGTGGTATTTTGTCCCATTCTTGTTCCACAGTTTTGAATGGTTTTCGGTCGACGTTTCGATAATGCCCTTTTTAAAAGTCCAAAAGCACAAAAGTCCATGGGTGAGACATCTGGAGATTTAGCAGGAATACCAGTAAAGGGTATTGACTCGATACCAGTTTCTTGTTCCATTTTTTCAAAGAATTTAATAGTCGGTTTAGATGTGATCAAGATAAAAATATATATCTAAATAAACGTGATCAAGATCCAAATATATGTCTCGGACGGAGTCAGGTGCTATTGGCGTGGTGGAGTTCTTGAAAATTGGCAAAAAGAGGATGTAGTGAGACACGAACACAAAGTTTTATCCAAAATGTTTGGCAGTCCAACAACGACAGATTGACCCTAGACCAAATATAATTTATAAGAGGAACATATTTGTACTTTCTTTAAAGTGAGAACTTTAAAGTCTACTGAATTATCTTGATTCGGCAGTTTTATTTTTCTAAAGTTACATCAGCAAATTGGATTATTTATTTGTGGGCACGAGTCTGCCTTTGTTGAAAGGAAACTAGTATCTTTGTGTGTGTGGCAAGTATCAGATATTTAAAACTTGACGAAGTGAATTTTTTTCATGAGATTTAACTCAAACTGCTCTATAATTTTACATTTAAGAGTAACAGAGCAAAATACAGTTTAAGGAAAATGAATAACCTTCATGTAAATTTGAAGCCAAAAGTTCCAAGCATGTTTATGCTCAGTAACGCCTATCTACGTTTAGAGATTGGCCACGCTCGGACGTTGACATTAGGGTCCTGGCCGAAAAGGATTATATTAATAAAAATGTAGATAATGTGTGTTTAGTTACAAATGCACGTTTTAACGTTATTTAATATATTGGTTCGGCACATAGGACACGTTGAGAGACTTCGTACATCTCATGCATGTCATCAGATGACCACAAGGCTCTAAAATAGCATCCATTTACGATTCCATGCAAATTTTACAAAGTCGTTCGTCCTTGTCTTTGTATGAGAGGTAAATTTTACATCGGGTTTTATAAAAAAACTATCAGAATTACCCGACCTTACTCGAATTTAATTGGTTAACTGTTGATTGAAAAAGTGACCAGAATAATCACTTTCTTCTTTCACAGAAAAATGCCAAATCACTTAAGTGTGAGTAAAACAATTTTTTTAACAACTTTTCGACATTTTTATAATTTCAACAACCCACTTTGGACACAAATCCCAGAAGGTCAATGTGGCTTATTTTACGAATAGAAGCTATATTTATCAGGAAATTTTGTTTAAAACAATGATTTTCTTTGGAAGAAACGCTGTCAAATCGATTCACTATTTTAAAAAGTGGTAATAGATTACCTTTGCTTTGTCTGTACTGAAGACATTCAAATTTAAAACACATTTTTTATTATTGCACGTACCTCAACTCTCCAAACTGCCACACCACGCCAACGTGAGGACATTCGAGGCCACCACATATTTAACATGCACCAACCCTCGTGTACACGACGGCCTTTGGCCAGACTTAGTTTCGAACTCGCAACCCTCCGGTTACTAATCCGTTACTCCTCCTTTGGGTACACCTTTTGGTGTGTTCGGGCTTCACGAATCCGAGGCACCCTACCGCTCTTTTCTTCACCCATAGGGTTTACTGCCTCTGGTAAACACGGAGGTCGCGACCCCAGGATGCCCCAAGCGATCTTTCTCTTCTTTCTACTCCCAGCCCTTCTTTTCTTAATTACTTGACATTGTCCTGTGCTTGGTTCAGCTTGGCCTAATGTGGCCCTTGCGCCATAAAACCCCCAAACCAACAAACTAATCCGCCTTTCAACTGGACTACAGTGGTCCCCGAGAAATAACAGAAAAGTAAACACATAATAACAAATGGTTTTTCAAGAAACTGTGGAGTTTGTTTTGGTTTTGGCAATCTTCTCTGGTTTACTCCCTTATCTGGTACTTATGAGTGTTTAATACATTGTGTTCGCTTACTGAAGAATGAAACCAGGCAGAGTTCAATGCACTATAGTGTTTATTTCAGACAGAAAGGTTACACATTTATTCACTTGTCGGCTCCAATAATTCCGTTCAAGAAATCTTCACCCTTGTCGAAGATGTCTGCAGGAAAAAGACCATTTTAACAATGGTAGAAAAACAGCCAAATTTGAATATAAACTCTTTTCAAACTTAAATTTAAACTTGTTGATAAAAACATCGATGTAAAAAAGTGATAGGTTTTCGAACTATAGTTTCGGGTCGTTCTCCCCGTTAGTGTGTTTCAATACAAATTACTTGACCCTCCAAGTGGTTTGACGAGATATCTCGTTCATCAAGATCCGATCCATTTTGCTATTCGCGAAGTTTATTGCCGGCTTTTTAATGACAATGCTCAGTCTACTTGTATTCCACGTCTATGGTGCTTCCACCCATAGACGTCTTGTAATGGGTCTGAGTCCATAGGATCTAGACTAATGGTCGATATCGACTCCCATGGGTCGATATAATATTGTTAAGTGTCGATATTCGGGCTCAGCGGTCGATAGAAAAATATAATGGTGTATAAAAATATCCAAAACTTTCAGAAATGGTATTCCCTTTTCGCTTGCATTTCCAAGCTCGTACACGGTTGAAACTGGTTTCAGCCATATTAATTGTTTTTTAGTCAAACAAAGAAATAAGCTAGATATACAATTGAAGTACAACCCTTCGGATTGACAACGTCAGTAAATAGCATAGTAAGTTAATAAGTCTTATTTGCATATATATTGTATGTTACCGGCAAAGTTTGAAACGCCGGCCTTCTATAGAATACGTAGGCATTTTATAGAATGCCGAAAACTGGCCGGCAATGTTTATGAAACGATTATTTCACATATTTCCTAGTCGACAAACCGGCAATGTATGAAATACATCTTCGATTCGTTTCGAATATCACGTGGCAAGGCACGTGACTTTTAATCCTCCGCTCAGGCTCAGAATTTTCCATTTGCATTTTGCGCTTCGTTCGGGAGTGTCAAAATACGCGATTTTACTTAAATTTGTTCAACAAATGTGTATATTTTTAGTAAAGTTCATTTAATGACCCTGTTTTACTTTTTATAAGAAATAAAATTAAGTGCAATTCAAAATAAAATTATTTCCTTTCTTGGTGCAACAAGTAGGTTCATATTTTATTTTGTTTTCTTTAATAAGAAAGGCATACATTTTGTTTTGTACAACTTTAATTTTTTTTACGTATTTTGAATAAAAAATTTTTAATGGCACTCTTTCATTATTTTTTCCAAATAACATTTGTATTTTTGAGGAATGAAGAGTTTTTAAATAATAGCCTTATCATGACCTTTTTTTCATACTTTGCCTAAATAGCATTTGTCTTTCTATAGAATGCCTAGGTATTATATACGCCTAGGGAAAGTATATAATAATTCTCATATTTCATACTTTGCCTAAAAACGCCGGGCATTCTATAAAATGCCTAGGCATTCTATACAATGCCGGCGTTTCAAACTTTGCCGGTAACATATGTTAGGAAGATTTTATTGTTATCTTTTTATCTATGTATAAATTAAATTTTATATTTTACACATTATTAATCCCTCTTATCAAATATGTAATGTTAAGAACGTCAAAAACCCTACGACACACCCACCAGGAGCGTTGATACAAAATACCAAGAGTGGAAAAGAAAACAACACTCTGCAAGTGTCCGTTTTGGTCTCCTGATCGTACGTTTACCCAAGATTCTGTTCTTTTAACCCTTCAAGAAATTTGATGCATAAATTATATATTTTTTAATGTTTAATAGGTAATGTGCTTTTTCTCTCTTATGGACATTGTGTAAATTTCGTAACATTTCAAAGGCATTAGACTAGCTACTCTCACTAATGTTCTTCAACATTCGTAGTCTACTTCTAAATTGCCTTTTTAATGGTCTTCTGTACATTGTTATTTAACTGTTTTACAAGACAATCGCTTTCAAACACAATAGTTTTTGTATTTAAACGAAATGTCAATTCCATCAAAAGGTTATGTGCAGTTTACTTTTGAATAAATTTTACTTGTATCGAATTCCTTCCAAACATTATTTTTCCCTTCGATATTCAACAGAAATGATTAAAACCTCACACAATAAATTCGACTTTGTTGGCACAGGTATTTAAGGCTTTTTCGTGTCTTTAAGCTGTCAAACTATAATTTAGAAACTACATTTTTATTCAGGGTAACAATTCGTCATGTAAAGTTAGCTTTATTGGTTAAAAAGAGTTTAAACGCACGCGTGTCGGAAACTTTTAATATTCTTAAATATCATTAAATAAGGATTAAAAAGAGTCTTACTTCCAGAGTTGGGGTGGTGCTCTGTTAAAAAAAAAAGAAATCCATTAGAAAACAGAACCAATAGCACATTTTAGACACTTCAGAGTGAAGAACATTTCAAATTCAAAAGCACTAAATGGAGAATAGCATCATAATTTCACTGAATTTTATTGAGTTCCTATGAGCGTGTATGGCATTTCTTTAAATAAAAATATTATTTTTCTGTCCTCGTATATTTTTGTAATCCTCTGTCCTGTCCAAACCTGTCACATGGCTGACTCCAACAAGTGGCTTATCTGCCTTGAGGAGGAACTTTGGAACACATCTTGTTCGACTGCACCCGAGAGAACATTTTAAGAATTCTCTTAAAGAAATTTTGTGATTCGTCTTCTATTCTTATACTGTTTTTCTAAAGTTCATTTTATATATATATTGCTTCACTGGTTTATAGAAGACATCGTAAAATCGGCTTTAAAACACCGAACTGTCAAGACGTGATGCATGCTGGTCAAACTGTTTGTTTTATTTTTTCACCGCAAACTTTTTAAAATATTGTCATTAAAATAAAAATGTTGATGAGTCACAATTTAGAGTGCTTCCATCCTTAATTTCTCAATAATCAATAATCTCAATTAATAAGCAGAATAATTTGTCAATAACAATAATCACAATAATTACTCAATAGTCCATAATCTCAATAATTAAACTATTTTCTCTAATAATCTAATGCTCAGTAACAGCGTCTACGATACTATGCACTTCATGTTCTTCTAGGCAATTATCGAAAACATTTTGAGATTGATGTCAATACAGTTAAATTTTTTGCAGTGCCGGTGTTTCAATTAACTTAATTACATAGACTTATTAAATTATAGATTTTAATATTTTTGCACTCACAATGCATCAGTAATTATTTGAATCCATCAAATTGAATTGTTTGATACAGAATACTTTGGTGAAATTAAGGTCTAACTGAATTAGATGTCGATAATACAACAATGTTTTGTTTTAAACAATATGCCGAGTGTGTCGCAAACATTCTAATATTAGATGTTTCTAGATTTCGTTCTAGCTTTTGGTGTAAGCAAACTACAGAAAAAATGCTTCCTCTTAAGAACTAATTTGATTTATCGCTATCTTGGGCGATCTTTGGCGTTAGTTTATGACAAAAGCCGAAATTGCATTCGAGTAAAATGGCTACAAATAAGTTATCAAAACACTAGCGCCCTCTGCACAGAAAAATCTTTTCAAGCACTTTAAATACCAATCAATGTAAATTTCAAATACTTACTGCTGGCTTCAATTTGACCTAAAGAAATAGAGAAAAATTAGTTGTTAACAGAAAATCCACTTTGTTCTACTTATATACGACTCATACACACTATGGTAACCTTTTCAAAAAGTTCTAAGACCTACAAAACTCTTTCCCGTTGGGTTGCAACCAGGTAAAATAGTCGAATCACACACAAATGTATATACAAAGAGAAACTCAGTAGAAAGCTCTCTGAATTGAAAAATGTGAAGTGTCCCACATATTTCAGTTACAATTAAAGAATAACTTAAAACGTGTTCGCAGTTTGTTAGTGTACTAGCATCAGTTTTGAAGCGCATAATAAATATTAAATTAGAATCATAACAAAAAAAACCTCTATATTATTTTCTAAAGTCAAATAATTCCTTATCTCAATTTTTCTAATTCCGAAGAAATTTAAACGATTTTGAAATGTTTTTATAAGGGAAGTATCGTTTATAAAACTCAAACAGATTGCGAAGGATCAAACACTATTTAGAAGAAATACAAGATCTATTATGTATAAAAAATTGGTGCGATTCAAGAACATGGTACCGTCGCCAAATGATGGCTTTGGAATATGGCAACCCCTCGTAAGCCTGTCCTAACAGAAGTTAAGCGACGAAAATTTTAGTTGCCAATTTGGCCTGAATCTTTACTGAGTTCTTGAGTTTAACCAATTTTTACGCAATTAAATTTTGAAATCCACTGTATTCGCAAATATTAGGTACTTAAGATAACCCGGAGCTTTAGCAGCATTTCTTTTCACGTCAAGAAGAGTAATACTTTATGTGTCTTTTGGACGTGAATGTCTTTAGAATCGGAGTAGTTCTAGGTGTATGCATGGAAATTCAAGGTTTACGAAAAAGCGTTACAACTATTTTATCTTGTGATTTCAGAACTATAAGAAATATTCAGAAAATAAATAGTGTCGTGTAGACAAAGGATGTCCGTATCTGACTTTCTGACCTAGTGCGCAGGCGCATTGAACGCTGGGAGGGTAGCAGCGATAGGTTGAAATTCTAAGGTATTGGGCGAGTTTGGGCCAGTGTCACTCACTTTGGGTTGCGTGGAGTAAGGACTGCGTAAGTGGTGTCAATAAAAAGCTACCGAACTACACTTCCGTTCAATATTGGACAACAATATCTCTATAATAATTTATACCAAATTACACTTTAATTGTTCAAACTGCAGATGAATTGTTGAATATTCACACTAAACAATCGTTCAAACTTCCTGTCTGCTTTATTCATTCCACAATCCAACATCAGGCCCGGGTATTCTCGACAAACTAAGGTTTGTGACCTCGACGCGACCTAAGAATTTTTTAAAGTTCTTTTATATTTGACATATATTTGACCAGCCAAAACATCTCTGGTTCAATCGAGTATTAGTCAAGAATATTTAGCAAAAAATTTTCAATTGCGTACTTTTGGTAATTTTTTAAAGTTTTTTTAAAACAAGTCGCTTTTGAGGCCCCTTCAGTCATTAAAAAATTCATTCATTAAAAAGAAAAATCTTCAGATAATAATGTTTACATTTTCAAAATATTTTTTTCAAAAACACTACAAAGAAAATAAATACACCATTTTAAAGCTTGCGAACTAATTATTTAAAAACCAAAAGTTCCAAAATCCTTTAATCTCTAAATACTCATATCCAAGATTCAACTATTTTTTCTTTTGCAAGATTGGGTGGGTAGGTAAACTAAAGTTGCACTGGAACAACACAATTGGCAACGGTCCGGGATCCAACCCGAAGGCAAAGATCCAAGGATAACGCTTCGTCATTTTGAATCGCGTTCAGATGACGTTGTCGACACCTAAGCCACTCTAAAAACTTCCACAGCACGCCAACGTGAGAACATTGGAGACCACGGCAGATTTAACATGCACCCGCCCCGAACGTACACGACGGTCTCTGGTTGGACCCAGTTTCGAACTCGCAATCCTCCTTTTACTAAACGCTCTTCCAACTGGGCTACCGCGGCGCTGAATGTAAGGAAAATAATTTTTTCAACACTATTTTGTACAGCTTCAACCATTCAGTTTGAACGCAAATTTCCGTGTTCATGTTATATCCATCCATATAATCCATTTCACATGCATCGAAACCACCGTGTAAGAGAAAAGTACAAAAACCTATTGTAGTCGATTATTACAGAAATAACAAAGCGACAGATTTAACAAGCACAGAATATTTTACTTACTCATCATGCCGAAGAGGGCGACGATCAAGAGGAGGATTTGGGCCAAAAGGGAAGACATGGCTGACTTCGTGAGTAGAGTAAGCTGTAAGGAGACAAGTAGACTTCGAATGACGAGTGTGTCTTCTGGTCAATCTTTTCTCCCTTTTATACCTATTCATCTGGGAGTTTTTGCACATCAATTACATTTTTACCATTGTTTTACGACCCACAACCTGCTATATTGCCATCAATTATCGAAGTTATTCGTGTTTGTTACATGATTGGGACTGGATAGGTAGTTAATTGATGCAGTACTGGAGTAACGCAGAGGGCTATTGGCGACTGTGCGTGGTTTCGACTGTGAGAAAGTCGAGTCGATGGCACTTTTTTTCATTCGTTTTTCAAATAGAACAGATTCTTTTTAAGGTTTCTGTACTTGGAACAGTGGTGTAACGTCTGAGGAAACATTGGTGCAGGAGATTAAACGTCCAGCTGGAAGAAAAACCGACAGATAGGTAGGTATTTAATTAACCGCGCACTGGACCAACACAAAGGGCTATTGGCGGGATTCATCACGAAGGGAAAGAACCGAGGACACCTAGTCATTTTGAACCTCGGACAGATGACGAGGTTAGCACTTATCTGGCACCCCACTCTCCAACACACGTCAGCGTGAGGACATTTGAGGCCACGACATTTAACTTGCACCGACCCCCACGTACACGATGGTTTTGGCTGAATCAAGTTTGGCACTCGTAGCTCCGGTTGCTAAAGATCTACACCAACCGGGCTACCCTGGCCCCTCTTGTCAAAGGACGTGTCTCGAAGAGATATCTCGTCATTAGCAAACGTGACCAGTTCTTGATGGACGAGATATCTCGTCATTAGGAAAGAAGTGACCAGATCTTGACCTGGTCATCATAAAAAAATCGGCAATCTAATGATGACGAGATATCTCGTCATTAGCGAAATTGGTCATTTCTTGACGGTCAAAATACCTTGTCCAAAACCTCTTGGAGAGTTAAGCCACTTTGGCTGCAAAGAGTCCTAAGCAGGTGTTCAGTTCGATTAAAAATATCCCCGTATAAGACGAATTGATTGATATTTAATAGGTTTGAGGGTGTTTTAATATCAATTTTTACTTTTTCTACTAAAAATCGCAGAATCAAGTATTCGTTTTACGATCCAATAAAATATTATTTTTTATGGTTAAGATGAGGATAAATATTAGGTCATTAAATATGAAATGTCCGATTTCGAACTGAAAGCTTGGTTTATTAAATCTCAAGCAAGAAACAGTATAATTAATTAAAGTATGCGCCTAAACTATATCTATACAGTTTTGGCATCTTAACGGTAGCTTGTTAATGCCGACAGCAAAGAAGCCTGGAGAGCAAGTGGTGAAAAAATCTCGAAAGGCGTTTTCTTAAGCTTGTTGGGAATTAAATATTTTTCCTTGCAAGAAGTGGTCCAATGCCTGGAAGAAATGGTAGTCAGTTGGTGCAAGGTCTGGGGAATACGGCGGGTGACAGAGGGTTTCTAAGTCCAGCTCCTGTAGTTTGAGCAACGTTATTCGTGCGACAAGTGGTCGAGCATTGTCCTGCAAGAGGATTGGCCTGTCTATTCACCAATCTCGGCTGCTTAATTCCAAGCTTCCTCATCATTTTGGTTACAGTAGACATCCGCCGTAATCGATTGACAGGTCTCATGAAGCTGTAGTAGAAAACACCAGTGCTGGACCACCAAACAGCAACCATTAGCTCCTTTTGGTTAATATTCGGTTTCGGAGTGTGTTTTGGCACTTCATCTTTATCGAACCATTGTGCCGAAAGTTTTCGATTGTCGAAAAGAATCCATTTTTCATCATACGTAACAATACGATGTAAAAATGGTTCGCCTTTACGTCGCGACAGCAAGGAAAGGCAAGTTTCGAAACGATTTCTCTTCTGACGCTCGTTTAATTCATGCGGAACTCCATCTATCCAGCTTCTTAACCTTACCGATTTGTTTCAAATGGTTTAATATTGTTGGAATAGTAAAGTAAAACCTTTCTGCTAATTCACACGTAGTTTGAGATGTATCAGCTTCCATTGCAGCTTTCAGCTCATCATTCTCCACTTGTTCCCACGTGGTTCATTTTGAAGATCAAAATCGCCAGATCGAAACTTCTCAAACCATCTACGTACTGTGCGTTCATTAGCCACATCCTTGCCAAACCCTTCGTTGATGTTTCGAGTTGTCTGCGCTGCATTAGTTCCACGACGGAACTCATATTCGAAAATAACGCGAATTTTTGACTTATCCATGGTTTACAAGATTTAATCTGCAAAAGGCAATTCGACAGATAATCACAAACCAAAACGTGCATCTGAAAGGCTGATGACGCACCTTCACAATAAAAAAATTTCAAAGTGAAATATCAGAGATATTGGGTATCAAACTTGGTACTTGAGGTAATCGGCCATTTCATACTTAATGACCTAATATTAGATTATATGTTATAGATCAGGAATGCATAGACTTCTTTTGACGAAGGGTGGCATAAATTTACTGTGATTTATGAGAGGCTCTAAAAACCATGAAAGTTATCGATCATATATTTTATTTGTTTCATTTATATTTATTCATATTTTATATTGTTACTAAAAATAAAAGTAATTAAAAGCAAATAAAGAATTTAATTTGATGCGTGACATTGCATTGGTTTAACAATTGTTTTAATGTTTGGTTCGATTTCTTTATTAGCTAAGCGTCCAAAATGGGTTCTAAATTTTCATACGTTCTATTTTTCGCTTTGTTAATATTCACGACTGAAAAAGTTTGTTTACAGATACATGTTGATCGAATCGGATCTTTCCCTTCGGGTTTGATCCCGGACGGTCGCCAATAGCCAGTTGTGTTGCTCCAGTGCGACGTTAATTAAAATACCTACCAACCTACATGTTGACCCAAAGAAGCTTGAGCATTTTAATGCATTGTCTAGCAACGAAGTTGTAACCTAAATTACTTGGAGGGTTGCGAGTTCGAATCCAGCCGAACACCGTCGTGTACAAAGGGGACTGGTGCACGTTAAATCCATTGTGGCCTCAAATGTCCTCACGTTGGCGTGGTGTGGAAGTTTGGAGAGTGGGGTGCCAGCTCAGGTATTGCCTCGTTATCTGACAGTGGTTCAAAATTACGTGGTGTTGTCCTAGGATATTTCCCTTTGGGATTGATCCCAGACCATCACCAATAGCCCGTTGTGTTGCACCCAGTATGATGTTAATTCAACTTCCTACTGTCTTAAGAACATTTCATAGTTTTACATTTATTTGTAAAGTAGATCTATACAACACAGGACTTCAGAGTTAAGTAGACCTTTTTGACTCCCTTTCCGTATATCTGTTTTAAGAGCCATTGATAGTCCTACATCTATTTCAACGGAAAACACGATAGTTTTGCATCTCTCTATTTGAGATCTATATAATGGGTATCCTGAAGTAAGTATGTCGAGCTGTGCAGTTTCAACTTGCAAAAATTACTGGCCACCCAAATTGCAACACCAAGAAAGACAAGAGATATCACAACAAAATTTATTTTGTAGATAACATGTTGACCAAGTATCAAATGATTAAATTTATAGACTTCTGTGAAGTGTGGTTCCTGCCAAAATCAGTAGCCAGAGTAGCCGCCATTGTTGGAGATCACCGCTGCCACACGCCTCGGCATTGATTCAAAGAGACTTTGGATGTGTTCTTGGGGTACAGCAGACCAAGCAGCTTCCACACGTTGCCAAAGTTGATCTGGTGTGGCAGCTGGGGATGTATTCTGGGTCAATCGTTGAGCAACCATGGACCACATGTTTTCTATCGGCGAAAGATCCGGAGAGCGAGCTGGCCAGGGAAGCAATTCAATCTGGCGATTGACGAAGAACCCTTGGACAATGCGTGCCACGTGTGGTCGCGCATTATCCTGTTGAAATATGGCTGTGGGCAAGCCCTGAAGGTAAGGAAGGACAACTGGCTCCAACACCTCGGAGATGTAGTGCTGGCTGTTTAAAGTACCGGCAATGCGTACTAGAGGAGTGCGAGAGTGATATCCAATACCACCCCATACCATAATACCCGGTGCAGGACCAGTGTGGCGATGCATAACGCAGCTGTTCAGCATCCTCTCTCCACGGTGTCTCCAGACTCGAATCCGACCATCGTGGTGTTGCAGACAGAAGCGTGACTCGTCAGTAAAGACAATTTCATTCCATTCTGCCGTCCACATTCTTCTTTCATCGCACCATTGGCGGCGGAAACGTCTGTGGTTCTGCGTCAAGGGTAGACGAAGCAATGGACGTCTTGCGGACAGACCACTCTGCTGTAAACGGCGTCGAATGGTACGCGCAGACACTGGATGATGCGGTACAGACTGAATGTGCTGTGCTATGGTTCGTGATGTGGCTGAGCGATCCGTCACTGCCATACGCACAATATGCCTGTCATCACGTGAAGTGGTGCACTGAGGTGGATGCGATCGAACACGTCGGTCCGTCGTACCCTCCTGCATCCAACGATCACATATCCGCATTACAGTTGTTTGGTTTCGTCCAACACGACTACCGATTTCCCTGAAAGATAATCCACAATCTCGGTAGGCCACTATCCTTCCTCTGTCGAACTCGGATACTTGATCAAAAGATGATCGCTGTTTTCTACGAGGCATAATTGATCGTTTTTTTTAAAAAACCACAAGAAAAACACAATTGCCGTACTTGAAATCGTCGAAATCTCCAAGCCTTAAATAGCGCTTTGAAGTGGCGCCACAGGCGCGCGTGATGTGCGTCTGCGCTGAAATTCTAATCATTTGCATATCTCACCTCCGCTAATGCATGTTGTAAATTTCATATTATTTGCATGCTTCCTTCAGGGTGTTGCATTTACGGTGGCCAGCAGTGTATATTCAGCCAAATAAGAGGCTTAGAAAAATTTTACGACTATCCTCTACCTATCGGCTTCAAATACAGACTGCGACAAATTCTTTTGTGCAATAAACTCCCACTACCTTCATCCAGTGCCATAACTAACGATACAAGTGATGACCAGTTTTTAAGCGTCCAGTTATTTAACTCTTTTGTTAAAGTTGATGAATTAACCGAGATTGAAGAAAAAGAAAGGGACACAACATTTGAAGTAGATAGAGGGCAGTCATTGAACTCAATAATTGAAAATAATGTTCTAACTCAATCATCATGAATCTTTTAACATAAGAGAAGACTGCTCTAACGAAGCATTAAGATTTATTGCCGGCTACATTGCTTTTAAAGTGCAGGATAAAATTCTGGAAAATAATACTGTACATATTCAGCAGGAAAATAAACAAGCGTAGATTGGGGCTTTATTTCGAGGTGTTTTAGTTTTACCAACTCAGTGTTGGTTTGAAACGGTGAAGGAGCTTGAAAGTGCATACAATTTCATACACCTGTGCAATTAAATAAATGTGAAGATGTAATAAATAAATTCACACAAGTTTTGCAGGAATAATTTCATACGCAAAATGTTTCAACTCTCAAACTTTTTGCAAGAACAAGAACATTTTTCTGAATTAAATATATGAACTGTGCCGCTATGAAACCAAAAAAATGACAAAAAGTGCAAAAATTTAAGAAATCTCAAAAATTATCATGAATGGATAATTGTCGCTTTGTTGGAAGATATTTCATCTCATAGGGCAAGTTTTTTTTTAAACTTATTTATTTTCTTTTTAATTTATGACTAACGCATTTACAAGAGGTTCAATCCTGGAAAAAAACACTTCGCCGACAACACAAGAAACCCAATATTAATCAACATCCTTTAAGACTTGACAACAAAAGCAAATAACAAAACAATCTGCTTGACGTTCATATGTTATACATATAGGAACAATATCTGTCTACCCACCGATTCCTCCGAGTGACGTCACGTTTCCTCCCCTTCCAAAAGCACTCTGGTGAACCCTACCTTTCCCCTTAAGTAGCCTTGGGTAGGTAGGTATTTTAATTAACGTCACACTGCAGCAACACGGGCTATTAGTAGCTGTGGAGGAAAAGTATCAATTTCGCGAAAACAATGTTTTCGAAAACATCGAAGGTAAAATCAGCGAAATAATTTCATCGTATTCACTATTAATGATTTCAAAAATTGTAATAATCACGCAAGGCTTAAGTGAGCGTGTACCAACTATACCTGGTAAAAACGAATATTTGTTCTACCGTTATAAAATTATTCGAAAATGGAACGTCCTCATAAATGCCATTTCTTCTAATCTAGCCTTTTGCATTCGGTTACATCTTTATTTACATAAAAAAATTTGCTCGTTCAGGATACGCCTTCTGCCATGTTGTCAAGGAAACTTAAGTAACAGTCTGTCAGAAGTTGAAATGAAGGTCTATAAGCAAATGTAAACCTGATGTAAATTCATGAGAACAATTTAAAATTCATGAGATGAGTTTAAAACTCTTTTTATCGGGGGAATAACCTGGGGAGATATTCTAGAACTAATGGAGAACATGAAATGAGAATTACAAATGACTAATAAAACGTCCTGAATTATGCTGTTATGACTTGTTTGGTCGAATGATTAAGTTCGTTTAGTGTATGTGCAAGTTGCTACTGCACCCGTGCGAGTAGGTAGAAGGTACCACATTACTTGACTGAACGGCGTTTTGAGTGAAATCTGATGACTTTCTTTAAATCACGCATATGCTTCCAATCCTCTAAAAAGCAGAGAAGTGATGTTCAGCGTTGGTTTCCCGAGGACAACATCTCATCCCTTTGAACCACGGTCAGATGACGGGTTCGATACCTGAGCTGGCACCCCACTCTCCAAACTTCCACTCGCGAGTCATGGAGTTTCCATAACGGATTTATACGTATACGCCTCTCAGCGGCTTAAGAATGTTCCCACCGTATATAACCATCGCAGTCATGCATTCCCGGTTTTTCAAATGGCCGATAGATGGCGCCACTCCGGGGGGCGCGGAAGCAAAGCTCCTCGACATCCTATCGCAAGCCCTGAAATTCCGATACAAACTGGTCACACCGGCTGACGGCCAATGGGGTAATCCGTCCGGCCAAGGAAACTGGACGGGAATGATCGGATTGGTCGCCCGAGGCCAAGCGGACTTGGCCTTCAGCTTACTCAGCGTCACGCAAGAGAGGAAGCGAGCTGTGGACTTCAGCGAACCATACACGGACGCTCCAGTATGCTTCGTGACCGACCTACCCCGGATGAAGCAGAGGGCCTACGCTTTCCTACACCCCTTCGATCTGGTCACGTGGATCGGCATCCTGGTAGTGCTGCTGGCGGTCCCCCTGGTGTCGGGTGCTGCGTACAAGTCCAAGCTATCCTACTCCCATCGCTTGATGGTATCGTACGGGAACGTGCTGAGGCAGGACTTGAGCCGGAGGTCTACCAGGAGGAGCTTCTGGATCGCAAACTGGTGGCTGAGTTCTTCAGCCTTCGCCATAAGTTACGCAGCGGTGATATCTTCTTTCCTGACTCTGCCTCTATACGAGCAACCGGTGAAGACCTTCCACGAGCTGGCAGAGGCAGTGGATCGTGGCGAATACGCGGTCTTCCACAAAAGGGGCACGTCCACGTCCAGCAGCTTCCTAGTAAGCGGACAGGACCACCTGATTCGAATCGCTGAGGCGGTGCAAAGGAATGGATGGTTTTACAGCCAGGGAGAAACGATGGCCGCTAAGAAAGTTCCAGGGAAAAAAACGGCGTTTCTAGGCCCTAGACTTACCAAGACGTATGACTACGGAAAACCTCCCTTCGCCACAAAATTCATATCCGAAGATGACAGTATTTCAGAGGACATAGCGTTCGCAGTGTGCAAGAAGTTCTGCTGTAAACCAGCCCTTGACGAGGTTCTAATGAGGATCAGAGGCGCTGGGCTGTACCAGAAGATTATGGATCACGAACTCTACCCTAGGTGGATTCAGTTTTATAAGAATATTTCGCACGCGCACCCGGACAGACCGATAGCAATGGGCGATATTGCGGGAGCTGTTGTTCTTCTAATTCTCGGACACATTTCAGCTGTAGTTTGCCTGTTTTGCGAAATAGTTGGATCTAAACTAAAATGCCGGTCTTGACAATTGCATAGGAACTTTCCCATATAGAGGAGACAGAAGTAGAGTGAGCTGTGTTAACTGTTTTGTGTGCCCAGAATCACGTGATCAAAACTAGTAGTCACGTGACCCTTAGACTGCTATCGTCTGCTGGGTCGTAACGGACATTCATCATATGATTGGTCCATGGGACGGAAGAAGACGCCCATCCATAGATCTGATTGGTTCAAAAGGGTCATCTGATTGGGCCGCTCAACGTAGTAGTAGAGTTTACCAATTTCACCACTTTTGTCATCAGTCTATAGAAACGCGCGATCTGCCTTGTCATTAAATGTTACACCGCCATACGAAGGGGATAAGATGCCTAACATTCGTCATGTGATTGGTCCACGGGACGGAAGAAAGACTCCCATCGATTCATTCGTCATTGAATTGGTCCATTGATTGATCATCAGATAGTAGGCCTTGGCAATTTCACCACTATTGTCGACATTCTAGAAATGCTCATTCACACACCTACACTGTTATGAGATGTTACATTGCCAAACAAGGCGATAAAATACCGAATTGGTCAAAGTCCATTTTTCACAGAGCAGTCACGTGACTACTAGTCGACGTGTTGAACACACTGTTAGAAGCTCCTCTCCATAGCAATGCTCAATCTACTTATATTTAAGGTCCATGAACTCTAATCCGAAGGATAAAATAATTAAAATACCAATTTTGAGATTTTTTTAAAGTTAGTTCAAGCTGATGTATTACCTTTCTTTAAAAAAACTATTTCTTAAAGCTATTGCGAAAGTATTTAAAGTTTTATCATTTTAAAGTAAACATTTCCGTTTGGAGCCTTTCAAATTCACTCTGATGGCTGATGATTTCACCCCACAATGTGTACCATTAAAATTATTAGCGGTAAACAATTGGAAAATTTTTATTTTCAATTCCTGGGTGTATTTCTCTCTCTCTCCTGTGTCAGTAAAACTTTTTGTATATGTATGTTCATTACTTTATGTTCTCTGATCTTGTGTTTGGCACACCATGGCTAAAAATTATCCTTGTGCCATTTTTCACTTCAACATGTACCGAATAATTCGTTGCGCCAATACACAACTCAAGGTAGATCAAATTAAATTAAGATTTTGTCGCACTTGGCGCATTATTGAGGTCCATTTATATACTAGATGTTTCTAAATTTTGACTTTTAAAAATCCAGTGTTTTTACAATAAATCATACGTTTATGCTTAAAATCATTCCCCCTCCACCAGTGTGAAAAAATCAGATGAAGATAATCACTAATTATCCAATTTAGATGTAATTAGCTGATTAGTTTTTTTTGTACTGTTATAATTCAAATTTTGATTTGTTCAGAAAGACAATTCCTGTTGGACATTATACCTAATAGTATTCTTCATGTTTTGACCCTCAATCAATTGCTAGAGGTAGGTATTTTAACGTCGTACTGGGGGAAGCAACTCAACGGGCTATTGGAGGCGGTCCGGGACCAAACCCGAAGGGAAAGATCCCGAACCGTCGTGTTCTTTCAGGGTGTGACATGTTCTCTTGCCACCCTTTACAACAAGGAATACGAGCACTTATCACTGGCCCTCCATTCAACAATCTCTGGGTTTGAATCTCAACTCTTGGCATGGATCCTTGCAGCGGTTTGGAATTCACTTTAGGCTAGGTCCCGGTCTAATTAGCTCTCGTGTAGTAAAATAAATGTCCATAGAGCGATAAACCGAACCAAACCAAACCCTTATCGAATCCGTCACCTGAAATTTGTGCTGAAGGTTGTGGCTTGTTGGTTTTGGGGTTTTATGGCGCAATGGCCATATTTGGCCATGCTACGTCAGACACACATTATAACGTAATATACACACATAATGAAAGTTAAAGGTTGTGGTGTTTGCTATATAGTATGATGTATACAGTCGGAGAAAAAACACCCCTTTTCATTAGAGCAATTTTAACAGTAGATATTCAAAGATGGCATTCGACAAGGAATAACGTCTTCTCTAAATTCATACCCATGAAATTTGCTTAAGGGGCCGCCTTCATAACAAATTGAGTATCCTCTTAATAATTTCTAATGGCAACCCCTACTTTGACATAACAATTTCGAAGTACAACAGTTTCAGAATTATGAGCATAAGAAGTTTAGAGCTCCTAATGTTAAATGAGATTCCCAGACTTTTATTCATATCTTTCGAAATAATGTTCCTATAGAGCTGATATTTTATACCATGTTACCATTAAGAAACCCAAACAAATGTACCTAATGTTTCATTTTTCAAAAATGTTGTAATTTGCAAAACTAATTATTTACTTAATATTCAAAAAAATTATAAGAACAATACCATTATAAATATGACTTTTACTGTTTAGATGGAAATCGATTTAAGAGAACTTTTAATATGATCGCTCATAATATCAGTTTTCTCTCCGAATATTTTTTCACAACGCTTAGGTTTTCGTCACTACGGTGATTTTAAGTGCATCCGGAAAATCGAAACTTATATCAAATCTGAGGAATGTATAAATTTTGGAAAAAGGTTTGGAAATATCTTTTAATCAATCGAAATGACATTGCCCTCTACCAGTTAAATGCGGTATAAATAAACTCAAATAATCAATCTAATAACAAAGATGGGCAAATCTGTTCTTTTACGATAGAAGTCTGAACAGTTAGAGGTAACTTGCGATAAGTTATTCGAATTGTAACCGCTTCGTTGACAGTTAATTACTAAAACTAGAAAGCTAGTGCATAACTTTAACAATTATTAACTATTAAATATTGACGTTAACGGTAAAATTCATCAGTTAATATTGCTTATCATTCAATCCAAACTTTTAATGCAATTTGATAACTCAATATTTTCGATAACAGTTGCTAACTAATTTGTAATAGCACTATTATTTTAACTGTCATATTAATAACAGAGCACCTTTAATCAGAAATATTTTCACATATCGAAATATTAATAGATAGATATTCTATGCCAATAAATGTTATTGGAATAGAAATGGACCACCGGCTTTATCTCTTTCTATCCCTGTGTCATTAAACGTAACAAGTGGCTGGGGGTTTGAACGATCCCTTTTCAATTGGACGAACTTTGCATGAATGAAGATCCGTTATTTTCACGAATGACAGCTGAGTACAATCGTAGAAAATGCCAATGTAGAGTGCACAGTCCAACAGGTCATAGTTCGACCAGAATCGTACTCAAAATATTCATCGCAGCGTAAGAGTTTCCGTTTGGGGTTACCTGTCCGCTCAGGACATTGGAATCCTGCACCGGATTCCTAAGCGATTAAACGCAGCTATTACTGCGATATATTAGAGCAGGATATGATGCATGATGTCCTGGAAAACCATTTCAGAGACATGTAAAAGATGTGGTCAAGCGGAACACTAGATATTACTGTGGCGAACAAATAGGGGGAAAGAATCTAGCCACAACAGCTACTCTGTCCACATGTTCAGTCTATTTCATTAGATGGTCGATAGCCACAAATCATTTATTTCAGTTCATATATATAGTGCACTATTTACACAGATTGTATGGAAATCGCACCGTCTACTCCAAACCTTCGTTCGTAGCCCGGTTGGAAGAGTAACGGATTAGCAACCGGAGGGTTGCTCCAACCAAAATACCGTTTGTGTACAAAGGGGGCTGGTGTGCACGTTCAATCTGTCGTGGTCTCAAATGTCCTCACGTTGGCGCGGTGGGGAAGTTTGGAGAGGGTGCCAGATCAGGTGCGACCTCGTCATCTGACCGAGGTTCAAAATTACGTGGTAACATATAACTATTGTTTGATATATTTTAAATGAGTATTATATTTTGTTCAATTTTTCAATGAACTGCAGAAATTTTAAATGCACGATGTCATGTTTTAAAATTGCTGTACACATTGACGTTCTCTCCCATTGTGATGAAACGAATTTTGCAACAATTGAAGAATTTTAGTTCAGATAATATTTCAAAATTATTTTAATTCACATGCTATTTTCACGAGCGAAATGTCTGGTCTTTAAGAGGCTTGGTTGGTTTGGGGGTTTTATGGCGCAAGGGCCATATTTGGCCGTGATGTGCCAGACACAAGACATACAATATCAAGTAATAGACACACACATTATGAAAGTTTTACTGACACAGAAGAGAAAAATAGAGAGAGGATTAGTCTCTAAGTGGAATACCGACACGGTCAATAAAAGTGTTTCTAGAATGTAAAATTACCTCTCAGATTTTAGATTAAAATGGGGTTTATAATTCTTTTTTCCTAAACTGCATAATACCACGAAAAATAATATTACATCTTTAATAACTATGTTGAATGTTTTCAAAACTTTCAGGCACTTCATTCTAAAATTCATCACGAATCAGGTTTCAGTCGTTAGTTTTAAGGTAAAGTATCTTTTAAAAGTCACCTAATAATATTTCAGATTACCGAACTTATTTTACAATAACCGTGTTAACCAGTATTGCTAATTTGCGATAACAGTTATCGTTACCTGTTAATATGAACAGTTTTGTTAACGGCAAATGGCGCTGATAGTTAGCAGGTCAATTTAATGATTGTTACTGACTCAGAAATCTAAATAAACAGTTGAAATCAGTTGTCAACTGAATTAACAGTTATCGATGTTAATATTTTTGATAACTGCTGCTAACTGTTAATATTCTTGATAGCAGTTGTAAAACTGTTATTTTGGGCTGTTACTTAAACAACTATCGGAATAACAGACCATCTCTGAATTTTCTGTATTTGAAAAGGAATATTATGCTAAAAATAAATCTTTCTTTTAGTAAGTTTCTTTTCCACCGTTTTTAGTCAAACGTCAAGTGAAAAGTTCCGATTAACTACAAATAATTGATCTACGAATAACGATTTTCAATGTGGATATGATCCCTGAAATGGACAACAGATTTAACGTCGAATATCTTCTGATATAACGTTAGTAAATTCATAAAATTTCATATTTAGACTAATTTTAAATCGCAGAATCTCTTTTAGGCATCAAACTGAATGTTGCCACAGTAAATTTCGTTTTTATGCAGAATTTGGCCCTCGGGCAAATTTTTTTGGTAGGTTGTACCATTTGTAGAGGACGTTATTGCCTATTGAATGGTACCTTTGAATTTGCTCTGCAGGAATATTGCCGGAAAGAAAAAGGGAGTGCTTCGTTTTTATTTTTCTCCAACTGTATGTTATGAATTGTGAAATAATTTCGATTTCATTACTCTGAAACTCCGTAGACATTACTTTAACAATAAACTTTTTACAACCTCCTACGTAACAAAATTGATCCGCCCTTTTTAGTTTCTTGTGTTAACGTCCCGCGTATATCATCTGAAACTGTAAATTATTTTTTATTAAACTTTTAAAAAAATAATTTACAGTTTAAAAAAGTATCTAACAATTTGTTGCTACAAAATAGATTTCTTTAAACTATAATTCTTTCTCGGACGATCTGATATATTTTTCAATGATTTCAATTCAATAAGTAATCAGCTTCACTGAAGCGTTTTTTTGTATGTGATCTAACAATATTTGCTCAAGTCTTACATTTTTTGGATCACATATTTTTTGTTCTCTGAAATTCGACATTTTTCTGTCGAGAAACAACATATAATTAAATAAATATAATGAATTCTAATTTTAGTTACGAAAAGTGCAACCTTCTCTGGCCTGAGAAAGCATTCCAGGTTATTCCTGTTAAAAGCAAGATTACGATACTTCCTTGTCCTTTTTTCAGATATTGACAGGTATTGAAATTCAAATCTCCTTCCTTAACATTTATTACAATGGTACCACTTTTCACCATTACTTTGAAAATCACGGTACAGGTTATCTTTCAAATCCCACGTTTGCTTATTAGACAATTCCATTTAAGTTTCTATTCCCTCATTTTTACCTCAGAAGAATGCTTCAAGAGAAATACTTTCTCGAATTTTTTGCAACGCTTCATTTGTTCGCAGGCTTTTGTTCGGGAGAAAATCTCTTCGAGAATTTCACTTTTACACATTATTAAAATACAGGGTCCCTTCGACCTTACGACCATTCGCACTTAAGACCACAAAAATAAATAAATAAAAATAGTAAATAAAGATAACTACATTGGAGAGTCAAAAAGATACAATAGAGTACATATTATGTATTTTTCACATTATGTACAATAATTATACGTACATAGATTGAGTTTTTGTGCTTTATGTACAATTTTTAAAACCCGTTTGAATGAAAATAGTGTTGAAAAACATAAATCCGACTTACGACCAGTTCGACTTACGGCCTATTAGTCGGAACGGAGTCGAGGAGACCCGGTAGTGAGTCCAGAAATGTTACTGAGATTAGACAAAAATTCGAACTTTATAAATTGTGCGATTGGATCTCTAAGAACTCT
This sequence comes from Meta bourneti, assembly GCA_933210815.1. Lineage (NCBI taxonomy): Eukaryota > Metazoa > Arthropoda > Arachnida > Araneae > Tetragnathidae > Meta > Meta bourneti. The sequence continues at coordinate 105,972,991 of OW119924.1, forward strand.
TAACTTGTATGTTTAACATGAATCTTCGAAATGTGGCTCATTGTGCTTCTTTTTCACAGCAGTAGGTATTTTAATTAACGTCGCACTGGAGCAACACAGCAATGGGCTATTGGCGACGGTCCGGCATCAAACCCAAAGGGAAAGATCCAAGGACAGCACTCGTAATTTCGAACCACCGTCAGATGACGAGGTCACACCTGAACTGGCACCTCACTCTCCAAACTTCCACATCACGCCAACGTGAGTACATTTGAGGCCACGACAGATTTAAAGTGCACCAGCCCCTTTGTACACGACGATATTTGGTTGGATTCGAACGCGCAACCCTCCGGTTGCTAATCCGTTACTCTTCCAACCGGGCTCTTAAAGCATTTTGGAAGAATAAGATCTACTAAAAAAATGACCCTTCAAATGACGTCTTACTTTATACTTTTGCAATTGCAGAAGTATAGCCTATGTAACATGTTACTCATCCAACCTCTCCTTACTAACAATACAAGAAGCCGAAGTAGCCCGGTTGGAAGAGCGACGGATTAGCAACCGGAGGGATGCGAGTTCGAATCCAACCAAAGATCGTCGTGTACAAATGGAGCGGTGCACGTTAAATCTGTCGTGGCCTCAAATGTCCTCACGTTGGCGTGGTGTGGAAGTTTGGAGAGTGGGGTGCCAGCTCAGGTACAACCTCATCACCTGACCGTGGTTCAAAATTACGTGGTGTTGTCCTCGAATCTTTCCCTTCGAGTTTGATCCGGGACCCTCGCCAATAGCTCGTTATGTTGCTCCAATGCGATGTTAATTAAAATACCTACCTATCAAAAATTACTGCGGTTTTAGAGTTTTCGATATTATAATTACAATACCGGAAATTCTTGGTTTTTAAACTTTAATAATAATAAAAAAATATGAATAAATTTGATTTGGCGCAAATTGTGTACGAGCAATTTTGTTTCAGTTACAGTTATATAAGTTCGTGGAAATTAAAACTCAGATTCGAAAAGAATTTTCAGTTATTTCCCGTGTGAATCCAATGCGATATTTTTCAAAAAATAAATAAACCCCAAAAAACTTTATAATATCAGTAAATATTTCGCAAATAAGCGCATGTCGTAACAAAAGACAAATGCAGACTATAATTCTCAATATTTGAAGTATGACATTACTCCATTTGCCCACAAACAAAGCATTGCCAATGTAAACTTTATAATTTCAATTCCAAGTTATCTTATATCCACAAACTAGCTTTTCGAAATTCTATACTACACACTCAACTACTCAAATACTTTTGGTCAATATTTTGGTTAAATTATAGGCAGTTACACTTGCAATTTATTATTAGTTCATATAGTTTCCCCAGATGGTGGGCAGAAAAAATGTTTCTCTGAAAGGGGGCTGAACCAAGAAAAGATTGGGAGACTATGTTCTAAAGGATGATTAGAAGCAATTAAAATTTGAGCAATATAATGCTGTCTAGCGGAGCTGAGTGTTACTACTGCTCTGTCCTTGTCCCATTGGAAGGGTTAATCATGGCAAAGGCAAGTGTCGCATTTAACTCAAGATGCCCGTATTTTGCACTTGCCGCATTGTTCTTCTGGAAGAATGATATAACTTTGTGCAAGACATTCCTCTGTTAAACTTCAGAAAGTTAATGGTTTGGAAAATAATTGGTTTTAGAAAAAATTCTTTATATAATCGTACGAATGTCATTTCAGTTGCAAAAATATCTCAGAGAGAACAATAATTTCCAGACCCTAAAACAGAATGGTTTGTCATTCCTGTTTCAATCTATTAAGACTCGAGTTTATTCAATCTCTCAGCTTAACGTGATTCAAAATTACGTGGAAAAAATTACGTCTTCGGATCATTCCTCTGTTAACTTCAGAAAGTTAAGTGGTTTGGAAAATCCTTGGTTTTAGAAAAAATTCTTCATATAATCGTACGAATGTCATTTCAGTTGCAAAAATATCTCAGAGAGAACATTATTTTCCAGACCCTAAAACAGAATGGTTTGTTATTCCTGTTTCAATCTATTAAGACTCAGTTTATTCAATCTCTCAGCTTAACGTGATTCAAAATTACGTGGAAAAAATTACGTGGAAAAAATTACGTCTTCGGATCATTCCTCTGTTAACTTCAGAAAGTTAAGTGGTTTGGAAAATCCTTGGTTTTAGAAAAAATTCTTCATATAATCGTACGAATGTCATTTCAGTTGCAAAAATATCTCAGAGAGAACATTATTTTCCAGACCCTAAAACAGAATGGTTTGTTATTCCTGTTTCAATCTATTAAGACTCGAGTTTATTCAATCTCTCAGCTTAACGTGATTCAAAATTACGTGGAAAAAATTACGTCTTCGGATCATTCCTCTGTTAACTTCAGAAAGTTAAGTGGTTTGGAAAATCCTTGGTTTTAGAAAAAATTCTTCATATAATCGTACGAATGTCATTTCAGTTGCAAAAATATCTCAGAGAGAACATTATTTTCCAGACCCTAAAACAGAATGGTTTGTTATTCCTGTTTCAATCTATTAAGACTCGAGTTTATTCAATCTCTCAGCTTAACGTGATTCAAAATTACGTGGAAAAAATTACGTCTTCGGATCATTCCTCTGTTAACTTCAGAAAGTTAAGTGGTTTGGAAAATCCTTGGTTTTAGAAAAAATTCTTCATATAATCGTACGAATGTCATTTCAGTTGCAAAAATATCTCAGAGAGAACATTATTTTCCAGACCCTAAAACAGAATGGTTTGTTATTCCTGTTTCAAACTATTAAGACTCAGTTTATTCAATCCCTCAGCTTAACGTGATTCAAAATTACGTGGAAAAAATTACGTCTTCGGATCATTCCTCTATTAACTTCAGAAAGTTAAGTGGTTTGGAAAATCCTTGGTTTTAGAAAAAATTCTTATTATAATCGTACGAATGTCATTTCAAGTGCAAAAATATCTCAGAGAAAACAATATTTTCCAGACCCTAAAACAGAATGGTTTGTTATTCCCGTTTCAAACTATTAAGACTCAGTTTATTCAATCTCTCAGCTTAACGTGATTCAAAATTACGTGGAAAAAATTACGTCTTCGGATCATTCCTCTGTTAACTTCAGAAAGTTAAGTGGTTTGGAAATTCCTTGGTTTTAGACAAAATTCTTCATATAATCGTACGAATGTCATTTCAAGTGCAAAAATATCTCAGAGAAAACAATATTTTCCAGACCCTAAAACAGAATGGTTTGTTATTCCCGTTTCAAACTATTAAGACTCAGTTTATTCAATCCCTCAACTTAACGTGATTCAAAATTACGTGGAAAAAATTACGTCTTCGGATCATTCCTCTGTTAACTTCAGAAAGTTAAGTGGTTTGGAAAATCCTTGGTTTAAAAAAAAATTGATCCCGGACCGCCGCCAATAGCCAATTGTGTTGCTCCAGTGAGACGTTAATTAAAATACCTACCTACCCTCAGTTTGACCCTCCTGGTGGTTGTCTCGACGTGGCATATCGTCATTAGAAAACTGACCAGATCTTGATCTCGTCATCATCAAAAAATCGGCAATACCTTGATAGAGAAATTTCTCGTCACTAACAAAATCGGTCAGAACCACTTGAAGGGTTAATACCAGAACAATATGTAAAAATTCATTTAATTTTAATGTAAATTTTTACGCAAAAAATGAAAAGGTATTGATCTAGATCAGTGGTAGATATAACATTGTTAGGGGTCGATTTGTACTCATGGGTAGATCGAAAAATATAAGAAAATGTACGGTTCATATTTAATTAGGTTAACTTTGCCTCCATCTTGAATGACAACGCAATTAAAAGTGGATATGGAATTTCGTGGCGATTGAAGGCTAAAACTGACTCATTTTGATCCCAACATTTGCAAATCTCGTCAAGAGTCACGAAGCACATCCTTCGTATTGACATTAGTAAATTGTATATTATGTTAATAAAAGTTTTAATTTCGTATCTATAAGGAAGATTATTGTATTATTTTTGTTATCGAAATTGAATTTTTTATTTTATATATTATTTATCTCTCCTATCCAATATGTAATGTTAAGAAGGACGTCAAAAATCCCTTCGACGTTAAATAAGATAATATAATAATGTATACTATATTATGCACACAATAAACACTGCAACTATAAAATAAACAATCTAAATAACAATCACATAAGCGTCTTTGCTTATGCTATTATAATTACGTAATAGTAAAATAGGGGCGGTCGATAAAAGTCACGAAGCTCTTAAAGGGGGCGACGGTCAAAGAAGTTGGCGACCCCTGGATTATAGATGCTTTCACATAAAATTTACCCCAGATACACGTTTATGTATGACGGTTTTATTTTTAATTTGAGGTATACATTACAAAATAAGCAAATTCTACCACACTGAAAAGTCGGAATTAATTTTTTTATACCCAGGAACTAAAGACTTCCGTATTGCATACACGCTCTGTTAAACGGTTATTTTCAGCCCCTATTTCTCTTTTATCTTTCTCCTTCGTAAAACAACCCCTGTCGATGGAAAGAAAAAACATCGGACACACCTGTGAACGAAAGCACCATGTCATGCAAGGGATCGAAGCCATGACTTGAACGCTGTTGAACACTCCCTTTGCCGCGTTGTATGGCCAAGTTTCTATTATGTTGCTTTTTCATGAAAGTTGGTTCGTGCGAATAGTCGTTTTTTTATTCCGTTTATGGTCGGATGCTGATGAATGCAAGGTTTCAGAGAGAAGCAAAAAACTATTTGTGATTCGAGAATATATCATTGAATCTCACGTTAAATTATAACAAGGTTGTTTTAATTTTCTATTCTTTGTTTCCACTCTTGTCGCTTACTTCTAGTAAAAAGTTAGGTGTGATCGCTTCACTTAAGGCTGGATGAATCGATCTGCTTTGAATCGATTCGTTATGCAATCAGATCGAAGTGCCAGATCGAATTCTTTTATATTTGGCAGTTAGATTGATATAAAACCACAAAAATCAAATTCATTTGTTCACTGTTATAAAATTGATCTCATTTCCACCAACGCTTCAAAATGTAGCATTTGTCTATTCATATGCATACTTACGGGTAGAATATTTCCTACAGAATTATAAGTATTCTTGCAATAAATGCAAAATAATCCATTTATATTATCGCTATAGTGCTAGGGTCCGGAACTTGCAACCGGAGGGTTGCGAGTTCGAATCCGACCAACCAAAGACCGTCGTGTACAAAAGGGCTGGTGTAAGTTAAATGTGTCGTGGACTCAAATCTCCTCACGTTGGCGTGGTGTGGAAGTTTGGAGAGTGGGGTGCCAGCTCAGGTGTTGCCGCGTCATCTGACAGTGGTTCCAAATTACGTGGTGTTGTCCTCGGGTCTTTCCCTTTGGGATTGATCCCGTCCATCGCCAATAGCCCGTTATGTCGCTCCAGTGCGACGTTAATTAAAATAAATACCTGCCTATCTGGTAGGTGGTTATTTATTACTTAATTAACGTCGCACTGGAGCAACACAACGGGCTACCTATCTGGATGCATTGCATTAGATCTCTCCATTTTTACAAATGGTGCACCAATCAATCATTTTGTATTTGCTTAGGCAATATCTATGCTGCTGTAAATTGAAAATGCAACCCCGACAAATATTTGAGTCACAGCAGTTCATCTGAACGATGATATGTGGTGACAATTTAAATTATATAACTATAAGTCAAAAGGATTACCCCAAAATCAATAACTTGTATGTCCACTTTCAGCAGTTATAATTACTTGCACACTGCGCTACATAGACCGATAAAGATTGTGGATGGCTGTCTGTGAAATGTCTTAACCGTCGGGGCTCAGTGGGTCTACCCACTGCTCTAGCAACCTTCGAGGTTGCGCAGCTTTGATTCGTGTCAGGTGCGTATCTCTCTGCGTGTATTTCTCTCTTCTGTGTCAGTAAAACTTTCATTGTGTGTCTATTACTTTATATTGTATGTCGCGTCTGACGCAGCATGGCCAAATATAGCCCTTGCGCCATAAGCCCCAAACAGAGCAGTCATATGACTACTGATCGACCTCTCAATAGCAATGCTCAATCTACTTATGTTTCGCGTCTATGGTTGTGACTCAGTTGATGGCATACGAATTAATTTTCGAGCAATCGAATACCACATGCGTTCTATGGGAAACAAATCGGACGAACGAGTAAACCAAGGAAGAAGTGATTCCAGAATCATTTCAGCTAACAGCAGTGGATGTGCTGATGATCCCTAAAATGCAGTGGTTAAGTCACGCATGTGTTTAAGTGATGCTAAAATTGTCATTGTCCGCATGAGAGGTATTAAAGAAAGATTTCTGACACAGTTGTCCAGTCTAAGACCTTGCGCCATGAAATTTGAAATCGAATCTAAGAAAGATTTTAGACCTTCAACAAGGATGGACCTGATCGTTGCAATTTGGAGACATTGTATTCCATCTTCCACTCAAACTATTCATAAATCATTCGGTCTGGCATTTGGTTAAGTACCAGTGAACACACGAGAGGTACTCAGGAAATATCAAACTATCGACAAGGACGAAAAACTGTCTACCATCACCGCATTGCGTACCAATCGATAGTTAGGTAGTCATTAGCTATCAATGATAGCAAAAGGTACAGAAGAAAGATAAGTCTTAACAAGAGGGTCTCGATCATTATTAAGGTAGGTATGGTATTTAATTAACGTCGCACAGGAGCAACACAACGGACTATTGGCGATGGTTCGAGATCAAACACGAAGGATCCGAAGACGACACCACATAATTTTGAATCACGGTCAGATGACGAGGTCACACCTGAGTTAGAACTCCAAGCTTCAACACCACGCCAACGTGAGGACGTTTGAGGTCTCGACAGATTTAACGTGCACCATCCCCCTTGTACACGACGGTCTTTTGTTTGGATTCGAACTAACAACCCTCCTGTTGCCAGTCCGTCATTCTTCCAACCGGGTTACCCCGATTATTATAAAATGTTGGAAACACTGCAATCTAACAGAACCGTACACAAATCGATTACGCGTTTGAATAGGTGGGTAGGTAATTTAATTAACGTCACACTGGAGCAACACAACGGGCTATTGATGACGGTCTGGGATCAATCCCAACGGAAAAGATCCAAGGACAGCACGTCGTCGATAGCCCGTTGTGTTGCCCCAGTGCGACGTTAATTAAAATACCTACCTACAGAGGAAACACCGAGTACTTTTGAACGAAGGACAGATGACGACATTTGATTAGGTAATCCCTAGGTATCATTGGCCACGAAAGATATCCAAGAAAGGTTAAACTCAAGAAGGGATAAATCAATCATATCTGCCCTTTGGAAACAATGTATAACATCTATTTACTCAGTCGAAACTGCGCAAATTAACTGCACCATTTGATTATGTAATAACACAAACCTCAAGAAACTGCCTACTATCGCAAAATGCCATCTCCCTGAAAACCACAGCCATGATTTTTTTCCCGATTACGCTACCATCATTATACTATTCCGAAATTAATAGAACAGCAATTAAATGTCGCAAGTGTCACGCCAGAACGATTACGGGCACAAATTCTCCGCACACATCCTACATCCACCCCTTACGACAGAAAGAAAAAAACGGCAATCCGAATCCCATTTCAAAAAAATAAAAAAAAATCTCTCGGACATTCCAAATCACCCAAGTGTCCGAAGCAGTAAAGCATTGCAGCCTACATAGACCAATTGTCATAACTGACTTCGAATTTCGGGTCCAGTGATCGCCATTACTCTATGATGTGAGCGAGAAGTGCGTTTTTTTTCTTTGCTTCTTTGTTCCCCTCTCTCTACATGCGTTTATTTCTTCTTCCAGAACCGGTTTCGGTTTCGAATCCGTTCCAGGGGGATGGGGGAGGGGTTGTTTTAGTGTTGTCATGCCGTTTCGGTTTCGAGAGTACCGCTGGCAGCGCGTTATTTAAAGTGATGCCGTTCCTAGATCGGGAAGTCAGTTGGTAGCCTGCCTTCGTCGAGCGAAGGGATCCGATAGCACACACATTAAACGACGCTCGCAAAACGCCGTGTCCGGATTATCACGTCTCCAGTTTTGAGAAGTAGACTTCACCGGTCAGCTATGGTATCCAAGGGATTGCTATGGGTAAGACTTCGCAACTTTGCTGTTTTCACTCTTAAGAATTCGAGGGCCGAGATGGCCCGGTTGGAAGAGTAAGGATTAGCAACCGGAGGGTTGCGAGTTCAAATCCAACCAAACACCGTCGTGTTCAAAGGGTGCACCTTATATCTGTTGTGGCCTCAAATGTCCTCACGTTGGAGTGGCATGGAAGTTTGGAGAGTGCGGTGCCAGCTCAGGTGTTGCCTCGTAAATCGTCATCACCATGGTACAAAATTACGTGGTGTTGTCCTCGGATCTTTTCCCTTGCGATTAATCCCGGACCGTCACCAATAGTCCGTTGTGTTGCTCTATTGTGACTTAATTAAAATACCTACCTATCTTAAGAATTAGGTGAAAATTTTCACCTCAGGAATATCTTAAATGAATTCGATTTTCGTGGAGAATTCTTTCCAGGACTGCTCCTCGCGTTTTAAATTTTAAAGAGTAGCACTTTACCTATCGAATATCTGCTATTAAATTTGAAATTTGATTACATCTATTACGAGTGAAAAAGGAAGTGAGGGAATACGGGGTCCACGCCTCCCCCACGAAGTTCTAATTTAAATCTGGTTCGTATTCCTACCAGGTTTGATTCCTCCCTCCAAACCAATCCAAATCGAGCAGCTATTCTTGATGAATGTTATGTTGAAAGTTTCTCTAAGAGCAGTGGATTAATCAAAATCTGAATGCTCTCGCCGCTTCAAATATTAAATCGGATCTTTCCCTTCGGGTTTGATCCCGGAACGTCGTCAATATCCCCTTGTGTTGCTGCAATGCGACGTTAATTAACTACCTACCCACCACATCTTAACATTTTATTTTAAAACCGATTGGTAGGTAGGTAGGTATTTTAATTAGCGTCGCACTGGAACACAACACAATCGGGTTATTGGCGACGGTCGGGGATTAATCTCCAGGACAACAGCACGTAATTTTGAACCACGGTCAGATGACGAGGCAACACCTGAGCTGGTACCCCACTCTCCAAACGCGAGGGTGTTAGAGGCAAGAGACTGTACAGAGGCTGTTCGGACATTTTTTGAACGATTTTAATGGACTGAAGCTAAATTTTTTACATGAAATTTTTGTGTTTCAAATGTTCCATTTTCTAGCCCTTATTGTTAACTATATTTCTACACCTTAATTTCCATGATAATAATGACTTTTGTAGTATCGACGTGGTATTTTGTCCCATTCTTGCTCCACAGTTTTCCAGTCCTTGAATGGTTTCAGGTCGACGTTTCCATAATGCTCTTTTTAAAAGTCCAAAAGCACAAAAGTCCATGGGGAACAGGTTTAGCAGGAATATCAATAAAGGGTATTGACTTGATATCAGTTTCTTGTTCCATTTTTTCCAAAAATTTAATAGTCGATTTAGATGTGTGGCTGCTTGCTTTACCCTGATGCAGTTCTACTGATTGTTGGCACTGTGGGTAAAGATATGGTATTTCTTTTTTGAATAGTGGGGATAAAATAGGGTCTTGATAATATGTGAGAGTTGATTTTTACATTTTTTCCCCTCTTTTTACTTTTAATTTTCCATTATATGCAAAACCGGCAACAATCATAAATCTCTTAGAGAAAGTTCTCACGTTCAATTTGCTATAGTCCTTTGACTTGGCGGATTCTCTTTTAAAATGAAAGATCTTACCTTACAAATATTCTCAGAAATTTTTCGTTTTTGGAAGCATTTTTCCACTTTTACGTTTTTTCCCTTTCTCCTTAATATCACTTATCGTACCTTTAGATATCGAAAAACCATGACTTTTACAGCGTTTTTGAATAATTGAATAAGCATAATTCTCTTCGGAAAGAGAGGAAACATAGCCTTCCATCCATTGCTTATTTAAAAGCGCCATTTTGAAAGTAAACAAAACTCTGAGTTAGCAGACGATAAGTTATACTTTAACTATTTAACTGCTGTGAAAATAAAATTCTTTCGTAGCATACAATTTTTTTTATAACTCATCAAAATCGTTCAAAAAATGTCCGAACAGCCTCTGTATTTGAGTGTCGTTATTTTTAGGCGTCAAGAAAATGCATATAAAAGGGGAATGACTTTAAACCGGTTGTTTGTTTTCAAACTCCCTGGCGACTCCCAACTGCGCAATTTATATTATTTTACCTTGCAGTAAGGGGAGAACTTGCCAGGTGTCACAGTGCTGTGGGGTTGGATAAATGAAGGTGGCGGTAATGTTTTAGTTGTGGAACGTGTTTCTGTATGCTTACTGAATGGGAAGTCACTTGGCTTGTACTTGGCTTACAATGTCAAGTAATTGACACACACAGTGAAAGCTTTACTGACACAGAAGAGAGAAATACACCCAAGAAGGAATGCACATGAAAAGAGGCAAGATTTTATTTAAAAAATGTGCTTAATATCTTTCAATTGCAATTTTAATATTCATGCAGATTTTAAATCTTTTCAATCCGAAAAACATTAATATACATACCTCTATACAATATACTTATTTATTAGATATATTTTCGAGACTAAATATTGTTCTGCATCAAAAAAGTGGAATGCTCCACTTTTGTTTTCAGTATTACTGATATGTTTTATTTAAATAATAATTTTAATTTTTCGTAATTCTATAAGGTATGTAGGGTATATATATGTAGGTATGTATTTTTAATTAACGTCGCAATGGAGCAACAAACGGGCTATTTATTCTTTTAAGTATTGAAATGAAGTTTCTATTAGAATTCTCAGTGCAAATAAAGTTAAGTATAAATTATGTTTTACATAAGTAATATTTCTTTCGAAAAAATAATGCATCTCTCATATTTTAGAATTGTGCAACGATCGCACTAAATTAAGAAGTTTAAAATGTTAAATAACATTTCAATTAGATTGGTAGAAATTCGTTAAAATTGAATTGAAATCGGAAGGTGACACTTTCTGTTCAGCGGGAGAAAACGCAGTCTGAAATTTCAATAATTAATTACTTTTAGTGATTTGAAATTGAAATATTAAATAGAGCAAATGGTATATTTACTTCATAACATGCAATTCCATATCAAAAATACAATTTTTATCCAACGTAAAGGAAAGTTCCCGACATCAGAACGACCCGATTCGCATAGGAGTAATTAGATTGTATTTAAATATATTTTTGATACGGTTCGCGTTGATTGAATCCAATAACAAAGTTTTCACTGAAATTTATAATTTGTAACCCGGAAATTAAGAATTTGTTGCATTTATTTTCTCGTATCATTTTACCGCTGGAAGCACAATTAATCAGGATGAAAGAACAGCGTGATCAGAAACAGAACAGTGCGACTCTAAAATCGATCGACATCGCAGTTTTTAATTAATTTCTTTTATTTTTGTTTTAAAGATTATTTTCATCAGTGAGCCTTGAATATCTCACGCAGTACAAAATTGAAATTATTTCTTTAAAAAAAATAATAAAGATTAAGTGCATCAGATTAAAGAGAGCTTTCTAATGCAGCCTCTCTCCCTTCCTCCGCATCTTTTCTCCCTACACCCCGCAGTTAGGGGTGGTGATCTCTCTCATACATCGTTACTCAAGGGACCAAGAAATTTGACAATACAAGTGGAATGCCGATTTAAGCGGAGTATCCACAGGTTGTACTCACTATATGGCATTACTGTAACGATCATTCAAACCTTAACCCTTTCGGGCCTAATGGGCATATACGTCCCAGAGATTATATTGGGTAAATAAATCCCACTTTTGAATGGGTTTTTACGTTTTCAGTGTTCTTAAGGAATTAGGGAATAAAAATATGACTAAAGAAACCTGGCAACACTTTCAGATTGCAAATGGCGGACTTATGGTTTTGAGCACGCCCATTCATTCTGATGAATGAGTGACCGTGGTTCGGAAACAAAAAGATGGTACAAAATTAGACGTTAGTTGCCCAGAAGCCATTTCCCACTACAATATGTACATGAATGGAGTTGACCGCTGTGATGAAATGGCTACTCTTTATGGTGATGGCAGAAAATCAGACAAGTGGTGGAAAAAGATTTTTTGAAAATTAGTTATGATTTCTGTTGAGAATGCATGGATTATGAAGTGTGATGTGGAACATAAAACAGAACCACTTTTATCATTCATGGTCCCCTTAGCTGAGCAACTAATAAATGTTGGAAGGGAGAAAGCAAACACAAAAAGAACGCGAAAGTACGGTCAAAAAGAGCAAAAACTAAACTACTAAATTAAACTATTTTTCATAGTTAAATTTTAATCATGCAAAAGTCGGGGCGAAAGGGTTAAATTTATCAGGGCATGCACAAGTTATATAAACTAATGGAAGAACTTAAAAATTACGTAAATGTTAAATAAAAGTTCACATTACCTCTCTTTCGAGCATTATTGAACATTCTTTAAGATTTAATACTACTTTTCATTCGTATTATATTGGGCTCGGTTGGAAGAGTAACGGATTAACAACCGGGGGGTTGCGAGTTCGAATCCGACCTAAAGACCGTCGTGTACAAAGGGGGATGGTGCACGTTAAATCTGTCGTGGCATCAAATGTCCTCGCGGTGGCGTGGAAGTTTGGAGAGTGGGGTGCCAGCTCAGGTGTTGCCTCGTCATCTCACCGTGGTTCAAAATAACGTGATGTTGTCCTCGGACTTTCCCTTTGGAATTCATCCTGGACCGTCACCAATAGCCCGTTGTGTTGTTCCAGTGTGACGTTCATTAAAATACCTACCTACCCGTATTATATTGCTAAGTACTTGTCTGCTTTTGAGGTAGTTAATTAACGTCGCACTGCAGGAACATAACGGGCTATTGGCTACTTACCGGGTAGGTAGGTATTTTAATTAACGACACACTGGAGCAACACAACGGGCTATTGTTAACGGACCGGGATCAATCCCAAAGAGTAGAATCCGAGGGGACTTTCCGGGATCCATCCCGAAAGGAAAGATCCAGGACAACCCACCTAAATTTTGAACTACGGTCAGATGACGAGGTCAACACCTGAGCTGGCACCCCACTCTCCAAACTTTCACACCACGCCAACATCAAACCCAAAGAGAAAGATCCGAGAACAACACCCGGGTCTTTCCCTGTGGGATTGAGCTCAGGTGTTGCCTCGTCATCTGACCGTGGTTCAAAATTACGTGGTGTCCTCGAATCTTTCCCTTTGGGATTGATCCCGGACCGTCACCAATAGCCCATTGTGTTGCTCCAGTGTGACGTTAATTGAAATTCCCCCCCCTGTGGGATTGATCCCGGACAGTCACCAATAACCCGTTGTGTTGCTCCAGTGTGACGTTAATTAAAATACCTACCAACCGAGAACAACACCACGTAATTTTGAACCACGATCAGACGACGAGGTCAACACCTGATCTGGCACTTCCAAAAATCCACACCACGCCAACGTGAGGACATTTGAAGCCACGAAAGATTTAACATGCACCAGCCCCCATATGCACAAAACTATTTGGTTGGATCGAGTCACGAACTCTCAATCATTTGATTGCTTAGCCGCGATTCTCCCAATTGGGTTACCGTGGCCCTTATTTTCTTATTTTTCACCGTCGCCAATAACTCGCTGTGTTGCTTCAGTGCGACGTTAATTAAAATACCTACTTACCTGCCAACTTAAATGTAGGCGGCGTTAGTGTTTCTGCGGTGGAACGTGCTTGTTTTTAGAATACGATATCAGCAGGTCGCTAATAGAAATTCCAAAGAATAATTTCCAAATAGATAAGTGATTGTTAATAAGACACCAACAATTAGATTAAACGTCATCGAAACAGCCATAAACTACATTTTAAAGTAACCCTGATGTGTATTATGTAAGAGTATTAGGGAATTTACTTTTTTGATTGAACTCAAGGTGAACTTTTGGTGATTGTCACCTGAAGGTTTCTCGTCATTAGCAAAACTGATTAGATCTTAATATTGTCATTAATAAAAATCGTCAATACCTTGATGACGAAATATCTCGTCATTTACAAGATTGGTCAGATCTTGAAGGACTTGAAATGCTCTGAAACCAATCGGAGGGTTAAAATCGCCTTCTTCCGTTTGCCGTGTTTTTTAAAACTGATAATCCCTCTCATAGAATCTTGGAAAAGAAAATTGTCTTTCTAAATCTCATTAATCGTTCTAGAGTATCCTTAAAGTTCCCGTACTGACGATTCGTGAATTTATTATACAAAAAAAAACAATTAATTTTTATGCTAATGGTGAAAAGCACTTTTAACATAACGTAGGAAAAAAATTTGAACTCACATTTATAATAAATGTTTAAAATGTTCGCCCCTTTCTTGGAGGCAAAGCTGAAGTCGTTTGCGCATATTTTTAGAAACGCGTTTCAAGATGCTGGGAGTGACTTCTTGTATCCTTGGAGTAATGGCAATTTTCAGATCATCTATTGTTTGGGGATTATCTTCATAAACTTTGTTCTTTAAATATCCCCACAGAAAAAAGTCAGGGATGCTCAGATCAGGAGAACGAGGTGGCCAAAGATTTCTTGAGATGAGTCGATCGACAAAAAAAATCTTGAAGCATGCCCATGGTTTCATAACTTGTATGGCAGGTTGCACCGTCTTGTTGGAACCAAGAATCTCGTTCATTCACTTCGAATAATGCAATAAATTGTTGGATAAGTTCTCTGTATACAGTGCCATCAACAGCTGACTCGAAAAATAGAGGCCCAATAATCCTTTTGCGTGATACGGCACACCAAACGCCAATTTTTTTAGAATGTAAAGGTTTTTGCATTAATGAATGGTATTTGTCGTCGCCCAAATGCGGGAGTATTGCGCGTTCACATAACCGCTTAAATGAAATCATGCCTAATCGGAGAAAAATGTTTTGTTCAAAATGTTGATGTTGTTGCGAATAAATCTCTGGAACCATCGGCAATAATAAAGCCGCTTCTCATTGTCCGGTGGCTTTAGCTCCTGTAACATTTTTACACAATAAACACCAAAATGCAAAGCTCTTAAAGCCTTATGTGTCGATCTACGTGATGTGCCCATTTGTTGCGACAAACGCCTCGCGGATTGATGAGGAGATTGCAATATCCTTCCTTGAGTTTCTTGCACAAAGTCGGTGTAACGACTTTCGGTCTTCCACTCCTGTGTTTGTCTTCAACCGAACCTGTCTCACGATATCGCCGAACGAATTGATATAGCGTATCTTTACTCGTAGCGTATTGCATCATCTGGATATTTATGTCGCCAAAATTCTTTACATCCTCATATGATTTACATTCAAAATAAGCCTCAAGCAGCGCAATTCTCTGAATGCGTGATAAACTCATTTTGCTATGAACAAAATGACATGGAACTTTATTATCGCACAACTTGAGAGAGAAGAAAACCAAACGATAAAATTAAAGAATCCATAAAATTATAAACAGACGATAAAATTCAATAATTAAAAAATCACGGTCAAATGAATTTTTAAAGCTGGAGTACGGGAACTTTTAGGACACTCTTCATTAAATGCATCTCAGGAAATTCTGAGAGGTACAATGAACTAAAATTTTAGGATGTTTGGCCAAAATGTTATATAGCATCTCAAACTGTGAGGAAATGAGATAGCATAGTAATTAAATTCAAATTAATTTCATGCACGGCGTTCTTAAGTAACTTTACTGCAGTAAAACAGAGATGAAATTGTTTAAATCTTTAAATTTTCATGTTCATAGCTTCGCAAATACATTATAAAACAAGGATTTTTCTCCGATAATAAATTCGACATAAAAACATCAAATAGCTGAAAATTACGTGGAATGACAAATTAAATCTAAAATTAATTCACATAATCGTAATTCAAATTGGTATAGGTAATATTTTAATTAATTTTTTTTAAGTTATAATGAAATGTACATTGCTTATGATAACAGAAATTATAAAGATATTTTTATTTTATAAAATTAGATATTAATGCTTTGATATAAGAATATTGTTTAATTTTAAAAAAATCAAATTATTAAGAAATGCAATATACTGTGGTAAATTCCCAAGATATTGATTTCAAAACAGATCTTTAATAATATTAAGAATCATTAGAGATCACATAATAAATATCGTATGTATTAAATGATAAAAACACATTTACATTTTTAATCATCAAGTTTTTAATTTATTAAAATATTATCTTTAGTAATACAGAAACATTTTTTCTAACTTCTTGAGCACAATTTTTTTCAAATCTCGAAGAGTAATATGTAAAATATTTGTCAAAAAATACTAAAAATTAAAAACATCAGCTCAAAACAAATTCAATTACAGTATGTAAAATAATATGAAAACACAAAAGTCAGATAGAGATAGAAAGATTTTCAATTAGTTATATTTTGAAATATTCAAATTGAATAAATTTTGTTTGCAATATTAATAAATACACAACTTAAGAACTGACTAA
This sequence comes from Meta bourneti, assembly GCA_933210815.1. NCBI lineage: Eukaryota > Metazoa > Arthropoda > Arachnida > Araneae > Tetragnathidae > Meta > Meta bourneti. The sequence goes on from OW119924.1 coordinate 105,989,512, forward strand.
TCAGTCAAATTAACAAATAAAAATACATCAAGTTACAGGTTTTTCATTAGTGTGTATGTTACGCTAAAGTACGGAAATCAGGTAATCTGCAGATTACCTGGGTAATGTGCAGATTAATTACGCCGATCCGTTAAAGGGCGAAAAATTGTTTCATTTCACAAATTACCTAGGTAATCTGCAGATCACCTACATCATCTGCACATTACCTACCAGGCACTCGTTAAAGTGAAAATAAGATCTTTGCTCGAACAGCAACGTTTTTGTACGTTTAAATTAATACTCAGACAAACAACTCCCCAGTAATACTAGGTACTACTAATTGTAAAACACGCTATACTTTTATCCCATAAAGTTATAATTTCATACATTAATCGGCAGATGTAAATAAAATATACTGACAATTGTTGAAACAAATTTATTTATTTATTTTTCGATACCTAAAGAATCAAGTTGAGAGAATCAATCAATCAACAGAATAGTAAAAGCGGACGGAGAAAGGGAAGGAGGAGGGAAATGAAATTAGAGAAACCAACTTTTGCACTTTAACTATTCGAAAGCCGTTAATGTGCACATTACCTAGATAAAGTGCGGAAAACTCTTATTTTGTAGATGATTCCTCACTTTAACGGAACAAATCAGCAGATTACCCAGGTAATGTGCACATTAACGGCTTTCGAGCTTTAACGGTAACATATATATATTTCACTAACGTACGTGGCATAGAAATGGACGTTATTTGTGTATTGTCGAAAGGCAACAAAGGATATAAACAATATAAAATCAACCGTTATGGGATTCATTCGCCAATATTGCCGCTTATTTAAATAGGCTAAATGTGAGCTAATTTCAGCAGTCTGATGATAGAAAGATAAATCTGGAAGGTAGAAATCAGCACAGGAAAAAAATAGGTTTAAGTGTTAAAAAATACCGAATCGCCTTTGAACAAGTGAATGGGACGCCATTTGGTTCAGGAGCTAGTTGTGATAACACGACTAAGGTGTGCTGTTTCACATAGTTATTAGAGAAATGAATTATTACCAGTAAGAAGTATTAAATGTTTCTTTACATTTTTGATTAATTTCATTTCATTAGGACTACGAAAAGTGAATATATATGCTTACATTCACTATAAATTGATTTAAGCTATGAGGTATGGGTATCATTTTGCCATCAACGGACAAAAACAATCGAACCACTGGTTTAATTTAATTCAAGAATAGTTCTCGGGGCCGCAGTATCCCGATTGAAAGAGTAACGGATTAGCAACCGGAGGGTTGCGAGTTCGAATCCAACCAAAAGCCGTCGTGTGCAAAGGTACGTCGTGAACATTCAAGAAATTTCAATCCGCCAAACCATCAATACGGAATAAGGTTACTGCAATTTCGAAACTAGGTCCAACCAAAGACGGTCGTGTACACGGGGACTTAGTGCACGTTAAATCTGTCGTGTCCTCAAATGTCCTCACGTTGGCGTGGTGTGGAAGTTTGGAGAGTGGGATGCCATCTCAGGTGTGACTTCGTCATCTGACCGTGGTTCAAAATTACGTGGCGTTGTCCTTGATCTTTCCCTTCGGGATGGATCCCAGACCGTCGCCAATAGCCCGTTGTGTTGCTCCAGAGTGACGTTAAATAAATACCTACCTACCCAAAAATATTTGTCGAAAAAGATTTCACTCTCTAGAAATGACGGTATCAAATGTTACGTCTGTCACAAAATGCAAATGCAATGTTATCGCGGTGAAATTTTCTCTCTACAGATCTAACTTTCTTTCAGCTTCGTGCCTTGCGGAGGCGTGCTATAAAGATATTGGGTAGATTGCATGGTATACCCGATATCTTTTCAAACCGAGATCCGATATCACAAGTCGATACACAACAGATGATTATCTGATCCAGACTTCAGAGTTCTCGACTGATAAAAAAAATGAGCAGAATGAAAGTGCATAACGATATACAACAAAAGACTTCAACCACCATCAGACATTGGAGGAAATCTCGCATTCCCTCTTTTATCCCCTATTTTATTTCTAACGTCTGCAGCCTCCAAAAGAAGGGAAGACTCGCATGTAGAGTAATTTTAGTTGTAGGCACGGTATCTCATTAGACACGGCAGTAAACGTTTATTGCCCTCCTAGTGCTAAAAGAATGAGTGTGACAACCCGAAACGTCTTCTTTCGTTTCGCTTTCACTTCCTTCAATATGCAAAAATATCCTCTCACGATTATCTCTTCTCGGAGAATAAAAGCACAGCGGTATCGCGTTTCCTGATATTTGCATTTGATCTACTTTCTCTATTGGGAAGCAATAATTTCGTACCTTATTTTATTCTGCCTTTTTTTTCCAAGTGGTCTTATAATAAGGTTGCAGACCAGCGGAAGTTCTTTTTAAGAAATGAGTTTATTTTAAACCTTACTTGACTCGTTTCTTTACACTTGGCAATGGACTTTCCCTTCAGTGTGGAGCAACGGATTAGCAACCGGAGGGTTACGAGTTCGAATCCAACCAACGACCGTCGTGTACAAAGGGGGCTGGTGCACGTTAATTCTTCCGTGGCTTCCAATGTCCTCCTGTTGGCCTGGTGTGGAAGTTTGGAGAGCGAGCTCAGATGTTGACATCGCCATCTGATAGCGGTTCAAAATTATGTGGTGTTATCCTCGATCTTTCCTTTCGGGTTTGAACCCGGACCGCCACCAATAGCCCGTTGTGTTGCTCCAGTTCGACAATCAATAAAATACCTACCTACCTTGATCATTTCAAACTGCTTCGGCGGGATTCAGAAATCTTTTCTTATTCCAATTTTTTAAAAAAAATTACAATGTCTTTGAAAGTGTGCAAAAAATTGTTTTTGGGCAATGGCCGATGGATCCTTAAAAATGTCTTCATGTATGGCTCCGATGCAATTCAGGATGTGTGAGGCTGGTAATAAGCTGCACTTTATACAGGTGGGATAAGATTTCTGGCCATCATAAAATATCATGTTTTCAAATGGCTAGATCGGAGCCTAGCAAGCATAGAGAAAGTTTTTCGGGGTAAATTGAAGGCAAGCAGCTCTCCTGGTGTTTTACTGAGGAATGAAAAGGTACTGGAGATGATATGCGCAATTGCTTTTTAAATACGGACAGGTGGTCGGTCGTCCTGAAGTATTTTTGCACAAGTCCATGACATGGGTAGAGCGCGTCTGCTTATTGATCATAAGATCTGGGAGCCATCTCTGTACAGTCGGACTTATCCACCCGTTCACCTTTCTATGTTAGTCTGGTAAAGCAGCACAGCCTTCAGCCTTGGGTGGCCTTACCAAGAGTATATTCTCCCGACGTACTTCACCTGTGCTACCCGTTTCACACTCTCGCCACGATGAGGCCATAGGATAAGACTGAGAGAGTCGACTCAGAGGTGGGTGCACCAAAAGTATGTTTCTCGAGCGTATAGACAGCTTTTTTTTAATCATGCTCCTGTACTGCCTCGTTTGCAACTCCCTCTCATAACCTTGACCGTATCTAGGTGTCACTTCTGATTTATTGGTGGAAAACCAAGAGGAGACAGCTTCTCTCCTGCTCACCCGACAGTCTTATGAACCTGGTCCAGCATTTTCTAGACCAGAGGAATTAGGCAACAACTTCTCGTCCTCTTTATACGTGGGAAAATCAAAAATTATCCGCACTTTATTTTTTCAATCTATTTATGCAAATGTAGGGGTTGATTGGTGTGGGGGTTTTAAGGCGCAAGGGCCATATTTGGCCATGCTGCGCCAGACACAATACACACAATACCAAGTAACAGACACACATACAAAGTTTTTACTGACACAGAAGATAGAAATATCCCCAGGGAGGAATGCACCTGACAGGAATCGAACATACGCCGCCTACAAAATGTAGGGGTTGAACAAGTTCGTCATTTTTCGAGTCTCCTTCCTTTTCGATGCACTTGGTCCAGCGGTCCACAAGCTTGCGTATTCCCTCCAAGAAGGTTTTTGGTGGGTCGCCCAACCATTTATGCACCGCTTTCCCCACTTCTTTGTCCGTCTAATCTGCAGAGAACACGTTACATTGTCGATGGTAACTCACCGGTTCACCAGTACCATTTCTCGAGCTTGCTGAATCTCCTCGTCAGTGGTGGAGGTTGACGGAAGTCCTGCTTCTTCGTGCATCACGCTTGTCCGGCCTCTTTTAAGCTTCTCGATCCACACTTCCACGTGGTAGAGAACTGTCCCCGTATTGTGTTGTAAGCCTCCGATGAACAACAGCCCCTGGCACACCTTCAGACCCTAGATATCAGATCACTACTTTATTACTCCTTGGTGCACACTGCTAGCAGAGCGACCATGTTTACACTGAAGCAAGAAAAGTGACACATCAAGGTCAAACTTCGGTAACGTGAGCACAGTAGTATCAACTCTAAACATGCATGCGCAGAAGGTAATGTGACAAACCTAAACGTGTATTATATAGCGAAAGTGCAGATAATTTTTGACTAACCCTCGTAATAGTTTTAAAAAGCGTCGTTTCAAAATCAACTAATAATTCAATAAGTTCATCTTGTAAGTTACATTCGATATTTTCAGTATCTGATTCGATTATTCTATCGACTCCCAATCGCCCCTTGAGCCCGAATCGACCCCTGACAATGATATATCGACCTCTGGGAGTCGATATCGACCACTTTGTCGACCACTGGACTATAATATTCAAAACCTTCACCGACCACTTTGGCCAGCGTTTTAATTATGTAAGCTGAATAATGCAGTACTTAATTTCCATTATTTCTGTGTGAATAGGGCCGTTGTAGCCGGGTTGGAAGAATACCGGATTAGCAACACCTCAGAAAAATAAATGACAAAACGGCCTTTTCTTATCTTAGCCTTCAAAGACATAATTTATGCTAGACAAGAGTCTTATAAAAAACAATAACTTGTTCGGAAATTGCTTTCTCCAGACACTTATAAATCATACATTAGGTGCCATATTTGCTTCCTAAGAAAAAATACGTATCACGAACGAAGACATTTTCTCCCGAACAAAAAAATGGAATTGGAGAAATTGGAACTGGAAAAGGGGAGAAAACAATGCTGAATGTATGAGAGGGATTTTCAGTGTAAATAACACACCAGATGGATCAGACGGAAGATCTTAAATATTGACTGTAAGTTTACATCAGCTGTTAGGTATATCATAAATGATAATAAACCTATATAATCTAATGAGGTGATAAATTTGAGATACAATCAGGTTACAAATTCTCAAATAATTTTGGGATATCTTGCCTTCTTTGCTGCAAAAAAAGTGTTAGGTTTTTCATTGGAAAATGCCCTTTCCAATCAATGATAATGCTTTAAGGATGTTAACTTTGACGAACTGGATTCTTTTTATCGTAATCCAAATTGAATTTTTTACTTTTTAAAAAGTTTAACTATGCTTTCTCGGTTAAAATTAAGAGTGTTACCTACACAATACTTTAGGTAGGTAGTCAATTTACGTCGCACTGGAGCAACACAACGAGCTATAGGCGATGGTCCGGGATCCATCCCGAAGGAAAGATCGAAGACAACGCCAAGTAATTTTGAACCACGGTCAAATGACGTGGTCACACCTGAGCTGGCAACCCACTCTCCAAACTTCCACACCACGCCAAATTGAGGACATTTGAGGACACAACAGATTTAACGTGCACCCAAGTCCCGGTGTACGCACCGTCTTTGGTTGCACCTAGTTTCGAAATTGCAGTAACCTTATTCGGTTTTGATGGTTTGGCGGATTGAAATTTCTTGACTGCTCAGAAGCTGAATGGAGGAAAAAGTCATGATCTTAGAAAAATAAATATACTTCCTGCTCAATGTAATGCCATAAAACTGAAGCATAACAAAAGAATGGACTTTGGCCCAGTAATATTTATTTTACTATTGTCCTCATTGGCAAGCGGACATCGAGTCGTTGTGGATAAGCCATAATGCTTTGTTTATGTCACCTCAACATCACGACATAGGAACCTATAGGATAATATTTTTCATCTTAAGCTGGATCGTACGACCTTATTCCTTCTGTGATAAAGGAAGGATCACTACGCGATGTGTTTTTCTGAGACCAGTTTCTAATAGAGCTGCAAAACAAAGCTTTTTATGGGAGGTAATTTTAGCTTGGCATCAGGTCAATCGATAAAATATAAAATACAGCAATTGCCATTGAGATGTTAAAATAAAATATCTATAGCTCAGCTGATTATACTCGTATTTAGAATGTTATATTATTTTTAGAATTCGAAAAATTAAACTGGAGAGGCTTCAATTTCTCGGAATTATCTCCCTGTTGGAAGAGTAACGGATTGGCAACCGGAGGGTTGCGAGTTCGAATCCAACCAAAGACCGTCGCGTACAAAGAGGGCTGGTGCAGATTCAATCTGTCATGACCTCCAATGTCCTCACGTTGGCGTGATGTGGAAGTTTGGAGAGTGGGGTGCCAACTCAGGTGTTGCCTCGTCATCTTACCGCAGTTCAAAATTACATGGTGTTGTCCTCAGGTTTTTCCCTTTGGAATTGATCCCTGACCGTCTCCAGTAGACCGTTGTGTTACTCCAGAGCGACGTTAATTAAAAATAACATACCTTGAAAAGACAAAAAGATACTGTCTATTACATTTTAAATATACCCTTTTAAACTAATAAATATCAACATTGTACGCTTAAAAAGGTTTAATAAGAAATGCCTAGAGCTCTTCTAATAAATAAACTTTGTCTTTTACGAATCCTTACGAGAAGCTAAGAGACGTAATGTGTGGACAAAAGGAATATTTTCTGGTAACAGAATATAATTCAAAAACAGTCTAGGGTTGAGAGTTCCAAAGACCGTCGTGTGTAAAGGGGACTGGTGCACGATAAATCTGCCGTGGCTTCAAACTTCCTCACGTTGGCGTGATGTGGAAGTTTGGAGAGTAGGGAGCCAGTCCAGGTGTGACCTCGTCGTTTGACCGTGATTTAAAATTACATGGCTGTCTTCGGTACTTTCCCTTTTGGGTTGTCCCCGGACCGTCACCAATTAGCCCAGTGCGACGTTAATTAAAATTCTTACCATACATACCATACCTTTTTAATATGACAAGGATTTTAAGGTAGGTAGTTAATTACGCCACACTCGAGCAACACAACGGGCTATTGGCGACGGTCCGGGATCAATCCCTAAGGGAAAATCCAAGGACAACGCGTCGTAATTTAGAACCATTGTCAGATAACGAAGACAACAATTGACCTGGTACCCCACTCTCCAACGTAGACACCAACGTTTTAGGCCACGATAGATTTTACATACCCTCCGGTTGCTATTCCGTTACTCTTCGAACCACCGCGGCCCTACTTAAATCGGAAGCTGCTTTTATTTACAAAAATATAACGTACTGCTTTACTCTCAATTAGGCTCTGTTGCTGGTTCTGGTGACAAGGATCGCATCTGCCAAGAAAGAAGAGCCAGTACCTCTGTCCGAGGAGGAATACGAAGACGAGATCGATGAGCCAGAAGTGAAAGAGGCCCTTCAAGCTGACGCCTCCGTCTACGGACCACAGATCGAAGGCGGAATTGGACACGGCTACTCGCACGGGGAATCCGGGGGCTATTCTGGTCACGGTGGAGAAGGAGGCGGTGGAGGGTTCTCCAAGATCGGAGGATCGGTCTCGCACCATGACCACGAACACGACGGAGGATTCAAGGGGTATTCAGGCTACGACGGACACGGGGGTGAAGCGGGCGAGAAGAAACTGGGTGTACACGAAGAGCACGCTGACGTAGTGGACCACGAGGGACATAAGAAATTCGTGGAGGACCACGGAGCCCATGGAGAGGGACTCAAGAAGGGAGGACAGTCCTTTTCCAAGGACAGCGAGCAGGGAGGACACAAGGAACATTCAGTGGGTGGAGAATTCTTCGACAAGTACGGAAAGGACCAGAAGGGTGTGGTGAATGGAGGGTCGTATCAGGATGGTGTGGTCGGATCTGAGAAGCAGGGAGGTGAGTAGTTCGTTACTTCGTTCATCAAAGCCATTTGATTTGTATATTGCAATACCCATTCTCCATATACGTACCCTTCTTAACATTTAGTGCGTACGAAGACGTCCTGGATAGGTAGGTATTTTAATTAACGTCGCACTGGAGCACAACACAAAGGGCTATTGGCGACGGTCCGAGATCAACCCCAAAGAGAAAGATGCGAGGACAATACCAATTGTAATTTTGGACCACGGTCAGATGACAAGATCACACCTGAGCTGGCACCCCGCTCTCCAAACTTCCCCATCACGCAAACGTGAGGACATTTGAGGCCACGACAGATTTAACGTGCACCAGCCCCCCTGTACACGACGGTCTTTGGTTGGATTCGAATTCGCAACCCTCCGGTTGCTAATTCGTTACTCTTCCAAACGGGCCACTGCGGCCCCCGTTCCAAACATAAAGTCTGCTCCTGTCTGTTGCCATAGGAACTGGCATTACCCTGTTTTCCATTAACGATGCTCCCAATAGCCCGTTGTGTTGCTCCAGTGCGACTTTAATTATATACCTATCTGCCATTAAAGATGCCTGAAGAAATGTCACCGAGTATGTCACATTGGCGTACTTGATGACAAATTGCAAATATATTTAATAATATCTTTACTTGTCACCGAGATCTAACCCAGACTATCTATTAAACTACCTCTTTCCGCCTTGGTTGGTTGGTTTGGAGTTTTCATTACCCAATTGGGGTAACCGCGACCCAATTTTTATTAGGAAACGTTTTTTAATATGAACTTCCTTTGTACGTTCAATCATAAAACTACTTATCATAAAACTACGTAGTTTTAATAGTAATGCAATAATACAGATTTTAATATCTAGACAGGACGGGGATTTAGATGACGATCCAAATTTGGTGGGTTTCTCCTTCATTTCACAATTATTTTATTACTTTTCTTAGTTTTTTTTTTTTACGGTGGAAAAAAACAGGAATTGTGCGACTTTTATTTCTATTCTTATTTCAGGATTTCTGACTCTAATATTGGAAAATAAAATCCCCACGTAGTTTTAATTAAAACTCTGGAATCAATTTTGATAAATGAAACAGAGAAGCACTAAGCCTGAAATTAATTAATTTAGTATGATTTGTGTGTTTCAAATATGCACATGAAGTATATTCTTGAGATTCATGTTATCCATTAAAATATTCATTACTAAAATCTTTTAAATACATAAAAAAACCTTCTCATTTCCATTAATTTGCGAAACTAAAAAGAAACTCAAATATTACGATAGCCGAGATTACTGCGAGTTTCAAAACTTTTTGCTCTTATATTTCATACCTGTATTCTTTCTTTAATTAATCAAATGCTGAAAAAATGTTACGTTTATTACTAATTCAAAAGTTAATGTTGTCTAATATTTTAGAATGAAACTTTTTCAAGGAAAACTAAAAAACATTAACTATTCTCATCTAGTCATCATTAATTCACTAGAGTAATTAGTCATCCGCATGCAGATGACTAATTATTCGCATGAAGACTTGATAATATAACCAGTTTTATATTAACCATTCTTTATCGAATATAAATAATACCGTTGATATTTTTTCTAGCCCTCTATCTACTTGTTAGTTCCATCTTACTGTGGAATTCTGCTCGAAGATTTTTAATATAGAGCATAAGAAATCATAGATCACAAAATAGCTGATTTCAGATTTAAAAAGAAAACACAAGTTAAACTCGGCCAAACTTGGTCACCAATGGCAAACTTTTTGACAAATTAGTATAGACCCCTCACTTAACGACACTAAGCTCCGTTCCTACGACTAGGTCGTTAAGCGATGAGTTTAATCGCTTTTATTACTCTCAATAAAGAAAAAGCCTAAGGGAAGGAATCAAGTATATAAGGCAAGGGTGGGGAACCTGTTGGAGGGCCCCATTAATTTAGCTCTAATTAAATAAGGCCTTCAAGTAACTTGAATAGAAATACTTAAAATTGTATATTACTTTGTAAAAATCTAACTACTAAGCTGGCCGCGGTAGCCCGGTTGGAGGAGTAACGGAATAGCAACCGGAAGGTTGCGAGTTCGAATCGAATCAAAGATCGTCATGTATAGAGGGATCTGGTGCCCGTTAAATTTGCCGTGGCCTCAAATGCACTCACGTTGGCGTGGTGTGAAAGTTTGGCTGTTCGGGATCAATCCCCCAAGGGAAAAATCCGAGGACAACACCACGAAATTTTGAATCAGTCGAGAACACCTGAGCTGGTACCCCAAACTTCCACACCACGACAATGTAAGGACATTTGAGACCACGGCATGTTTAACGTGCACCAGCCCACACGCACACGACGGTTCCAACTCTTAACCCTCCGGTCGCTAATCAGTTACTCTTCTTCTCCTAACTGGGCTGTAGCGGCCCTCAAAGATCAATGGAAATTCCAGATGTGTTTAGTGAAACGTTTCCATGGGCGAAAATAAATTGATAAAATGTCAAAACAATCTTCCAGGTCACGGCCAGAAAGGCAACAAAGTCGGAGGCGAGATCTTCAAGGACAAAGGCCACAAGAGCAGGGGGTTCAAGAACGTCTACCACAAGGAAGAGCACGGAGAGCACAAAACCTTCCACGACGACTTCCACGACAGCGACTACAAGAAGAAGTACCAGGACCACCACGACTTCTACGACCACAACGGAGCTAAGTTCCAGAAAGGGTTCGGCGGCAAGAACTTCCACGACGAGAAGAAGCACGGAGACGACTACCACAAGTTCGGCAAGTCGGGACACGAGAAGCACGAGGACGGACACCACAAGAAGGGGGCCGCCCACCACAGCGCAGTGGACGCCCAGAAGCACCACGGAGGAGCCCACAAGGTCGCCCACCACGAAGTCGGCCACCACAACAAGGGACACCTGTCCAAACACTCCGACGGATACGGAGGCAACTATGGAGGTGGTGGATACCACAAGAAGGTATACGGACAAGATGGCAGACACCAGAAAGACCATGACGTGACGCACGGTGCCGCGTACGGTGGACAACACGGTGGACATGAAGGAGGATACGGTGGTGGTAGAGGAGGTGGACAGCAAGGCTATCACGTGCAACAACCCGTGTATTATGGTCATTACTGAACTTAAAATGACATTGGCTTTTATGAACTCTTAAATATAATGCGGGTATAGGCTCATGTCGATAACTTCATTTCCTTTGGTACAACATGGCAGTCACGGCGTCGTTACAGCACTAGAAACTATTCGTATTGTTTCATTTCGACACTTTTATCCTCTTGAACGCTTGCTTAGTAAAAAATTGGAAGAACTGTGAGAAATTTTATGAACGGAAGTTTTCGTGATCCTTATATATAAATAGAGAATATCTCAAGTTACTCTTAAATTCAAATCAAATACAATAATAAAATGAGAATAGCTAACCAGGATAAAATAATGTGAAGAATACATACAACATTCATGTTTAATACTTTTGTTTTTTTCGAAGTTTATTCTAAGAAGAAAACGTTTATACTAAGTGTAAACTGTTATTCCCTTTCAGCATATCTTAATGAAAATATCTAAAAGTCATGAGTTGTGTGATTAGAATAAATTCGATTAAATTTAGTTATGCTTTTTGTTAATAAAGAAACAAAGATTCGACTTCTATAAGTAAATTTAAGAATTCTTCCACTTAACAAATCCAGCTTCCTTCTGTGCTATTTTTAACTTTGTTCGGTGCGCAATGTGCTACGATGAAAAATAGTTTAGTCTTTCGTTTCCGAAATTCTTAGAGAGCTTTTCCTTGGGCATTTTGTAAATATTTTATTCTCAGCTCCTAAGGTTGGATTGAGATTGTAGTAGTATTTATTATAATGGGGTATTCATTTGCATAAATGAAACTGCCATTCGTAATGCAAGAATTTATTAATTATATATTTACATATTTATGTTTTGTCTCACTGTGCTAAGAGTTTCCTTTTAATTGTATGTCATTTGCAATTTTTTTAAAAAATAAACATTTTGTTTCAGCATGTTTTTTGAATAGTTAATAATGCCACGCGTGCAAAACTATGCGAATGTTGAATAATTGGAAATAAACAAAGAGCTTTCAGATTAAAGAGACATTTTTCAGTAACGATTTGTTTATTATAATTCAGAATTTTATTTTATTAACGACATCGCCGAACTTTAAAGGAGTATCTTGTAAAAAATCATAAAATTACATATATATTAATACTTCTATATATCGTTAATTATTGTTTACTACTGTAAAACACCTAGAGATAAAAATACGACTGGTTTTAGAAATCACTTACAACTACAAAGTACAAAAAAATATTTTGCAGAGTAATCGTAAATAATGAGAGTGCACATGGAAACATCCCCTTGATACGCTTTATTGTTCATGAATATTTGCTACTGAAAAAATTCAGAATAGTAAGTCAATTGATAAATCTCACACAACTCAAAAGTACATCTAAATCCAATAATAATCTCACAAATCTTATTACTATAGAACTCAATAACTCGGAGTTAAATTCACAACTCAAAACTGCATCTCAATTAATTTTTATTTCTTATGTACAGTGGCGGAAAAAAACGAACCACCCCTCTTCATTCGAGCAATTGTAAACGTAGAAAAAATTCAGATAACGTTTGAAGGAATTAACGTCTATAAATTCAAATGCATAAAATTTGCATAAATTTGCATTGCAGTTATATTAAATTGAGCAGTCTTCATAATTTCCAATGGAAACCCCTATTTCGACACACAACTTCGAATCTAAATAACAATTTAACTTCAGATACCAAATTTCATGTCACATATTAGGTCTTACCTTTTCGAAGTTATGAGTACAGAAAGATTGGAGTTCCTAATGTTAAATCAGTTTCTCAGACTTTTATGGATATCTTCCTAAATAATATTTCTATAACGCTGATATTTTGTAGCATGTTACTCTTAAACAACCCAAACAAAATCCACCTAATATTTTATTTTAAAAATAATTTGTAGTATGCAATAATAATTAATAAATTAATATTCGAAAAAATTATGAATTGGAACCTTACTATATTTTGATTGGAATCGATTCAGAAGGACTTCTACAGAGGCTTATCGGACATTTTTTCAACAATTTTAATGGACTGAAGATCAATTTTTTACATGAAATTTTTGTGTTTTAAATGTTCTATTTGATAGCCCTTATTATTAATTATCTTTCTATAACTTAACTTCCATGATAATAATGACTTTTGTAGTATCGATAGAAGTATTTTGTTCCCTTCTTGTTCCACAGTTTTCCAAAGTCCTTGAATGGTTTTCGGTAGAAGTTTCGATAATGCTCTTTTTAAAAGTCCAAAAGCACAAACGTCCATGGGCGAGACATCTGAAGATTTAGCAGGAATATCTGTAAAGGGAATTGACTTGATAACAGTTTCTTGTTCCATTTTTTCCAAGAATTTAATAGTCGATTTAGATGTGTGGCTGCTTGCTTTACCCTGATGCAGTTCTACTGATTGTTGGCACTGTGGATAAATATATGGTATTTCTTTTTCGAATATTTTGGGGATAAAATACGGTCTTGATAGTATGTGAGAGTTGATTTTTACATTTTTTCCATTCTCTTTACTTTTAATTTTCCATTGTATGCAAAACCGTCAACAATCATAAATCCCTTAGAGAAAGTTTCTTTAGATTCTTTGAACCACGTTTTAAGATATTTTTCTCCTCTTTTATGATAATAAACTGTTCTTTTTCGTCTATTGTCACAACATTTTTCCATCTTTCTCCAGCTAAATGCTTCTCATACAGAATTCTGCAGCGAGTTCTGCGTTCTGGAATACGTCGTGGATATAGATGATGAACATTGTATTTTTTGGCCTTTTTAAGATTCAAATCACTGATAATTATTTTTTTACAGTTGAAACTGAACATTTTAATGGCTTTGCAATAGTCCTTTGACTTGGCGGATTCTCTTTAAAAATTAAAGATTTACCTTACAAATATTCTCAGAAATTTTTTCTTTTTTGGATACTTTTTTTGGAAGTATTTTTCCACTTTTACGTTTTTTCCTTCCTCATTCTTACTTATCTTACCTTTAGATATCGAAAAACCATAACTTTAACAGCGTTTTGAATAAGCATCATTCTCTTCGGAAACAGAGCGGAAACATAGCCTTCCATCCATTGCTTATTTAAAAGCGCCATTTTGAAAGTAAACAAAACTCTGAGTTAGAAGACGATAAATTGTACTTTAACTATTTAACTGCTGGGAAAATAAAATTCTTTCGTAGGATACAATTTTTTTACAACTCATCAAAATCGTTCAAAAAATGTCCGAACAGCCTCTAATATGACCATGCAAAATTTCAGCTTCTTCCAATTGTTAGTTTTTGCGTTACATTACATTTTCCTCATTATAGAGATTTTAGGGGGTAACCAAAAGTTTAAAAAACTTCTAACAAACCTTGGATTAATTCATTTACACTTGCATAATAAATATAATAATTCTTGGATGGTTTGCACGCCCTGACAAATACGTTTGAAATAGTCTTAAAATTTGAAATTCGGGTAGCTATTTCTACAATTAATTTCGATCTACGAATAATGATTTTCAAAGTGGAGATGATCCCTGAAATTGACAGCAACTTTAATATTGAATATCTCCGGATATAAAGATAGTAAAGTCATGAAATTTTATATTCAGACTAATTTAACGATGCAGAACCTGATTAAGACATCAAAACGTGGTGTTTCTATTGGAAATTTTTTGGTTTGTGCATAATATGACACGAAGACGTCCCCTTATGCAATTATTTTGCATTTGAATTTGTAGAGGGCTTATTCCCTATTGAATATCTTTGAATTTGCTCAACTATGAATAGTGCTCAAAATATGTGTAGTGCTATAATATGAATAGTGCCAGTGGTTCTTTTCTTTCTCCGCGACTGCTACAGCAGAGGTGATGGCTTTCCTTCTATTGCTTCAGATATCCCAATTAATAATTTTGACTGGAACTAAAAGATTAAGCACATCACTGGCGCTGCCAGATGCGTGTTTTCACTGTTTCCGTATAAATATCGCTTGGTTTTCTATTATTTTATGATAAACTAACAGATTACCCGACCTTACTCAAGTTGAATTGGTCAACTGTAGATTAAAAAAGTGACCGAAATAATCACTTTTCTCTTTCGTTGAAAATGCCAACATTATTCAATGGCCAAATATGGCCCTTGTGCCATAAAATCCCAAAACCAACCAACCAGCCAACAGCCCATTCAAGTGTCAGCAAAATAATTTTTAACAACTTTACTACATTTTTATAATTCTATAACTTACTTTGGTAGGTAGGAATTTTAATTAACGTCGCACTGGAGCAACACAAAGGGGTATTGGCGACGGTCCGGGATCAAACCCGAAGGGAAAGATCCAAATAACTTACTTTGGACGCAAATCGTATACATCGCACTACTGTTATACGACAAAACTACAAAAGGTGAGACTAATTTTAATGAGACTACTACAAAAGTCGATTTTGAGGGGGGTTGAAGGTGGAATGCGTGCCCCTTCTTTCTTTTCCTGAGAAGTTGCCGTATCCGTCAATTTGTAAAACTGACGAATTCTACGGCAAATACTCTGGAACCCAGTTTCTACCAATATTTTTTGACTTGTGATACTCTTGCAACTGTCATGCGATATTTCTGAATGCCATCTTTAAGGAATGAGGACAAATTAATTTGATACGATGCATTCACTGCAAACTTTTTTTAAGCGAATACATTTTTCTTGAAAATTCAATTCTGTGCCACGTGTAATAACAAAAGAACTTGTTTTTAAAATTGGACGTCTTTATTTATGTCAAAGCAAGGGTAAACTATTACGATTTTTTAAAAATGGTAAATCGTTTTCACAGGGTTTTTTCAAGAAAATCAGTTTTCAAAACAGCTTTTAACAAACCTAAGTTGCTTTAATGTAGCTCCAACCCGTAAAAGAGAAAAACCACTCTCAGATGACGAGACCAACACCTGAACTGGCACCCCACTCTCCAAACTTCCACACCACGCCAACGTGAGGACGTTTGAGTCTACGACTGATTTAAAGTGCACCAGCCCTCTTTGTACACGACGGTCTGGCTGGATTCTAACTCGCAACCCTCCGATTGCTAGTCCGTTACTCTTCCAACCGGGCTACCTCATGCGTAGACTGATGGCACCATAGAAGAAATAACAATATTACAAAAAAATACCTCTTAAATAAAAAAAATATGTCCGACAACCTCCCACATCAAAATTCCAATTAAGGCAAGCCGCACATTGGTCCAATATTAGTCCTGCGACGTTAAATTCGCCGAAATACACATGCGCATGTCGTACGTATTCTATTGCAGTGTGTGTCAGGTCTAACGTGCGTCGTTCTAAAGGATGAATGAGAAAGGATTGAAAATTGAACAACGACGCAATGCTCTGAAGTTTACTGACTTTTAATCTGAGTTTTACTAGTTCTGTACTTGTTATAGTGGGAGGATGAATCATATCGAAGACAACTGACTCATTTAACTCAAAATTACCCATATTTTGCAGTGTCAATGTACTTCAGGAACAGCTAAATATAGTTACAGCCAGCCACATAAGTAACACTGGCCCATTAACTCTAAGTATAAGTTTCCAATATCAAACTAAGAATCGCATTTGAAATTGTAGATCAAGTTTATGAGATTCCTGTAAAGAAAATGCACCCTCAAATTAAAAAGTAAAACTTTCGGATCAATAAAGAGAACATCCGAAGCGGAAAGCAAATCCTTTCTTCGTCTAAGCTTTCTCATACTAATAATAGAAAGGAAAGTTTTCCACTAGAATGGTCAATTTTCCCTCAGCGAAACTCCCTCAATGGTTTCTTTTCTCACATCAGTAAATTTGAGAATATTCCGTTGGTCAAAGTCTAAATTACTCTCTCAGCCCTAGATTCTTATCGTCAGATTGTTCCTAGGGGTGGATTCCGACTTCTGAGTTTATTGGATTTACTTTTTCACACGGAAGGGTAAGGGGATCTAAATTTGAAGAAAACTCTTAACTCTCTCCAGCCAAATCGTTTTCTATTCCGTTTGAAGGCCGCGGTAACCCGGATGGAAGAGCAACGGTGTCGCAACCGGAGGGTTGCGAGTTCGAATCCAACTAAATACCGTCGTGTACAAAGGGGGCAGGTGTACGTTCATCTGTCGTGGCCTCAAATGTCCTCACGTTGGCGTGGTGTGTAAGTTTGGAGAGTGGGGTGTCAGCTCAGGTGTTGATTCTCGTCATCTGACCGTGGTTCAAAATTACGCTGTGCTGTCTTCGGATATTTCCCTTTGGGTTTGATCCCGAACCGTCACCAATAGCCCCTTGCGTTGCTCTATTGTGACGTTAATTAAAATGCATACCTACCTCCCTTCACGAAAACAACTAAAAAAACTTTCTTTGTGACAACGTGAAAAGATAATAAATAGATGTATAAAGTTTGGAATACATTGATCGCATAGCTTCAGTCAAAAAAAAATTGAAAATGGTAGTTCTAGCGAAAAAAAAGGGAATCCCTATAAAGCGAGTTTTGTTAATTACGATCTGGTTTAATTAAATTTTAAATCACAAGCTTAAAGACATCGAGCATCCAAATACAATTAATTCTTTCGTGTGTCGAAAACAAGACTAATTTTTGTTTACGTTAAATACAGAAGTATCAATAGAAGTCAAGCGAATTGCTTATTCTTAGGCGTCCGAGAATAACTTAATTTAAGAACTGAACCCAGAAAAAGTAAAATGAGAGAGACAAATATATGCATCGAATGCTCAAGTGCGTTTTGAAATCCCACTTCGTCTGGATCGAGCAGAATATCAAGCAAACTGCAGTGATTGATGCTAAATTTTTAAAAACCTTTAAAGATAGGGGTCTCAAACTAACCATCAAGACACTGTGAAGTTAAACTTCAAAAATTGATAGGTCATCTTACTAGACGATCATAAGAGTAATGTTTCCCTCCATTTAACTACTGGGCAGAGGTAGCCAAGTTGGAAGAGTAACGGATTAGCAACCGGAGGGTTGCAAGGTCGAATCCAACCAAAGACCGTCGTGTACACGGGAGCTGGTGCATGTTAAATCTGTCGTGGCTTCATATATCCTCTCGTTGGAGTAGTGTGGACGTTTGGAGAGTGGTGTGCCTGATCAGGTGTGACCTCGTGATCTGACCGTGGTTCAAAATTTGAAGGCGTTGACCTCTGATCTTTCGCTTCAGGATTGTTCCCAGACCGTCGCCAATAACCCGTTGTGTTGCTCCAGTGCGGAGTTAGTTAATTACCTACCTACCTCTATCTGGTTGCAGAGTAAAAAATAATTCAATGTTTCCATGAGGTAGATATTTTAATTAGCGTCTCACTAGAGCAATGCAACGGGCCATTGGGGACTGTCCGGGATCAATCCCCCAAGGGAAAGATCCGAGGACCATACCACGTAATTTTGGACCATGGTCAGATGACGAGATAACTCCGCTGGAACTCCACTCTCCAAACTTCCACACCACGCCAACGTGAGGACATTTGAGGCCACGACAGATTTAACGTTCACCAGTCCCCTTTGTACACGACGGTCTTTGGTTGGATTCGAACCCTCCGGTTGCTAATCCGTTACTCTTCCAACCGGGCAACATCGACCCTTAACATCCTGTGTGAATGGGTTATGCAAGTTTGGACACTCGTAACTACCGAAGTAGGGAAAAGAGCTTTAAAAAGACTGGAATGGCAGATACTATGGATGTATCAGAAGACGATGCCAAGAGTGATGACATCTGTAACGACAGCGACCGCAATGACAATAGCTGTGATGAGGATGAATAATGTGTTAACAAAGGATTATAAAAGATATTTTCTAAATTACGATATTCGTATATTTTTCCCATTCCCTACTTTTTGCTTCTTAATTTTGTAAAAAAGAAATGGTCTTATCTCGCGAATATATTAATACAACTTTAATAGCGTTCTTAAAAAACATGAGAATGATTTTCATTTTACTTATTCATTAGAAAACAATTCTAGGTTCTAGTTGAACATTCTAGGTTTGTAATATCGTCAGCTAAGAGTAGAAAAACGTTAACTGACAAAAAAAAAAAATTTTATTGTACATCTTGTTTAAAGACTAATTATAAGTTTTAAAGTCAAAAAATATAAATTATTATCATTTTAAGTGTTATATATCTTTTAAATAGATTATGTGACTGCATTTCTCGTCATCATAAAAATAAGCATTTTCGTGTCTCCGAAAAAATGTCAATTTACGAATTTCGTTTAAGCCGACGATTATATACCTACACATTTTAAGAAGTGTGAATGACAGTGCAACTGCCTACCAAAAAACACTTCTTGGTAGCTATAGGTAGCATTCCTATATTACTGTATTTTTTTTTATTGAACAAAAGCAAACTCCCCGTGCACCACAGAAGTACAACACGGGGCTTACAGAAGTAAGTTGATTTAATAAAGAAACAGTGAAAAACAAATTAATTAAAATTACAAGATTTTATGAACTTGACAAATGAGTAAAAAAGCAGATTAGATTTAACAAAAACACTGAGTTTCACTGGCCATGTTTTACTTAATTTTCTCAAATCATTTTGAAGACACATTCTTGAATTTTCAAATGAAAAGCAAATGCTCCACATCTTGTGGCTGCTTTTTAGAACACTCATTAGTCCGAAGATGAAACCTATATAGATATTTAGCAAAATTTCCATGGCCAGATAAAAATCGTGTAATTTGGAAGTTTGTGAAGAAAAATAATTCTGAGTTCAATCTATGCTTAATAGTAGGAAAACATTTTTTGGTGTGGCCAGCTTTCTCAGACGAGACATACTCTTCGTTCCACTTAGCAACAAGCTTATCATAATATGAGCCTTTCAAGTATCACTTAGGAATGCTAATTTTTGAAGAGGCATTAGAATACACCCAAAGGGACCAATTTTTATATTAACGAAATATCTAGGCACCAAGATATTGCTAATTTTTTATAACGGTCTGGTCAGTTTTTTTTCAAATGACAAGATTTTTCGTCCATCAAGATCTGGTCAGTTTTGCTAATGACGAGACAAACTCGTCTAGACATCCACTAGGAGGGTTAAATCATGATCAAATGAAATTAGATTTTAATCAAAATGAATTTATCTCAAATGATGTTTATCTCAAATGTCCACTGGCCAGTCCAGAGATGGCAGCCTGCTGACCTCCATCACCCTCGAATTAGAGGGAGCCTATGAATGGTAAGAATTCTCCAAGAGAAATTGTTATGAAGTTCATATATCACAAAAACTTTGTAGTAAGAGAAGAAACTGATTACAATGACTTTAGAGTATTCTCCTTTACCAAGCTGCCTGCCGTTTCATGGGGCTGTCGTGGCTCAGTGGGTATCCCCACTGCCTGCATTAGCAACCTTCGAGTTGGCGTAGGTTCGATTCCTGCCAGGTGTGTCAGTAAAGCTTTCACTGTGTAGTGTCTGTTACTTGATATTGCATGTCTTGTGTCAATTGATAGTGTATTGTGTCTGGCACAGTATGGACAAATATGGCCCTTGCGCCATAGAACCCCAAAAACCAAACCAACCTGCCATTTCATTTCACGTCAGAGATCCATTGTAAATGTATCTCATGGAGCACTGACGATAACCTAAGTTTGTCTAGAATATCGTCTTCATTACAGATGAATTAGATTCAAAAGAAATTCAAATCAAGAATAACTCAAACCTCCGTTTTTAAAGCAGAATTAATAGCCGTATAGAAGCACTAAAAAGTCCCTAAAAGTCAACCCCTTAAAATAAGTATTTACATTGATTCGTAAGCAGCAATTCAAGCAATTAAAAAATATTACCAGTTATGATCCTCTTGAAAAAATATAGCCCTTCTAATAAGTTTCGATAAAATTATAAAATAAATTTTCAATGGATCCCATGTTGGCATTCCGGGCAATGAGAAAGCTGAATTGTTAGCAAAAGCTGGAGCAATTGAACAACCTGGCACAAGAGAAAGTACAGTCCTACTCTCAGGACGACCACCTGTCCGTACTTAAAAAGCAATTGCGCAGATCATCTCCAGTACCTTTTCATCATTGGTACCTCAGTAAAACATCAGGAGAGATGCTTGCCTTCAGTTTGACCCGGAAAACTTTCTCCATACTTGCCAGAGCTCCGATCTGGCCATTTGAAAGAGATATTCTTTGAAATCCTTTCCCACTTGTACAAAGTGCAGCTTATTACCAGCCTCACACATCCTGAATTGCATTGGAGCCATTAATGAAGACATTTTTAAGGACACCATCTGCTTTTCCCAAAAACCTTTCTTTGCAGACTCAATGACTTAGTATAATTTGGTGTTTTTTACACTGGGATAGAGAAGATATAGAATATCAATTCCGATCCTGTCTCCGACATTCTCTCACCCCTTTAAATATTGGATGGAGCTAATTATTATAATCAGTAATTATCCATATGTTAAAATTAAAATTATTCGAAGATTTTATCATTGTCCTCCGTCGATGGCTATAAGCTCAGATCGGAAGATGGAACAAAAGTCTGGATTTCTTTTCTTGATTTTAATCATATGCATTTCCATTTTCAATATTGTGATTCGAGAGAATTGTTGGTAAACATTTTACGGGTATCAAAAATATTGAAATCTCTATTGACATTTATTGAACACCTGAACAACACCTGAGCTGGCACCCAACCCTCCAAACTTCCACACTCGCAACCCTCCTGTTACTAATCCGTCACTCTTCCAATAAGGCGACTGTGGCCCTCAAAAATATGGAAAGGAATTGCTAAGGTTGCAGAAAATGGACAAATTGGAAGGTTCTTAGTTCCTCTCACAAAGGTTATAGGGGTAATAATTCGAATCCAACCAAAGATTGTCATGTACAAAGAGGGCTGGCGCATGTTAAATCTGTCGTGGCCACAAATGTACTCACGTTGGCGTGGTATGGAAGTTTGGAGAGTGGGGTGCCAGCGCAGGTGTGACTTCGTCATCTGACTGTGGTTCAAAATTACGTGATGTTGTCCTCGGATATTTCCTTTTAGGTTTGATCCCGGGTCGCCGCCAATAGTCCGTTGTGTTGCTCCAGTGCGATGTTTATTAAATACCTATCTATTGAACGATACCTTTGAATTCGCTGTACTGTGAATAGTGCTCGAAATAAGGTGAGTGGTCCGTTGTTTTTCTTCCGCGACTGTACTTTTATTTTCTATTTTCAATATTGTAAAGAATTGTCGGTAAAAATTTTGCGCATCAAAAATTTTGAAATCTCTGTTGACATTTATTTTAAAAGAAAATTGAGGTGTTTGAGCCTTCTCCATAAAGTATGAAAAGAAAATTTTCATCGTACGTGGCCTAGTATTAAACTGATTCAGCAGCCTTTCTCATTTAAATCTCCCAGTCGAAACTCCTTAGGTTTCTCTCCGACACGCAGTGATACATCGATGTCGTATTTACAACTAACACGTCTTATAAAATTTTCAAGAATCCAAATGCGCTTTCTTAAAATTCCAGATGAAGAACTCTTAAACAAGCGATAACGTAAAACTGAAACTGCAATGACACGGACAGACTGTCTTGAGCAACCTTTTTGAAAGTAAAACAAGAATCTGAGACATAAAGTAAAAGACATCAGACATTTGGATTGATCGGCTATTTGAAATTCCAATTATAATACGAACTTAGGCATATGCGAGTGTCAGAAACATCACTACACTTTACGTCGAACTAAATTGAATTTTAGAGCTACTCACAAGGAGATGGCTCTTGTTACAGCGCTATTCAGAATAAGCTCGATTTTAAACTCCCGTTTTAAAAAGCTGTTTTCTTTTGAGTTGGATTTCTGCTAAGATTATTTTTATCAAGATCAGGTGCGTAGTGAAAACATTTTTGGAGGAAGCCCCATCTGTTTCTGCTTTTCGGGCCACGGTTGGAAGAGTAACGGATTAGCAACCGGAGGGTTGCGAGTTCGAATCCAACCAAAGACCGTCGTGTACAAAGGGGGTTGGTACACATTGAATCTGTCGGGTCTCAAATATCCTTACGTTGGCTTGCTGTGTAAGTTTGGAGAGTGAAATACCAGCTCAGGTTCTGACCGTGTCCAAAATTAATAGCCCGTTGTGTTGCTCTAGTGCGACGTTAATTAAAATATCTATTTATATTCCTTTTTTATAGTGCTTCACGACACTTCAACTTCCTTCAATTTTATAGATTTTTTTACTATTTATAAAATTTTTTTATAAATTATGACGTGGGAAAAAGCTGTTAACAGTTAGGTACTCCGTAATTGATACGTCCGTTAAATGTAGTGCTTTTTGGTAGACAAAGTAACCCTGTTTTTCAAACGTCTTGCTGCATATTTAGGGGCTGGAACCCTTTAGGCCTTCTATCTAAACACTTATTGGTCATTCATATCTAGGCGAATAGGCAATAGGTTTTTTACTCGTTATGTTTAATCCCTTCCCTTTTAGACAGCCACTTAGCAGACTCTTCTCTTGTAGCATCCCAATAAAAATTGTTACAATACTGAATCGATATTTCGTTTGCAAAATATATTTAAAACTGAATACAAAGTAAATGGTAATTCACAATAAAAATTAACATTTCACTCAATGGTAGGGAGGTATTTCAATTAACGTCGTACTGGAGCAAAACAACGGGTTATTGGCGACGGTCCGGGATCAAATCAGAAGGGAAAGATGCGATGAAACCACGTAACTTTGAACCACGGTCAGATGACGAGGTAACACCTGACTTGGCACCCCACTCTCCAAACTTTCACACCAACTGTACGTTTCAGGCCACGACAGATTTAACGTGGGACAGCCCTCTTTGTACACGACGGTCTTTGGCTGGATTCGAACTTGCAACACTCGCTTGCTAATCCGTTACTCTTCCAACTGGGCTAACGGGGCCCTCAAAAATATGGGAAGGAGTTGCTGAGGTTGCAGAACATGGACAAATTTGAAAGTTCTTAGTTCCTCTCATAAAGGTTACGCGAGGCGCGGTAGCCCAGTTGGAAGAGCATCGGATTAAAAACCGGAGGTTTGCTATTTCGAAACTAGGTCCAGCCAAAGACCGTCGTGTACACGGGGGCTGTTGGGCGTTAAATCTGTCGTGGCCTTAAATGTCCTCACGTTGGCGTAGTGTGGAAGTTTGGAGAGTGGGTTGCCAGATCAGGTGTGATCTCGTCATCTGACAGTGGTTCAAACTGTTGAGGCGTTGTCCTCGCTTCTTACTCTTCGGGTTTGATCCAATAGCCCATTGTGTAGCTCCAGTGCGACGTTAATTAAAATACCTACCGTGAACGAGTAGGCAGAATGGTACATGTTACGGTAAACATTTCCAGCAATTCTCCAGTAACACATAATCTCAAATAGCAAATAAAAATACCTGCATAGTTAAAAATTGAATAGTAACAACGAAGATCTGAAGAGAAACAATTTATGAAGGCGTGATGCTAAATTTTCCTAGCTAAAACTAGTGTCCTGAAAGTTCCCGTACTCCAACTTTAAAAAATCATTTGCCCGTTTATTTTTTTAATTATTGAATTTTATATAGTCTGCTTATAATTTTATGGATTCTTTAATTTTTATCGTTTGGTTTTCTTCTCGCTCAAGTTGTGCGATAATAAAGTTCCATGTCATTTTGTTCTTCATTGCAAAATGAGTTTATCACGCATTCAGAGAATTGCACTTCTTGAGGCTTATTTTGAATGCAAATCATATGAAAGATGTAAAGAATTTTGGCGACATAAATATCCAGATGATGCAATACCGAGTAAAGATACGCTATATCAACTCGTTCGGCGTTTCGTGAGACAGGTTCGGTTGAAGACAAACACAGGAGTGGAAGACCGAGTCGTTACACCAGACTTTGTGCAAGAAACTCAAGGAAGGATATTGCAATCTCCTCATCAATCCGTGAGGCGTTTGTCGCAAGAAATGGGCACATCACGTGGATCGACACATAAGGCTTTAAAAGCTTTGCATTTTCGTGCTTATCGTGTAAAAATGTTACAGGAGCTAAAGTCACCGGACGATGAGAAGCGGCTTTATTATTGCCGATGGTTCCGGAGATTTATTCGCAACAACATCAACATTTTGGACAAAACATTTTTCTCCGATGAGGCATGGTTTCACTTAGGCGGTTATGTGAACGCGCAAAACTCCCGCATTTGGGCGACGACAAATCCCCATTCATTAATGCAAAAACCTTTACATTCTCAAAAAATTGGCGTTTGGTGTGCCGTATCACGCAAAAGGATTGTTGGGCCTCTGTTTTTCGAGTCAACTGTTGATGGCACTGTATACAGAGACCTTATCCAACAATTTGTTGCATTATTAGAAGTGAATGAACGAGATTCTTGGTTCCAACAAGACGGTGCAACCTGCCATACAAGTTATGAAACCATGGGCATGCTTCAAGATTTTTTTGTCGATAGACTCATCTCAAGAAATCTTTGACCACCTCGTTCTCCTGATCTGAGCATCCCTGACTTTTTTCTGTGGGGATATTTAAAGAACAAAGTTTCTGAAGATAATCCCCAAACAATAGATGATCTGAAAACTGCCATTACTCAAAGGATACAAGAAATCACTCCCAGCATCTTGAAACGCGTTTCTAAAAATATGCGCAAACGACTTCAACTTTGCCTCTAAGAAAGGGGCGGAAAATTTGAACATTTATTGTAAATGTGAGTTCAAATTTTTTCCTATGTTATGTTGAAAGTGCTTTTCACCATTAGCATAAAAATAATTGTTTTAAAGTTTGTTGTTTTTGTATAATAAATTCACGAATCGACAGTACGGGAACTTTTAGGACACTCTGTACTAGTTTTTATGTAGTGAAAAGGTTTTTAGTATTTAAAAGGATATTCTCTGAAGAATGTTTAACCAAATTTTAAAATAAAAATCGAAATAAAGTTTTTGTAAGTACCAATGAATGTGTAATAAATATTATCTAAATTTATTAGTCTAATTTTAAAAAAATTTTCAGAAGCCGGATCATTGTTGCTAAACTTGTAAACACAGCATTTTAACTTTTTAAATTTAGTTGCACAACACTCGTGCTTAATTTCTTATTGTAAAGCCATCCCCTCATCAACTTATTTTAATATCCCATTCATAGATGGCGCCTGTATTCAAATACCTCTTAATCAGGTAGGTAGGTATTTTAATAAACTTCGCACTGGAGTACAACAGAGCGGGCTATTGGCGGCAGTCCAGAATCAATCTCGAAGGGAAAGACCAAGGACAACAAAACATCATTTTTAACTACGGTCAGATGAAGAGGTCACACCTGAGCTGGCACCCCACTCTCAAAAATTCCACATCAAGTAACGGGATATATCTTAATCAGAGTAAAATATTAAAAACATGCACATAGAAGGCAATTTTTGAATATTGGGGTATTTCAATTAACGTCACACTGGAGCAACACAACGGGTTATTGGTGACGGTTCGGGATCAATCCCAAAGGGAAAGATCCGAGGACAACACCACGTAATTTTGAACCACGGTCAGATGAATTGAATATTGGTAATTTGATTTGAAAACTTTTTGATATTTGTGTTTTTACCTTTTTCGTGTGTCCAGTCCAAACTGTACTTTTTAGTCATCTGACCGTGATTCAAAATTACGAAGTGTTTTCCTCGGATATCCCCCTTCGGGTATGATCCGGACCGTCGCAGTTGTGTTGGTCCATGAGACGTTAATTAAAAATCTACCTACCTTAAACTGTACTTAATTTCCTAGATGTTAGAACTAGTTCAATGTAACTTTCACAGATGGCACCACATGTTTCAATCATAAATTCAATCTTCATTCATAACTAATAGAAATGAAGATATCAGCTTTAATATTAATCAAGTTTTTATACTGTTAGGTATTTATGGTATTTTTTAATTAACGTCACACTGGAGCAACACAACGGGCTATTTTTATGCTGTAAGGAAATAAGAAAATGAAACTTTGATTTTACAAGAATAATTGATGAAAATGAAGATATCAGCTTTAATATTAATCACGTTTTTTATGCTGTTAGGTATTTATGGTATGTTTTAATTAACGTCGTCACACTGGAGCAACACAACGGGCTATTTTTATGCTGTAAGGAAATAAGAAGTAAATGAAACTTTGATTTTACAATAATAATTGATAGGAATGAAGATATCAGCTTTAGTATTTATCACGTTTTTTATGCTGTTAGGTATTTATGGTATTTTTTAATGAACGTCACACTGGAGCAACACAACGGGCTATTTTTATGCTGTAAGGAAATAAGAAGAAAATGAAACTTTGATTTTATAAGAATAATTGATAGGAATGAAGATATCAGCTTTGATATTTATCAAGTTTTTTATGCGTTTCGGAAACAAGAAGTGAATAAAACTTCGATTCTTCAAGAAAAACCCTTTTTTCGCAAATCATCCAAAATTTATACATAATTTAAAGTATACTAGTGGTCGCCCAGTGGTCGAAATTCGACCATAATTCATTCAATTTTTAAGTTTGAACGTTAATAAGGTTCTTTTGTCAAAGAGTATACCTCTATATTCATTGCATATAATTTTTTTGAATTTTGTTCTATTACGTAAGCTGCGAGCATGTACAAATACGTCATACGAAAAATGCGGTATAGCTTGATTAAGCCATATCTAAAAAACAATAACGTGTTGTTTGACATTTTCTTGGGTTTTTTTTATTGCTATACTGGCCACAGGTTTCGCCAAGGCTACACAGTAAATTTGCCTATCTTTTTTAAATTATATAAAATTTAAATAAAAAAATAAATCCAAAAAATGAAATGAGGAATACGTGCTTCGTATTTTTTTATATATTTTTTATTGAAACAAAAAAAACGGGTGGTTAAAAAAATAAATGTTGTCCATTGAACTTGAAATAGTTCGACAATGAATTTAATGATTCAAAACTTCTGTGTAGACGATGTTTTTTGTAAAAACTCTTTCATCGTTTGCTAAATGCCCTTGACCGTTCGTTATATTCTGAAATATAAAATCTCAAACCATCGAATGATCGAACTCTACTTGCTGCGACGTACAATTGACCATGTGTCAAAACTGGCTGCCTCAATAAAATTCCAATTTTTTCGAATGTTTGTCCTTGAGACTTATTTATTGTCATCGCAAATGCAGGTATAATTAGAAATTGAGTTCTTTGAAAGTTAAATGGTAAAATAGTTCCGGAATATGTTAAATTTATACGTGGAATCTAAATTCTCTTATTGCGTGCGGTTCCAGTTAAAACTTCGCAATTAATAGTATTATGATGCATAAATTTGATGCGCATTCTTGTTCCATTGACTAATGCTTCCTTTGCATTTAAGTTTCTGATCAGCAAAACGATGCAATTAACTTTCAATACTAACTTATGTGGTGGCAAATTATGCCAAATCTCATACTCCTCCCGCGCAATGTGCTTAAAAAGGGGTACAAAGATTTTCTTCGCGTATTAATATATAGATTACAGTATATGAACGTAAACAATGAATGTTTTATTTTGTTTAATTTAATATACACTGCTGGCCACCGTAAATGCAACACCCTGAAGAAAGCATGCAAATAATATGAAATTTACAACATGCATTAGCGGAAGTGAGATATGCAAATGATTAGAATTTCAGCGCAGACGCACATCACGCGCGCCTGTGGCGCCACTTCAAAGCGCTATTTAAGGCTTGGAGATTTCGACGATTTCAAGTACGGCAATTGTGTTTTTCTTGTGGTTTTTTAAAAAAAAAACGATCAATTATGCCTCGTAGAAAACAGCGATCATCTTTTGATCAAGTATCCGAGTTCGACAGAGGAAGGATAGTGGCCTACCGAGATTGTGGATTATCTTTCAGGGAAATCGGTAGTCGTGTTGGACGAAACCAAACAACTGTAATGCGGATATGTGATCGTTGGATGCAGGAGGGTACGACGGACCGACGTGTTCGATCGCATCCACCTCAGTGCACCACTTCACGTGATGACAGGCATATTGTGCGTATGGCAGTGACGGATCGCTCAGCCACATCACGAACCATAGCACAGCACATTCAGTCTGTACCGCATCATCCAGTGTCTGCGCGTACCATTTGACGCCGTTTACAGCAGAGTGGTCTGTCCGCAAGACGTCCATTGTCCGTCTACCCTTGACGCAGAATCACAGACGTTTCCGCCGCCAATGGTGCGATGAAAGAAGGATGTGGACGGCAGAATGGAATGAAATTGTCTTTACTGACGAGTCACGCTTCTGTCTGCAACACCACGATGGTCGGATTCGAGTCTGGAGACACCGTGGAGAGAGGATGCTGAACAGCTGCGTTATGTACCGCCACACTGGTCCTGCACCGGGTATTATGGTATGGGGCGGTATTGGATATCACTCTCGCACTCCTCTAGTACGCATTGCCGGTACTTTAAACAGCCAGCGCTACATCTCTGAGGCGTTGGAGCCAGTTGTCCTTCCTTACCTTCATTGTTTGCCCACAGCCATATTTCAACAGGATAATGCGCGACCACACGTGGCACGCATTGTCCAAGGGTTCTTCGTCAATCGCCAGATTGAATTGCTTCCCTGGCCAGCTCGCTCTCCGGATCTTTCGCCGATAGAAAACATGTGGGCCATGGTTGCTCAACGATTGACCCAGAATACATCCCCAGCTGCCACACCAGATCAACTTTGGCAACGTGTGGAAGCTGCTTGGTCTGCTGTACCCCAAGAACGCATCCAAAGTCTCTTTGAATCAATGCCGAGGCGTGTGGCAGCGGTGATCTCCAACAATGGCGGCTACTCTGGCTACTGATTTTGGCAAGAACCACACTTCACAGAAGTCTATAAATTTAATCATTTGATACTTGGTCAACATGTTATCTACAAAATAAATTTTGTTGTGATATCTCTTATCTTTCTTGGTGTTGCAATTTGTGTGGCCAGCAGTGTATTTGTAACGCATATTATACATTAATTTTATCTTTCTGCACTCGTTCTCCGTATGAACTTTAATTATGCCAAATCTCATACTCCTACGTGCGCGCAATGTGCTTAAAAAGGGGTACAAAGTTTTTTCTTCACGTATTAATATCTTTCTGCACTCCTTCTCCATATGAACTTTAATTATGCCAAATCTCATACTCCTACGTGCGCGCAATGTGCTTAAAAAGGGGTACAAAGTTTTTTCCTCACGTATTAATATATAGATTACAGTATATGAACGTAAACAATGAATGTTTTATTTTGTTTAATTTAATATATTTGTAACGCATATTATACATTAATTTTATCTTTCTGCACTCCTTCTCCATATGAACTTTAATTATGCCAAATCTCATACTCCTCCGTGCGCGCAATGTGCTTAAAAAGGGGTACAAAGCTTTTTCTTCACGTATTAATATCTTTCTGCACTCCTTCTCCATATGACCCTTAATTATGCCAAATCTCATGCTCCTCCGTTCGCGCAATGTGCTTAAAAAGGGGTACAAAGTTTTTTCCTCACGTATTAATATATAGATTAATATCTTTCTGCACTCCTTCTCCATATGAACTTTAATTATGCCAAATCTCATGCTCCTCCGTTCGCGCAATGTGCTTAAAAAGGGGTACAAAGTTTTTTCCTCACGTATTAATATATAGATTACAGTATATGAACGTAAACAATGAATGTTTTATTTTGTTTAATTTAATATATTTGTAACGCATATTATACATTAATTTTATCTTTCTGCACTCCTTCTCCATATGAACTTTAATTATGCCAAATCTCATACTCCTCCGTGCGCGCAATGTGCTTAAAAAGGGGTACAAAGCTTTTTCTTCACGTATTAATATCTTTCTGCACTCCTTCTCCATATGACCCTTAATTATGCCAAATCTCATGCTCCTCCGTTCGCGCAATGTGCTTAAAAAGGGGTACAAAGCTTTTTCTTCACGTATTAATATCTTTCTGCACTCCTTCTCCATATGACCCTTAATTATGCCAAATCTCATGCTCCTCCGTTCGCGCAATGTGCTTAAAAAGGGGTACAAAGTTTTTTCCTCACGTATTAATATATAGATTACAGTATATGAACGTAAACAATGAATGTTTTATTTTGTTTAATTTAATATATTTGTAACGCATATTATACATTAATTTTATCTTTCTGCACTCCTTCTCCATATGAACTTTAATTATGCCAAATCTCATACTCCTCCGTGCGCGCAATGTGCTTAAAAAGGGGTACAAAGCTTTTTCTTCACGTATTAATATCTTTCTGCACTCCTTCTCCATATGACCCTTAATTATGCCAAATCTCATGCTCCTCCGTTCGCGCAATGTGCTTAAAAAGGGGTACAAAGCTTTTTCTTCACGTATTAATATCTTTCTGCACTCCTTCTCCATATGACCCTTAATTATGCCAAATCTCATGCTCCTCCGTTCGCGCAATGTGCTTAAAAAGGGGTACAAAGTTTTTTCCTCACGTATTAATATATAGATTACAGTATATGAACGTAAACAATGAATGTTTTATTTTGTTTAATTTAATATATTTGTAACGCATATTATACATTAATTTTATCTTTCTGCACTCCTTCTCCATATGAACTTTAATTATGCCAAATCTCATACTCCTCCGTGCGCGCAATGTGCTTAAAAAGGGGTACAAAGCTTTTTCTTCACGTATTAATATCTTTCTGCACTCCTTCTCCATATGACCCTTAATTATGCCAAATCTCATGCTCCTCCGTTCGCGCAATGTGCTTAAAAAGGGGTACAAAGCTTTTTCTTCACGTATTAATATCTTTCTGCACTCCTTCTCCATATGACCCTTAATTATGCCAAATCTCATGCTCCTCCGTTCGCGCAATGTGCTTAAAAAGGGGTACAAAGTTTTTTCCTCACGTATTAATATATAGATTACAGTATATGAACGTAAACAATGAATGTTTTATTTTGTTTAATTTAATATATTTGTAACGCATATTATACATTAATTTTATCTTTCTGCACTCCTTCTCCATATGAACTTTAATTATGCCAAATCTCATACTCCTCCGTGCGCGCAATGTGCTTAAAAAGGGGTACAAAGCTTTTTCTTCACGTATTAATATCTTTCTGCACTCCTTCTCCATATGACCCTTAATTATGCCAAATCTCATGCTCCTCCGTTCGCGCAATGTGCTTAAAAAGGGGTACAAAGTTTTTTCCTCACGTATTAATATATAGATTAATATCTTTCTGCACTCCTTCTCCATATGAACTTTAATTATGCCAAATCTCATGCTCCTCCGTTCGCGCAATGTGCTTAAAAAGGGGTACAAAGTTTTTTCCTCACGTATTAATATATAAATTATGTTTCAAGATTTGAAGCTCAGGACTGCTCTAGTTTTCAACTCTCAGATGGCGCCACGAGCTTTGTTTTTTAATTTTCGAGGTAGGTAGGTTGGTATTTTAAATAACGTCCGACTGGAGCAATAAATGGGCTATTGGAGAAATTATTAAATACCTACCTCTTCTCGTTTTCTAGAAACCACAACGGAATTAGGATTGAGACTAATCCTTCCAAGAGGAAGGAAGTGCCTCATTTCCACACAATGTCTTTTTATTAACGTGATTTAATGTCCTTTGCAACTCAGTCGCAGCTTAGACGCGATTTGGCCACTGGCGAGGGCTGTGACGACAGGCTGGTTAATTGTTTCTCGCCAGTCACCCTTCAATTGGCCGGAGTTAAGTTGTTGAAAACAGTCCTGAGCCTAATTGCTGGCCGATTAGGCTTGTTTAAGCGTTCTGCTAGGGGTGTTTAAAATGACACTAATTGGTTAAAGTGCCGTGATTAAAAATCGTGAGTGGTAGGTTTGTGGTTCGTTGATCGTAATGGATCCCAAATGGACGATGGTTGATTGGATTTTTATGACGCAAAAGCCATATTGGGCCATGTTGCGCCAGGAACGAAGCATACAATATCAAGTAATGGACATACACACAAAGAAAATTTTACTGACACAGAAGAGGGTATTTCAATTACCATCGCACTGGAGCAATACAACTGGCAACTTATATAATTAAAAATTTAATCTTTTTAATAAAATTATCGGGTTAATCCAGTTGGAAGAGCATCGGATTAACTGGAGGGTTTCAAGTTCGAAACTAGGTCCAGCCGAAGAGCATCGTGTACGTGGGGGGGGGGTGCACGTTAAATCTGTTGTGGCCTCAAATGTCCTCACGTTGGCATGGTATGAAGGTTTGGAGAGTGTTGTTACCGCTCAGGTGCTATTCTCGTCATTGAAAATTAAAAGGCCTAGTTCTGGTATTTTTCCTTTCGGATCCCTTCGTTGCCAATAGCCCGCTGTGTTGCTCCAGTGCGATGTTAATACAACCTACCTACCTACCATATGTTTATTTCACTAACGTGCGTGTCACAGAAATCGACGGTTTGATTTCTGTCCTGTGTATTGTATTCCTCCCTGGGTGTATTTCTCTGTTCTGTGTCAGTAAAACTTTCATTGTGTCCCTTACTTGATATTGTATGTCTTGTATCTGGCACAGCATGGCCAAATATGGCCCTTGCGCGATAAAAACCTCAAACCAACCACAGAAATCGATGATAGTCACCAAATAAATTCTTCACCAGTCGGATTACAGAAAATAATGAGAAATCTGGAAGATAGAAATCAGCACACAAAAAGAAAATATGAGCGAATGCGAAATTTTAGCGGCAAAAAATACCTTTGAACAAGTAAATCGCATGAAATTGTAGTATAAGTTCAGAATTTAACTGTGGTAACGTAACTGATGTGTACTTTCTGACATGGAAATAAGATTGATTCGTTGGTTTTGAGTTTCATGTGCCAAAACTGAGCCAAATACAAGATAAAGTCAAGTAATAGACGGAATAAATAGCACACACAAGCGACTATGTTTACTGACACTGAAGAGAGAAATACACCCATGGTAGGTATTTTAATTATCGTCGCACTGCAGCAACACAACGGGCTATTGGCGACGGTCCGGGATCGAACCCGAAGGGAAAGACCGACAACACCACATCATTTTGAACCACGGTCTGGTGACGAGGTCACAACTGAACATCCCACTTTCCAAATTTCCACACCACGATAACGTGAGGACATTTGAGGCCACGACAGATTTAAGGTGCACCAGCCTCCCTTTGTTCACGACGGTCTTTGGTTGGATTCGAACTCGTAACCCTCCGGTTGCTAATCCGTTACTCTTCCAACCGGGCTACTGCCGCCCATACACCAAGGGAGGAATCGAACCTTAATCGTCTGCAACTCACAGGTTGCTAGCACAATGTACACACTCACTGAACCACGATGACGTTATGTAAATAAGAATTAACGCCAATTAAAAAAACGAAATGCTCTTATATATTATTGGATAATTTTACTTCATTTATTGACATGAAATCCAATTATGTGAATGTGTATGGTGTTATATTCATTATAAATAGATTGGCATAAGATATGAAATGCGAGTAGTGACATTTTGCCATTAATAAATATAAGCAATTAAGAAAGTTTTGCCATCAATAAATATAAGCAATTAAGAAAGTTTTGCGCAGATTCTAAACACGGGTTTGCTAGTGACTTGTAAAAATTCTTGTATTGAGAAAATGCAATAATTAATTTAACACAAGGAATTTTTAATCATAGTTTTAATAGACTTCCTCAGCAACATTTTCTTATTGCATCCCGTATTTTTATATTAAACGAAACAAAAGATAATATAGCTTGCAATCTTCGAAAAAATGTCGCTTATCAAAATTGTTCAATTCTTATTATTTTGTAACTCTTCATTTAGGTTTCCATAAGGATCTTTAATGTCTCCTTATACGTATTATTATCATTTCAGTTATATGCAGCAACACTTTTATAAATGCAGATGCTTGTCTGTTACGATGTCTCTTTGTAATTATTAAATGTCTTGTTAGTACACTCTTATTTCAATATCACAAGACAACAAAGAAATTCATGCAATGTATCATTTAATCTCATACTATATATGGCATTATCTTATTAAACACTATTTTCTGGTTCATAAATAGTAACAATGAATCTTTCGAGAGAGAAATCTTACTTTCGTTGATTTCTACGGTAATTCATCGCAGATTCAGAAGTAAAACTCGCTCAGACTTCCGCATTTAACCAGGAAAAAAAATCGTGATACGAATTCAGACTTTACTATCGACTTAATTTTCCCCGATCTGGATTAAATAAATGTTCGCTCTGAAGAGGTTAAATTCGCTCCAATCTGGTAACTATCCTGCCATAATCTTTACATAAACAGAATATAACCTAAGCGAACTTCAAACTCCTTGGAACGCCCCATTACACAATTGCATTCAAAAGGATTAGAAATTAAATGTGATTTTAAAATATGCCACGTGCTCAAACATTCATTCCATGATAATCATGAAATGCAGTGATGGTAATTGCTACAAAGTGTTGATCTTGGAGCAGGTAAATTAATATTTTGGAGCAGCCAGACTGTCTTTTGGAACAGCATATCAAAGGAGCAGTGGGAGATATTTTAATAATGAAACTACTAAAATTCAGGTTTTTAAACTTTAAACATATGACTGTATGAATGATAAACAATAAACATAATTGTAAACTATTACAAAATTCATTTTAAATACTTACTAAAATTGATGAAATATATACTATAATGAATAAGAAAAACATACATAAAAACTTACCAAGCGTTTTCCATTTCCATAAAGTTATGTGCAAGGTAAGAAATAACTTTGACATTAACATGACTAATAAACATTTTATTAAACAAAAAATACGATTTTCTTTTCTTATGTTTGTTACATTCCAACTGCGCCTTTCTGTTTTCTTCTAAGGCTATTGTTTTAGACATTCTATCTTTACCTTCTTTAAAAAGAATCTGTCCGCTTTCAACAGCACTCGTCTGTCTGCAATACCTTGTGAAATCTTGCTTTCATCATGATTTAATAGTTTTTGAGAAAGTTCCTTTTGCAATTCAATTTACTTCGACTTTAATTTTAAATCTTCCTCATTATGGCAAATATTTTCTACTTTTCTTTTTTGTTCTGATGCTAACAGCCTTAGTAACTTGAAAGTTCTTTATGCTTTCTGTATTAGTAAAATGCGACTTAATTTGCCTTATACCATTTATACTGTCTAGTCAGATTACTCCTATTTTCCAACATGCGATTGTTCTCACTGAAGCCTCTTTCTACATCAGTATCCATGCGATAACTTAAGAGACTTGACAAAAATAGGCAAAATCTCAAACTTAAACTTGTCAGATGATTCTCTTATATTAAATATATTCCTCCAATAATGGTCTATACGACTACATGTTGAAACTTCTGGAAAATGAAAGCTATCAATAGTTTCACATTGATATTTGATCCATTCATAATAGAGCAGATCCTTCACTTGGTTTTACAATAAATGGAAAAGATGCTGCTAAAAACTTCAAAGAGCTTAAAGATTTTTCTCCAGTTCGCTTCATGGCATGAAGGCAAGAAAGTAATTCTTACATAGCGGGGGAAGACCTCAAGAGTGAATTTTATTATTACTCGAACGCGATTTGGAGCAGCTCGGGCGCAATCTTAGCAAAAACGGGCGTTTTGGAGCAGTCTGGAGCAGGCAATACGCTATGGCGCATGCTGGCGCAATTTGAGCAGCATTACCATCACTGAAAATGTAATACTCTTTAAACAACATCGGACCGCGGTAGCCTGGTTAGAAGAGTAACGAATTAGCAACCGGAGGGTTGTGAATTCGAATCCAACCAAGGATCGTCGTATATAAAAAAAGACTGGTGCACGTTAAATCCATCGTGACCTCAAATGTCCTCACGTTGGCGTGGTGTGGAAGTTTGGAGAGTGGGGTGCCAGTTCAGGTGTGACCTCGTCATCTAACCGTGGTTCAAAATTACGTGGTATTCTCTTTGGATCTTTCACTTCGGGTTTGATCCCGGACCGTCGCCGATAGCCCGTGTGTCGCTGCAGTGCGACGTTAATTAAAATACCTAGCTGCCTAGCATTTAAATAAGCATTCTTATCCTCTATTAAAAATAGCATATATTTAGGGCACTAGTTTACTATGAAATTGAGCTTGATCAGCACTCATTCCAAAGGCTCAATAACCAGGTGAGCTTATCTACAGCATCGGAGCGTGAGAATGTAAACTCTTTCCAGCAATTGCAATAAGGTGATTCTACACGACAGAAAGCTTTCTGGAAACATGTGACATACTTTCAATTTCGCTTTGAGCTTTTATTTTTGAGATACCCAACAAATGCATATTTTCAATGCATTCGTTGTCTGCGCGGAAACCTAAAACACCCTTATATATTGAAGTAAATATCTCAGAGGAATTGTTCTTTAAAATCTTTTAATCGCTTTTATAATCAACGTAACCAAAGGATTAAGAATGTAAAAGATTTTAGGTAATCAAGGAACACAAAATAAATTACAACGTGATTCTTGTACTTGTTAGCTATTCGATAAATATCTATTCTCGTCGGGATCAGGTTTAACCAGCTTCAAACAACAAAAACAGTACGCAACAGTAAGACAACAAAAACAGTACGCTTAAGATAAATAAATTATAGCGAATAGATTAACCTCAGAGCCGGGGACCAGATACGGCCCATGCTATATACACATATGCATAGCGTGGGCCATATCTTGTCTCCGGGAATATGCTATGTATATATATATATATAAGCTATGTATATATATATATATATATGCTATGTATCTATATACATATGCTATGTACAAGGTGAGTATAGATTGTTTTTACAAAATAAGAGGGGTGATAGTACCCATCCAGACGAGCCATAATTAGCATGGAACATAGGATCGCATTCCACTCTGAGAGGCAGAAAAGAGTCAAGTCGAAACGCGTCGAGCATGAACAAGTCATCGCCTCTGACGTCGTTTTGTACCTGCCTACGTAGCATATCTCCTAAGCAAGATGGCCTGGTCTGGGGGCACATGAAATGTTTAGTGTACCAGACGCCTGTGGACTCGGCTGAAGATCTCGTAGCGAGAATCGGGGTTGCCGCAGACAAAATTAACACACCACCAGGAATCTTCGAGAGCCAGTCATTTCCTTCGCCGGTGTGAACTGTGCAACGACACGCCACTTTGAGCACTTGCTGTGAGTTTTTCTCTGATCAATCAATCAGATTGTGCAACTTTTGGTATCGTTCATTCGCTTTCCCAACACTGTTCATGTTGAAATTCTAATTTGACTCTTTTCAGCCTCTCAGAGTGGAATGCGACCCTATGTTCCATGGTAATTATGGCTCGTCTGGATGGGTACTATCACCCCTCTTATTTTGTAAAAACAATTTAGACTCACCCTGTATATATAAATATATATAGGCCATCACCAAAAGTCAGACAAGAAAAACCTAACCCGAATCAAAATGCATGTAATAACAAACAAAACAAAATAACGACCCTTTAGATGAACAGTGCTGAAAGCCACAGAACAAACGGATGGAAATAAGTAGAAACTACCAGAGAAATAAATTTTTTGATGAGAAATAAGAGAATAAGGTGTGTAAATGTGAAGGGAGTGAGCCCGCTTACTTTGTCAAGGGGAATAAAGCAGGAGTCCCTTTTAAGAAAAGAAGCTTTGAGTTTTTTCTGCACTTGTGTGAGGCTTAGCGAAAGAAATCAACACGAGTTACCCCCGAAAACTCAAGTAATTGTTTCTTAATATATTATATACTGGGTCGGTGCAAATGAAATGTCCGGAAAATGACCATCACACTTCGATGGCGATAACTGAAAAAGTACAGTACCTGACCTACTCGAAATAATCTCCCTCTGAATTGACACTGTTGCCACCTTGTCTGACAAGGCCATGATCCCAGAACGAAAATAGTGTTGTCGCTGAGATGCGAAGAAGTCATCAACTGCACGGTGAACCTCCGTATCTTGGGTGAACCGTTTGCCAGACAGAAAGCGATCTAGGTGACGAAACAGATGAAATTTGTAGGTGACAAGTCAGCGGAATAGGGGGAATGAGGCATCGCTTCATAGCCCAACTCACGTAGTGACAGCATCGTCCGTTGTGCGACATGATGACGTGCGTTATCTTGCAAGACGAGAATGCCATGCCTGTTTATCAAAGCTGGTTGTTTCACCTTCAATTTCGGGTGCATCGATCGTAATTCCTCACAATATCGCTTTGAAGTGATGGTTTGGCCTTTTGGCAGGAAACTGAAATGAATTATTCCAGCTGTAGACCACCATACAAGAAGCATAACCTTTCTGGGATGCAAGGGTGGCTTGGGATGGCGTCCAGGAGGCTGTGCTTTGCTC
Organism: Meta bourneti; assembly: GCA_933210815.1. Taxonomy (NCBI): domain Eukaryota; kingdom Metazoa; phylum Arthropoda; class Arachnida; order Araneae; family Tetragnathidae; genus Meta; species Meta bourneti. The sequence goes on from OW119924.1 coordinate 106,028,846, forward strand.
AACCATTGTACAGATCGTTTCCGATTGTCATAACGGACCCATTTCTCGTCTCAGGTAACGATTCGCTGCAGCAGAGGTTCTCTCATTCCTGGTAAGGGGTGATGCAGACTTCCAAACGTCTCATCTTGTTGGCAATTGTCAATTCATGAGGCACCCAAGAATCCATCTTTTTGACCTTACAGACTGCAGCCAGACGGCGAACAACTGTAGTGTGGTGGACACCTAGCTCGGCTGCTATCTCATGTTTTCCGCGGTTCAGCTTCAACCACACTTAGCAGAACATCGTCAGAAACTGCAACTTCTCGAAGATAAAGTGGTTCGTTTTTCAGGTCCATATCTCCACTTCGAAACTTCGCAAACCATCGCCGAATGGTTCGTTCATTGGCTGTATTCTCCCCGAATGCTGTGTTAATGTTTTGAGCAGCAACTGCAGCAGAATGTCTCAGTTTAAATTCGTAAAGGAAGACGACTCTCAAATCTGAGTTTTCTATGTCGAATTTGGAAGCACCTTACGCCCAAACAAATTAAATCTGGAACTTGTACTTCACACGCGTGATAGCGATTTATAGCAGCTCTGTGACGTAAGAAGCTTGTAGGTACTTATGACTTTTAGCTGTATGGGGGTCATTCCCAAAGCTATTTCTCATCGGACATTTCATTCGCACCGACCCAATATTATACAGAAAAAAAATTATATAGTTCTGATATAAACCATCTCTTTAATTACTTTGATCACTTCACAATATATACGCAAGATATATACACATACCCAAAAATTAAGGATAATGCATTCCGAAATCAATCCGGCGCCAAGTACCGGCACCGAAGTACCTCTAATGGCAAATGAATATTCCACAGGTATGTGGAATAAAAAAAGAACATCCACACTTGCCTCGTGGTGCTGCTGGAAATAAAGGAAATGTGGTGAAAAGATGCTTTTGTGAATACAATGTAGATTTTAGTTATTGTGGGGAAAAACAGTTTTCACTCTGTTAAAAGCAACCTAATAGGGAATGTGCTGACTTCTGACATTACAGCGTGCAGACACGCTTCTCACAACGCTATCCAAGAGTTCCTATGGCAGAGTCCCATTCATGCACCAGAGCACGTCTTTGCTCTCGTGTGGTCCTTGGTGGTGGTATATACTCTGCAATCTGGAAAGCATCCCAAGCATGCTCTATTGGATTGAGATCAGTTGATCTTGCTCGATGCTTAATTTTTGGACATGTGTATTGATTGAACAAGGATAATTGGTTTCTGCCATGAATCGAATGGGATGGGATGGTATTTTAGTTATCGTCGCACTGGAGCAACACAATAGGGTATTGGCGAAGGTCCAGGATCCATCTTGAAGGGAAAGATTCGAGGATAGCACTACGTAAATTTTGAACCACGGTCAGACGACGAGGTCACACCTGAGCTGGCACCCCACTCTCCAAACTTCCACACCACGCCTTGTACACGACGGTGTTTGGTTGGATTTGAACTCGCAACCCTCCGGTTGCTAATCCGTTACTCTTCCAACTGAGATCCGGAAAATCCTTTCTAATATTTCCATTTTCTTCACTAAGCCTTACCTGCCCTGAGTTTCAAAAGAAAACCGAGCGCCGATATAACCGATGAATAATTAATTAAAACGCACACCGTAGGCAAAAGGGGAGCAGGCCTTTTGCACAACTAAAATTACACGCGTGTAATTGTTTAAAGAAACAATGATCACCTCTGAGTAAATGGGCCAGTAATTTCCCGAAGTAGACTATGGAAACACTCCGATTCATTGTTTCGATACGCCCAGTAGTTGCACAAATAAACAATGCGAATCTGATGTAATTATTCCAATTTCTGAGTGATGCATTAGCACGAGCCCAGCGGCAAACAATAAGGGGGAAATAAACACGTCTTTGTGTGTGTGTTTGTTTCATTTTCTCGAGATGATTTTAGGGATTTTGGCCGTTGCATAAGAATGGTAAATTGTCACGGAATGAAGTGTTATGAAGACGTAACGAGGTCTGACCGCCCAGTTTGCAGTGAAAGATACTGTTTTCGAAGTTTATTCTCTGGATCAATCTGGAAGTTGATTAAAATCTGAATGGATTCAGGAAGCGAATCATTAGGGAAGACTGATTTTCAGGTTTCTAGAATCTGAATTTTAGACTCTTGTTTTTTACAAACCTAATTAGCTTTACTAAAGGTGAAAGGCCGTGAAAAAAAAGAATTGATAGACATAAATACTTACAGTAGTGCTACATTCAATTTTATGAAGAAATTGATAGGCAGGTAGGTAGTTAATTAACGCCACACTGGAGCAACACGATGGACTCTTAGCGACGGTCCGGGATATAACCTGAAGGGAAATATCCGAGGACAACACCTCGTAAGTTTGACGAGAGTTTAAGTAGATGACGAGGGCAACACTTGAGCTGGCACCCCACTCTCCAAACTTCCACACCAAGCCAGCGTTAGGACGTTTGAGGCCATGACAGATTTAACGTGCATCAAGTCCCACGTACATGACAGTCTTCGGTTGAACCGAGTTTCAAACTCGCAACCCTCCGGTTGCTAATCGGTTACTCTTCCAACTAGGCTACCAGAAATTGATAGGAATTCGGATGAAAATCTACTGTTCCAAAGTGCAGCTTAGTTTAAAGCTAAATCAAATTAATTCATTCGCATTTGATAATTAACTTTGAGCCACGTGAGAAATATTGATTACAAAGTAGTTGCTAAATCAGGTTGGGGTTCATTCAACTTGTGAGAATTAACTGAGAAATATTTTGATTATATATATATATATATAAAGCAGAGTTGGCGTCTGTCTGTTCTCTATAGATTTATCTATACAAATCTACACCATTTGACCAATCCACACCAAATTTGATACACGTATTCTTTGGAATCCTGCGGGTAACGTAAGCTACATATTAACCCCCGTACTATCGGTCTTGTGTGTGCAGTGGGGGCTTAAAACACTATTCGAAAACCCCATAGGAATAACATTGCGTATTTATATACGATCAATGTCCGACGAATTTACACCAAATTTAGTATATTCATTCTTTAGAATTTTGCAGGACACATACGCTGTATATAATCCCGTTCGATTTGTCCTGGGTCAGCAGGGGAGGCTAAAACAATCCGAAATCCCCATAAAAACACCATTGAGTATTTTTAGGACCACTGTCAGACCAATTCACACCAAATTTGGTACATTCATACTTTAGAATCCTGCAGGAAGCATAGGATATATATTAACCCAATCGGATTTGTCCTGGGTCTCCAGAGGAGGCTAAAAACAATTCGAAATCCCATAGAAACAACAGAGTATTTTTACAATCAATGTCCGACCATTTACACCAAATTTGGTATATTCATTCTTTAGAATTTTGCAGGATACATACGCTGTATTTTATTCCCGTTCGATTTGTCCTGGGTCAGCAGGGGAGGCTAAAAACAATGCGAAATACCCTTAGGAATAACATTGAGTATTTACACGATCACTATCAGATCAATGGACACCAAATTTGGTTCATTCATTCTTTCGACGATTGCTGGTAACGGAGTTTAGATATTAACTCCCGCTCGGGGGATTTGTCCTGAGTCTGCAGAGGGGGCTAAAAGAATTCTAAATCCCCATATACATCACATTATTTTTATGATCACTTTCAGATCAATTAACACCAAATTAGATGCATTCATTCTATAGAATCCTGCGGGAAACATAATCTAGATATTAACCACCGTTCCATTTTTCCTGGTTCTGTAGAGGTGGCTAAAACAATTCAAAACCCCATAGGAATAACAGCGAGTAATATTACGATGAATCAATTCAACCCGAGCAATGCCAGGTCATTCAGCTAGTATTGATTACAAAGTAGTTGCTAAATCATATTGGGGTTCATTCAACTTTTGAGGATTAACTCTAGCTCACATGAGAAATATTTCCGTTACAGAGTAGTTGGCAAATGAGATTGGATGAATTCATCTTTTGAGAATTAACTACGAACCATAGGTGAAAAATAAAGCTGACAGTATGTAATTTCGAGTACGTTACGAGTTTTTACATAAATTGTGTTCTGTCCCCAAAGCTCTAAAAGGTGTTCCACGATCCCAGCGCATAAAGCATATAGGTCAATAAGGTTTTTATCTTTATTTTTACTCGATGTACTTTGATTTCACGGTAAATTGAACAATCAAACACAGTCGGGTTACGAGCAAAAAACGAGAGTGCGTTAAGGTTAATTTTAAATGAATGGTCAAAAACATGCGTTTCCATAAAAAAAAACTCAACAGTTGTTTCACGCTCTGATTCGCATTACCCCTGAGAAAGACGTGACAACAAGCAACGAATTGTCAAGAATGTAGGCACAATCTCAATTGAAACTGCGTGTTAATCGCCAGGCTTATTCGTCGGTTGCTTTTCTTAATAGAGAAATGGTGAAGTGTCATGGATTTCATCACTTTTTCATATTTGGATCAGAACTGGAATCGTTTCTTGGGCAAAAAAGCGATGGATTTGCACATTTCGTCGCAAATTCCCATGAAAAACTGCAATGTGAAATTTCAAAGACATCGTGACATTCAGGAAAAACCAGATTTGGCAATTGAAAGAACACAATGAGTTTCTAAAATATTTCTTTTTGTAACGTATTAATTCTCAAACGTTATTTTCAAAATTACTTGGTGTCCTCGATGTTTCCCTTTGGGTTTTGATCCCTGATCACTGGAGCAACAGAATGGGCTATTAATGAAGATCCGGGACCAATCCTGAAGGGAAAGATTCAAGAACAACACCACGTAATTTTGAATCACGGTCAGATGACGCTTTCATCCCACTTTCTCCAAACTTCCACACCACGCCAACTTGAGGACATTTGAGACCACGACATATTTAACGTGCACCAGCTCCCTTTGTACACGATGGTCTTTATTTGGATTCGAACTCGCAACCCTCCGGTTGTTAATCCGTTAGTCTTACAAACGGGCTACCACGCCCCCTCCCCTTGGGGCAAAAAAAGGTCGGTAACTATTACTACTTTCTTGTAAAAGAATCAAAATTGCCTACTTTTTGTCAGATCGGCAAAAAATTGAAATACATTTTTTGAAGTGACGTAGAAAGTTAGTAATTAGTTAAGGCACGTCAAGAGATGAAAATCGCTGAATTGGAAGATAAAATATGTTCAAGGATTAATTTTTCATGGTAAAAAAATAAAATTTACGTTTTTACAGCCTTCAAACTATAATCTTTCTGCTATGCAAGTGTTGTAACCGTTTCTTCCTAATGTAAAATGTACTTCCTAATGTCATTTTTCGGAGTAGCTAAATCGTCATCACCATGGTTCAAAATTACGTGTTGTTCTTGGATCTTTCCCTTGGGGATTGATCCCAAACCGTCACCAATAGCCCGTTGTGTTGTTTCAGTGCGACGTTAGTTAAAATACCTACCGAGTAGCAAAACGGGGACGCGGAAGAGCATCGGATTAACAACCGGAGGGTTAAAAGTTCAAAACTCGGTCCAGCCAAAGACCGTCGTGTAAATGGGTGACTGGTGCACGTTAAATCTTTCGTGGCCTCAAATGTCCTTACGTTGGCGTGGTGTGGAAGTTTGGAGAGTGGGGTGCAGTTCAGGTGTTACTACATCATCTGACAGTGGTTCAAAATTACGTGGTATTGTCCTCGGTAGGTAGGTGTTTCAATTAACGTCACACTGGAGCAACACAACGGGCTGTTGGTGACGGTCCGGAGTTAATCCTGAAGGGAAAGATCTGAGGACATCACGTACTATCGAATCAAGGTCAGATGACGAGGTCACATCTGAATTGGTACCCCACTCTTCAAACCTTCACACCACGCCAACGTGATTTTTGGGAACTACAGATCTAACGTGCACCAGCCTCCTTTGTACACGACGGTTTTTGGTTGTATTCAAACTCGCACCACTCCGGTTGCTAATCCGCTGCTCTTGCAACTGGGCTACCGCGGCCCGGTATTGTCCTCGAATCTTTCCCTTGGGGATTGATCCCGGACCGTCGCCAATAGCCCGTTGTGTTGCTTCGGTGTGACGTTAATTAACTACCTATTATTGATTTGTTCCCAACTTAAAATATATGGATATTTCCTTTCTTTTTCATCTGGTTCAGTGAAAAAAAGGAACACATGTGAAATTTTCTTCACTGTAATATCTTACTAAAAGTCGTGTATTTCCTGTTTTCTCATTAGTATGAAAAAATAAAGTTAAATTCCGTAACATATTCGAAAATTAACAGACATAATTTTTGTAGGTAAAATAAAAAGAAATTTTTTTAAATATATAAATACTTGGTTTGATAAAATAGACGTTTCATACCGATTACATTTCTTTATATTTCTATATATATATTGATTATATTTCTCAGAAATAACTGCTTAATTTAAACATTGTACCAGGAATTGCCCCGAAACTATCTGGCGAAAGATTTACCTGTCTAGAAGGGTACTCCAAGGAAGAATTCCAACAGGAGACCACCTGTCTTCCTGGAGGATTTTGGGGCAAGTCGCTCAGCTTGTTTGCTTCCAGAGGGAAATCCGAAAACCCCGTGTAACTAACCCCCTAATCTCCATTTTCCAGGTGATTCTCAAACAAATTCTGAAGCGTATCTTCGATATCTGACGAAAACCGGTGTTTTCATCGTAGAAAAGCAGTTGGTGATACAGCCAAATACGATCCTAAACCAGTGGATCAGGGTCTATGGAAAAATATAAAACATCATTGTATGGGTAATATTGAATTCGGTTAACTTGAATTGCCTCCATCTTGAATGACAACGCAATTAAGAGTGAATATAGAATTCCATAGAGATTGAAAGGCTGAAACTTACTCATTTTGAACCCAACATTGCTAATCTTGTCAAGGGTCACGAAGCACACCTTTCGCATTGACAACGTTAGTAAATCGTATACTAAGTTAATGAGTCTTATTTTCATATACATAAGGAAGATTGTATTATTGTTATTTTGTTATCTAAATTAAATTTATATTTTATACATTATTCATCCCTCCTATCAAATATGTAATGCTAAGAAGAACGTCAAAAACAAAAAGGTATCCCTTTGACATTAAGCTATTATAATAATATATACTATATTATACATACAATAAACATATACTATAAAGTAAACCATCTAAAAGCACACATAAGCGTCTGTTTTTCTTGTCCTATTACAATTACTTAATAGTAAAATAGAGGAAGTCGATAAAAAGTCAAGAAAGTCTTGAAGGGGTCAAAGATGTTTGGCGACCCCTGTCCTAAACGTTTTCATCGCCCCGAAAGCTTTTAAAAACTCTCAAATCCTAATTGGATTAGACACCTATTTACACTTCGCCACACGTCATCAATCACCTCTAATGTCCAAACACACTTTTCGTGAAAGAGAGAAAAAAAACCGTTGAATCGGCCATTAGTTTGGGTGAGAGGAAAGTAGGTTCATGGGGCGATTTTCCGCCACGGGTGTTTGAAGTCATGACGAAATCAATGGCTTGTTATTTGAGAATAGAACTCACTTTCGGTTGATTTGCTGCTGCGTGACGAGGACGGTCACACGTTATGAGTTAAGACAAGGGAGATCTCAGTTTTGTTTCGCTTCAGATACCTCGACTATCCAGCGAGGTTTTTCCCAAATTCCGTTTCTCCTTCGAGGTTGTTTGTTAATCATTTGTACTGGGTTAAGCTTAGGGATGTAAATTTCTTTGGAAAATAATCGAGAATCTCAAAGTCCTATTCTATGGCCTCATCGTGGCGAGAGTGTGAAACGGGTAGCACAGGCGAAGTACGTCGGGAGTATATACTCCTAGTAGGACCAAAGGCGTGAAGGCTGTGCTGCTTTACCCGGGTAACGTAAGAAGGTGAAAGGGCGACTAAGTCGGACTGTAGAGATATGACTCCCAGATCTTATGATCAAAAACAGACACGCTCTACCCATGTCATGGACTTGTGAAAAAATACTTCATCTCAGAGGACGACCACCTGCATTTGCATTTGCGCAGATGCATTTGCGTGGATCATCTCCAGTACCTTTTCATCACTGGTAACTCAGTAAAACACCAGGAGAGCTGCTTGCCTTAAATTTGCTCCGGAAAACTTTCTCTATGCTTGCCAGGCTCCGATCTCGCCATTTGAAAAAGATGATATTCTTTGATGGTCAGAAATCCTTTCCCACCTGTACAGATTGCAGCTCATTACCGGCCTCTCCCTCACACATCCTGTGTTACATTGAAGCCATACATGAAGACATTTTTAAGGATCCATTGCCCAAAAACAATTTTTTGCACACACTCAATGACTTAGTGTAATTTGTTTTTTTTACACTGGGATAAGAAAGAATAGAGAATTGACTTCTAAAGGCATTAAAACATAAAAAATGTCTTGCAATATATCTTTAATCGATGAATGAATACATCACAAGTTTAAAGTGTAGTTCTTCTGAGGCAAATAGTAGAAATAAGATAAAACATTTTTTGTACATGAAGTAAACATGTTATTTGTTTTTTCTCTGCTCTTTTCACCAATTTTGCTCGAAGTGAGAATAATTGTTTACTTTGACAATGTGAGGTTATTTTCGAGTTCCCTCAAAAGAGTTGGTATTTAATATGTATCCAACCAATAAAAGTTTAATGTTAGCACGGCACAACTATATACAGAAATATGGGGATATGTGTTGCTTATCATACATCTAGACTTTACCGTGACAGCAGTATTATCAGGAATATGTGAGAAAAGTATCATGTTTCCAATAAAAACTACCAATTGTAAATAATTTCTATAAAACAGTGCTTAGATAATTATATTGTGAATTATACATAAAACGGCAGCAGCATTATCAGTAACATGTGAAAAAATGTCATGTTTTCAAATCAAAACTATCAATTGTAAATAATTTCCATGTGAAACAGTGCTTACATAATTATATTGTGAGAGAGAGAATTATACATAAAATAAGCTTCAGGTTCATTATAATTTTTTCATAAATGAGATAGAAAGTTCTCGAATATTCTCCACATTTTAATGTATGCAGAATTTTATCGTTCTCGGAGGAATATTCTCGGCTATCAACTCAAGTTGAGCTATGTGTTAAAAGTAGTTCAAATTATCGTTTGCATTTTAGTTATTTTCATATTTTTGTATAATTTGGTTTCCTAAGAATGGCAACTGTGAGAGAGATCACATAGCTCTGCTCTTGCAAGAAACCAAGATGTTCTCTTCGTGCTTTCCAAACAGGATATCTGATAAGGCAGCCGTGTAAATATTTGCATGTAGAATTTATGGAGTCAGATCAAATAAAGTATTTTTTGTAGAGAATGACTGAATAATTTGATTCAGGGAGTCTCGCAACACTTCTAAAAACTATTTTGTAATTCAGTAGTATTTGTAGCTGAGCAAAACTGTTCAGTAAAACTCGCTGATCACTAGATCAACGAGTCTTAAGTCAAGCAGTTAGTATTTGTAATTTATTATCCAGGAGTCATGGGTATTGTTTTCTTCAACGGTTTGAAGTTCCATGTTCAAAAACAAAAAGGGAAAGATTTCAGGGCTCATTGACATTTAGTCAAGCGCGGTAAATTAACAGGCTGTTTATATTTTTAATTCTCTTCATTTTTATTCCTTTCCTTAAACGCCATTTGTGTGGCAACACATCAATATCATTAAAATATTTTTAATTGAGATGGAAGATTTCTATTGGGTCTGTTGTCAAACTTTAGCTTAGCGCTAATTTATTTACGGAAGCATGGAATGTTCACATTACCTTCAGAACCACGACCTCTACTTAGTTCTATGAAATGTAAATATTAACGCAAAAAGTTATTTTATGATTCCAGTCATGCCTGAACCCAGCCTTTCTTCATAGAAAAGACGAGTTAAGCTATCAGTCCATGTACCACAACATCCAGTCTCACCAGATAGACATTGCCTGTGGCAATATCTTCAATTTTAGCGATTTGCTCCTGCTGTCCGAAACGTGGACGAAACCAGACCCTAACCGATTTACCTTTCCTGAGTTTAAAAAGTTAATCGAGATTCATTCGAGATAGAACAGGACGAGAAACCGAGGGTGTCACCATTTAAGCCAAGGACAGCATTCCGATTCACGACATACAGGTGTTTTCAAATTGCAAGACAGGGGCTCAATATTTCTGTGGTATAAATCAAGAAAAATATCCGATTCGTCGTGCGATATGCTGTCAAACTCGACCAGAGTGGAAAAGAGAAAATTTTGTACGATTGTTTTAGGTTCATCCAACAAGTGGTTTCGACGATAGCTCATCAATCAAAATCCGATAATTTTGCTGTCAACAAGATATTGACGATAACGAGATCAAAATCTGGTCAGTTTTCTTCTAGTGACGAGATATCTCGTTCATGAAGAATTAGTGATTTTTGCTAAGTAACGAGATACTAACCAGGAGGATTAACTATTGAATTTTCGGGAACACGCTTATATTTCCATTAAACTTATCTGGATTGCTGGAATAGACATGCGGATGATATGATGTCACCTTATCAAATGTTATATTAACAAACACTGAAGTTGCAATCCAAAAACGAAAACAAGGTAAATATCAGACATCATATACTTATAAACATAACGTATTAATAATTCGTAGATTATTCGGTTTTTTCGATAATACCGTGTTTTTAAGATTTTCATTCTATTTCCTGAAACTATACTTATCATATTTTAACATCTTTATCAATCTGTCAATTTCCTCTTTGAGTCATCTCGATCTACGTAATTATGACAATGCGGAAGGAACAGAAACGTAGATTATGTAATGTACTTTAAATCGTTAATCTAACTTGTATTAAATATGTCGTAAGTAATTTGGAAGGAAATTATACTAGAGATAACAGGGCAGCGGTAGCCCTGTTGGAAGAGTAACGGATTAGCAACCGATCCAACCAAAGACAGTCGTGTACAAAGGGGGCTGGTGCATGTTAAATCTGTCGTGGCATCGAATGTCCTCACGTTGGCGTAGTGTGGAAGTTTGGTGAGTGGGGTGCCAGTTCAGGTGTGACCTCGTCATCTGACCGTAGTTCAAAATTACGTGGTGATGTCCTAGGATCTTTCACTTCGGGTTTGATCCCGGACCGACGTCAATAGCCCGTTGAGTTGCTCCAGTGCGACGTAAATTAAATACCTACCATTTTGACTGAATAATTAACTTTAATATCTCTTAAACTATATATTTACAAAGCTTTAATTTATAAAATGGTTGCCATTATTATTCAAAACCAAATTATTTTAATTCACGGAAAAGGAGACCGAGTTGTCTTGCTCGTGCGTGTGAGGTAGGTAGGTATTTCAATGAACTTCGCACTGGCGCAACACTACGGGCTATTGGCGACAGTCCGGGATCAAACCCGTAGGGAAAGACTCGAGGACAACGCCGTGTAATTTTGAACCACAGTCAGATGACGAGGTCAACACCTGAGCTGGCACCCCACTCCAGAAGGTTGGAAGGCACCTTTGTGCTTTTTGTTTGTGCGTGCGTGTATATTCCGACGTTACGAGTCCGTATACTTGTGGATCACACCTCTACTATCCATCATCTATCAGGAAGAGTTTATGTTTTCTTCCTCAATCATTATATTTATGATCTTTCACCACGGTCAATTTGAGATCGCAGTCCACTTGACATCGCTTAAATGAATAGCCCTGATTGTATTGTCTATGTCCCTGTTGCAAATATTAGTTTTCAATCACTGAATTGACTCATTGGTCATTGGCACTGGTTTAATAAAATCCTATATTACACTAGTTTCCTCATCTCGACGTTTTATTAATTGGTGCTGATTTTTAATGATGCATCCCATTCTGAACTTTATCCAAACTGTTTTTGCGTCACAAACACCTTCAATAGATACTTGTTAACATCAAAATTAAACGCTTCGAGTCTTATTCATATTACAATTTCAACCTATGGACTTATTACTTTTAAGAAATCACGTTACTAGGGTTTCGAAACTAGAACTTATTGTCAACATTGTTTCGTGTATGTGAATATTCTAGCATTCGTGCTTTTTATTGACAAAATTGTTTTGTTCATGCGAATATTCTTTTGTTTGTGTTTGTTATATTTTATTGTAAATATCAAAATTGCTTTGTGTATTTGAATGTTCCACTGTTCGTGCTTCTTATTGTCAAAATTGTTTTGTGTATGCGAATATTCTTTTGTTTGTGTTTGTTGTACTTTATTGTAAATATCAAAATTTCTTTGTGTGTATGAATGTCCTATTGTTCGTTCTTCTTATTGTCAAAATTGTTTTGTGTATGCGAATATTCTTTTGTTTGTGTTTGTTATATTTTATTATAAACATCAAAATTTCTTTGTGTATATGAATATTCTATTATTCGTGCTTCTAATTGTCAAAATTATTTTGTGTATATGAATATTCTTTTGTTTGTGTTTGTTATGTTTTATTGTAAATATCAAAATTGTTTCGTATACGCGAATATTCTTTTGCATGTGTTCATTTTTTGTTCTCCTACAATTTTTCTTTTGGTGTTCTTTCTCCCCGTATTCCGGCCCTGGTGAGGGCTGACGTTTTATGTATTTGCCATGTTCCTTCGATGTCAAGATGCAAAAATTCTATTAAATAAATGTCACCCGTTCTTACCCCCTTCCGCCCTTTTCCCCCGGTCTTCTAATACAGGCTCTGGTGAGTCGGATGGATAAGGGTCGAGAAGGAGGTATGCCATTCATCGGATGCGCCCTTCCGCTATTCTGATTCTTAAACCCATTTGAACAGCCATTAGATTAAGCGTCCATGTCGTGCTCTCTAAGTACGCCTTCTATTGAGGTGTATAATTATAGTTGGGTGGACTTTTGGCTATCTAGTCCTCTCCTGACCTTGATAGACTTCAACATACAGCTTTACGGAAAAGCTTAAGTCCCTGTTCTTAAAAATGTCACTCATGGGAGGTCCCAATTGCTGTTGGATGGACCTTTGGATATCCTGGTTCTCTGACGCCTTATGAACAGCTGGTGAAATTTGTTTTCAGATAAGCAATGCTTAGGTTGGTTTCTTTTGGGTTTTAGGTCCGATAGCAGATAGGGACCGCGGAAGCCGGGTTGGAAGAGTAACGGATTAGCAACTGGAGGATTGCGAGTTCCAATCCAACTGAAGATCATCGTGTACAAAGGGGGCTGGTGCATGTTAAATCTGTCGGGGCCTCGCATGTCATATTGGCGTGGTGTGGAAGTTTGGAGAGTGGGGTGCCAGCTCAGGTGTGACCTCGTCATCTGCCATGATTCAAAATGACGAGGTGTTGTCCTCAAATCTTTCTCTCCGGGATTGATCCCGGACCGTAAAATACCTACCTCCGTAAGGCGGACTATATAGCTGAAAGCCGCACAGGTGAAACAGTGTCCTCCTACGACGTCCAATCTAATCCATCGTAATTACTTTGGCGTGGTGTGGAAGTTTGGAGAGTGGGGTGCCAGCTCAGGTGTTGCCTCGTCATCTGACCGTGGTTGAAAATTACGTGGTATTGTCCTCGGATCTTTCCCTTTGGGATTGATCCCGGAGGGTCGCCAATAGCCCGTTATGTTGCTCCAGTGCGACATTAATTAAAACACCTACCTACCGATAGCAGATAAGCTGCGCCAAACGCAAGAACAAGTATTACCCCAAAAAAACATTTATAAATTCAGACAGTCGAGGTGACAATAAACAATAGTCCAAAAAATAATGTACATAGAAAGTTTGAAAATAAAGTAAAGTTAGCACGTTCAAAAAAAGATGAAAACAGTAAATGAAAAAATGAAATGCTTTCAAAACAAAAAAATGATAGATGATTGTTAAAACCCTTACCATTCTTTGCTTAAAATAGATGAGAAACTATGCAGTTTAAAATATGTAACAAAGATTTTAGGTAGATTTAAAAGCCAATTCGAAGTAAATTTTTTTAGATTTGGTTATTCAATAAGATGCGAATAGGGTAGCAACAAGATGCCCTGGTTTGAATTGCATAAACCCTTCGGTCATATTTATTTTCACCGTCTACCCATTTTAAGACAATAGTTAAATAGGTATTGGTCACACAAAATAAATCAAATAAAACTGTTCCGGAGAGAAAAACTGTTCTGTGAGCTGCGACTAATAACTATGTTTTGATGCATTATCCATTCTTAGGAGCAAAACTAATCGTTTATCAAGAAAACGAAGGCACTCCTAAACACTTAAAAAAAACATAAAGTGGTATTAGAGAGTACGAGAAAGGGCATTAAATAAGAGAGAGTGTTTCAACACCGCTTTCGGTCACGACCTTATTACTTTTTTTCCACGGCCCTACGGCTTAATGTACTGATTGCGGTTAATACGTAGCAAATAGTAATTATTTAATTAATATGTACGAGTAGGTTTTGCATGGAATTTTGCCGAGTAAATAGTTTCTTCAGTTTCATTGCTCGAGGGGCCGCGGTAGTCCGGTTGGAAGAGTAACGGTAGGTAGGTATTTTAATTAACTTCACACTAGAGCAACACAATGGGCTATTGGCAACGGTCCGGGATCAAAAGATCCCAGGACAACACTACGTAATTTTGAACCACGGTCAGATGTCGAGGTCACACCTGAGCTGGCACCCCACTCGAAGAGTAACAGATTAGCAACCAGAGGGTTGCGAATCCAACCCTCTGGTTATGTATATCTTATATACATAACCAGAGGGTTATACATAATTCTTATGTATATCTTATATACATAAGAATACATAAGATGCATTTATGTATATACATACATAAATTCTTATGTATATCTTATATACATAAGAATTTATGTATATAAGATATAAGAATGGGGTATTGATTTTTTCGGTTTGTTTTTTCTCTGAGATGCCAGGATTCATTTTGGGGAATTTTTGGGATGATTAGATAATAAATGGCCGTAGATTCTTACCATCCACAAATTAGCAATTCCATATTTTTCAAATTGACTTTAATAAAATAATAGCGTTCCAAGGTGTTTTTCCAAACACTGCATGTTTAAACAGATTGTCTGAAAGTATTTTTTCAGCAGAAATGCAATATTGTTAAACTACATACATGTCCAAAAACTAACGATAATACCGAATTCGCATGAAGTAGGTTCACCTGACCTCGATCCAATAGAGTATGCTTGGGATACTTTTAGATGTCGCATTGTTGTCTACACAACACCACCAAGGACCGCACAAGAGCAGAAGCGTACTCTAGTACGCGAATGGGACTTCTTGCCACAGAAACTCTTGGAGAGCCTTGAGAAAAGCATGTCTGTAAGTTGTGAGGTCCATATTTGGGTCAGAAGCTATCACATTTCTTATTAGATAGCTTTCAACAGAGCAAAAAAAAATATTTTTTTGCAATAATTAAAACCTACAATGTGTGTTCACACTATAACACTTTTCTTTTTTAACTTCCCATTCGTACCACGAGGCAATGTGGATGTTCTTAGTTTATTCCACATAGCTTATGGAACATTCATTTGTCATTTGAGGTACTTCGATTTAGGTACTTGGCGCGAAGTTTACCTCGTTATCCTTAAATTTTGGATTATCCTTAATTTTCGAACATGAGGGTTTTTGCCACCAGTTTTCGGTGCATCTTTGAAAACACCATGTACAGATCAAATTAATTCTTTTCTTCTGATTTCTGTACAGTATCTTATTACGCTAATGATCTATCATACTCGGATTTGTTTTCATAAACCATATTGCTTTACATAAGTTATCTGTAAGAGTACATTAAGCTATTCAATAATTTCTAATATTCAACAATTTTCGAAACCTTTAGTAAACAGCTCGCAGAGAACAAAATGCCTTCCATCTGATTTCTGTGGAAAGCTGATTAACCTAATAGTCTATTATACTCTCTCTTAGACACGACAATCAACCCATGAGACTCATCCCTCTGGGCAAAGCCAAGTCTTAATCCGTATATCAGCCGGAGATCAGAAAGAAGTTCACCACATTAACCTTGAGGAGTGGTTAGAACTTTCTTTCCCGGGAGTAACTCTTCCGCATTAATTCCCTGCTGTTCGACAAGGGAAACCTATCGACTTCCGCCCGTGTCACATGGAGTAATCCAACGTTCCCTTTTGCCACCAAGTAGGTATTCAGAACACAATGGAATCCCGATCACGTTCAATTCGAGAGCACGTGGTGTGGTCTTGAAGTTTACGTCACGTATTTACGGAAGACTGGGTCACTTATTTAAGAGCGTGGTGGAACACCGGTCACACCAGTGTACTCTGCTGAATCATAAAGAAACATCGGACGGGAGCTCCAGTGTCGCATTTGGTTCGAGACTCGGTTGTTGTGGATTTCGTTCTCCGCGTTTGCTTCGAAAAACTTCGTCTGTAGGAAGAGTTGAGCTCTTTTTTGAGTGGTTTTCACTTACAAACATCATGGCGAAACAGTTACTGGTAAGTTGGTTTTATTTTGATTCATATGGGTATTTTGGTTATGATAAAGTGCATGAAGATCTGTCTTAATTAATAATTACGATGCATTTTCTATATTTAATACATATACAATTATTTACAATTTAAAGAATTACATCGCTAGACGAGCGCTCGCTGCCGACATTTGACATTTTAATCTGATTTGATTCAGAACAAGAACTGGATGATTTTTAATACAAAATAGATATGCGCAGAAGTATGCGCGCGTGTGCATTCTAGATGCAATGTTCTGGTTTGCACGATATTCAGATTCACCACAGTATTATCACTCGTGTACCCATTGTTGTGGTTCAATTTCTTAATATTTGTTAGGATCAAGGTGTTTTTAAATGTTTGTTTTATTTATTATACACACGTCTGTAAAAATGAGTAATGAGAAACTCTTTTGAGAATAACATTGAAAAAGAATGTCTAAATAGTATTTTCCAACAAATAGTCTTTGTATCTTTCCCTTTGGGGATGATCCCGGACCATCATCAGTAGCCCGTTGTGTTGCTCCAGTGCGACGTTAATTAAATGCCTACGTACCAACAAATAGTCCAATAAGTTTTATATTTAAGTTTTGGCATTTTGGAATAATTCTGTTTCCTCGAAAGGTGACATTTTATTGACATTTTCATTCGCTGCATAATTAATATACAACATAAACCATTAAGTATTGTACCATTTTTTCTTCAAATATATGTTTGTGATAATCAATATTTTTTTTAGTTGTCATGTCAAAGAGGACATTTTATATTTTTTGCCAACATATAAAATTATTCTTATTCATAAAAATGGATAAGTCTTTCAATATTACTCTTAAAATTGAACTTGTTTTAAATAAAATGTGCAAAAGAAGCTTTGATATAACGATCTTTATTTTAAAAAGACATTCAATTAAAACATCGTAAGTTATATTGCGTTCGTGAATTTTCTTTGATTTCCGATACGGATATATTTGAGATTTTTATTACTTCTACCGTTTACCCAAACAGGTGAAGTGTGAAAACTAAAAACTTCTACTTCGTGGGAAAAATCTGATTCTAAAAGTAAATGAGAAAATACTGATTTTTTTGTCCCAAGGCTAATTTTTCGTATTATGAACTCCAATTTTACGTTGGACCTAAACTGAAATAAAAATCAAAATTTAAACATGTTTTATTCTTCATCGTGCAACAATTAAAAAGCTTGAATAATTAAACAGTAAAGATGAATTCCTACCAAATAGTTACTTTAAAATAATAATTAAAATGCTTCGAAATAAATTGCTACGAAAGAATAGTAAATAGTTGTTTATCTTTAAGTGTTATATAGCAGAACATAATGAGAAGTTTTCATATTGAATTCAGTCAGTTTAAGTGTAAATACGTATTTCATCTATCTTTCAACATTAAAGTATGCTAATTTGAAAATAATCACCTTAAGGGCTTAGAATTTAAAAATATTTTTAAGATTTATGTGCCTGTATTTAAAACATAAATCCAGGCCTGTTCCATTGGTTTAAAAATGACTACTAAATTATTTAATAACCCTTAGCTGAAGAACTTTAAAAGAAATGATCGAAACACAGCACTATTAAAGCACAACATATGTATGTGTTTTAGCACATACAATAACAACGATTCGTTTTGCTTTAAGATAAAAAAAAATAACTCTTTAGCGTGCTTTTAGTTTTAGAGTGGCAATTGGACCATCAGAAATTCGAGCAAATCTTTAGTTTATGTGAAATAAAAAAAACTGTCAAAAAACTGAGTACAATAGACTTTCGATGTCTTGATCATTTTCCTCTCGTTCTCTTCAGTTACTACACAAGTCTACTTTTTTGGCAAGCCCATCAAAATTTAGAGTGAAATATGAGTTTCTTTACTCTGTATTTGTTATTTAATGAAGAACTGCATATATGAGAGTACTATGCTGCGAGTAAAACTGAAATGTATCACTCGTCTTCCACACGTGTTGGGGATCAGTGCATTTTATTGGGTTTATGCAAAAGTTCGTCCAGTTTTTTTTGACAAAAATTGAAGAAATTTTTTTTACTATTGAAAATTACGTTTAATCAATATAGTATGTGCCGTTCTGTTCGATAACTTTTCTCCATCTCTCCTGTAGCAGCATAATCCCGTGCTCATAGAAGTTTTGAGTAACGAACTGATCCAGATGACGAAACTTTCTGAACCACTTAAGACACATGGAATCGTCAACGGCACCCCTCACCATAAACAACGTATATCTTCTTTTGCGTCTGCGAAGCATTCTTGCCTTTTCGGAAATAAAAAAGCACATGTCGAAAATCCTCCTTATTTTCTGCCATTTTTAATGCTTAACAAAATTTAAAAAACACAACCAAATAACAATTTTTTCCCCAAGAACTCGCTGAAATTCCTTCTTTGAAACAACATCAAAACTCTACACGTATGAAGCAGATAACACTTCGGTTTTGCGATGCAATGCCCTCTAGCACCATAAATGGGACGAACTATTGCATCAACCCAATAACTTGGGTTACCAGACGTCCTGAAAAATCTGGACAATACAGTAATATACGTTCTTTCTCTGGATTTCGTGGAAACTATAAATTGTCCGGATTTTTCAGAGAAACAGTCGATTCAATACAAATGCTGTATTACTTACATCACTGTGTGCGAAAGATACGTTAATCGTTGACGTTAGTACGTGGAATTGTATACATCGAGTTGGACTTTCTATTTGCAATACTGTAATTTCTTGTTTGTAGCATTGTTTATTTGACCGTTTCAACGTATAAAGTTCATTATTATTACTCCATCAATTGAGGTTTATTTGTCCGGAGTCTCCCTGAAATATCAGGAATTACAATTGAGTTTGTCAGGAACTGCTATGATAATTTTAATATACACACAGGGGTGCTAGATCCTTTTGGAATAAAACGCAAAAATTATTATACGAATACTTTTCACGAAAAATTAATGTGACCACAGCAATTTAGATCAAAATAATTTAAAAGTATTCTCACCGTAAGTTAAAAAGAAGCATGAAAATAAATTTCACGATTTTCTGTTTGCCGAATACTTTACTTTAACGCCATTGTTTAATAAACTAAAGGAAATCCTAAATACTTTTTCATTGCATAAAAAATGTCTCAGGTTCGTGAACAATATCGTTTCGACCATAGAAAAAAGGCTTTAAGTTGAAGGGATCAACAAATTTACCGGAAAAACACATGAAAGTTGAATATCTATAAGCAGTCCGCATGTTTTAACTATTTAAAAAAAACTTTTAAAGGAAGTAAAGCTTCCCAATTTACGAATTCACAGGATACGGTTATTAGTCAAACTAAGAGATCAGTGAAAAGAAGGGAAACGATTATTTTCAAAAATAATTTATACAGATACCGTGAAAATCTGTAATTAGTCTTAACTTCCAGACCAGAACGAAAATTTTTGGGGAAAGTTTTTGCATGCTTGGAAAGTGTTTTATAAACAGCGTAATAAAATATTTAGTAGGTGAAATGGAAGTGCTGAAAATCTTACTCCGAAGCATTTTAAAAACCGAATATTTTAATGAATCGACACTATTTCTGAATAAAATAAAAAGTTGTTGAAATTTTGAACCGAATTTAATATAACATGTATAATACAATAGAAATCTTACGTACAATCTACAAGATAGCTTGTAGGTCATCTACTGTCCCCAACTTAAAGAATAGTGTGTGAAATCTTTTCAGTTATTTTAATATTATATGAATTCCATAAATAATTTAATTTTCTAATTAATTTGTCATTCTTGAATTTGTTTCCTCAATAACTGATAATTATTCTATATTAATTGTTCTTTCTTGACAGAAAAACATGTAAACTTTTTCTATTTAATAATCAAAAGCAAGACAGTTTTACTAATTTGTTTATTGACTCCAAAAATTGTAAAAAATCTACTACCAAAGTTTAAGTAACAGAAATGCTTTGTTTAAAGTAAACACATATCCTTTATGTTCCATGGCCTTTTTTAAAGCCCGTTTCTGAGTACATGTATTATCCTATGCATTGTTGATGTTCTGTTGATAAATAGGATTTGCACGCGGAAGCATTGCAAAAAAGTAAAGCAAAGGATTAAAAGATCAAGTCAGAATTTATTTTTTACCGATTGTAACTATGTTTGTCAAACGTTTTAAGTCTTCGTCTTTTTTCCGTTCTAAAAGGAAGTTGTACCCAACCATTTTGCAAAACCTGTAATTGATATGAGCGTACTGGTTATAAAATAGCAATTATCGAAACATTTTAAAGCAGAATGCCATTTAACGAAGGAAATAGTCACAAGAATCAACTGAACTTCACTCAACCATATCGTATCGCCTATGGGTGTGAAAAGCAAAGCTGTATATGAGAAATCGATCTGATTGATCCGCAAAGGAGCAAAATGAAACGTGATACCTTTGATATTTAACAGAATGTAGTATATATATGTCATAATAACAGAAATTATACGCCTACAGTCGTGACAAGAGTGGTATAAGGCAACCGGAGAGAATGAACCATTGAGATTGAATATAATGTTGATTTCACAAATGGAGAGGAAGAAAGTTCAAAACAGTTTATTTACCTATACGTATAACAAATAAGTAGTGACATTATAAAGCATGGAGGTTATTGAGGGTAGGGTGTTTGGGACGGTTCTTTCACGAGCCCCTTATTCTAAGGGGCTCGTGAAAGAATGAATAGTTTACAATGACCTCGCTAGAGGGATACGGATTAAGAGAAAGATTATGGAACCAGGGGACCTATCAAGAAAGTTCATTGGTAGAAGTCGGTGGTTTAACGAAGGAGTAATGTGACACAAGCGATTTGAAAGGAAATGGATCCGTGGGAAGTCAAAGTTAATGAGATGGCTTGAGTTCAAACGTGGAAGGGGTGGCAAGATATATTGACCACATGGACAGGGAGACAAAGACACTGGGAGAAAAGGGGAACGTTAAGGGACTCATCTCTAGTGATAATTGTATTTAGGGGGTTAGTTTTAGGTATCGTTTCATATATATATATATATATATATATATATATATATAATAAAAACAATCAAATTACAAAATATACTAAACATTAAAACGTAAAATAATAGAAATGCAAACCAGCAAAATGCCAAAAGATCAAAAAGTCAAAATATTAGAAATGCAGATCAGCAAAATGCCAAAAGATCGAAAAGCAGACAAGTAAAAAGCCAAAAAAGTTGGGGGTAAAAAATAGTCAAGCAGAATCCAGAAAGCAGAAGGCAGAACTGTCCATGTATGCGCGCTAAAGCTGCAGACACAACATGGAAAGTAAAATAATTCAACTTATCAATTCTTAAATTTCTTGATTTTAAAATTTTTGGATTTCTCTTTGTTTTGGTTTGTAATTTTGAATTATATATATATATAATGAATCCATTATCAGTAGTCGAAAACCTCTGAAGCCCTTAATTTGCTATAACAGTCCCACAGCGAAACGCAATGCACGAAGTGAAAATAAATTTTTCACAACGTCTATTTTTATAACTTAAATTTTAGTAGCCTTAACTTAAATATAGGCTAGACAATTCACTATACGGATTTTATTAAAATTTTTATTTTGGATATGGTGTAGCATAATTTCATATTTTTTCACAAAGTAGAAAACGATACGAAATACGCAGGGAATGCTGCAATGTTATAAAGCAGCGATTTTCAATCGTCTACGGGTAGTCAAACGGTTTAAACTGTGTAAGATTTATTTCCATGCTTTGTAATTTTGGCTAAGTTCAAAAGTATATCGATGTATGCTGATATCCATTTTCAATGGATTCCTTCTCAAGCATTGGATCTTTCCCTTCGGGAATGATCCTGGACCCTCACCAGTAGCCCATTGTGTTGCTCCAGTGCGACGTTAATTAAGTACCTACTTATACACTTCTCATATAAACATTAAGTGTAATGACATAGCGGACGTGTTGGCTAAAGAAGGTTCTTTGGAGACTAATCGAACCAATTAACGTCCCAGAAAAGTTTCACCAAAAGATCTTCAGTAATATTAATTGGAGAACTTACCCTACACACATAATTGATATAGGAAACTCTCCCAAGCTATGCTTTGGAGGTGTTATACAAACAAAAATCACAGACGTCTTTATCGAGGTTCAGACGTGGCCATACTAACACTCAAATTTCAAAATGGACATACAATTTTTCCTGTTTGTTCTAAAAACACGAGCTCACAATCTTCCATGGTTCACCATGTTTTCGTGTGTCGGTTTGGATTCCGGTGACCTTTTGAGATTCCTTTGTTGGTTTTAGACTTTTTCAAGACGACTGGTTTCGTGGACTTGGTCTAGTGTATGCTAGACTAAAAGGAACTAGAAAACAACTACAAGATTTTTTATTTCAGTGGCTTGGTTTTGAACTCTTTACAAGTGTGTTCATAAATAATTTCACGTATAATTTATTTTTTGAGTACTACTTTTTTATTAAGACCAGCAAGCTATCGTAAATAAAATGTTTCAAAAACATTATTTTCAAAGCCACTTTGGTGCAAAAAGGGTAAGTAATTACTTTTTAATTTTTTAAATTGATTCAAAATTATTCCTTTTTATCAAAGAGGCAGAATTACACGGCGTTGCTCGGGTTGAATTGGTTAAATGTTGATTCTATTTCATAGAAAAATGCAAACATCA
Source organism: Meta bourneti (assembly GCA_933210815.1). Taxonomy (NCBI): domain Eukaryota; kingdom Metazoa; phylum Arthropoda; class Arachnida; order Araneae; family Tetragnathidae; genus Meta; species Meta bourneti. The sequence continues at coordinate 106,051,958 of OW119924.1, forward strand.
TTTAAGTGTACAGAAAATATTTTTTACATCGTTTTAACTTTTTCATAGCTTCTACAATTTACTTCGGACGCAAATATGTATACATAATATATCCATCCGTATAATCCATTTCATATTCATTAAATTTGCTGTAAGACAAACTACAAAAGCTTTTTCTGAGATGACTTCTTCACAAGTCGATTTTGAGTTTTGGAGTGATTACGAATGCCAATTCAGTTCATTTTCAGTAAAACTGTGAAACTTTCAGTGTATTGTCTTGCACTCAGTTTTACAATCAATATTTATTATTTGTGGCTACTTGCACTATGGATTCGATGTTTTCGAATTACATTATCATTGTGAGAAGATGGCAAATTAAAATGTTAACGGCATTCGTGGTTAATTTATTTTGAAGCACATTTAATTTTTTTTGAAAATTCTATTCAGCCGCACGTGGAATAACGGAGCTTGTTTTTAAAACAAATGTCATCAGTATAGACAAAGCAAACTCTCTCAATCGATAACACTTTTTACAAAATCACTGCTTTCGATGAATGTTTCACAGGTACCTAAGTTGTATACGAATAGTTTCAACGTCAAGTAAGCAACCTCGACCTTCTGCCACTTAAGATAAAAAATTATATTTTCAACATTCCTAGTTTACATACTTCCTTACTATGATATTATTCCAAGATCAGCAAAGTCTTATTTAAAATTCGCTTTCCTCCAACAGAAAAATTTAGTTTAAAATCGAATCCTTAAGGTACTTTTTTCAATTGAGACTCAGTTTCCATATGGAAACCACGTACCATTTAGATTGATAGATGTAGTTACTTGACTATGGAGAACAGCTTTCAATAATACCCATGAAACATGAAAAACAAATGTAAATTAAATTGATTTGAATCGTCTTATATTTTTGGTGTGCTGTAGAGTTTAAATAATTATTTTGCATGCCATGAGACGAAAAAGGCTGAAAATCGCTGTTATAATGGATCGTTGACAGGCCTGAAAAAGGCAGTTTGAAAATAGTTTGGGGCCAGATTCAATTGCAACATTTCTCGATCATTTCGCCTTGAAACTCGATGGGTCGTGGCTTAACGCCGATGTTTCGATGCAACTGAAACGACTCGATCGTGTATACTCGATTCACTGATCGAAGATATTCTACTCCACTCCGCGTCACGAGTTCGCTCGATGCGATCATTTTCTGTTTACATTTCTTCTGGACATGGCGGATATCATTCATCTTTCTCTATATTTACGAGTTCGAGGAAATCCTTTCGATTCGCCCAGACCCGCAAGCATTTGGCTCGACGGCGACTTCGTTCCATCCTTGACACTGTTCAGCTAAAGTGGCAGAAGCATCGCCGAGTTTTCCGCTCACGATATCCGGGCGGACTTCTGAGGCGGCAACCAAAACTTCGCTTTCTTAGCTTATTTTATAATTGTTAAAGGAAGATGGATTGAAATTAGGAGATTGTGAAACGATAGTTGATGCTTCCAGACCCAACTCCTCCTAACTCACCAAGAGGTTTAGAGCCTTTTACAGGAGGAGGGAATATATGATAGTTAAGGAGGGATAGTTAATGCTTAAAATTGGGAGAGTGAAATTTTGGCATTGGCTTTACCAACTTACATAATGTCGTTCGTAGAACTTTCAGAGCAACAAACCGAACCGCCAAAAAATAGGTAAACGAACATGACGCAACTTCACGTTCTCTTATTGGTCAATTGATGATTATGTGAGGCCACATCCATTTGAGCAATCATCTTTCTTCTGTGGTAACCCTAACCGCCTCGATCGTATTTAGACGGGGAAATGAATTCCAAAATAAGACTCGATCGTAGTGCTTTCAGTCGATCGATCAAGTTTCATTTGAATCTGGCTCTTAACCCTCTGGATACGGGGACCGACCCAACCGGCCGAAAGTTTCGAGTCCCCTCGTTACGAAAGGCTCGGATTCTTTCAGACCTCAAACTCCTGAAGAATTGCCGAAACCCATTACGATTTCCATCCCCTCTTTTCTGTGCTACAAAGAGACCCGCGCGTGAATAGCCTTATCTCCCAGTTGACAAAGATGTCAGGGTTATCGACGGGAGCCTCGCAAATAGTTTATCCTTGAGCATCTAGTCTGTGAGAGGTTGAGTAAATGAAAAGAGATACACTTAAAAAGTCACCACCGCCCTTTCAGTTTACCCGGGAAGAATCTGTCCCTTCTAGGCATACCCACGACCCGACAATAGAAACCGGCACATTAGGTGATAATGGGACGACAGATATTCCCTCTCCTCCTGGGGGAAAGCATTGTAAAGGCCGTTTCGGCCGGTTTCAGTAAGTTGCCTGTAAAGCCGTTGGGCCAGTTGAAGTAACCAAAGGAAACGTTATTCTGCCCCGACGTATGCAGAGGATTAAGATCAACATGCTTATCGCAACCTGACGAACTTCTAGTCTCATTATGTGTTGTTTTATAGGTCGCTGTAAGCTGCTTGGTGCTTATCGTGTACGTCACTGCCGTTCCAGTAAAAGCGAAAGCAGAAGCCGTAGAGGAGAAGTCCGATGAAGAAGCAGAAGAGTTTGAGAGTGGAGAGGAAGATCTAGTGTCCGAAGGAGGAGCTCACCTGGGACGATACGTAGGCGGGAGAGGCAAAGACTACGACGAGTATTACGGAGAGGAGGACGAATACGAAGGAAAAGCCGGTCACGAGAAGGCTCACAAGGCAGGAGCAGTCCATAGTCATCACGCACACCACGAAGAAGGTACGCTGACTTCAAATGAAGCGGCCGACTGATTCATAATTTTTTGTCACTCTCTCAAAAGAATTTAAGTTTAGGGAGTCGCGGTAGGCGGTTTGAAGAACAACGGATTAGCAACCGGAGGGTTGCGAGTTCGAATCCAACCAAATACCGTCGTGTACGTGGCGGGCTGGTGCACTTAAATCTGTCGTGGCCTCAAATGTTCTCACGTTGTATGAAAGTTTGGAGAGTGGGGTGCCAGCTCAAGATACGGATCGTGGTTCAAAATTACGTGGTGTTGTCCTCGGGTTAGATCCCCGACCGTCACCAATAGCCCTCAGTGTTGCTCCACTGTGACGTTAATTAAAATACCTACCTACCCACCGGGACCGTCGCCTATAACCCGTTGTGTTGCTCCGGTGCGACGTTAAATAAAATACCTACATACTTGTGTCTGGCGTTACTGTTACTGTTAGATGCTGTTACTGCATCATAAAAATGGATTACGGAGTCTTAGTGGATAATCTGTAATTGTGCAGTACAAATAGGCAGTAAAAAGTGTTCGTGTTAGGTTTCAAACATAAGGAATCATGAAATACATCGATCTTCTAATGAAATAGGCGAATCATATGGGCGGAGTCGCTATCGTAAGATCTCAAAAGTGTAGTTCAAGTGGGATTGGGAATCTATTTGGGGCCCATTGGCTATAGAACTGTAAACTAGTGTCTTTAACCACGCTCGAAAATCGCATTAACCAGTCATTAGTTAGTCCTACATTGGATTCGTTCTTTCCCCTAATACCACGTGACTGGTCTTAAAACCGAGCAATCGTTCTGTTGCCTTAGAAAGTCAACAAGGTACACACTAGCTGTTAAATAGCTATCACTCCATTGCACGCGGCGTATGTTATTTAAAGTTAACGTAATTTGGCCAAATATGGCCCATTGAACCATAAAACCTAAACAACCATTTAAAGTTAAAAGTGTTTCTTTTTAATTTAGGCGTCAAACGTATAGTTAAATTTTGAATTCCAAATTAATCTTGCACTTAACAGCAATTTTTTTTATCTTCAATCAACGGGCCCTCAATATTATTTAAAGATCAATAGCGAGCATAAATACATATGTTAATACGTCTAGGAAGAAAATTAAAGTGTGTTTCGATGGGTACGGGATAAAAATTGCCTAGGCTCAGTTTGTCAAAAATCTCCTTAACCTTATTTGCCAGAGCATTTAAATCTTAATTCGTGCGTGTTTATGTTGAAGAACGTGGTTTTTTAATGATTTCCCCTTTTCTAATACCTTGGGGGATTGATCTAGGACCATCGCCAATAGTTGTGTTGCTCCAGTACGACGTTAATTAACTACCTACTATGTTTTATTAGGTGGCTACAAAAAGCACAAGGACGAGCACGGTGCCCATGGAGCCCATGACAAAGAAGGACACCATGTCTACGACCAAGCGCACAAGCAAGGTGGACATAAAGAGTTCAAGAAGGAAGGCGAAGTTTTCGACAAGCACGGCAAGGACGTGAAGGGAAAACTGGAAAAGGCCCAACACATCAAAGGTGAAGAAGAAAGCTCTAAACATGGAGGACATGGACAGGCTGGTGGTAAAGTTGGTACTGAATTCATCAAGGACAAAGGACACAAAAGTCATGGATTCAAAAACGTTTACCATAAAGGTAAACTCGTACTTTTTTTGCTAATGCATAATTTGAATGAATTTCTAAACTTTTTAAATGCTAGTTCAAATTTCAGGAGTTTAGTAGGAACATTTACTTTTGTAATCTTCCGAAACACACGCAAGACGTTTAGTAAGTCACATAAGAAATAGTACAATACTTGGTACGCGTGCCTGATTCATAGTGGCATAGGCTCAATTCCGCATTTTTTTGCCAGTAGTGTAACAGAACGTTAGAGTGCATACATGCATTTACCAATAATAGAGGGGCCGCGGTGGCCCGGTTGGAAGAGCAACGGACTAGCAAACAAAGGGTTGCGAGTTCGAATCCAGCCAAACACCGTCGTGTACAAAGGGGGCTGGTGCACGTTAAATCTGTCGGGGCCTCAAATGTCCTCACGTTGGCGTGGTGTGGAAGTTTGGAGAGTGGGGTGCCAGCTCAGGTGTTGCCTCGTCATCTGACCGTGGTTCAAAATTACGTGGTGTTGTCCTCGGATCTTTCCCTTTGGGATTGATCCCGGACCGTCACCAATAGCCCGTTGTGTTGCTCCAGTGTGACGTTAATTGAAATACCCCCCCCCCGGACCGTCACCAATAGCCCATTGTGTTGCTCCAGTGTGACGTTAATTGAAATTCCCCCCAATAATATAGTCTTTAGGGTCATAAATTATGTTCCTTTTGCTCTCATGAAAGAAAAATATACGAGTCTTCCTATATCAGAGGGGGCCGCGGTTGCCCGGTTGGAAGAGTAACGGATTAGCAACCGGAGGGTTGCGAGTTCTAATCCAACCAAAAGACTACCGTCGTATTCAAAGGGAGCTGGTGCTAATTCCGTCGTGGCCTCAAATGTCCTCAGGTCGGTGTGGTGTGGAAGTTTGGAGAGTGGAGTTCCAGTTCAGGTGTTGACCTCGTCATCTGACCGTGGTTCAAAATTACGTGGTGTTGTCCTCGGATCTTTTCCTTCGGGGGTTGATCCCGGACCGTCGCCAATATCCCGTTGGGGTGCTCCAGTGAGACGTTAATTGAAAATACCTTGAGATTCACACATGAAAATGACAGGGCTCTTGAAATTTTCATGCAACTGATAATAAAGTGGTAACTATGTTCTTTCTCACACAGAGGAATACGGAGAACACAAGACGTTCCACGACGAACACCGCGAGTCCGACCACAAGAAGAAGTACCACGACGAACACCAGGACTACACCCACCACGGTGGGAAGGAGTTCAAGCAGCACGCCAACAAGGACCACTACGACGAGAACAAGCACGGCAGCGACTTCCACAAGTTCGGCAAGTCCGGTCACGAGAGCCACCACGATGGTGGGTACAAGAAGGGTGGCCACCACCAGACGGCCGGCGATGCCTTCAAGCACACAGGTGGCCAGCACCAGAGCCAGGCCCACGCCCAGGGCCACCACTCCGAGGGGAAGAAGTCCTACCACAACGGTCAGCACGATGCAGGACACCAGCAGAAGGCCCACAGGGAAGCCGCCCATGGCCACAAGGAATACGCTGCGCACAAGAAGGCAGCAGCCTATGACGGAGGCCGGGCCCACGTTGACGATTACGATGCAGGCCGAAGTCACGGCGGTCAATATGGCGACGGGCACGGATACGCCAGTGGATATGAAGACATCGGAGACGGGCGTCGGGTTTATTTCAAGAGAGGTTAATTCCATGTCGTAAACACGGTGGAAAGAAATTGCCCGATCTGGTTGCATTAAGGAATTCATCACATTTCTAGTTTCATGTATACATACTGTGCGGAGTGTCGCTTCATTTTCTGGATGATTGGGGTGTTTTTAGATAAATTATAAATTAAATATAGCTGGAATATATATAATAGGAAATATTTTTGTGTGCTCTGTTGTCGGGACATACAAGTATGTTAAATGTTTGGGCGAATAACAGCAAACCGAACATGAAAGATGTAAACAGTGATCCGAAAAATGTATTAACCCTTTGAGGCACACGATTTTAAAGGGGAAAAAACCAAGTTGCACAGAATTCTTTATTCACTTACTCAGCTTCAAAATGAGTATAAAACATCAAATAACATGTTTTTTATTATAAAACGATTTATTCACTCATAATAAATTTTTACGAAAAAAACATTTACAGCTATGAAAGACAAAAATTCACTGCACCACACATTTCGCCAACCTTAATCACAACAGTGTCAACAACTTACTAATGCGTTTTGATATGTGTAAATTTTTGTTTTCAGTTATTTACACATTTAGCGTTAGTTCATAGCATTGCCAACTCAACGAAAAACTTTAAATAAAATATTAAACTGCATGATGAGTAATTTCAACTTTTTGAGGTGGGTTACAAAATATCCCACCATGCATAAAAAGCTAAGCAAAAGGTGGGACAGTTTTTAACTCACCTAACCCCAAAGAGTTAAAAATTCACTGTACATATAAGGTTTCCAGACAGCAACATACAACAGCAATAAAATTTGTTTTCACAAAAAGATATCGAATAAGATAAGTAAGATATCGAAACGCTGTACGGCTGTAATCCACCTGAAAAAAGTTCCTCGAAACGCACGAAATAAAACCATCCTTCATAAATTTGTTCATAGAAATAATCTGTTCAGTGAGTTTATCAAGCATTGCACCATTTTCTTTGTATTATTCGAAAGCAGAAAGTATAAGATCACAAATATTGAACAAATGGAATTGATCTTCCCACCAATAGCTTCCACCTTTCCTTTTCCTTTTATTTATTGCGAAATTTCTTATTTTATTATTATTTAGTTTCCAAATGAAATTTTTAAAGATTGCGCAATTAAATAAAAATATAGTTGTGCACAGTATCACTTTCCACACAGAATTTTTTGGCTGACGAGAATAATAAACTACATTACTCCTATAACTCATTTATCTACAAAATGAAGTAACAATCATTTATCTACAAATGTTTGAACAGAATGTTGCTTAATCCTTTGTCATTGTATGTTTTTACATTTCATGAGATCTTAATCCTACGCTTATTATTATATTACAATCTTTTCATCTACAAATGTTCTGTACAATTAAGTGTGTAAGAAATGTATATATAACGATCGTTTCATGTATTGTTGTCGACATAATTTATTTCTATTAGATTGCATGCGATTGTGAAAACAGTGATAAAAACAGTGAAATAAAATGTGCGCACATATAACTGAACTTCTTTAATTGTCTCATTAAAACTATTTATCTGGATAAAAAGTTATGACCGAACCAAACGGATCGCCCCAAAATGCGAAAATTTTACTTCAGTAAGTTCCACTATTTCTTCAAAGAGGTTAAAATTCATTTAAAAGCAAAAATGCTAGATGTTTACTCACCCCTTTTCTTGAATCCTTACCCTCTTTTCTAGGGCTGGGCAAAAAAGATCAAATTCGAGGATGCCTTTGTTTTATTCCATGCTTCTTATTCATTCTTCTATTGAAACTTATCTATTCGTTAACACAATGAAGCTCAACCAAAATGAAGACACATCCCATGAATTTGGCTAATCTTTAATTGCGATGAAATATATTTACATTGAAAACAAATAAACAGAACATTTTCTACAGCTTAATACGCGCGTTCCAAATCAGTTCTCTTTTCTCCTATCTGCGCATGCGCGGAAGGTCAGCATAAACGATAACAGGCTCGCTTTCGCGACATCCACAGTTCAAATATTTCATTAATAATTTTTAAAACTATCTTTCAGTCATGTGATTACACCAACGCAAATCAGGTACTCATCACTAACTGGTATAAATTTATTTAATTTTTCAAGTCGAATTGGCATATGAAATATTACACACTTGAGGTCCATCAGGAGTAAGCAAGCTTTTAAGTAGTATGTTTTTATAAAATGGGTTGTGAACGAGGTAGGTAGTTGAATTAACGTCGCATTGGAGCAACACAACAGACTAATGGGGACTGGTATTGAACGAATTTGCTGCCTATATATTCTTAAAAGCAGAGGCCGTAAAATAAATTTCCCTCCTTTGAGCATTCTAATGGCTTTATTTAACAAATGGTGCCAAAATTGAACCGTATACTAAGTAAAACATGCGTAGGTAGGTGGGTATTTTAATTAAAGTCGCACTGGAGCAACACAACGAGCTATTGGTGACGGTCCGGGATCAAACCCGAAGGGAAACATTCGAGGACACCACGTAATTTTGAACCACGGTCAGATGACGAAGTAAAACATGATAGAAAAATTTCTGTAAAACAATTACTTCCTAAAATTAACAATAGAGTATATACGCGCTTCGGTAGCACAGCAAGCAACAAATTTGCATAAAACTAGGGCTTTGAGTTTGAATAGTGAAATGAAACTAACTTTTCAATTTGAGAATAATGGTGTTATGTAAGGAATGAAAATTTTTTTCTATCTTGCGAAATAAATTAAATTAATAACTGTAACTCCAGGAGCATTTATTATTATTTATTTATCAGTGGAATCACCTACGGTTACCTTTGAAATCTATATTTTTGCAAAAAGTTTTTCTTGTGTCTTAATGTGCAATTCAATTTTGCTGCTTCTAAGCTACATAATGATCCGAAGAGAAACTTTTAATGATACTCCAGTGCAACACAAATATCGTAAAGGATACTCAAAGCTAGAGCAGGGCCGCGGTGGCCCGGTTGGAAGAGTAACGGACTAGCAACCGAAGGGTTGCGAGTTCGAATCCAGCCAAACACCGTCGTGTACAAAGGGGGCTGGTGCACGTTAAATCTGTCGTGGCCCCAAATGTCCTCACGGTGGCGTGGTGTGGAAGTTTGGAGAGTGGGGTGCCAGCTCAGGTGTTGCCTCGTCATCTGACCGTGGTTCAAAATTACGTGGTGTTGTCCTCGGATCTTTCCCTCTGGGATTGATCCCGGACCGTCACCAATAGCCCGTTGTGCTGCTCCAGTGTGACGTTAATTGAAAATACCAAATACCAAAGCTAGAAAATATCAGAAAGGTTGTTGATTTTTTTGAAGACTCCACACAAATATGGGCTTTATGGATAATCCAGGAAGGTATTTACTCCCTTTTCAGTTTGAAGTTAAGTCAGTCTTTTAATTTCCGAAATAATTTCCGATATTTATAAACAGAAATTGCAATCTTTTCCTTCAAGAATCATGATCTGACCAAACCAAAATAAGCATCAACCTCACAAAAAAGCGTTAAATTTTCAGTCCTTTTTAAGAAATATTAGGTTGATGCAAAAGTTCGTCCCGTTTTTTTGACAAAAATTGAAGAAAAACTTTATTTACTAAAAATTACATTTAATCAATATAGTATGTGTCGTTCTGTTCGATTACCTTTCCCCGTCTCTCCGGTAGCTGCATAATCCCGCGCTCATAGAAGTTCTGAGGTTTATGACTAAAGAACTGATCCAGGTGACGAAACTTCCTGAACCACTTACGGCACGTGGAATCGTCAATGGCACCCCACACCCTACACAACACATATCTTCTTTTGCGTCTGCGAAGCATTCTTGCCTTTTCAGAAATGTAAAAAAGCATTTGTTGAAAATGCTCCTTATTTTCTGCCATTTTTATTGCTTAACAAAATTAAAAAAACAACCAAATAACAGAATTTTTTCCCCAAGTACTCTAACTGAAATTCCTTCTTCTTTGAAACAACATCAAAACTTTACACGTATGAAGTAGATAACACTTCGGTTTTTCGATGCAATGCCATCTATCGCCAAAAGAGGGACGAAGTTTTGCATCAACCCAATATTATCTTTCCAAGAGATATTTCGAAGTACCACATTAGCTCAAAGAGTGTCTAAATACCCAAAAAAGTTAAACTGAAGTTGAAAATTTCAGACCACTAAAATCTGCCAGTGGAATTGTAAGTTTTCTAGACCTGGTGAACTTTCCAGCTAAATTTATTCCAGGTGTAGGGGCCATAGTTTCCCCATTAAGGGGGGGGGGGGTATTTCAATTAACGTCACACTGGAGCAACACAATGGGCTATTGGTGACGGTCCGGGATCAATCCCAAAGGGAAAGATTCGAGGACAACACCACGTAATTTTGAACCACGGTCAGATGACGAGGCAACACCTGAGCTGGCACCCCACTCTCCAAACTTCCACACCACGCCAACGTGAGGACATTTGATCCCCATTAAGGGTATTTGGGTATTTCAATTAACGTCACACTAGAGCAACACAACGGGCTATTGGTGACGGTCCGGGATCAATCCCAAAGGGAAAGATGCGAGGACAACACCACGTAATTTTGAACCACGGTCAGATGACGAGGCAACACCTGAGCTGGCACCCCACTCTCCAAACTTCCACACCACGCCAACGTGAGGACATTTGAGGCCACGACAGATTTAACGTGCACCAGCCCCCTTTGTACACGACGGTGTTTGGCTGGATTCGAACTCGCAACCCTTCGGTTGCTAGTCCGTTACTCTTCCAACCGGGCCACCGCGGCCCCTGAGGGAATGAATAAGCTGAGGCTTTTAACATATAATTTAAACAAAAGATAGCAAATCATCCTGTTTTAGGTTTGGGGGTTATTCTCAGGTCAGGTAGGCAGGTTGTTGAATTTACATCGCATTGGAGAAACACAACGGGCTATTGACAACGGTCCAGGATCAATCCCAAAGGCCGAGGACAACACCGGGCCAGGGTGGCCCGGTTGGAAGAGTAACGGATTAGTAACCGGAGGGTTGCGAGTTCGAATACAACCAAAGATCGTCACGTACAAAGGGGGCTGGTGCACGTTAAATCTGTCGCGGCCTCAAATGTCCTCACTTTGGAGTGGTGTGGAAGTCTGGAGAATGGGGTGCCAGCTCAGGTGTGACCTCGTCATCTGCCATGATTCAAAATGACGAGGTGTTGTCCTCAAATCTTTCTCTCCGGGATTGATCCCGGACCGTAAAATACCTACCTCCGTAAGGCGGACTATATAGCTGAAAGCCGCACAGGTGAAACAGTGTCCTCCTACGACGTCCAATCTAATCCATCGTAATTACTTTGGCGTGGTGTGGAAGTTTGGAGAGTGGGGTGCCAGCTCAGGTGTTGCCTCGTCATCTGACCATGGTTCAAAATTACGTGGTGTTGTCCTCGGATCTTTCCCTTTGGGATTGATCCCGGACCGTCACTAATAGCCCATTGTGTTGCTCCAGTGTGACGTTAATTGAAATTCCCCCCCTCCCCCCCCCGTAATTACTGCAACTACAACTTTATACCGTTTTGCTGAGGTAGGTATTTCAATTAACGTCACACTGGAACAACACAACGGGCTATTGGTGACGATCCGGGATCCATCCCAAAGGGAAAGATCCGAGGACAACACCACGTAATTTTGAACCACGGTCAGATGACGAGGCAACACCTGAGCTGGCACACCACTCTCCAAACTTCTACACCACGCCAACGTGAGGATATTTGAGGCCATGGCAGATTTAACACACACCAGTCCCCTTTGTACATTACGGTCTTTGGCTGGATTCGAACTCGCAACCCTCCGGTTGCTAATCCGTTACTCTTCCAACTGGGCTTGGATTGACGAATAACTTCTAGTAGTGGTTAGACACATTTGGAAATTCCTTGTCACAGCTCGAGTTTCACTTTTCTGCCACATACAGCTTAATGCAGACCCTATTTCATTATTACTTGGAGAAAAGTTGAACGTAAAAACATTTGTATCCATATAAATGCGTTGTATACAACTATTTTTGCAATCTCCAAATCTTTAAGGGGCCGCGGTGGCCCGATTGGAAGAGTAACGGACTAGCAACCGAAGGGTTGCGAGTTCGAATCCAGCCAAACACCGTCGTGTACAAAGGGGGCTGGTGCACGTTAAATCTGTCGTGGCCTCAAATGTCCTCACGTTGGCGTGGTGTGGAAGTTTGGAGAGTGGGGTGAAAGCTCAGGTGTTGCCTCGTCATCTGACCGTGGTTCAAAATTACGTGGTGTTGTCCTCGGATCTTTCCCTTTGGGATTGATCCCGGACCGTCACCAATAGCCCGTTGTGTTGCTCCAGTGTGACGTTAATTGAAATACCCCCCCCCCAAATCTTTAAAATATTATTTTATTATTTTGAAGCAAATGACAAAAAATTAGTTTTTTAAGTGAAACAAACGCTAGTTTCCTCTAAAAAAATGAAATGTCGCAAACACAAAGGACTTCTAAGGAAAGATGGTCGAAATTTACGTTTCAAAAGCCCATTTTCCTGCCTCGTCATCTGACCGTGATTCAAAATTACCTCGGATCTTTCCCTTTGGGATTGATCCCGGACCGTCACCTACCTTCCTGTCAACAGAATATTGAATTTTCAAAATATAATTCAACGTCTTTTTCCACTTTCAACACGTCATCTGACCGTAGTTCAAAATTACGTGGTGTTGTCCTCGGATCTTTCCCTTTGGGATTGATCCCGGACCGTCACCAATAGCCCGTTGCGTTGCTCCAGTGTGACGTTAATTGAAATATCCCCCCCTCCACTTTCAACAAGGGTCGGCAAACAACGCCCTAAGCAATCATTTTAGTATCTACAGTCCTTAACACATCGAAAATTGAGACAGCAGCTACTAGAAATTCATATGCATAATTACAACTACAACTTCATATCGTTTCCAGAGGTAATTTGTCTCGATTTTTTTGTTACTGTCTGTAACATTGCGGCTGATGCAAATACGTTTCTTGATTATTTGAGTTTGATTTGCAGTAAAATATGTATTGACTGCCTATATCGCTAGCGATATTATGTTAAGAGCGTTCTTGGATGTTAGGTTAAGAGCGTTGAATATAGATTGATAAACACAAAATGAAAATTGAACACATGTGTGAAGACGATTACCGTCGTGTCAGTTCACAGAAGAAATTACTTATTCAAGGCACAACCCTTCTACTTAAAGAGGTTTCACGATACTGGATTAACCATTAGTAATCAGATTATGGGCCATGCTCTACTTCTCAACCGGATGAACAACATACGTGATACACTGCCTACACAAAGTGTACATAATGTTTTCAAATTTTCTTTCGCGAACTTTCGTTTTCATTAGTTTACAAGTTAGTCGAGGTGTATCGTTGCCTGTCTGCTTTTATTTTCGATATTATCGTTGAAGATCACGTATTAAATGTTGCTACTTAACCCAAAATTTTCTATTTTTACTGTTTTTTAAGACTAGTGTTGATAAGGATTGCTAGAAAATGCCCTATAAAGAATGTATTTTTGACCTATAAACTACAAAAAATGCATACATTTTTTTTACTGCAAAAACTTTTATTTACGAATTTTGATTGTTTCAAAACTTTCTTTGCGATTTTAGAGTGTTTCTAAACTTTAAGGGGAGGGGATACAAAATTAAACCGTATTCAAACAGGGATGGAAGGGCCGCGATAGCCCGGTTGGAAAAGTAACAGACTAGCAACCAACGGGAGGGTTGCGAGTTCGAATCCAACCAAAGACAATCCTGTTCAAAGGGGGCTGATGCACGTTAAATCTGCCGTGGCCTCAAATGTCCTCACGTGGTGTGGAAGTTTGGAGAGTGGGGTGCCAACTCAGGTGTGACGTCGTTATCTGACCGTGATTCAAAATTACGTGGTGTTCTCGATCTTTCCCTTCGGGGGGTTCTCGTTGCCAATAGTATGTTATGTTGCCCCAGTGCGACGTTAATTAAATACCTACCTACCACACTGCGATGAATATCAGCAAGCGCCGTTTGGTTTGTTGAGGTTTTATGGCGCAAGTGCCATATTTTGACATGCTACGCCAGACACAAGACATATTGTATCAAGTAATAGACATACCACACACAACTAAAGTTTTTACTGACACAGAAGAGAGAGAAATACACCCAGGGAGGAATGGACCTGACAGGAATTGAACCTGCGCCGCCTATAACTCGAAGGTTTCTAGCGCAGTGGGCATATCCACTGACAAGCGCCACCTGGATTTGCTAGAGGTCGGCAGCGAGGTAGTTGGCCAGTTCAGGCCATAGTCATTTTAGACCGACGGTAACAAGTATCGTTACGCAAATGTTGAATGTGTAGCTAGCATATGGGTAAGTATTTACACTGCTGGCCACCCAAATTGCAACACCAAGAAAGACAAGAGATATCACAACAAAATTTATTTTGTAGATAACATGTTGACCAAGTATCAAATGATTAAATTTATAGACTTCTGTGAAGTGTGGTTCCTGCCAAAATCAGTAGCCAGAGTAGCCGCCATTGTTGGAGATCACCGCTGCCACACGCCTCGGCATTGATTCAAAGAGACTTTGGATGTGTTCTTGGGGTACAGCAGACCAAGCAGCTTCCACACGTTGCCAAAGTTGATCTGGTGTGGCAGCTGGGGATGTATTCTGGGTCAATCCGTTGAGCAACCATGGCCCACATGTTTTCTATCGGCGAAAGATCCGGAGAGCGAGCTGGCCAGGGAAGCAATTCAATCTGGCGATTGACGAAGAACCCTTGGACAATGCGTGCCACGTGTGGTCGCGCATTATCCTGTTGAAATATGGCTGTGGGCCTGAAGGTAAGGAAGGACAACTGGCTCCAACACCTCGGAGATGTAGCGCTGGCTGTTTAAGGTACCGGCAATGCGCACTAGAGGAGTGCGAGAGTGATATCCAATACCGCCCCATACCATAATATCCGGTGCAGGACCAGTGTGGCGGTGCATAACGCAGCTGTTCAGCATCCTCTCTCCACGGTGTCTCCAGACTCGAATCCGACCATCGTGGTGTTGCAGACAGAAGCGTGACTCGTCAGTAAAGACAATTTCATTCCATTCTGCCGTCCACATCCTTCTTTCATCGCACCATTGGAGGCGGAAACGTCTGTGGTTCTGCGTCAAGGGTAGACGAAGCAATGGACGTCTTGCGGACAGACCACTCTGCTGTAAACGGCGTCGAATGGTACGCGCAGACACTGGATGATGCGGTACAGACTGAATGTGCTGTGCTATGCTTCGTGATGTGGCTGAGCGATCCGTCACTGCCATATGCACAATATGCCTGTCATCACGTGAAGTGGTGCACTGAGGTGGATGCGATCGAACACGTCGGTCCGTCGTACCCTCCTGCATCCAACGATCACATATCCGCATTACAGTTGTTTGGTTTCGTCCAACACGACTACCGATTTCCCTGAAAGATAATCCACAATCTCGGTAGGCCACTATCCTTCCTCTGTCGAACTCGGATACTTGATCAAAAGATGATCGCTGTTTTCTATGAGGCATAATTGATCGGGTTTTTTTTGAAAAAACCACAAGAAAAACACAATTGCCGTACTTGAAATCGTCGAAATCTCCAAGCCTTAAATAGCGCTTTGAAGTGGCGCCACAGGCGCGCGTGATGTGCGTCTGCGCTGAAATTCTAATCATTTGCATATCTCACCTCCGCTAATGCATGTTGTAAATTTCATATTATTTGCATGCTTCCTTCAGGGTGTTGCATTTACGGTGGCCAGCAGTGTAATTAACGTCGCACTGAAGCGACACAAAGAGCTATTGGCGACGGTCAGGGATAAAACCGGAAGACTAGCAATGGGACAACGAACGGAAATGAGTCGCTGTGAGGTTGTATCGTGGCGGTACGACGAAAGACATTGAATCACTTGAAGTTCGCACATTTACACCAGACTTCGCGTAAAACTGGACCAACATTCTACGGAAAGTTGGAAAAAACTACTGTCAAACACTAAAATTAGGGCTTGTTAAAATGCTATTCACACTTGCTTTCTTCCATTTCTGCATCTTGGTGCACCCCCTAAAACTATTCCAATAAAATTAGGGTTTGAGATCTATATCCTAAAAAACAAAGCGGGGCCAATAAGAAAGTGTTCACGAGACTTCCTTGAATGCCCCCTAGGAAATTTCTCAAAATCCGGTTGTAATGATAATTTCTGTATAAAAGTATGGTAAAATCCAAAACGGTGGACATTTTTTTTAAAATACCGGTGTACCCTCTACTGGATTTTGAGGAATTTTCTTGTGAACATTCAGGAAGGTCCTATAAACATTTTCCCATTGTTTCGCACTTTATTTTTAGGATGTCTTGATTTGGCCCATTTTGGGCGTAAATTGTTGGACATGCATCCTTGTGTGAATAAGATTTAATTTTATGTTCCGTACTGCCTTTAAAGTTTGAATAGGAAGTTTTGAAACACCTTGTATAAAAAAAGGTATGTATGTATTTTGGCACTGGAGCAACACAACAGGCTATTGGCGACGGTCTGAGATCAAACCCGAAGGGAAAGATCCGAGGACACCACGTAATTTTGAACTACGGTCAGATGACGAGGCAGCACCTGAGATGGCACCCCACTCTCCAAACTTCCCACCACATCTACGTGTGGACATTTGAGGCCACGACAGATTTAACGTGCACCACTCCCCCTTTGTACACGATGGTCTTTGGTTGGATAAGCAGGTGAGGGAGGACAGATCACTAGGGTAACTCAGGGTTGTAATGCCCGGCTTAACTTAAAGGTAAATGATTAACCCTAAAGAGTGTGTTTGGTCATTAGGGTTTGGCCATTCTCGTCATTAAACAAATCTAGTCAAACCTTTATTGACGAGATATCTCGTCCATCAAGATCATCCTTTCGTACATGACGATCTTTGGTTGGATTCGGACCCTCCGGTTGCTAATCCGTTACTCTTCCAACCGAGTTACCGCGGCCCCAATAAAATTACGGTTATTGGTAATTAACGTCGTACTGGAGCAACACAACGGGCTATCAAGAGTTATTCGCCATAAAAAAAGGATATGTAGGTAGGTATTAATTTAACGTCGCACTGGAACAACGGGCTATTAGCGACGGTCCGGTATCAAACCCGAAGGGAAAGACAAGAGGATGATACCACGTAATTTTGAACCACGGTCAGATGACGAGGTCACACCTGAGCTGGCACCCCGCTCTCCAAACTTCCACCACGCCAACGTGAGACATAAAAAGAGCTCAAATAGAATTTCGAGCGCCCCGATATTTGGAGCAATAACCACTACGGAGCCTCCCTCAATTATACGGGTGACAGAAAATGTCAGACTGCTCTTTCTAGACTTTTGAGGGGGCGCGGTAGCTCCCCCTCCTCTACCTCGTGGTAGCTCCCCCTCAAAGGTAGGTTGGAAGATCAACGGATAGCCACCGAAGGGTTGCGAGCTCGAAACACGGTACAGCCAACTTGCGCCGCCTACAACTCGAAGGTTGCTTGCGCAGTGGACATACCTACAGAGACACAACTGCCCCCGGCATGGTGTGGCAGTTTGGAGAGTGGGGTGCCAGCTCAGGTGTTGTTCTCGTTATCTGACCGTGGTTCAATATGGAGCGTTGTACTTCGATCTCTCCCTTCGGGATTGATCCGGGACCGTCGCCAATAGCCCACGTGTTAGTCCGTGACTTAAACTACCTTGACTTGTGAGCGGCACATCCGATCTGTCCTTCATTCAAGGTCATGAGACGTTTCCATTTTACCTAAAATATAACACTGAACAAGCCTCACTAAGTCATATTCTGTAATTTGTTGATCTGGCAAGAAAGGATCGTAGGTACGTAGGTATTTTAATTAACGTCACACTGGAGCAATGCCATCTAGCGCCAAAACAGGACAAACTTTTGCATCAACCCAATAGTTTCATAAAAATTTCGTTGTATTCTTTAATTCAGCAATATTTTCCAAAATTTTAACTCATTTTCTTTTCAAAAGACAAGGTCCTAGGATGAAATTGATTGGTTTGGAGGGTTTTATGGCAGAAGGGTCATACTTGGCCAAACTGCACGAAACACAAGACAATTTCAAGTTTTGGACATACACAAAATTAGAGTTTTACTGACAGTAATACACCCACGAAGGAATAGAACCTGTGCCGCCTACAACTCATAGGTTGCTAATACAGTGGACTAACCACTGTAACCCCAGGAATGAAATTGGAAGTGACTTGTTTATAATCTGCAGAATTCTTAATCACGTGCCAGAAATATGACAATATTTGTCAATCTTTCAATTTTCTCACTTAAGTGCGGCTACCTCATCATATATCACCAACACATCCGCTTCCTATTGGGATTAACTAGCTTGAATTTGCTAGTTGGCAAAAATGCACAACGTGCAAACTTAACCCTCTAAACTAGATTAAAATCCCAATCCAGCAATCTCATTAGTGTCACTAGATGGACAGTTTTAATCGCAGACTGGTCGAAACAGAATCCAAATAGCTTCTATGAGGTCTGATTTGGTTTGTTGGAGTTTTATGGCACAAGGGCCATATTTGGCCATGCTGCGCCAGACAAGGCATACGATATCAACAGACAAACATAATGAAAGTCTTACTGACACGGAAGAGAGAAATACACCTAAGGGAGGAATGCACCTCTGAGTTTTGGAGGTAATATTTCTATAATTTACAATTCCGCTTGAAACAGCCAGCTCACATGCAAGGATAAAACTTGCAACCAAGCACTCTGCAAACAAGTGCTTTAAGCACTTGAATACTGCAGTGCTACTACCTGAGCACATTTTGGAGTCGGTTACACAAGATGGAGGTCATTCAGAGGAAAGGCGATCTTTATCCAAGTTTGATCCTTTTGAAAACGTTTATGGCAGTAAAAAGGGGCTGCAGTAGCCCAGTTGGAAGAGTAATGGATTAGCAACCGGAGGGTTGAGTTCGTATCCAAAGACCGTCGTGTACAAAGGGGGCTGGTGTACGTTAAATCTGTTATGTAAATCCTCATGTTTGCGTGGTTTGGAGAATGGGGTGCCAGCTCAGGTGTGACCTTGTCATCTGACTGGTTCAAAATGACGTGTTGTCCTTGGATTTTTCCCTTGTTTGAATCAGGACCATTGCCAATACCTCGTTGTGTTGCTCCAGTGCAATGTTAATTAAAATACCTACCTATGGCAATAAAGGAAAAGGCTGAAAAGAGGGAGGTCTTTTAAAAGTTTGCTATTTTAAATTGAATGCTTTTTCATGGATTTGCTGAGTTCTGCACATTCTATGAACTTTCTCCTTTAAAAATTAACCATTTCTATATTATACAGCAAACAAAATTGTATCGGTGCAAGGAAATAACTATATTTCCATTTTTCAGCAGAAAAAGAATAAGTCTTTAAAAAATATCAAAGCAACTATTCCAAGAAAACATTTGAAAGCAGTAAAGTGAAAAAAATGAATTCAATCTTAAAATACATTGACACAACTTGTACAACTGCAGTTATTATGGATGTTACAAACTCAATGGGATCATACAAATACTCCATTGCAAAGGGATTTTCATTAGAATGTCATTGATACTGATGCATAAATTAATATGTAAAACACTCTTCTCTGCATATACAAGTTTGATGGATGAATATTTGAACGAATATCGAAAAAATTAGCGAAATAAAATTCAAAAATTAATGTATTCTACAAAATGAGATAACCTTCATTCAAATTCCTGCAGAATCTGTGAATTATCTTTCCAAAGGATAAACAGATCTGCAATGCATGAATACAACAAAATATATTGAACATTTACATCATTGCACTACAAAGGCAGACTTGTGAACTACTTAGTTTACTCAGGTGCCTCATGAGGGAGGGCTAAACTGCTTTCTTACAATGCATTCCAGGTACAATCCTGTTCAGAGGCCACACATTCATTCAGAACGGTCAAACAACCATGCCTTACCCCAGATTCAAACCAGGAACCTTTGGGTCCAGCTAGGAAGGTATTTTTATTAACGTCCCACTGGAGCAACACAATGGCTATTGGTGACGGTCTGGGATCAAACCCAAAGGCAAAGATCCGAGGACACCCTGTTATTTTGAATCACGATAAGATGACAAGGTTACACCGAGCTGGCATCTCACTCTCCACACCATGCCAACGTGAGGACATTTGAGGCCACGACAGATGGAACATGTATCAGCTCCCCACGTACATGCAGTCTTCATTTGGATTTTAACTCGCAACCCTCTGGTTGCTAATTCATTACTTTTCCAATCAGACTACCGAGGCTCTCTTTCAGTCCAGCATTGGTCAGCTCCTTTTAAGATATAAAATTGTACTTTTGTAAAGCAGAAATGAAAGTTCTTCAGTACAGTATCCAACGATTTGTCTCCAATGTTTTTATCACAACTTCCATCGCTGTTTCCTTGAGGGACTGAATGATATTCTCGTTGGTGATTTCAGAGCATGTCTGAATGACACCAACAGATCTACACCCACCTGATCGAAGGTGAATATTAATTCTTCACCTTACCTCTTGTATTTTATTCAGATTTTTGCTTCCATGTAATACAAGAAAACCAGGTTGAAAAAAGGTTAAAGAGGAAAAGGTTGGAAAAAATTAGGTTAAACAAAACTTCCTTTGGAAATTTTTATATTTCTTGAATGCCTTAATCACTTGTTTCTTTTTTTGAATTTGTTCAATAAATTGTCTTTTTTATTGCTATTTATCATTCAGAATTTTTTGTTTCAAATGCATCAGACATTTACCCTGAATGTTGACTTTTTTAAACAATAATGCTGTTTATTTGTCGAAATAGGGGATTTTCTTTGGAAATTATGAAGTTGGTGCTCGATTTAATACGAAGACGGCCCCTTATGCAAATTTTATACATAAGGGCCATTTTATTATAATACTGTTAAGTAGGCTTTACAATTCTGGTAGAGAAGATAAATGTTTACATTATTATGATTACCTATTTTTCTTTCCACTTAAAATTCATCTGTTCAAAAAATTGCAAGCAGTTGCAAAAGCAAAAATTGCGAAACTGCAAGCAGAAAAAAATACGGGCAAAGCAGAAAAAGAAATAGAAACGAACTATATGTACAACGTACAGATAAATCAAGAGTACCGAAAACAGTGTATGGCCAAAACAGTTAAGTAGTTAATGCCATTAGAAAAAGGGATTGGTCTTAATTTTATTATAATGCATTCTTCATTGAAGTATCTGTTGAAACAAGAACTTACTGTAATAGCAAACACAAATCTCCAAATTAATTGGAAGGAATATATCATCAAAATAACACAGAGAACCTCATTGTATAAATAGATAATTTAATAAAAAGATATTTACATTTTATAATTAATTTCTTATATAAAGTGAATGATCTGCAGGTCCTAGATATCCAGTAGCTATCAATACAACATCAACAATTGTCCAAACACCAAGACCGCCAAAGCTGAAGAGCTTTCCGATGCCCTCTTGCCACATGCCCAAATAGAAACGATCGACTCCGAAGCCACCAAACACAATGCTGCAAATGCAAAGAAATAAATTATACAATGGATTAATTTCATAGCCCATAAATGAAATAATGTAACTCCTTAATTTATTACTATAATTCAAGGAATTATACAGGATGTGTTTGAATCGGCCGCACAATCATTTTACGTGATTCCTTGCTAAAAAACAAGCCAAAAAAGTAAAAATTTGTCATTTTTTCAAAAGGACATAGCATTCTATAGATATATCAACCTATAGAAAAACGCATTCGGATTTGAATATTCGTTAGGTGCTCTATTTTTGTCTAAATTTACTCTCAGGTACTGGTAACTACAGGGATGTTGAAATGATAATTTGCTGTTTAGAGTAAAAATTTCATGATTAGATGTCCCATCATTATAATTTGGAAACAAAAATCACATGAATGCCACGTCCAATTGAAAAACGGACAACACTTTTCTGGGTTGGTTTTCAATAAGATAGGTAGGTACTTAATTAACGTCGTACTGGAACAACACAATGGGCTATTGGCGACAGTCTGACGAGGTCACATCAGAACTGGGACCCCACTCTCCAAACTTGTTCACCATGCCAACGTGAGGACATTTGAGACCATGACAGATTTAACATGCACCAGCCCTCTTTATACACGGCGGTCTTTATTTGGATTCGAACTCGCAACCCTCTACTTGCTAGTACGTTACACCCGAGCTAATGCGGCCCTGGACCTGCAAGCAGAAACTTTTATCTGGAAATAATGTTTCCAGCTTGACTACAAAAACTAAGTTTGTAAACAAAATGAGGATTTGAACTCTCAGTAGTTGATGTTTACTGTGAGGTCAAATGATTTCTTTATGTAACACAACAAAATTATGTAAAATGTAAGAATGTGCAAAATTAAATGCATTTAAAATTCCAAGAGTTTGAATTTGAATAATTTCATCAGTAAATCCATCCACAAACCTTAAGAGAAGAGCAGTTCCCCAGCTGTACCCTTTGGTCCAGTTGCATGGCACTTGTTTGGCAAAATTCCTATTACCTGCAACAAATAAATGTGTTGTTAAAAAAGTATGAATGGCAAAAATTGCACAAAACAATTGAAACTCATTTCATGGAACTGATATCAAAGAAAAATACATTTTGCAGCATCAATTGGAAAATATAAAGTATGGAACTTCACAAAGTATTCATAGTAAACAATTTATTTCATATTTTACAGTACAGTAAACTGCTTCAGTATTTGTGTAATACCATGAATATGTATTATGTGGTATGATTTTAATTGTTGTGAATGCATGTATTTTCAGTGCTTTAATGGGAAAACATGGTTTTTAATGTTTTACTCTTTCAACCGGGTTACCGTGGCCCATCATATTTTCTAGACTAGCTTTTAAAGTAGAGGTTATTATTCATCGTACAAAATGTAAGCCAAAACTTTCTGAAAATAAAATACTAGAATGGTCATACAAATTATATTAAACAATAATTTTGAACTAAACAAATAATTGATTTTGGTAATTTTTTTTATGATGGAAAAAATTCATTTTTGTTACAAAAATATTTAGAGTATTTTTATATTAACATAAGATAGTAAGTATGTAGTGTTTACATGATTTAATAAGGCATAAAAATGTTCGATTCTGCAAAATATTACATGCTAAAATGATCAAAAATAGGTGTTAAGCAACTACTGACAAGCTAGTGTGGTACATCTTAAGATTTAAAAAAATAATTCTACTAAAAACAATGTGTATACAGTAAATTTTTTACTTTAAAAAGTACCACTTTTACAGTTTAAATTTTTTGAAATGCATATTCTTTCTTGTGTAATTATGAATACATATTCACAATACATTTACTGTATCTTAAAAGTTTACTAACCTAGACATAAAACATGAGGTTTTACTATACACTTCGTGGAGTATCTCTGACGAGGTGCACTTACAACGTGGCAGGAAGTATTTCTTTGGCAAGTATGTTCATGACTTGGAGTTTGGTAACAATATCGACACTTATGAGTCTTTAGAAAAGTTCGATTTCCCTGAAAGAGTGAATGCAGTGTTATTAATGATATTTCAATACAAACTGACTCCATAATACCGATGCAAAAGGTAATAAAGTATTCAAGTATTAATGTGTCAACCAACACTCCTATAATCATTTTTTGTTCCATGTTTATAAAGTTGTTGCAGAATTTATTGTAGGTTCATTAGAAAATATGCATAAGCTGAAAAATATCAGATTAATTTTTTTTTAATTGTAACAAATTTTCTTTCATCTCTTCTGTTAGAATATACAAGAAAAAATGGGTTCGATATCTAGTTTGTTATATCCCTCTGCAGTTCTTTTACAGCTCAAAAGGGGATTCTTTTGCTACATTGAAACAACTTTAAATGGATTCAAAACCATTAAACATTCATTGGAAATGGGAGAAAACTTTTTACTATACTTAGAGCTTCTAGAGCAAAAATGGAAATCTAGAGCTAAATGGCTTCTAGAAAGAAATGGGGTCTCCACCCAATTACAGGAATTGAAGACTGTCGACGAAAGATTGGATAACATACCAAACTTCCAATTATTACAACAAAAACAGAGCTAGTAATATTTGTAATCATTATAAAAACCAGTTTGTGGTAAGTATACACATGAAATGCCATCTGTTTGTGCAAGAAATATTCTGAATAGTTTCAGTTTGAGAATTAAAAAATAAGTATGAAGTATTAAAAATCTTTGTAACTGAAAACTATTTTCGTTGATTATTTTTTGAATATTAAAGAAATTAAAATTAATAAAAATAGAATGGTTTTTAATACCCATCAAATTGACGGATGTGGTAGAATTAGGTACATATTTAATAGCATGCCATCTTTTATACCACATGAAAATTTTCTAATAAAGAAAGTAATTCTTATATCATTACAAGAATATATACAAGTTATCATTCTCATATTACAAGGTTAAGCAGAAACATTGATAATGGTACTTATATTACATACCAATTTTACTTTTTAAAAGACATTAAAAATCTACATATGACACAAAAATCATTTACTTGGCATTTTGCAAATTTCAAAACATCACAGGTTATATTGGTGTCTTCTCCATAGATGCAGGAATAATTATATGTACATCGAATGCAATTCCCAATCAAAGAGTTACAAGGAGCAGATGTATGGCAGCTGTCAGAACCACCCTCAGTAGTCAAGCTTGCAGTAGTAGTGTGGTTGCTCTCTGTTCTCACTGAAGTAGAATGTTGAATCAGTGAGTCAGAGTAAAGCTTTGTATAGTCTGATAGAAGTGAAGAAATATTGTCTGAATTTTCAACATGGGCAAGCATTTGCCTCTTCCCTGAATGACGTAGGGCATGAGAAGTACTTGATGCAAATATGTTATCTGAAAATAAGGACAGTGCCATTTCAATTATTTTAAACATACAAATTAATGGAACATACCAGGATATGCCAATTTAAATCATGATCATGATTTGAAGTGATTTTTTTTGTATAGTAATACTGAAAATGAAATAACCTGAGACCAGGATGAATTTTATATTTTATACAAATAAGCTTTTAAAAATTTGCTTTTACTCAGTAATACTCAGTAAGAATGACACTTTTTAACTACAACAAGATTCCTACTTTGAGGACACTAGAAATAATAGCATTGCTTAGGACGCAGTGGTGCCAACTTGGAGCAATTTTTATGGGTGTAAGTAAAATACCCCACTTGTGCTTCATATAAAATTTCTTTGGAACTCTTTATTTTATTTACATAGATCATTAACAATATAACCTAAATATTTATATTTATCTAATGTTATAGAGGGATCAGTTCACAACTATAATAACATTAGGTCCCAAGTTGTTCAGGTCTTTGGGGCTTCGCATGCCTTTTGATAAAGTAACCTAAGAGATTCAATCACTGCATATTTATTTGGTTACTCATTATTTGTAATAGTTATCCACAATGTTTGGGGTTTTAGACCCTAGGCATAAAAACTTTAAAGGGTTCCAAAGTCATGCCACTAGGTAGGAAGGTAGGTATTTTAATTAATGTCGCATTGGAGCAACACAATGGGCTATTGGCGACGGTCCAGGATCAACCCCCGGAGAGGGTGATCCAAGAACACCACGTAATTTTGAACCATTCAGATGACGAGGTCACACCTAAGCTGGCAACCCTCTCCAAACTTCCAAACCATGCCAACATGAGGACATTTGAGGCCATGGCAGATTTAACGTGTACCAGCCCCCTTTGTACACAACGGTCTTTGGTTGGATTCACACTAACAACCCTCCTTTGCTAATCTGTTACTCTTCCAACCGGGATACAGCGGGCCCCATGCCACTAGAAAATAATATGCATGGTGTAGCTGTTTTTTAACCTATTTGGTAGAAATATTTTCCTTTCTTGTTCAACATTCATCTGCTACCATGCCCAAAATTATAAAAATTCAAGTGAAAGCAGATAATTTTTTTGATTTCCTCTTTGGAAAAACATTGTATCCTAGATATCTCCTTTGAAATGGGGAAAACTCATTTAGATTTTAGAGTTGAAGTAGATGCTTGAGTAGAAGTCATCTTATCATTAGCTACTTCAGTATTTGTAGGAAGATATTTTCAACAGTTTTAATGTTATTTTGCAATTGAAAAAGTTGTGTAATGAAAAGGCAGGAAAATTCAAATTTATTTATTATAAAAAATTTAAAATTATATCATCTTTCCTTATTAAAATATTAAGTATTATAGATTTGTACCATAAAATAGAACTCAAATGAAGGAAAACCAACAAGAAAGGCACAAGTATAATTTTAATTGTTTTAATCTTTCAAATATTTGCCTGCTATATTTCCTGAACCATCATACAAATTAGCATTTAACATAAGTTCATACTATTCAGAAACTACACCAGGATTTGCATGTCTCATGTCCAAAAAGTTTAAATTATTAGGGACAAAGAATTAAATAAAATCGTAAAAATCCAATTTCAATTTTTGAAAATCTGATATCAATCAAATAAATACGATTTTTATGAAAAAAATCAGGATTTTTTCCTCACCCTGGAACATTCACATTTTAGATACAAAAATTCATTTTAATAAAAGCTTGACACAGAATTGTTTGCACGGAACACTCTCCAAGAACAAGAATATTCTCCAAAAATTAAATTTCTTTTGTGTTTTGTTTTTTTCATGACATTCTTGAGGAAAATCTTTGATGTAGTCAATGCTTGAGCAGAAGAATTTTCAATGCCTAACAAAAAGCTGTGAACAATTTCTAAGCCATCAGTAGCTTCTTTTAAAGAAGGCATGCTTATTCTTTCTTCACTCTCTTCCAGAAATAAATCTATAATTTCAGAGGGACTTAATACTTCTGATAATACAATTGAAAAGAATTCGTTTGCTCTTAATTTCGAAAATTTGTTCGTCTTAACCAGAGATTAGAGTAACCTGAATTCTTAAACGAATGAGTTAACATTATTTGAACAGGGACACATTTGGACAGGGATTGGAATTTAGTTCATATTATCAGTACATTTGGACAAAAGCATAAAAAGCAAGTTCATCTTAATGAGGTTTGACTGTGCTATATAAGCAAGAGTTTTCATGGAAAACCATGATACACGTTTCATATATTACTGATAACACTGCTGCAGTGATGAAGCTTAGAGATATAAAAGCAACATATACCACATGTTTCTGTATAGTTATGTAGTGCACCTAATAAACTTTTTGGTTGAGGATATTTTATAAACTAACTCTTTAGTGCATCGGTAAATAATGGCACATATATTGTCAAAGAAGTAAATAATTTATGCTTTGAGCAAACTCAAAAATAACTGCCCACAATTGTTGATAAGAGCAGAGTACAAAAATAATTTTTAAATGTTTACTTTTCTTTTTTAATTTCTATTGTTAGCCTTAGTAGTAAATAAATTTTAAACTTATGTTTTTTCATTGTGATGTATTCATTCAACGATAAAAAAAAATATATTGCCATGGCATTTTTTAATTTTTTTAATGCCTTTAGATTATTCTCCTCTTTGAGAAAATTTTTCAAAAGATTATTATCAAGAAATTTACAACTCAAGCCCAACACTGACTACTTTGGCACTACCAGGAACAAAATGGCAGCTGTTTGTGAGAAAACAAACACCCACTGGCAACATAGTGATTCCTAACAGGGACAATCATCAACATCCACTCATTTACAAACCAGGATTCAAACCCAAGAATTATTGGGCGGCAGACAAACACTATGACCACTATACCAGCCGAGGGTAGACACAAGATTTTTACTTGCATGACATTCTGTTCTAACCAGAGATTGAAATTAGTAGCCATAAGACTTGCACTTTTAAATTTTGTTTTGATGACCAAATTTTCAGACTCAGTTATTACTTCTGATGACTAAATTTTCTGATTTTTTTCAATTGTTAGGTGCAAATTCTGATCAATCAGCCATTTATTTTAGTAATTACACTGTGTTTATACACATTCACATAAACAAAATACACTTTAAAATTGCACCCAAATAGAGCAGGAAAATTTTTAGACAACATAAACCTGACACACACATTTTTGCTCTAAATTTATAACCTTAGTTCAAACAAATATAAATATTACAGAGCGGTACAGTGGTAGTATTGAAGATTTTTTTTGCGCGGTTTTATTTGGTGAGTTTTTCTGATTTATGCAGTTTCTGGCAACCCCCTCACTTCCCGAATGTTCCACTGACTTGCCTACACACAATCAGATTTTAAATTCCATTTGGCCTACTATGTTTAAAAAATCATGCAATGAACAGCAAATTGACTGTTTTACAAAATTTTTGGAAATAATAAGGTAAGTAAACTGGGAGGAATTCAAAATTACGGTTTAATACGATTTTTTTTTATTTCTGCCGATATTTGATTTCTTTCGCATTTGTGTGGCTGTTTTGAATTTTGTAATTCAAATGTTTTATTATTTAATCAAGATTTATATTTAGTCAAGATTTAAATTTTTAATCCAGATTTATTTTTTCATCCAGATTTGTTAATCAAAATGTCTTATTTAATCAAAATTTATATTTTGTGTTTATTTTATGTTACATTTTATACATTTTAAGATGTTAATATACTATATGTTGTTTTATTTTTAATATTTTTAATTATATGTTGAGTTTATTAATTAATCAAATTTAATATTTAATCAAGGGGAATGTGCAATAACTTTGGCTGGAACAGCTGCAGTATAGACCCCCCCCCCTCCATTTGGCGACTTTATACGTCGCCAACCCTCGATTGCAATTGATGTTTTTTCCACTCCATTCTAGCAACCCTACATGTTGTACCGTTTCAATCTTATTGAAATTTTATCTTATTTTTTAGTTAGTATTTTTATTTGTTAGTCATGTCCGTTCAAACTACTGTTTTTTTCAAAGTTTCAAGAGTGAGTTGGGAGTAAATTAAATTTTAAATTTACTAATATGAGACATACTTTAGGTAGGCCTGGCTAATCGAATTTTTCTTATACATTTGTGCCAGGAAAAAAATGGTGTTGGATTTTTGGATGGAGGCGCGCTTGATTGCTAATAAGATGATTTGTTCCAAGTGCAATTCTGAAATGAAGCTTAAACCGATATTCAACTTATGTACATTTTTTTTGTAATACGTCTGTTAAAAAATGTCGCCAAGTAACGTCAAGGTTGGCGACAAAAAAAGTCGCCAAATGGAGGGGGGTCTATACTGCAGCTGTTCCCTTTGGCTGTTCAGCAATTCTCAATCAAGAATTTCAACTCGCAAAGTACTAAAGCAATTGTTAAAATGTTCTCATATAGGTAGTCAATTTAAGATTACAAATAAATTTTGATGTAACCTTATCATCGATTTGACATTGATTAATTCATGAGTCCTATCCAGAGGATGCACTTTATAAAAACAAATTTGGTTGCGGCGTTTTTTGCCGCAAAGATCATATTTAGTCGAGCTATGCCAAACACAAGAGAAAAGGAAAGGGAAAATAAGAGGCATTGAGGAACACAGAGGGAAGAAAGCTGTAAAGATTGCTTGTGTATCCTGGGAGCGTGACCCCCGTGTTTACTAAAGACAGTAAACCCCGTGGGTAAAGAAAAGACCACAAGAGTACCTCGGGTCCGGGAAGCCCGAACACACCTTCAAGGAGATGTGCCCCTGAGGGCATTAACGAATTCGGAGCTTAAAAACATGAGAATCTAGTTCATGGATTTCCATAAACGTGAACCGTGTTGACATGTATTGCACCTTTAATTCTTAATTTTAGAAGACACAATGTAGTTTTTAACAATTTACATAACAGTGACGTGACAATGTTTCAGAAATGGATGTAATCAAGGAGTACAAAAAATAATATAAAATCTGGAAACACTTGTTGAAGTCTATCCCCTATCCTGTAAGTCTATCCTTTTCTCTTGCCTGACTAAAAAATTAATAAAATTGTACACTTACGCTTCCTGGAATTTCTTTCTCCAATACCACCAATACAGAGGACAAACAAAAATATAAATGTGATTTCGTTTTCCCAGCTCATTGGCAGTCTTTTTTGCCAATCAAAGATAGAATATTTTAAGAACAATTTCACGACACTTCAAAGAATTCATACTTGTACTTAAACATCTAATTAATTGCCTAAAAGATGTCAAACAACAAATTCGTTGTGTTTACGATTTACGCAAGAAATACGAAGTTACAGTTTATTTTTATATCTCAATCGATGATAAAAATTATAAACTTTTCTTTTAAAGTAATATAATTTCACAAACTATGTCATATTTTCTGCAACCAAACAGGTTCATTTTATTGTGTCTACTTTCGATTCGTGTTCATTAAAAGATATATAAAGTGAATGCTTTTTCGAGGAAAAAAACACTTTTACTACAACTCCCATGTTTACAAGCTGTATCATTTTTGTTTTGTTTTTGTGTGATGTATTTAAAATGTTTGGGTGTGTCGGAAGTTGAATTTTGGTAACATTTTATTCTTGATTTTAGCGATTTACGTGAACTTTTTGTTTGATTTTATGATTTGTTGTACCTTTTTTTTCCCACTTTTTGACTTCGTTTTAGAAATTGTAAATTCGTACCACGTTTACTTGCAGTTTTAAAGTGGTCCATCAAATGTTCGTTTTTTATGCATTAGATTACAATTACTGAACAATTAAAATATGCTTTAGAAATGAAACATTTTGATTAAGCCACATGCGTATTTTAAGATTGTGAATAAGTTGCATAAGCAGTCTTGTGTAATTTGCTTATGTGAGCTTTAAAAAGTAAGCTAAGTAACCAGATTGCCTGTACATATTGCTAATAATAATTGGGATATGTTATCCACAAAGATTGACACAATCCTTCATAAATATTAGTGTTGTTATCAGCAATCTTGTACTTAATAGTTTTATTGTTACTATTAATGAATATGCACTGTCAATCTATATACACATTGTTTTAATATTAGTGTTTAAATGTCTCAATCTTTGATCTATTAAGCTGTCATTATCTTAATTTTGTAAACCTATTTTTTGCACAATATAATCAATTTTGTTTCATTCATGATATAATTAATCTTATCAAAATATTCACACATAATTCATAAGATAATTTTTATGTAATCCACATTGCAAAAAGCTAGAATATTCAAATGTAATCTTTGATATGAAAAATGACTTATTTCTTAAAAGGTACAGCTGCAGTCTGCCGCGCGCGGTGGCAACGACTCTTGGCGCAGCGTTTGGCGTAGTTATAAGCGACTCATGCCGG
This sequence comes from Meta bourneti, assembly GCA_933210815.1. NCBI lineage: Eukaryota > Metazoa > Arthropoda > Arachnida > Araneae > Tetragnathidae > Meta > Meta bourneti. Next base: position 106,083,313 of record OW119924.1, read on the forward strand.
GTGATGGTAACCCATTTTTTCCTCAAATTTTCTCCTAGTTAGGGTTAACCTGTTTTTATGACAACCTTGCCGGCGTTCAGTTCTGTCCAGCATTGGTTGTTCTTTTTAGTTTGGACACGGTGGAGAGTGGATCCATATATTTAATCAATATTTGCAGTGTTTTTCTAGTCAAAATGTTGTTTAATTCAGATTTACATAATTCATCCGTACGTATTCACTGTTGGAAATTCGAGAAAAAATGGGCTACCCTCACCGGCATGAGTCGCTTATAACTACGCCAAAAGTCCATATATTTAATCAATATTTGCAGTGTTTTTCTAGTCAAAATGTTGTTTAATTCAGATTTACATAATTCATCCGTACGTATGCAGTATATATTCAATGTTGGAAGATTTCCGTGGCGACATAAAAAGTGTGCCAAACGCCGCGCCAAGAGTCGTTGCCACCGCGCGCGGCAGAGACTGCAGCTGTACCTTTTAATTAATAGTGTAGTGTTAGATTGAGCATAGTAAATTCCATGGAGTCTGAATTCCAGGGATTCGTGTTTTGCACTAACAAACCAGAAAAAATTAAACAGCCAGTACTAAACAAAACAGAATTCCAACAAAACTAGATGTGGCTGTAAAGTTTTGTAACTATAAAATGAAGAATAAATGTAAATCTCTTAATAAGCTGATTTAGCGCCATTAGCAAAATCAAATAACACATATTAGTGTTTCTTGACAAGCAATTTATGAAATTTCTTTATAAACAGAAAATGTATTTTTGTGTATCTAAATTTTTTCAAACCTTTAGAAGCTTATTGACGAAGAAAAAATGTAGAAAATGATTCATCTTGTTACATTTACATAATACCTCATATCAGGTGAAAATAAAGTAGATATCTTTGCTTCTGTTCTATCTCATAGAGAATGTTCTGTAAAATTTAACATTTGTGGTATATCTACTTAATTTATATATCTACTTGATGTTTTAAGGATGAAAAACTTTACATCATTAATCTATTTGTCCTTTGGGCTGCTCTAGCCTGGTTGGGAGAGTAACAGATTAGCGACCGGAGTATTGCGAGTTCAAATCCAATCAAAGATCATCATATACAAAGGGGGCTGGTGAACATTAAATCTGTCATGGCCTTAAATGTCCTCATGTTGTCGTGGTGTGGAAATTTGGAAAGTGGGGTGCCAGTTCAGGTGTGACCTCATCATTTGACCGTGGTTCAAAATTGCGTGTTGTCCTCAGTTCTTTCCCTTCGGGTTTAATCCCGGACCGTCACCCATAGCACATTGTGTTGCTCCAGTACGACGTTAATTTTAAAAAATAAATAAATCTATTTATCTTTATTCTTTTCACTTTATTTTCATTATGTTGAGAATTGCAAGTTCCGCCATTTTGGGTTTCAATTCATTCCATATTTCTTTTTCACTCACCACAACTAACCATTTTCATCAGAATAGCTATTGTGTATTGATAACAATTTTTGTATTTTCTTTGTTTAGATAGATCCTACAGTGAACTCGATTAACTTCCATCATGGTTGAAACTCCTACACCCAAACCCAGGTCAACATGGCATCTGATTATTGGTGGGATAATTGCTTTCATCGCTGCACTCTTCCTCTTCATTTCCTTCTGTAGCCCGTACTGGCTTGAATCCTACCGTGAAACATATTCCGAGTTTGTTCGTATGGGCTTGTGGAATTTTTGTTTTAGAAATTACCGTCATCCTTCTTACCAGTTTGACGATCTCTTTGATGGATGCCATTGGGTTTTCAGCTACAAGTATCAAAACATCAGGGATTGGATGCAGCCTGGTATGAATTCCTTTTGAAATCCTAAGACATTACCCATATTTTCAAGTGCAATTGTAATTTCCTATAATTTCCCGTGACTTATAGCTATATAGAAAAAGGTGAACCAAAAAATATGAAAGTACCAGATCAGATAGCTATAACTTGGAAAAATTATGCCAAAACAATGTTCACACTTTTTTCAAATTGGATCATCTTTTCCATTCACACATCACAATCAGTCAGAAATTTCCAAAAAATGTTATTTTACTGATGTTTTTCTTTGATACCAAATAAATTTGTTCCATGATCAAGTAACAGATTGTCGTGAGCTGGTTGCCATTGGTGTAGGGCTTAACTACATGTCTGTTCCAAACCCAAAGGTCGTGGATTTTGTCCGACAGTTGCAGCTCCATCCAACATCTATCTAATTGGCACAGTGTGGGGATGGAACTGGCATAGCTATCCTTAACCTACTCAAGCATGTCTCATCTTTCTGTGAGGTGCACCTACAGTGGATCTCCTCACACGTGGACCTCAGGGGAAATGAATATAGCAGATGATTTGGCGAAGGATGGTGTTGATGTACCATTGTTCGATACCCACTCATTGACATTTCTTGAACTTTACTCTATTTGAAAAAATCTTGATACGATGGCATGGGTCGTTCCCCTAGTACACTCTTGGTATCGTGGGATCGCCTGGAAAATCTCTTGCTCTCAATTGTGAGACCTAGTCAGATAGTGCTCTCCCGCTTTTTCAGTGGTCATCTGTGGAGTCTCACATTTTGCTGTCGTAAGATTCATCTAGTTTGCCTTAAATGCCAGTCTGACCAGGCCTCCCCAGCACAGATTCTCGAGTGCCTGGAGTTGTCCCGAAATGATCTGTTTTCTGAATCTCTTTTAGTGTATGACTTTGCAGGTGAATGGACTTGTGGATTTGGTCTAGCTGGAACTAGACTTGGAGATTAGCAACAACAATAACAGTAGCAGATTGTCATGGGTGCAGTTCCATCTCTTTTCTTCCCTCGCTTCAATTTACTTGGGCATCTTGTCTATTCATCTTTCCTATTCCATGCTGTCATGGGTAATAAGGGGAATTCATTTATTTCAAAAGGGGGTATGTTTCCAAAGTTTTAGGAAAGATGTTATAACTTTTTTATTTTGTTTTAATTTTTATCCATATTAAATTGTGGTGTTTCAATATAATTTCCATTTCTTGCACTTCTCTCAGCACAAAAATTGTTTTTATTTTTCACTTGTACAGAGTCTTGTCCACTGGTTTACAGCTTGCTTACGTCATTTAGGTCCAGAAATTGCATACCAAATATAGGTTTTTTCCTGATACATACTATCCAAATATAGGCTATAGGTTTTTCAATTCTGGGAGGAGATGAGAGTTGCTGGATGCCTTAACACCTTCACAGAAAGAAAATTATGACTCTTTCAGAATTTGCAGCATCTTCTATAGTTGCAAATTGAACTCTCAAAAAACGTTTATATTCACAAGTGGTTAAATCATACTGATCAAAATTGACTAACATCGTTGGAAAAACCTGTCAGGACTTGTCTACCTGAAAGCATTAGCATAAACCACTTTTTACGGTCTTTCGGATTGGAAAAACATCTTCTGGATATTTCTTTTCAATGTGAGAAATTGCCAAATGACATCAAATTTGTCATTTTCATGAAATAATATAACATGCCTGCCAACTTCCAGGTGGAAATATTGTTCACATTTTTCTTTAGGGAGAAAATTCTCAAGTGATACCAATTTCAAAGTTTTGACGCCAAGCTGTGGCAACCATGAAAGAAAAACGTTGAAATAAGTGGTTGCTAGATTGTCGTAAAACCTTCTTTTGTACTAATTTTTAAGAAAATCTACATATGTACCTCTACAACACTCAAGGAAAAGTTCAATTGCTTATTTTTGCATATATTTGGTGTAAAATATCACCAAATTAGTTTTGCCAACTTCAAACTGCATCCAAGCATATAGTAGAAAAGGTTTGCTTAGGCTGTTTTAAATTGATTTCTTGAAGCCCCATTTGGCACAAATGTTGCTAATTCGGCATTTTAAATTCTTTTTTATATTTATGTAGTTAAAATGTTCCTGACTTTTTTCTTAGAGGTTTTCGTACATTTTTCAGATCTTCATTTAAAACATCCACTAATTTGAATCGCTTGTATGATAAATCCATGTTACCCATAACACTACTCAGCAAAGTGCAATGAGATACATATAACAATTCAGTAGTGCAAAACTGATTAGGAGACTTTTTCTCTAACCCTTGTTAATTTTTTCTTGTCTAAACATTATTCTTAAGCTAAGCATTGCTTCATACCTAAAATTTGTTGTGTAATTTTTTAAAACTATTTAATGCTACACAATGAAATGTTTGATTTTTAAACATGCTTTTTTCCTCTATTTATAGCTTGGCTCATATTTGTTCAAGCAGTTATGTCCTTATCCATTATATTTTCAATTATGGCATTATCTTTCATCAGTATTGTCCTGATGCGATTCTGTCTCAAAATTGAAGTATATTTGATTGCAGCTGCTTTCTTTTGTGAAACAAGCATTAGTAAGTTCTTTTAATACTTATTTGAGAAATATTTGATTTTTTTGTGTTTGTAATGTCACACTCAGATTGGAGCAGATTTAGCGGTTTGAAGTCTGTTTTCTATGGATTGACACACTCATTTGCAGTATTCATATAAAAAAACAATCAGCAATAATTTGGTGTACGTTCTTCTGAATTACAAAATCATTTTCGGTTTTATAACTTTGAAGCTCTGAAGACATTGCTTTAACAAATTTTCTACAACCAACTACATAACAAGTGATTTGCCCTTTTTAGTTTCTTGTATTGATTTTAAAGTCTCCAGGTGTATCATCAGAAACTATATATAAATTATTTTATGTTAAATCTTTAAAAGATTTTATGTAACAATTTTGCTGCAAATAGATTTTTTAAACTAATTCTTTTTTGGAGGTCAAGTAATCTGCTTCAATGAAGTGTTTTGTTTTATCTAAAAGTATTTGTGCATTTTTGGTTTTTTGGATAAGTCTTAAGTTTGGATTTTTTGTCAGCTGAGCAGGAACTCGCTAACTGATAATTTTTTGCTACTAAAAGCTTATTTATGAGAAGTATATAGTGTGATATAATCTGTTAAGATACATTATAATACTCAAAATGCTTGAAATTTTTATATTTTGACCTAAAAACTAATAGTTAGCCTTTAAATAGCTGTACAGTGAAATTTTGTTTTACCAGTTAATGAGTTACTGCTCTAAGCTGACAATGTGTGTGTTTTCTCTGTAATTGGATATTTATCTGTGTAGAAAGAAGCAATGAGATAAAAATAGGAAAAGGCTCTGACAAAGAAAAATAAAATGAAATCCTAAATCTTTCTCTTTGTGTTATCTATTTCTGCATGCAGAAATTCATCTTTCATGAGGCAATTTCCTAATCTCTACTATAAAAGGAAGTGTTTGTGGGTCATTCTGAGATGTCCAGACGAATCTATAGTACTTACAGCCATGAAATTTGGCACACAGGTAGTCCTAAAGGTGACTGAATGTCTCTCAAAGCCCGAATTTTAATATTTAATCTAGAAAATTTTTTAATTAATATTTTGTGCTGCGCGTGAAGTCCCTCCTCCACTATGGCGTATCTGCGCAGACCGATCTGACAAACATACTTATTGTGCATGCTAACTTCTATTAATGTTTTGAAACTGCGGACCATCCAACGTATTCATTGCAATGAAAACTTAGCTATTGCGCAGATCCCCAGGTATGACCATCGTCTTCCTGCAAATTTACACCGGCCCAGAGCCATTCTCAATTATGCAAAGTAATTTTTTAGATTGAACAAATTCATCTCTTCACTAAAAACACCCCACTCACATTGAAATGATGGCATAGTGAGTAAAGCCACGCACCAAAGTCTCGCGTTAAGTTGGAGGGAGACCTCCTGAGTTCGAACCCTGGCTGGTGGATAATTTTTATTTTTTAAAAATAGTAAATGTACTCTAATCCTTCCAATTTCTTCTGTACTTACTTTTACTTTATCCTTTTGTTTTTTTAATTCAACACAATTATTTTTAAAAATTTAATTGATTTTATGCAGCTTTTTCAATTCTGAAACTCTGGTTTCTCTATATTGTCCTTTTTCGTACCACCAATGAAAAGCAAACCACTGAAGCTCCACCCCCCTACATGTTCGACACCGAGTTCCTACCATCAAGAAAATTTCTGCAACTCAAACATCGTTCTGCTTTTATGTTTTATTCAACTAGGAGATAGAGGGTCTTCGGCCCAGATGCTTCCCTAAAAATGTTGAAAGATTGAACATATTCAAAGCACTCTTGATTAACTTTGTTAATTTTTTGTATTGCTTTTTGTTTGGGTATTTTTCGCAAATAGTATAATGTTTGTGTTAATAAATTACATGAAATGAAGTAACAGTGTTTATTAATGTTTAATTTGGTTTTAATTCGCTGACATTGTGATTCATTTAGGTTTGTCGGAATCAGTGAGGTGACATAACAAGACTTTAAAAGTACATCGTTATATTTAAAGATTGAATCACATTTTTATTTCTGTAGTGTTTATTTCATAACTTACTTTTGAATTTGTATAATTTATTTATTTGTATAATACAAATCTATCGACACTACACACCCTCACACATATTACAGTTAGAAATTGGGGCACTGATTATGCTTCTCAGAAATCTGCATCCACCTTCACTCTGCAGTGGAACCAGACTCAAGAAACTGATGCCGAATATTATTGAAGCCTCTATCATGATTGGACATGCTGCAGGCGAAGACATATTCATTCTTAAGATCCCTTCGGACCTCCCATTCCAATTTAAACGATTTCAGTTCCCTGTTCGTTTAAGTTTTGCCATGAGCATCAACAAGGCATAAGGCCAATTGCTGAAAGTTGTAGGACTCGATCTCATTAAACCGTGTTTCTCCCATGGTCAACTGTATGTGGGTTGTTCAAGAGTTGGAAAAGCCAAGAATCTTTACATCCTAGCTCCAAATGGAAGAACATTGAACATAGTGTATCATGAAACTCTCTAAGCAAGGATCAGAGAAGTGGAAAGAATGAGGTGACATGCCCGTGTCATGTCGAGTGGTGGTGGGACTCATTCTTAAAATTATTTTTTCTTTTTAATGTTTTCAGAATCAGTGAGGACATAACAAGAATGATGTCATGGGCAATGCTGTGCTGGTATTTCTAGTAATATATAAGCAGTACATAAAACACATCAGTCAATATGTTACAATTCATATGGATTTGTGTTACAAAATAAAATTCAAATTAAGAATTGGCATTCACAAGCTGCAAAACCTATTTTAAGTCATCTATAAATATATTTATCACGTTTATTTGTATAATACATTTTCCGGAAGCAAATTTTGAATATTTAATTTAATGTTTATCTTTAAATCTAAAGTTTCAAGTTTTATGGTTTTCCATCAAAACTAGAATTCAAATGAAACGATTAAAGCAACAGGGCCCCAAGATTAACTTCAATTATCTTAATCTTTCAAATATTTGAACTCATGTTTCCTAAGCCCTTTAAATGCATTAAAATTCAATTCTAGCAACTCACTCTAACAAGTTAAAGGCAAATTAATTTAAATGAAAGGATTGGATTTTAATTTTTTTAATCGTTTCTTGAATTCTTAAACAGTATCATATTTGTTACCATTATAGAAACAGTGAAATGATTTAAATTCTGCTTTTTATTTTTAATTTTTATACTAATTTTGTTTTTATAGCTCTCATCATGTTTCTTGGCGTGAGCGTTTTTGGAGGCATGTGTCAAGACAGATCGTGGTTGCAGTACCCAAATTTTAATCACTTGTCCTGGTCGTATGGTCTAGCAGTTGTATCAATGTTTTTCCACTTGTGTGCTGCTATTTATCTGTACAAGGACACAAAAAGAGCACAGGAATACAGGCGACGTGCAAGTAACTTGGTATATAATATGCAGCCAAGATTCTAGTCTGGATGTTCATTACATACTAATATGCAGCACTGAAAATTCATTTTAAAAATTTCATTCCTTCATGAAGTTCATGTCGATCATTCCTAAATTTTTCTTCTGAAACAATGTGTGCATATATTTGGTGAGAAATGTGGTAAAAGATCATGTATGGTTTATAGAGCTTTATTTGATCATGATGCAATTAAAACTTGCAGGTGTTCCTTTTTAACATTCCAATATATCCTTCCTTGAATGTTGAATATTTCTTTGTTAGATCCTAAAACATTCCCCTATTTTGTCAAATCTTAATCTTCTGTGAAAATTTACTTCATTAAAGTTTCATTTTATCAAAGCAGAGTCCTCACACCCACCTTCATACGTTTGCACCTCTGTGTGACATTTATTTGGTGAGAAGGGTTTGTGCATGTTGGAAACGTTCTCCATTGAATAATGCTGATTGATTTTAAAATGCCAAGTGGCATTTTATTTTGAATCATGGAAAAATTGAAATGAAATCATAAATTGCTAAAAAATGTTTAGCTAGTTAGAAGTCGATCCAGAAGGGCTGGAAGATACCAGCATTCACTACACTATGTTTTATTGGCAATAACATCCCAACTCCATTTAGCAGAACATTGCTGCTATTGCAGGTTATATTAACACGCAGGTGTTCAATTCATAAAAGAGGAGTTAATTTCCATGAATGCATGTGAAGTCATAACATAATTAATGGTGAATATTTGCGATCTCTAGTAAAAAAATCCTGTCCACTGACTAATACCAATTTATAGTTTAAATGTGATATTAAGAAATTTGTTGATTTGATAGTTCAATTATACCACGATTCCCTATGTTAGGTAAAACTGCTTTTAGGTGGTGTTTGGATACAATTGCAGAATAAAAATAAAACTTGGCACTGTAATTTTTAATGTAATATATAGTGAATTCTATATTTGGAAAGCACGTTTTTGTATATTAGAGTTTTATGTGATTTTTAAAAACTTTTAATACCTCTAGTACTAAATTCAGTGCGTTTTTTCTATGCATTTATTATTTCCGTCCAGAATCTATTGTATATTGGATCTGATCTTACAAAATACTTTTTCTCTATTGGTTATATTTTTATGATGGTTTATGGCTATTTTTTGTACTATACAAAGAAGTTTTAATAAAAATGTTTCTTTATTAAGTGTCGTCTTTATTGTAGTCGTTTTTAAAAACAAATTGTTTAATAGCCATGAGGCTAAAAATACTCATTGATTTTCAGTTACAATTTAAATGAATATTGTGTATTCAAACAATTATAAAAATAATTTAGTAACAATTAAAAATAAATTTGTGTTAAGTTATTCATGAAATGTAACTTATGAGTATTCAAGGAAAGAGTATTTTATCCCACTGACATTGATTTTATATATGTTTTAGTTATTCTTTTATAAGTACTAGCTGAATGAACCCGGCGTTGCTCGGGTTTAATTGGTTAAATGCCTATTCTAAGTAATCCAAAAAATCACTTTTCTGTCATAAAATGCAAATATAGAGAAAAATAAGTAAAAATAAATAATTTTATAGCTTCTACAATTTACTTTAGATCTATTTCACATACTATAAGTAAAACAAACCTACAAAAGTTGATACTGAGATGACTATATACAAAAGTCGATTTTGAGAGTTTTGGAGTGATTGTGAATGCCCTTTAAGTTTATTTTCTAAAAATAGGCATATCATATTGCAGTCAGTTTTTTTTTCTTATCAATATTTTATTTGTAGCACCTTGCACCAGGAATGAGAATTTCGGAATTCCACCATCATTATGAAAGGCTGACAAATCATATTGATACGATATGATCAACGTTTCAAGCAATTACACTTCATGCTTGAAAATTTCATCCAGCATTTTAGATGGGATACATAAACGATGATACTGAATGGTTTCAGCGTGATTGCACCATACTCTAACATTCTAAAAAATACTCCAAGGTCATCTTGAGAGGCGACTCCTGTAGATGTTAACTCCGACGTCATCTCCACAGCCAGACTGGGAGAGCGCCCCCTAGCAAGTGCTGTCCAGGATGGCTGGACGTTACACCCCTCTCCATACCCAAGACAAAAATAGAACGGGGGTTAATATGTAGCCTACGTTGCCCGCAGGGTTCCAAAGAATAAGTGTACCAAATTTGGTGTGGATTGGTCTAATGGTATAGAAAACAGACAGACAGATGCCAACTCTGCTTTATATGTAGATTTATTTGAATGACCCATAAGCATTATAAGAAAAAAATGACAAAAAGGTCTTGGAAACTAATCTGGTGACTCAATATTCCCTTCTGATTAACTTTGCATGCATGAAGCAATACCATAAGGCATGGCAGTGTGTCTTTAACTGAAATGTGCAAGTTTTCACCAGTAATTAATTATTAATTCCAATATATATGCTCGATAATCAAAAGCTCTGAGAAATGCCACACCTCAAGCATACATGATGGTTCGACATTTTGGGACAATGATTTAGATGCCATATTCCATTCGTAACACTTAGGATAATCTTGTAATAAATTTAATTGTGGAGTATAGTTCTTTATTTTTACAAGCACAAATGAAGTGTGCAGATTATTTGATCAAAAATTGTTAAAATATTCTTAAATAAAAAATTATCATTGCAATCAGGAATTCATCTTCCATGGAGTCCACTAAGCAGAAAGAACGTATTTTTATCTTAGTAAAATAACAAGAAATCAATTTCACCAGGGTTTATTTTATTTATAAAAATATTAATGTAAAATCTATATCAATATATTTACAAAATATATTTTAACAAGGTAACAATTATTTAAATGGGATTTCATTTATATACATGCAAATTAGAAATTTCCGTACGTTAAAGTTTGATCAAAACAGCATATTTTCATTCACGTCAATGAGAGGTATCGCTTTATTTAGTGACTCTTGTACAGTTGGAAACTTTTCAAACACTTCCTTCACATATCTGTGATCTGGAAATATTAAATTAAAAATATTAATCTATGTTAACATAATTTAATTTCAAGTATTTTATTCTTGTTAATGTAAATAGCAATAGTTACTCCAATAATATTTTCCCTAGCTCAGATAAATTGAAGATTAAAGATCGACAAAATTCGATTCCACTTCTACAAAAGTCAAATATTTTCCAGTAATTAGCGTTTGTTTGATTGACCAGATATCAAACCAATGTGACTAATAGGTCTTCAAGTATTACAGATTCGTTAAATATATGTAAAAGAATGAATATAATTTTACCATTGTCTCAGTTTGATTTATTTAATTTTGCCACATTTTGTGTTTAGGTATGGTAGGTATTTTAATTAACGTCGCACTGGAGCAACACAACAGGCTATTGGCGACAGTCCATGATCAAACCTGAAGGGAAAGATCCAAGAGCAACACCATGGTGAGATGACGAGGTCACACCTGAGCTGACACCCCACTCTCTAAACTTTCACAACAACCTGAGGATATTTGAGGCCATGACAGATTTAACCTGCACCAGCCCCCTTTGTACACGAGTCTTTGGTTGGATTTGAACTCAACCCTCCAGTTGCTTGTTCTTTACACTTCCAACTGGGTTTTTGTGTTTAGGTTTCTCATTCTACAGTCAGACCAACCCAGAACCTACTGCCTGAGAGAACCAGTGTTGATTGCACAGCTAGATTACTTTTAGCGAATATCCCCATGCTTATTGCAAAAATACTTCTAACCAGTTTTGACTTTGACCAATAGGATCTTTCCCTTTCAACCAATAAAGTGTGATAGAAGGTAAAAGCAAAGCCCAGTCAAAACTGGTAACGCTAAGAGTATAAAAGAAATCAGCATTCTCACAGGGTAACTCTTCAAGCAAATGAAAATTAGGGCCTTCTCAAGGTCATTTTCATTCTTCGAAAATTAAATTCCAGTGTTTGCAGTAGCTTAACCACTTAACTCATTTACCCGTGTTTGACACAGTCGAAAGTTACCAGCAAATTTGCACATGCCCGTGTCTCACACGGGCACTCTTGTATCTCGCGTTATTTTATTTCTAATGCCCATCTGAGATCCGTTCTAGTAAAAATAGATAGGCTAGATTAAACTTATACCAAAAATGGCATAAACTTATTTATCATAGATGATTTACCACTTATTTATAGATGGATATTTACCGTAGATGGCACCCCTATGCACCATTTTTCTTGTGTAAACCAAGTGGTGCATTTTGATGATTAGCTATAAGTTTGTTAGGAATTCTTTGTTATAAAGCAGTTGTTTGGTGTGGAAAAGGTAATATATCCATTTTTATTACATTAAATATCATAAAAGTAAACAGTTAACCATAAATTAATTTTTACTAAGTGTTTTTGTAACTTGTTTAGAAAAAGTTATCTGATAATGAGCGACGATTTTGAATATGCCAATTTATCAGAAAGTTTCAGCGATGAAAGTGATCTCTTGAGTGATGGAAGTGAATCTGAAGTTAATATTTTATTATTATTAATATTTTGAAATTCAAAATAAACATGTAATCAAATCGTTTACACTTTGTTTGTATAATAATTTTTTTTATAACTTTTACCCCACCCCCCGCAACTGAAATTGCAAAAAATAACTTACACTATATCTATACAGGGTGCAACGCAAAGTCCGTACCCGGCCTTTATTTTCGCAACCGTTGGTCGTAGACATATACTTCCAATTGCAAAAATGTTTCACATGAGGTAAACATTCATGTTATGACATTTTGAAATTTAAAAAATCAATTTTGTAAAAATTACAAAATCTAACTTTTTATGCAGTCCCCCGTCTCCTAAATTAGAGTGCAACGCCCATTTTACGGCGAAAGGGGGGGTTCCCCGACCATAAACGATGGGTGCATGTATAGTCAAGTGGGCATGCCCGATTCACTGAAAGCGGTCGCAGTGCCCCAGTGGGGAAAGTTTGGAAATCTAACTCCGAAACTAAGCAAGATAGACAAAAGATGTTAATTCGAAAGTTGTAGACCATCGTCGAATTACGTAGAATCGACACCCTTAAAATGAAAAATGCGCAAAAAGAACCGGATAAATGGCAGCGGAATGCAAACTACCAGAGGCGTTGCACTCTGATTTCAATCTCGAATTATTCTAAGTTATATTTTAACCGACCCCTCAATGAAGGCGAAACAAATCTGAATAAATCCCAAACTTTGAAATTAAATATCTCGGTCAATTTTTGTCACACAGAAGTGAAACTTTTTGTGTTACGTTTGTTAGGATGAGTGTAAACTTTTACTAAATATCACTATAAGGAATGGGGGACTGTATAAAAAGTTAGATTTTGTAATGTTTACAAAATTGATTTTTTAAATTTCAAAATATCATAACATGAATGTTTACCTCATGTGAAACATTTTTGCAATCGGAAGTATATGTCTACGACCAACGGTTGCGAAAATAAAGGCCGGGTACGAACTTTGCGTTGCACCCTGTATATATATTCATTTTCTGTCAAAAAAAACCTCGATCATTTTTTACCAGTTTTTCCAAAAAAAACTCGTGCTTTAAGTGGTTAACCCATGAAGAAACTTTCATAAATGTCTGGGTCTCACAAACTCAGTTTTAAAACTTAGCTTTACTCTATTAGAAAAATCTTGATAAGGCATGAATCGTTCCCCAGGTACTCTCTTGGTATCGTGCAGATCGCCCAGGAAGATCTCTTTCCCTCAATTGCCACAGACATATTCAGACAGCGCTCTCCCGCTTTTTCAGTGGCCATTTGGGGTGTCACTTTTTACTGTGGTCGCAAGACACATCCTGTTTACCTTAAATGACCAGGCCTCCCCAGCGCTCATTCTCGAGAGCCTGGGGTTGTCCCAAGATGACCTGTTTTGGTGTATGACTTTGTGCGGGTGAATGGACTTGTGGATTTGGTCTAGCTGGATGTGGAGATTTGCAACAGAAACAGTATGCCAATGATTTTTGACGACATTTAATCTCAGGCGAGTATCATTAACTTTGTTTTCTTAATGTAAGTGAAATAAAATATGCAGTATTGAGAAAAAATGAGGCTTTTAAAAACTTTTAAAGGAAGTTCAACAAATATTAAGGGTATTTAAAAAACAGTTCTTAAGGCCTCTCTTTGCAGGAACCCTACCCTAATTTTTCATACAATTTTAGGAAATTGTTGATTTATATGCATAAAGTTTATTAAGAAAAAGTAACTAATATGAAAGAAATGAAATACGAGTACATCTCAAAGAGCAGTGCATCCCATTGTCCAAACTAGCAGATATGGAACTCAAAATAGCCACTCTAAATACCAAAAGTAGTCATGAAACTTTTTGCTTACCTTTGTCAAAGTACGAAAGAACCTTTACTTTGGATGCGACAAGTGCCGTCTCCTCCAAGTGAGGCACTTGAGAGGGATTGAAATGCAACCAATGCCATGATTTTTGTCGAGATTTCCAACAGGTTTCTATGGTTTTTAGGACTTCATTATTGCTATAGGATTTAAAAATAAAATGAAATATTCTCAGCTAAAATTAATATTCACCCCACTCCGCACATTCCATATTAACATACTTTAAATCTCAACAAACTGGAAGAGTAATAACCAGATTAGAGTTGGCACAATATGAATAATACAGATTTCCTATTAGTGATACAATTCTAATTACAATTACGAAACCAACACAGATGACCAGGCTTGTGAGTGACACCTATTGGTCAATGACCCAAAATGGAAATACTTGTCTGGTAATTATGATCCCAATCAGCAAATACTGTTATTTAGTGTCAGGGGAGGATGATTTTCAATATAATTTTGGGGTGAACTCAGTATGAGCCAAGTTCTTAACCTATTTGAATAAAATAACATGCATCTTGTTCAGTATTTCATTTTCATTATTAAATATGACAGAATTTGATTTACATCAAGCTGATTTAAATCTGCATATCCTGATGATTACCTTAATTAAAAATATTTAAATTATAAAAAATGAGCTGAGAAACCCTTCCATGGTTGAATAAAAGAGGTGGCTAGAAGAGAGCCTACCACAAGTTTCATTACCCTTTATATACTTTCAACTACTAAAAAGTAAAACTGTTTTCTTAATGGCCTCTCAATAATTTCCTAGTCATTAACTTTTGATATTTTAAAAATGAGTCACTTCTGATATAATAGATGTAAATATATATTTAAGTAAATATGGAAAGATACATGAACCTAATGGTTCTGATCACACATGTGTGTAAATATCCCTTCTTTTAAAAAAGATGTCACTTTATATGAAAACTTTAAAAGCTTCCTCACCTTGATTTTGGATGGTGTAGAAAATTCGAGAGCATTTTCCATGCATTATGATTTTTCCCATTAGAGGGGTAATCCAAAAACATGAAAGTATACTTCAAGCACGTCTTGAGTTTCTTGCCTGTAAAAAGAAGCAAGTCGATAAAGACAATAGTTCAACCATACTATTCAACAAGGATTAGTATGAATTTAAAGTTTAAAAATAAAAATAATTCGATTTAGAACAAAACATTTCCACATAATCATAAAAAAGCACACACAAAATTGAACTTTTCAAAGAAATCCAGGTTAGACTAGTTGTTGCTACTATATTGATTAAAAGTTGTTTTCACAATTTTAACTTTTTGTTGGATTGTGGGGTTTTGAATTGTGACTCAAAATATTAATTTATATTACCTAATTTCTCCCATTTTTCTAAAAGAATCAGAACTCTTTTATCTGAAGGAGACATTTCTTGTATTTTCTGTTGGAAAATACAAATCAAGTATTAATTATCCAGAAAATGAAGCAAAATATAAATTCAATTTTAATAGTTTGTCAAAAAGTCGAGCGTAACTAGTGTCTGTATTAAGTTTATACATGAATTTACAATATCAAAGTTAAATACTGTTCAGTTCTGAAAAATCAAAAAGTTATGTTTTAGAACCATTGAAACTCAGCTTTTAAATTCACAGAATTGTTTACGACTCCTTTTTGAAAATGAAAGTTTTTATATAATGCATTATCCACTTTTTTACATACATAATAAAAGTTCTGCATAATTCTCTCCAAACACGCCGCTGATAATAAATTAGAATTTCCCAGTATCATTTTCTTTTTAAAACCTTGTAAATCATATTTGAAAATGTTTGATGTAGACCCTTAATTTCAGTTTATGACTACTATTAAAAGGTGATCGATTTACATATTTAAAAAAAATCATGATTTAAACCATCTTAAATTTTCTTATTCCTTAATTGAAGCTTAATTATCATTGAATAACATGACAGGATGCATGTCATTTCATACAAATAAAAAATTTTTCTTCTGCTCAGTAATACCCAATAATGACCCCTTTTTTAAATTGAAAATTAAAATTGGATGAATTATAGTGGGGCTTAGGTGAATATAGGTGTTTTGGAACTCCTGTTTTGTTTGTATAGATCATTATCAATATATTTGCAATACATTGTAGGGGAACTGGGCCGAACTCTAAATATATTAGTACCCATGGTGTTTGGGTCCATAGGACTGTGCCCCTTCTGATAAAGCAGCCTAATAAGTTACATTGAATCACAATGTATTTGGTTACTTGTATTTATTATATACTAGCATAATTACCCGGCATTACTCAGCTTGAATTGGTTAACTACAATCCACTTTCGTTAATAAATTGCAATTCCTATTCAGTACATGTAACTACCACACTCTAAATTGTTAAACACACAATTTCACAAATGTAAATAAATGTCATATTTTACATTTTTGTAGAATTTAAATTTTTAAGAAAGAAAAGTCTTAAGAGTGCGCCAATGTCACCCAGAATGCAGGTCTTATTTTAAAAGGTCTTGTTCCATATATTTTATTTATGTTTTATTCTCTTTATTGTCTGTCCTAAATATTCAGAATTTTTTAATATTTTGTAAAGAAAAAATAAGGCTCAAATTAGAATTTAAATTCCGTAAAAATAGTTTTTGTAAAAATAATTGATTTTCCATCAGCAGAGGTAAAACAATCCAAATAATTGCTATGCTCAATATACCTTCCAGCTACTCCAAAACTACCAAATTATAGTTGATTTAAGTAGTTACTCAGATATTTTAGCATGAAACTTGTGTAAATAAGTAAGCAGAGGAATGTGAAATAACGTATTCACTAAACTAAAATACAATTTATAAAATGTAGAACATTGAATTAAAATATGTTGGATAAATTTTTTGTGATACTTGTTCAAACAGACACAAAAGCAGATGTAGAACGGGAAGATGGACAAACAGACTAATGCAACCAAGTTCAGTCACTTAATGAATGTATGTACTCACAATATGCAAAGTTTTATGAAAATATATTCAACTGTTTGGACGTAGTACGGGCACACACATACAGACAGGTGGACAAACAAACACATCAAATGCGCAAGACAGATTTCACATCAGAAGGGCCCAAAACCGATAAAAAACTTGAAATGGGTCGTAAATATTCGATGCACGAACACTCCCTTCTTATTTATATAGATTTGTGCAATTTATTCCTTCTGTTTGAGGGTCTGGGGCCCTTGTCATAACAATTTTAAGGGGGTTCAGAAGGTTGCCCTGCTACAATGGCACACCTAATGCAAGAGAT
Source organism: Meta bourneti (assembly GCA_933210815.1). NCBI lineage: Eukaryota > Metazoa > Arthropoda > Arachnida > Araneae > Tetragnathidae > Meta > Meta bourneti. The sequence continues at coordinate 106,100,730 of OW119924.1, forward strand.
TACTAATACCAATGTGTAACCAACAACTCAATTGGTTACACATTGGTATTAGTAATCTCTCCTGTTTGAGAAGGGGTGTATGGAGTTTGGGCCTGAGGTGTGCTAGTGACCATTGATCAACAAATATTTCTCTTACTCACTGAAAACAAGCGTTGCTCACAAATCGATCAACAGACTGGGTTTCTGACACATGCAGAGCCAGTTCATATATTGAACAAGGTGTTTTCAGGTAAATTTGACACTCTTCTCCATAGAAAGGTGGGTTGGTTGGATTGAGTTTTAAGCTGCACCAAATACAAGACAGACAACTTCAAGTAATGGACAAACACACACAATGAAAGTTTTACTAACACAGAAGAGAGAAATACACCCAGGGAGGAAACGAACCTGACAGGAATCAAACCGGCACCGCCTACAACTCACAGGTTTGCTAGCGCAATGGACATTGAGCCACGATGGCCCCATGAAAAGGTTAGATGTACTCAAAGTAGTGCCCTTTCTAAAGGTTGGTTGATTTGGGGGTTTATGGTACAAGGGCCATGTTGCACCAGACACAAGATATACAATATCAAGTTATAGACACACACAATGAAAGTTTTATTGACACAGAAAAGAGAAATACACCCAGGGAGGAATGCACCTGGCAGGAATTGAACTTGCACCGCTTACAACTCGAAGGTTGCTAGCACAGAGTAGGGATACCAACTGAGCCACGACGGCCCCACCCTTTCAAAAGGAAATTTGCTAATTCAGATAAAGGAAACAACACTGCTTAACATTTTATTTCAGTGTTACAAACGAGCACTGAGTACTCCTCTCTCATTTCCTAACTTATTTAATAAACCCTCCGAAAAAAATCGAGATTAAATAGAAAGAAACTCTTAATATATGCAAAAGAGAAACATTCATCAAGTATAAATGTAATCATAAAAATTTGAGTAAAAGTAATTTTTCACCTTTTTTAAGAAAATATTGTATCCAGATGTCCACTTTGGAATGGAGGAAACTCAATAACAGTTTAGTGCGAGTGTAGAAGGCAGGAAGCTGTGCCATCACAGCTACTTCTGTAGTTTAAGACTATTTTCAATTTAGTTTAACTTAGTTTTTAAACTTAAAATTTTGAAACAAATTGGATGAATGAAAGGTAGGAAAGTTAATATTGATACATTTAAATTTTTTACAAACATTTATAAAAATGTTAAATTATATTTTATTTCCCCTAATTTAAAAGTATATTTTTAATCTAGAATTTCAAGTATTATGGATTTGCATCAAAATATAATTAAAATTAAAAGATAAAAGCAACAAGGCCCAAAGTTAATTTGAATTGTTGTAATGTTTGAAAATTTGCCCTGCTGTTTCCTAAACCTTCATATATATTACTGTTTAGCATAAATCAATTCTATCTCGAGGCTACTGTGACTTGCATGTATCATGCTAACAAGTTTCAACTTATAACGGAGACATATTAATTTAAATCATAAAAATCCAATTTAAATTTTTTTTAATTGGATTTAAATCCAATATCATTTTTAATCATGATTTTTTTTCATGCCCCATTTAAAATCACAAACAATAGTTTGATTTATTTTCAATTTAGAAATTAAAATCAAATTAGAAATTTCAATTTAGAAAAAATTAAAACATAAGTTTGAGAAGCAAAAGGTTTATTTATACTTTTCTTATGGGATCTTCTAAAAGAGGAACAGTCTATACGTCTGACAATCTATTTTGAGTTAGAAAGGTCGAAGTTATGCATATCATCCATGCAATGTCCCAATTAAAATCAACTGACATCTTGAGCAAATGGAAAAACTACAACTCTCCAGGGGTGGTATTTGATTTAACCTTATGCATACCCTATTAAGTTGGCAAATTAATCACCTTTATTAGAGTGAGAATAAAAACTCGTAAAAAGCAAGCAAAATGTATAAAACATACTTCTCTAGCTATAGAGTTTTCAAATATCTGATATTTAGTTTTTGATGAAGGATAGATAATAATGGCAAATTTAAAAATGCTAAGAGTTTTCATGAGTCCATAAAAATGGTTTAGTAATAATTCTAAAAATAACATAAAATAAATTAAGGAAATGGTATTTACCCTTAAATGATGAGTCAATACTTCTGAATCAGGATCAATTTTATTAAGGTATAAACAAAGATAAATATGAGCATTAAGGTTATTTGGATTTCTTTCAGCATACTTCAAAAGCAGACCTTCCACTTCCTGCATTCGGCTGCTCTTTTCATACAACTGAAATTTGAAAAACAAAAACTGTAACAGAAATGCAAATACATAAAACGTGCTAAATTTGCTGCATTTACTACACTGTTATTATTGCACCAGTAACTTAATCTTTATATTAAACTGTTGTGCATGTATGCAAATTATTCCTTTCAGTAGAAAGATTTCAGATAACATATTTATGATTACTATCTGATGTTTTAAAATAGACTGACTATATGCATCGTTTTGAATGGAACAATAGATTTTTTCTGGTTGCCCCATCATTTTAATAAAAATATCAATTTTGTCCTGTTTATAGTAAAAACTTTTTTCCTACATCAGGAAAAGTCCAGGGATCATAATTTCCTACAGGCAGCCAAGTACAAATTAGCCAGGCTAAAAATCTTATCAACTAAGATGTGATCATCAGATAAGTGCAGGATAAAAGATGACTAAAATCTATAAAGCTCCCTGTCGAACAAAAGGGGCAGTCGGGAGCAGCATGCACACCAATGAGGTGTAAGTGTCCTCTTAAAAAATCATGTCCAGTTAAAATTCAAAAATTTGGCAGTGGGCATACCCACTGAGCCACGATGGCCCCATCCCCCCATCGATACCAGTAGTTTGTATAACCATGGAGTCACATTAAAAAGAAAGCATTCCCATATCTGGCAGATTGGTCGATTTTTCCTGAAATTTATTATTTATCTTCTAGAAAGTTGAAAATTTTCTTTTATGGCTTGTTGTTCCAGTCATGTTTTGTTACATGAGGGCTAATAAGACCCTTACTGTTATGGTTGTTTGGAGGTTTTATAGCACAAGGACCATATTTGGATGTCAAGCTGCATCATGCAAAGTCAAATGAAAAGTGTTGTAAAAGGGGAAAAAAGAGGAAATGGTAGAGCAGGAAAAGATCATTTGGGTATCCCAGGAGCCAGTACTACAAACCCCATGGCAAAAGAACAGATTACTCAGGTACCACGGATCCATGAGTATTGAGACAATGAAGGACCTATGTTAGTTGTGACACATAAGTTGTGTCATGGAGTGAGAAGTTTTATGATAGGATTGAAAGACCAAAATTTGGAGAGTAAGATTACTTCATTGGAGACATTTATGGTACGATCGTGAAATGATCCCTCTCTACATCTACCCAAATTTTTGTATGGGTTATGTCAGAAGAATGATGGTAAGCTCAATTTTTATATAAAACTTTTTCATGATAATTTATCAGGAATGCAGATTATACTACAGTTGTCCCGTTTTTGCCATCTCAATGTCCCGTTTTCGTCTCAAGGAAATATGGTCAGCTAATTTTGAAAACATCAATAACCTCAAATATTTTTTAAAAATGGCACGGTCTATTTCAATACTATAGTGTTATTTACGAGTACATTAGATAAAATATAATAGTTATCCTGATAGTTAATCGTGGCCTGAAATGTCCTTACGTTGAAGTGGTGTGGAAGTTTGGAGAGTGAGATGCCAGTTCAGGTGTGACCTCGTCAACTGACAGTGGTTCAAATTTACATGGTGTTGTCTTCGTATCTTTCCCTTCAGGTTTGATCCCGAACCGTCACCAATAGCGCATTGTGTTGCTCCAGTGTGACGTTAATTAAGATACCCACCTGCTATTTAATTTATTTATAAATATTCTAATATTGGAGGTCATTCAAATTCATTTGTTTTAACTGTTCCAGAAAAAGGCAATGTGATCATAAATTCAAGTTCTATGTGATTTTGTGATTTAAAAGTCGAATTGTAATGTGCATACAGTTGCAACAAGACAAGTACAGTGTTATATATAGTCATAATAACAGAAATCAAAGTCGCAGTCATGACGTGAGTGGTGTAAGGCAGTCATTGAGAGGTTCTATTAGGGGGTGTAGTGTGTTGTGATTCCACAAGTGGTCGGCCGAAAATTTCTGGAAAAAAATTTATTGAATCCAAGGATGATCATAATGTGATACATCGAAGTGAGGGTTCTGTCTCTTTGTTGAGTGTAGGGTGTTTGAAACAGCTTTGAACTTCTTATTCTAGGGGGCTCATGAAAGAATGAATCGTAAAAATCATTCGGCTAGGGTGTTACAGAATTAAAGGAAGATTATTGGATAAGGGTTGGTTAGGTTTTTATGGCACAATGGCCGTACTGTGCTAGACACAATATCAAGTAATGGAGACATACAAGGAAAGTTTTACTGACATAGAAGAAAGAAATACACACAGGGAGGAATCGAACCTGCATTGCCTACAACTCACAGGTCGTGGTGTGGGCCACGATGGTCCCTATTTGATAAGGAAACCTATAAAGAAAGTTTGTTGACAGAAAAGGCAGTAATCTATGAAGTCAGACATGTGGTAGAATGCACCAGTGATCAGAAAAGAAACAAATTAATCGGGTGAGTATGTTTGAAGCAGTGTTTGGAAGGTGGGAAATTTCAAAGGGTGAAAATGGGGACTAAATTTACTGGGGACATGATTCCAGACGGCTATAGCGGTGAGATAAAGACTAGTAAAGGAAAGGAGGAGTTATTCTGGAATATTAAAGGACTTATATGCAGGGTAAATAGTATTTTTATGCAATTTTATTTAGTCTTACAAACATGTGTACCAAATTTCAAGTCAAAATTCACAAAATTGACCCAGTTACAAGCAATTAGCAGACTCGATGTGCAGATATAGGATTTAGAGCATGCACCACATCATAAAGATGTCGTAAATGCTATAAAACCAATTTACAACAATTTGTTATCAAAAAATGGAGATGAAAATTTCATCACACTGCATGGCACTGGTATAGCAAGGAAAGTACAGAATATGCTTTTACAGACTACTGGAACTTTAAGTGCACTTTTCTCAGAACTGCATTTTATATGAACGGTTGGCATACCTAAAAAACTTATGGGTTGATCAACTTAAAACTTACTGACTTACAACTAAACTTATGGACACAGGAGAAATACATCCAGGGAGGAATCCAACCTGTGCTGTCTACAATTTGCAGGTTGCTAGTGCAATGGGCAACCTGCTAGTGCAATGGGCAACCTCACTGGGCCATGGTGGTCCCTCAAGAAGGTATGATCCCTATCCTTCTGCATGCATGTTTCAAAATATTAAAATGGAAACTCATGGATCTCATTTGGAAGAGGATTAAAGTCAACATTACAGTACATATCACCATACAATGACCAATAAATAAACTTAATAAGTAACACACTCACCTCAACTAGTTTTAGAACAAAAATGTCCCAATTACCAGGATTATCGATAAGGGAACATAATTTCGCAACAATGTCCTCTGCAGACCTATCTACTTGGGATGGTATTATAGTACCTTCTGATTAAAGAAATAAGAATTGAAATCCCATTACAAGAAATGGATAATTAATAAAAATTCATATAAAATAAAAACACTACCTGATAAATGCTCACACAGATCAACACACTCTAGATATGCTAGGTAGCCTTCAAATATAGGGTCTAACACAGGATTTTTTCTCAAATAATTTTTCCTTTTCATGTTAATCAAGGCCTGAAATAGATTTGAGTTGTATAAAAAAGAAAATATAGATAATTATTATTCTCGTAAAAAGCAGCTTTTTGTTGCTTATTTTTCTTTTAAGGTACTTAAAAGATACTTAAGGGGTACTTAAAATTTTTTATTTGTTAACAAGAACTGATGCAATATACAGAAGTGCCAAGTTATGACCAAAATGTGTGTGTTATGCATTACATAAGTTTTCCCTGATTGTGATTTGCATGTCTGCGGATATCATCACTTGCAGTTCTTTTTTGTAGGGCTCTTAGACAAAACATTGGAAAAGGAGACTTGTAAAAACTTATTCTTGTTTGAAAATTAAAAACATACTTATTGATTTAATTGTAAATTAAATGCCAGTAAACAGAGTATTGGTTTACACCAGTGGACAGATAGAAAAAGGCCAATATAATTCATCATGTCAAATGTGTACCATCTGTTTACAAACATCAATGCTATCATAATATTCATAATTCAACTGAGTGCAGTAATATCATGGGTCAAACATTTTTAATCAATTTTAAAAAGCTCCACGCAACCTGTTGTATGCTCATAGTGTGCTCTACTTTTTACTCAACACCAAAGAGCAGAAACAGGGCCACTCAGTGGCATAATCAAAATATATAAATGAAATTCATGAATACTCAACAATAGATGAAGGAACTCACCAGAACCTATGTTTGGGTCTCGTAGACCCAGTTTTAAAAACCAATTTTTAACTAACCTATAAAAATTATTCCCTTTGCTTTTGATGACGACCTTTGAGAGTATCAGAGATCTTTTTGATGCAGGTAGACATAAAATATGCAACGTTCTTGTAAAAATTATGACTTTTAAAACTTTTTAAGGGTTTTCTGTAGTCATTAAGGCTTTTCAAGGTCCCTAAAAAACTATAATGAAAAATCATATATTTTAAGACATTTTAAGACCAATGGAAATCTTGGAATGGAAAACACTCCCCCACACTGATACCTAGACTGATCATATTTCCTTGAAACAAGATGGGACAAGGGGTTGGCAAAAAAGGGGTTATCTGATATTCTGTATTCATTAAAAAAAACATAAATTTTTTTTGGATAATGTCATTAAAACTGCAGTTCTGTCTCTGACATTGCAAGGGTAGATTTAATGTTATAAAAATTTAGACTTAATGAAATTTAAACTGCCAGCGTTGAATAAAAAGCCCTGTGTAAACTAGCACTTACAGCAGAACAGATGAGCAAGGTTATGAATAATTTATAATTGACCAATATTAAAGTATATTTAGTTTTTATTGGTTGCTAGTCCATTATACTTCCAAATGGGCTACTGTGGCCCTAAAGAATAGAAAGGAAATGAGGGAATGTGTTTTGAAACAAAGCAAGCAGGTGAAAAGATTAACTAATAAATTATTCTGGAATATTAAGGGGCATTAATTTATAATTAACACATTATTTTGAACTTTAATAACTGATAGTCTCACACATATTTTTCTTAGTTGATGAATGGTGGAAAAGCAGGTCCAATCACATCAATCTAAGCATTAAATGAATTACTGACAGTACATACTACTTTGCTCAGAAATTTCTCATGGACAGAACTGACCACATAATAATCATAGCCTGTGATTCCTTGTTGAAAACAACACAGATAAGCGATGTCCATTATTCGATTGAATATGGCTTTCCACAGTCGTAGACATGCACACCTGATAGTTTAATACACTGTAACACTTCCCATTTAACCCTCTCAAATAAGACAGATTTTCTGATCAAAACGTCATGTTCGGTAATTGTCTAAATTGGAGATCATAAAATTCTTTGCAAGTAACCATCTGTCCATAACTTACCCAGGAAATACTCTTACAGCACTTCAACTGACATTACATCGGTTATAAAGTTCCAAGTACTCGCATAAAGCATCTTCATCTGACGTTATACTGACATTCATGATCTCATAAATATCAAGCCTCTTGACTACACTCAAAATTCCACTTCAAGTGGATTTTTCCTTAGATGTTTCCGAAGAAACTCTGGGAAAATCAGGGAATTGCGATCCAGACCAAGAAGCGAGTGGACGCTCGTTCCTAACCTCAGCCGAACCCTTCTGTCACAAAATATCTGTAAATTTGTATATAATAGCTGTAGGATGTACAAATAAATGTTGTAGTGGTGAATATAAGTTTCTAGTTATTTTACGCTACCATTGTAACTTTCATCACTCCATCTCATCTGGTACAACACATATTCAGATTTGCATATCTATCTGGTGATATATTTTTGTCTCAATTTACTATCATGTACCAACTCCAGCAATGTCAAAAGGATAATTTGTTTAGTGGTTTCAGCACTGAAATTTCAAATGGTCAGAACTGACTTCATAAAACTTTTGACAGAATTATTCATGGATTGCCATGTCCAAACATAAAATGGACACTTTTTCAGGTTGATTTTTGACAAGGAATCCTGTGATGATTATTACGCAGTCGATTGTGACCACCCTGTAGATTATTACATTTCTCTTTTTAACTGCAATGCTTGTTTTGCTTGTGGTAAAATGATAATGCATTTGGATTGCTGGACTGGACAGATCACTTTTGGAGCACCCACTTCATAGTAGCTCATCATAAAAAGATAAAAATATTAAATAAATGCTAATAACGTAAGGGTGGGTGAATTTAAGAAAATGTCCATCTAGGGGCAAAAGAAACTTAAATCCTAATGACAACGCTAGGCCCCGCCTTTCTTCATCAAATCAAAAGATTTGTATAAGAGAACTTGACATAGAAATAAAGTGCTAGATATCTATCTCAATAAATTCAGTAATATGTAAATCACTTTGAGGTAGGTATTTTAATTAACGTTGCACTGGAGCAACACAATGGTCTATTGACGACGGTCCTGGATCAAACCCAAAGGGAAAAATTCGAGGACACCACGAAATTTTGAACCACGGTCAGATGACGAGGCACCTGAGCTGGCACCCCACTTTCCAAACTTCCACACCATGCCAACGTGAGGACATTTGAGGCCACGACAGATTTAACATGCACCAGCCCCCTTTGTACACGACGGTCTTTAGCTGGATTCGAATTCACAACCCTCTGATAGCGAGTCCATTGATCTACCAACCGGGCTACCATGGCCCGCAAATCATTTTGAGATAAGGAACATGACACTATAGAAAAACTCTGGTATATAAATAAAACTGAATTTTTAACAGACATACAAAAAGGTACACAACACTATGCTATAAGTAATTAAATTAAAGATCAATTTGAAAAATTATTCAAACCTTATACACCAAAACAAACCTGTGATTTCTCCTTCATTTCATTACATCTGTGAGTTAGGCCATAAATTATGTACTCTAGTTGAACTTCTTTTTTATTAACCAGTTCTAAATTTTGAATTTCACTGAAACAGAAAAATAAGCTATCAAAGAAAATAATTATTCAAACTTAAACTCTTCATTTTTATAACATAAATTAACATTTTATTCTTTAAAATTATGTTTACATTTAATTGTAAAACATAAAACTGAAATAGCTTGTCAGAATAAAAAATAAACTATTTTTCCTAGAAATTCTTGTCACTCATCTCACTTGGCATAAATAGGCACTTACACCACATTGTTATGCATGCTCCTCCTGACTGCCCCTTTTGTTCGAAGGGGAGCTTTATGGATTTTAGTCATCTTTTATCTTGTACTTTTTTATCTGATGATCACATCTTAGTTGACGACCTTTTCAGCCGGGCTAATTTGTTCCCGTAAGAAATTATAATCCCTGGACTTTTCCTGGCGTAGGAAAAAACTTTGCATAAATAAATTACACCAAGTTTACTGGCCTGTGAAACTCAAGATTCACAAGAACCAGCTCAGGATGGCCTGAGAGTCAGTCGAGACAAGATAACATGTTTGGGTGAAGAAGCCAGAGCCGAATTGCATTTAGAGCACAGAGGAAAATGCTTTTTACCCAATTTGATCTTCATTGTCTTCAAATGTCCACTGCGAAGCCAGGAGAGAGTAGTCTGGTCTCTACTGCCCATTTGACCCAGGTAGGCACCATTCTGACTTCAGGCATACCAGTCATGAGTTGAAGGAGTTCTTTAAATTCTGATCACACACACTTTAATTTCAATGAGATTTTTTCATATATAGGTTGCTGTAAGATGATAACGCATCTAGATTTCTCACCTTAGCCAAAGTGTCAGCAGTTTCGTTTCCTTGCAGATCAACATGTGAAGGGAGGCATTGAAGATGTGTCAAGTTCCTCTGAGACAGACGTCTAATTTGGCTATGGTCATTACGTTTCCACCACTTGCTGAGATGTTGTATGGAGCTTTTGCTATCTGATAGGATCCAAATGTCCTTATGTCAACAGTTTTGTTTCCTTACAAATCAACATGTGAAGGGAGCCATTGAAGATGTATCAAGTTCCTCTAAGGCAGATGTCTCATTTTACTGATATTTGTGTTGGTATGATCACTATGTTTCCACTATTTGCTGAGATGTTGTATGGAGCTTTAGCTGTCTGCTAGGAACCAAATGTCTTTATTGATGTGAGATGTGTGTGTGTGATTCTGTGTATCCCATAGCTTCTTCAATAGCCAAAAATTCTGAGTGATAGACAGAACAGTGATCAAGATTTCTTTTGCTGATTTTGATGCATTCGTGATCTAGTTTGATATAAATGCAGAGTTGGACTTCATCCTTGCACTAAGCAACATTTATCCACGAATTAAATTTCAAGCACTGTGAAAATGTGTTTAACCTTCTCATTATATGGAAACTTATTAAGATTAATATTGCTGCATTTTTGGTATAACTTGTAAAAAGTATAGCCTTTTCCAAATTCAAATATATTTATTATATTAAGCAATGTTGTTAGTCAATCTATTTGTATTTTTAGTATTAAATTAACATTGCATAACATAAAACACACATTGCATCAGAAGTATCTGTGTTGCCACTACATGTAAATCCAAATGTAAAAGAGCTTTCATTGTACTTGTGTTTTGGTCTGTTCTCAGATGACACTCGTTCTTTAATATTAGATTTTGAAAAAATCAGTTTATTATTCATTTTTTCCCCAATCATAGATGTATCAGCAAAAGTACTTGCCCCACCTTATGTTAAAGTTCATATCTTTAACCAAGAATGCATGGGAATGGAATGGATGTTAAGGTTTTATGGTACAAGGTCCAAATACGGACAAGCTGCGCCAAGTGAAAGATGAAAAAACAAAAATTATGTAGATATGTTGGTATTACTTTTCGTTGCGTGTATAATATACCGATGAATGTTTTCTTTTAAAATAATTATGATCTGACTCCGTTAAAAGATTCTTTTATTTTTCATTTTCTTACACCGTTAAAAACCGTATTCTTCAGAATCACAACTCAAAACTAAAACAAAAAGGTTGTTGCCAAACGATAAAAACTAATAGGTTGTTGCCAAACGATAAAAACTAAATAGCTGGCAGTCCAACAACACAACAATCAATCAACAAATAAAGATATTTTCACTTTTGGGAAATGCCGCTACATTACTCCCCTGCCAGTAACGAAGTTACGTTAAAGAGAATACTGAAAGATTAAATATATAAAAAAAAAATTATATACAAAATGTACAGCACTACTCTCTGAATCTAATGGGCTTCCTAACAGATCGTCCTGAACGAGATTGTTTTTGATCAGGAATTATTTCCGATTCAGGAGCGTGTTTAGTTTCATCAGTTTTATGTTGTGCAGGTGTTTCATTTTTACAACATACGTTTTTCGTGTCAGGAGTAGGTTCTTGTAGAATGTAAGCAGGTTTTAGCCTGTCGCTGTAATGTTTTATACTGTAATATGTTTACCCTTTATTTCGAGTGTGAAATACTTATCAGCTTTGTCCGTGACTAGAAATGGTCCGTCATACGGGGGTTCAAGTTGCTTTTTAACCCTGTCTTTACGTACGAAGACATGTGACGTGGTTGCTAAGTCCTTCGGAACAAATATTTTTTGGATATACTTCTTTGAGACGGTTCTAGGTCTGATATATTTCATCGTTTCCTGTAGTTGGTTTACGTAGGTCTCGGGTGTTGTGTGAATTTGGGGTTCTTCAAAAAATTCTCCGGGTAATCGGATGTTTTGTCCGTAGACCATTTGGGCAATGGTATGGTTGGAATCTTCTTGAATTGCAGTGCGTAGACCCAATAGAACAGTTGGAAGTGTTTCACTCCAGGCTGGGTTACCATGTGCTATGATAGCTGCTTTTAAAGACCTATGGAGTCGTTCTATTTTTCCATTGGCTTGGGGATGGTAGGCTGTTGTGTGTTGCAATTTTATGCCGCAGATTCTGGACAGGATGTTGAAAACCTCTGATCTGAACTGCGAACCACGGTCCGTTACCAGTCGGCATGGTGTACCAAATCGTGCAATCCAATTGCTGTAAAAAGCTTTTGCAACTGTATCTGCCAATATGTTTTGTAAGGGAACCACTTCCATCCAGTTGGTGTAAAGGTCTATGCAAGTGAGGCAGTATATGTTACCGTTGGATGGTGGTAAAGGACCGATCAGGTCTATATGAACGTCACTGAATCTTTCTGATGGCAGTTGAAATTCACCATAACTGGATTTTGTATGACGATTTATCTTGCTCTTTTGACAAGGAATGCAGGATTGAGTCCATAGTCGAACATCTTTCCGAATGTTTGTCCAGAAGAATTTTGAAGTCAGCAGTTTAACTGATGCTTTTATTCCAGGATGGGATGCTCCATGAATTTGTTGAAATATCTTCATTCGGTGCGATTTGGGAATGTAAGATCGGATGTTGCTGGTTGATGTTTCACACCACAAAAACTTTCCAGAAGGTAGCGGGTATTGCTTGAAATTCAGGGAAGTTGTGGATGTCTTTAAACTCTTTAATTCTTCATCTTGATTTTGTTCGTCAGCAATTTCATCATAATCTATTAAGGAAATTTCCTCGATTCTGGATAAGGTGTCTGCTATGATGTTATCTTGACCTTTGATATGTCGAATGTCGGTTGAAAATTGAGAAATGTATTGCAGATGACGAAGTTGACGAGGAGATGCCTTTTCAGGATTCTGTTGAAATGCAAATGTGATTGGCTTGTGGTCGGTAAATATGGTGAATCTTCTTCCTTCGAATAGGTGTTTGAAATGTTTGATGGAGAGATAAATACCAAGTAATTCTCTATCGTATGTGCTATAGTTCTTTTGTGCATTATTCAACTTTTTGGAATAAAATGCGACAGGTTTCCATCCATCAGATTCATACTGTTGGATCACTGCTCCTATTGCCGTATCTGAAGCATCTGTATTAAGTGACAGGGGTACGTCAGATCTTGGAAATGATAGTAGTGCAGTGTTAGCCAAATCTTCTTTGCATTTATTAAACTGGTCTTTAGCCTCTTCGGTCCACCCAATTTTTCTTCTATCCCTTTTTCTCGCTTCTTTAAGGTAGTCATGTAGAAGTGATTGGTTCTTAGCTGCATCTTTCAGGTAACGTCAATAGAAGTTAATTATACCGAGAAATGTTCGAAGTTCGTGAATAGTTGTTGGAAGTTTGTAATCAATGATGCCTTGAACTTTGTCAGGTAAAGGAAGTGAGCCTTGAGGTGTTACTAAGTATCCCAAAAATTCGATTTCTTTCACTCCAAAGACAGATTTAGAGATATTGATGCGAAGACCATAATTATTGAGTCTTTCAAAAAGTGATTTGAGGTGATTTTCATGTTGTTCTTCACTAGTAGATGCAATGAGAATATCATCCAGGTAGGGAAAAACAAAATCCAATCCCGAGAATACTTCATTTATGAATCTTTGAAATGTTGCTGGAGCATTCTTTAAACCAAAACTCATTACGTTAAATTCGTAGAGTCCAAATGGTGTGACAATGGCTGTTTTGCATTTGTCTTCTGCAATGGGGACTTGGAAATAAGCTTTAAATAAATCTATCTTGGAATATATGGTAGTACCTTTTAAAATGTGATGAAAATCCTCAATTCTGGGAATGGGGTATCTATCAGGCACTGTCCTGGCGTTGAGCTGCCTGTAATCTCCACAAGGACGAAGAGAACCATCTTTCTTCGTAACCAAATGGAGAGGGCTTGACCATTGACTACTGGAAGGTCTTATGATGTTGTTATCCAACATGAACTTAAATTCTTGCTTTGCTGTGTTGAGCCTTTTCGGGACGAGCTGTCTCGCTTTGGAATAAACAGGTTGACCGTTAGTAATGATATGATGTTTAACGTGATGCTTTAAATTTGAAATAAATAAATTTGGTTTGGAAATATCAGGATACTGTTCCAATAACTTGGAAAATTTTGAAGCTTTGTTCAGAAAACTGACATCATTGTCCTCACTGATGGAAGCAACATCACCAGTTACACTTAGTTGGGTTACTCCATCCAGCAACTTCTTTTTTTATGCAAATCAATCAATAAATTGAATTTGTTAAGGAAATCGGCTCCCAAGATACCTTTATTAATTTTTGCAACAATAAAAGGCCATTGGAACTCACGTCGAAGTCCTAGATCCAGAGTTAGCATTTTAATACCAAATGTTTCTATTTCTGTACCGTTTGCAGCATATAGCTTATAATCACTGAATTGTTTGTCTTGAGATGTCGCAGGAATGATGCTGACATCTGCTCCGCTGTCCACTAAGAAACGCACTTTCGATTTTTTATCTTTTATAAATAAGCGAAATTTGCGACAATCCCCAAAATTGTAGTCAGCAGCAGAGCTTGCCGCATTCTCTACTGCATACTCGCGTTTCCCGGACTCGAATTATTATCATTAGCCCAACTGCAAGGCTGTGTACACTTTTCAGGATAGCACTTCGTTCCGAAGCAAAAATGATAAAAACAGTACTTTCCTTGGGGATTAAATCTTTTCCTTGAACTACTTCGTGTTCTTCCTCTAAAGTTCTGAATGTTTCGTGATCGGGGTCTTGAAATGTGATCCACACTTAATTTTGCAATTTTTTGCGAGTGCCTGAATTTTGGACAAAAGATCACAATTTGAAGAAACAGATGTGGTGGCGCTGCAAATCTCATTCTGCGGATTCATGTCTGCAATCTTGTCAGCCATGATGGCCAAATTTGGTAATTCTTCCTTATTGATGAGTATAATATTCCTCATAGAATCGGGCAACTTTTCCAGCCATAGTGTTTTAATCAGCTTTTCCGATACATCGGAAGTTGCCATAGTTTTCAGTTTCTGTAAGTTGACTGGGTTTCATGTTTCCTAATTCGATTCCGGTAATCAGGCGTTTGATTCGAGTGCTTTCACTCTCCTTAAATAAATCTAGCAGCCTCGTTTTTGATTCAGAATATTTTGTACTAGAATCCTTTGTTACAATGTCCCAAATGTTCTCAACATATTTCAGTTCCAATTGAGAAACCAAATAATTGAATTTAGTTTCCTCAGACACAATTCCATTGATTTTGAATTGTGCTTCAACTTGGTAAAACCATATCTCAGGCCTATCGATCCAAAAGGGAGGTATTTTGACACTCACCTTGTGGAGTTCGGGCATCTCATTTTTGTTGTCAAGTTCGTCTCCGGGCATCTCACTTCTGTTTTCAAATTTGTCACCGGCGAGATTATCTTGAAAAACTGGGTCAACAGTTTGTTGGTTTTACTTTTCGTTGCGTGTATAAATATACCGATGAATGTTTTCTTTTAAAATAATTATGATCTGACTCCGTTAAAAGATTCTTTTATTTTTCATTTTCTTACACCGTTAAAAAACGTATTCTTCAGAATCACAACTCAAAACTAAAACAAAAAGGTTGTTGCCAAACGATAAAAACTAATAGGTTGTTGCCAAACGATAAAAACTAAATAGCTGGCAGTCCAACAACACAACAATCAATCAACAAATAAAGATATTTTCACTTTTGGGAAATGCCACTACAGATATAAAAATTTTAAAAGGAAGGTGGGAAAAATCAAGTGCAAGAATTTTTATTTGAATAAAAGTTGGTCGAAAACATGTTGGAAAATTGTATTAAAAATTAATGTATAGAAGTGATGATTTCAAACATGTTGACTATATAACATGAAAATACTAAATAAGATTTTTAAAAAGCCAATAGCACGTAAAAATGAAAAATGGTTTGAATGGGGATTTTCCCCTAGCAAATCCTGCAGATTTAAAATATATTTTTAAAAAAATCTCAATCGGTGATGGTTAAAAACAGGACAATCAATTAAAATACAACGGACACTAAAATAAGTTGAACATAAATGATATAAAGGGACAATCTCTCCCAACAAAAGATGACGATGGGTGAAGTTGGTATGCCAATGCGAAGGCGAGTCAGTTTGACATCGGTTCTTTGCATCAAGAATACATGGGTGATTTTTTAATAATATTTAAATTATAGTATTTGTCAAGCTTATATTAATTTTGATAATTTATCATGGAATACTTATTCACTATCAGAGGAACAGCAATGTTCCCCCACAGAACATAGATTGGAAAATGCTGCTCTAGATCATGGGTCTCCAAACTATGGCTTGTGGACTTGAAATAGGTTAATCTGACCTACAGATGTGTGTTGATAAAAATAATAATTTAAAACAAGCTTTCAACAAAGGAGTATATTTTAATTATTTTTTTATGTAATTTTGAAACTCTTTATCACAATACAGTGAGTTTAAACAACATTTTTTATTATTTGTGATCAAAATTAAAATAACACATAATAACTCATTAACCTCTATTATTTTTTTAATTACACTCATGGAAGACGTACCTCAGAAAGGTCCATATAATTTCATCTCTATTGTCCATTTCAAGGTTTTCTAAAACTATCATTGATGCCTGAAAGAAAAAAATTTCTAATATTTAATAGAAATATTTATGAACATACATAAACTATATGAACATTTGAATATAACAAAAAAATATTAGTCATATGTTTTAATGATTGTTGTTTATAGTGGAACCAGAACTGCAGAGATTGAATAATAATGAAACTGAACTAATGAAAGGTTAGGATTAAAAAAACTGTGAACTAATGGAAGATTTGAAGAGTAAAAAGAGCTCAAATTTTTTTTAGTTAAGCTTTTTTCAACACTAGGGAAATATATCTGTCCATCACTGCAATTTCTTAACTCTCTTCATCATTAAAATGTCAAATCTGAATGCTTTAATTTTGCCTTCTCTGCAAATAAAACAGACTGTGTGCAGCCCTTTCATTTGATGCAATCTGTTCCAGTTATGCACCAAAACAGATACAAACAATTTTCTGCCAACATCTAATATTTTTACAGATTTGGGTTTATTTTGACTCACATCAAAAAAGAATGGCTTTAGTGTGCAATCACATTAGGATTGAGTGGATTGTCGAGCTGTCTGAACAATTTTGGCAGCCTGACATATAGTCTGTTACTGTAAGTCATAAATTCTGCTTCTCAAGCAAACCTACTGCCAAAGTATCCAAAGTGAGGTTTTGCAAACTCTTTAATTTTACTTGAAAACCAAACAACTTACAAGACTATTTTCAATTTGTAATCAGATATCAGTATGCATCATTGATACCTAATCCATATCAATCCTTGCAACTTTCAGACCTACTGACATATGAACAAAGTGCAGTCTGCTGCTGCTCTTACCGGTAACATTTGAATGGAACATGACAGCTTTTAAGTTAAGAATTATAACTTCAGTAAAAGCAAAAGCGTACAGTACAGGGGTTCTCAACATTGGGTATGCATACCCCTTGGAGGTATGAGGTAAAGTTTTTGGGGTATGCTGTGAGATCTTAAGACTCCAGATCTAGCACTCTCTGTCTACAATAAGAATGGCTCTTGCCACAAAGTCTAGGTGGTAGCTGCTAACTGCTTTAAATAATAAATATAGAAACAAGCTGGATGTGGAAGATGAAACTATCTTAGCTAGATAAACCCAACCATTCTTGAACAGTGCAAGTGCAACTCTCAATGATTGCTCAGTAAAATATTTATAATTTTATAAGATTTGTTAAACTGAGTACATCATTTTTGTGTTTATAGATATATGTAATTTATGAATCTAAAATTATAAACGTATATATATATGAAAAGATACCTAAAATTAATCCCCTAACATAATTTTCACCTGAAAAGTCCTTATATGTTCCCCTTTCCTCCTGTAAATCTTTGTCTTACCAGTATAGTCGTCTAGAACCATACCCAATATAAATCGTGTCGCCATTTTCACCCTTTGAACTTTTCCACCTCACTAACCATGGCTTCAAACAGCTCCGCTCACTTGAGATGCTTGTTTCGTCTTCCCTTTCAGATTGCCTGTGCATTTCACCACAATGCTTAAGATGCACATGCAACTTCATAGATACCAGCTTTTCTGTCAATAAATTTCCTTTTCTTTCCCCTAATCCAATAATCTTACTCTAAATCCTTAACTCTCTAGCTAGACCCTTAGAAAAAGAAGCTCAGAGCCGTTCAAAACATCCAACACATAACATAGGAACTTCATATACTTGTATTATCACATTATGATCATCCTTAGATTCATAAAACTATTTTCCTGGAATTTTCGGCCACTCCATTTGTGAACTACAACACTATACTCAGCCTCAAAGGATCCACCTGATGCCTACATCACTTCTGTGACAACTGCAGCTTACACATATATGTGTGTGTTATTTTATTCCCACATTGTTATACAAGGAGTTTGCCAGTTATATAAACATTTCCAGGGATACATGAAACATGAAAGGTTTCCACTGCCCTAGCTCATACCTACACTATAAGCATAAGCACTTTTCTGTGTTGCTTCCAATAAACCACCTTTTCCGTTAATTTCATATTACTTTTTGGCAAGCTCGCGTGAAACAGTGCAACTTTCGTCTACCGAAAAGTACTTCATGGTGGAGTTGGGTTGCACTGCTATATATACTATTGTATCATAAGTTAATATTTGTAGTGGTGGCTAAGTTCTCCACAATATTCCCCCCTCCAGAATTTTGCGGTAGCCGAATTCGATAGATGCCACCACTAGTTGAGTGATTGCCATTTGAATGGGATTGTGAGAGCTGTATTAAGATCATGCGTGTACTTTCATATGAGTGGTCAAGCAATTGTAAGATTGTGATCGTAATTGTCCTGTGTTGCCTTTAGCAGCCGAGTGTGAGTCACCTTGTGAAGAGAATGCTGAGCAGCAACGAATGGAGTGAAACCGTGATAGGAATATGAGCATAGTCTGCTATCACAGAGCCCCAGACAGTTGTTGAAAGTGATCAGCATCGCATTGGCAATTCAACTACTCATCGTGGCCCATCCATCGAAGTTTATAAAGTTTGCGCGTTCAAATCACGTTCATCGGTCATCAATTTGATGACTTCGTGTTAAACAGTGCAATTTTGTCTATCAAAAAGTACTTGGTGGAGTTGGGTTACACTGCTATATATACTATTGTATAGTTTGTTAATTTTTGTAGTGGTAGCTAAGTTTGCCACAACTTTGCTTTCAATCACATCACTTTGCATTGAATACGGATACAAAAAAATTTATTACAAACCAAACTTAATAAGTAATTATGACCATTCAAAATGAAATGACAATGATAGTTAGACTTACCCTAAAGATAAACATATCAAACACTGATCGATCCTGACACAAAACCCATAACAGTCTAGCAGCTTCTTTATATCGATGACTGGACAAGCATTTGTTCGTTAATCCAACACACTGCTTGGCAACGGTTCTAGCTAAATAAAAGCTACTACTCAGAAACATGAGAACATCAGTGTATTATATAAGTACGAGTTTGATTTCAATGTAATTAACTCCTATTGCGACAAAAACATTTCAGTGAAAAAATAGCTGGGTATGAGCTCTATAAAAATGACAAAAAATATTGCTACATAAGACTATTATGGCTATAAGACTACAATCTATGGCAAAACAGAAACTACAAAATAGCTATGTTCCTATTAAGGGGAGATAACTTCAAAGCCATAATTATCCTTTTGGATTCAATTTCTATTATTCAAGCAATCATATCCCCAAGCATAAAACAAATAGGAGTTTAGGAAAATTCATAGGTTTTTCCAAATCTAAATGTAAAAACATTACACTCCAATGAATATCTGCATATTCTGGTATTTAAAGCAGTGTTATGGCTAGCCAAAAGAGGTTCTTTAATAGGTTTTGGAAGGTGCCTTGCTCGTCAATTATGAAGGTTCACACAATGAATAGTAATTAGCAAAGCAGATAGGATAATGAAAGTACAAGAAAGAGTTATATGAAACTATGAGGCTAAGAAACTCAGAAAGGTCTGGAACACTAAATTAAAGAATATCTAACACACTATAACTAATACAAAATATGCATTGAATTCACTTCAAAACTAAATTAAAGCTGAAATATAAGAAAATTAAAATTCAAGAATTTAAGCAAAGAAACTAGTCGGAAATAATTAGCATTCAAAAAAATATTTTAATGTTTATAAATTTCACATAGATTGGTCTGCTAATCAATCCAGATGTAGTTAATAAAGTTAACTCCATTTATATGTATATTCTTACTTAACTGATTGAGATAGTCCAAAGATTAATTTTTCTAATGATAGATGTTCCTTATTATCGATGTTTAATTATAGTATTTTCCTGATTCATATTTCATTTTTAAGATGACACAGAAGTCTTGCCAAAAAATGCTGACTTTTAAAACGGAAATGAAATAAAATCATATTTTAAGAAAATAATTTATTTCATTCAGGACACAAGACAATTTATTTTCATGAAGCCAATAATGCTGTCTCAAAATGAATTATTTTAAGGAGATAAAAAATGTTTAAAATAAGAAGTTAAATATACATTCTAACTCTTCACCAGATATTTTTGCTGTTTCAGATATGAACTGGGCCTTTAGTAATCAGTAATAAAATATCCAAACATGGCCTTTATCACATGCATGACAAAAAAAATGATAAATGTATCATATTAATTAAAATTTAAACAGGCCATAGAACTTTTTTCAGTACTTTTAATGCTCTATACAAAATTGATAAAAAGGCATCACACAGTCAAGCGAGAAAACTAGTATAACCTGAACTGGAAAGAACTTTGGTAGTAACAAAGAATTTAATGCAAACGTTTAGTATATTTTTGAAAAATTCATGTTATGGCTTTACATGTGTGATTATTTACATAAGTCCCACAGTATGAAGTAAAAGTGAAACAGAAAAAATCAATCAACACTGAGATTTCAAGCCAATGAAAATACAATACTGAGAAAATGATGATTCTAACTGGAAGCAATGCACAATACTATTGTAATAGAAAAGTACAGCTGAAATTAAGCTAAATATTTTTCAGAGAGGATTTAATAAATATATATGTGAAATTAATGGATCATTAATTCTTTGAAAGCCAAGATACGCATTAAATAAATTTAATAATCATGCAACTTTTCACTTGAGAAGTATTTGAAGGTTTAAAATGAAAAGAGAGAAGCTTACCACATTTGGATTGGCTGGTTTCAGCAGCAATTTGAGTATATTTGTCATGAAATGGTTTACTGTTCTTTTTCTTAGATTTTATACTCATTACAATTAAATCCAACACTTTTAGCTGAAAGACATGAATAAAAATAAATCACAATGTTTAATATAATTTGAATGTGCTCATGCAATATTTATCAAAGCAATGTTATTGTGTATTATAAAAACAGGTTTCAAAATAAGAGGCGTTAGTCATATTTTGCATCCATAAATTTTGTTTGACGACCAAGTTTTTCAACCCAGTTGTCATTTTTGACACCTAATGTTTGGATTATGAGACAAATTTTGGCTGACACAAGCCAAATTAAACTAAATATTTTCAGAGGATTTTGTAATTTAGTTATGAGAATTTTATGAATCATTAACTGTTATTAAAAATATGTATTTTTACCCATTTTTCAGTTAACATTGTTTCTAGGAGGTACTATTGGTCTTTGTGTATATTCCTTAGTATGATATACATTAGTTTCATTAAAGGTAAATTTATATATATTTCAGTTTTTGTTTTTGCTGGGTGTTTTGTATGAACCAAGATTTTACAAACTTGTTAAATTCTAACATTTTCGATTTTGAAGTGTTTTTATATAACTTCAGATCAGTTGAGTCGGAGGAAACAGTATTTTGATTTCTACACGAAAGCATACACAAAATCTACAAAGAATATTTATTTCAAGAAGTTACAATAACCTCGGTATCAACAAGATAGCTCTCTATTATCCGCCTCAGTGACATTACTATGTAGTTCTAACACTCTAATGGTCTAATTCAATTTCGTATTCCCCCTTTCCCCAATCTGGCATTAATAGATTATAAGAGACTGGTAATCTTGCTACCAAAAAAATAGAGAATTATAATTCTGAGTATATAGATCAAATAGATAGCTAAACATAGCAATCTGAAACATATTTCTAAAGTTTGAACACGAGATCATGTTCAGGGGTACGATAATTAAAATCATTTATCTACCACGTTTGGCATAATATCTTCAGATGGAGAAGAACGCTTCACAGTAGGCATAGTAAGTTTTCAGTTGAATCAATGAAGATTTGAAAAGGTAGAGCAGATAAATGTATCACACTATATTAATATGAAACGTGTTTCATATCAATCAGAATATAATAATATGAAAGGTTTGTTTCAAAACTAAAATAGAGTGAAACAAGTTTTAATTTCAGGAATTTCTATTTATATTTGAACACTAAGTTTACAAAGACATTTGATGATCAAGTCATTGATTAAACCAAATTCTGAACTTTGGTTGGTTGGTTGGTTGGTTGGTTTTTTTCTTGAGACTTTTAGCTGCAGAATCAGGCTTTTGTCTCCAATCTTCCTAATTGATCTAAATTTAAGAGAAAAATACGAGATTAGAACTTTTCAATTGATATGAGAAATCTAGTTATGTCTCTAGCTTGTTGTGGTTTATTTATGATGCTTTTTATGAGATTTTTGAAGGTGAAATTATGAACTTCAAGAAACCCGGTAAACAAAACAAAATAAAGCTTTCACTTCAGTACAGTTCTTTGTTTCTTTTGAGTATTCTTCACAGAGTAAAAGATACAGAGGCTTCACTGAAGGTATAAATTACAGCGCCCTCGGTGCGGGTCCGATGTCCCTAATTGTGGGAGGAGTTTGACATGTTCCACTCGGAGCAGTAGCCATTGTGTTGCTGATGTAAACGAAGCTTCTGTTCATGTTTCCCTCAGGGCCACGGTGGCCCGGTTGGAAGAGTAACGGACTAGCAACCGAAGGGTTGCGAGTACGAATCCAGCCAAACACCGTCGTGTACAAAGGGGGCTGGTGCACGTTAAATCTGTCGTGGCCTCAAATGTCCTCACATTGGCGTGGTGTGGAAGTTTGGAGAGTGGGGTGCCAGCTCAGGTGTTGCCTCGTCATCTGACCGTGGTTCAAAATTACGTGGTGCTGTCCTCGGATCTTTCCCTCTGGGATTGATCCCGGACCGTCACCAATAGCCCGTTGTGTTGCTCCAGTGTGACGTTAATTGAAAATACCAATACCAATACCATGTTTCCCTCTTCTCTTGGGGCCGCGGTGGCCCGGTTGGAAGAGTAACGAACTAGCAACCGAAGGGTTGCGAGTTCGAATCCAGCCAAACACCGTCGTGTACAAAGGGGGCTGGTGCACGTTAAATCTGTCGTGGCCTCAAATGTCCTCACGTTGGCGTGGTGTGGAAGTTTGGAGAGTGGGGTGCCAGCTCAGGTGTTGCCTCGTCATCTGACCGTGGTTCAAAATTACGTGGTGTTGTCCTCGGATCTTTCCCTTTGGGATTGATCCCGGACCGTCACCAATAGCCCGTTGTGTTGCTCTAGTGTGACGTTAATTGAAATACCCCCCCCCCTCCCTCTTCTCTTGAAAGGTAAGTTTCTTTTTAATTTTTCATAAAATATATTCATAAATTACAAAACCACTAATGTGAAATTATGTGTCATTTTAAAAATAGTTTTACAATCAAGTTAAATGAATTACGCTAATATTTTAAATCCCATTTGTTTGAGGTGCCAGCTCAGGTGTTGCCTCGTCATCTGACCGTGGTTCAAAATTACGTAGTGTTGTCCTCGGATCTTTCCCTTTGGGATTGATCCCGGACCGTCACCAATAGCCCATTGTGTTGCTCCAGTGTGACGTTAATTGAAATACCCCACCCCCATTTGTTTGATAGAAGTAAAAACGAAATCGTTCTACTTAGTGTTAAGACATTCGCCCAAGATTATTAATTTTTGTTAACTATCTTTCAAAGTGTTAATTTGTGCATTTTTTATTTAATTAAAATAGATCGTAATTGAACTTACGAAAAATGTGGTATTCAGAATTTTGTATAATTGTACTCTGCTTAATATATTTTATTTTGTGCTGTTCGTTGGTGATTTTATTTACATACATGTTTTATGTAATTAAAATTTATCTTTTTCTGAATTATAACCTATTTTATAAGTACAATTATAAATATTTATGTGCAAAATAGTAATGCTTTATACATACTTTCATGGAGTATTTGTAGTTAAGAACCTTGCTAAGAACCTGAATTGTTTCTTCTAAGAACTTGAATTTCATTTTTCTCAAGCCATCAAGAACATAAAATGGCTGCACAGATGTATTTTGTGCCAGCATTTGGTCGTATGATGGTCAACGTAAAGTAAAAATATTAAATGCATTACACATTCGAAGATAAAAATTCAAAAAAAAAATTACAAATTTTATCGCACACTTAATTTATATACATTTGTATTTTTATGTTTATGTCAAGATCTAATAAACTTTTCCCTTTTGTGATGTTATTGTATAATTTGTTATCTGATGCAGGGAACACTATATTCGAGGGTGCCAGATGCTTGATCCGTGTGAAAATGGAGCAACTAGTGTGGATTTGGTGGCCAACTATAGATGCGATTGTCTGGAATTTCAGTGGAAAACTGTCAAACTAAACTGACGCATGCATTGATGTCTTAACGTGTCGTGTTATTTCTCTTCCTACATCGAAGTGCCAGACATTTGCAATCTGGAGTTTGAAATGCCAGACATTTGCAACTCAGCGGTTTCTCAAGATTCGAATAAAAGAATTTATTGACATTAATACATTTACAAGTTAGCTGGCGACTACAAAAAATGAGCAGGCAATTTCATTGCCCTATATATTGCCTACTGCCCTTATTAGATTTGTGACGTAAACGGGTTTTTGTGAGTATTTCCTTTTCGCTCCGCGTTACCATGGCAACGACAGTTTTAGGCAGCGGTTTTGGCAACTTCTAAAAAGAGAAGTAGTGTTAATGTTTTTAGTGAGAGAAAAGTGGACTCGATATAGTTAATGTTCTAAAATGTGTAAATTAATGTAAATAAAACGTGTTATTATTCAGAATTCAAGTATCGTCGATGCTAAATAACATTCATAGTTCCAGTATCATGGATCAGAGCACAATAGATGGCTTCTAGTAATATTTTCGATTTGGAATAAACCACAAGAGTAATACATCGACCTTATAAAATGAAAAGAGAATGAACATAAGAGATAGAAATCGCCTGCGTGCAGAAGTCTTTTTAGCTGCATCCAAGGCGAGTGACGTGAGCATTATTCTAGGAGCCGAGAGAGAATGAAATGTTATTCTCGTTGCAAAATCAACGCTGTTCCATTTTAACAACCAATTGCAGGAACACGAGCAAGGAAAATTATAGTTCAGATATGAAGCAAAATTCGTGTTCTGATTCAAGCTCATTCGCTGAGCCCAATAAAAGTATGTTCAAACGATTTTAACGAAATAAATTAAATTAAACTAATTTTGCGCTCCAACAGAATATTTCATTTCTGTTCCTTTTTCAAATTGTACAATTTGTTCAAAAATGGATGATGTACCTGATCACAGACTAAATACTTGATTATGTGAATAAAAATATTCTAATGTTCTTTTTTTTGTTCAAATAATTTTTCAGACTAGAAGAAGAAGAAGGGGAGAATTTCAATTAACGTCACACTGGAGCAACACAATGGGCTATTGGTGACGGTCCGGGATCACTCCCAAAGGGAAAGATCCGAGGACAACACCACGTAATTTTGAACCACGGTCAGATGACGAGGCAACACCTGAGCTGGCACCCCACTCTCCAAACTTCCACACCACGCCAACGTGAGGACATTTGAGGCCACGACAGATTTAACGTGCACCAGCCCCCTTTGTACACGACGGTGTTTTGGCTGGATTCGAACTCGCAACCCTTCGGTTGCAAGTCCGTTACTCTTCCAACCGGGCCACCGCGGCCCTTTTTTTTTTTTTTTTC
This sequence comes from Meta bourneti, assembly GCA_933210815.1. Taxonomy (NCBI): domain Eukaryota; kingdom Metazoa; phylum Arthropoda; class Arachnida; order Araneae; family Tetragnathidae; genus Meta; species Meta bourneti. Next base: position 106,126,791 of record OW119924.1, read on the forward strand.
AGACTAGAAAGATCAATAATCTTCTAAATAATAAATCGAAAGGGCTTGTTTTGAAATTAAAAGCCATTCACTTAAAAAAGAATCAACTAAAATTGAAGACACAAGTTCGCACATTAGTAAAATTTTATAATTCACAAATGGCTTTCATAAATTAAGGTTCTTTTTAATTTCAGATGACATTAGGAATTGCTGATTTAAAACATTTATGGTAAAAAAATATATAAGGAATACTGAACTTTTAATTAGACATGCAAAGCAAAAATACAAATGGCCTTTCAAATCGTAGAGAATGAAACAGCCAAAGTAAATGAATAGCTAACGGATGGGGATGTATTTAAATCAAAAATCTTTCTGGGCTTTATCGTATATTTGAAGCTTGTGCTACAGCAGTCCTGACCCCCATCTATTTCAGAATTAAAACAAACAAATCTGTTGATATTGTTTTAATAAATAATCCTAGCACTATAGCATAAACTTAAAATGTACATACGAAATAAATAAGCTTCAAGACAATGAATAAACAAACACCAAAACAATAAATAATTGAAACACGTAGCTCGGTTGTCATGGAAACGAAGTTAATCGTTTGTCATCGTCGTTGTGCTGAACCTTCACCGAGGGCGCCACTGTCACCACAATTTCCCATGTTATATATAAGACCATTGCTTCCTATGGCGGTGATCCCTCTGTATGCGTAGCTATTTACTCTGGTATTCTTATGAACTGCGTGCTTTGTTGAAATTAGAGAAATGATGAAAATTTGAAAAGAACAACAATATTTGTTCTGCGTAAACAATTGAAAATGTTAATAATGAACAAAAAAGGTAAAATAGGTTTCGTTTTCAAAACCTGCGGGCCGCGGTGGCCCGGTTGGAAGAGTAACGGACTAGCAACCGAAGGGTTGCGAGTTCGAATCCAACCAAACACCGTCGTGTACAAAGGGGGCTGGTGCACGTTAAATCTGTCGTGGCCTCAAATGTCCTCACGTTGGCGTGGTGTGGAAGTTTGGAGAGTGGGGTGCCAGCTCAGGTGTTGCCTCGTCATCTGACCGTGGTTCAAAATTACGTGGTGTTGTCCTCGGATCTTTCCCTTTGGGATTGATCCCGGACCGTCACCAATAGCCCATTGTGTTGCTCCAGTGTGACGTTAATTGAAATACCCAAATACCCAAATACCCATATTTAAAGTTTTTTTTATTTTTCTAAAACCTAAATCTGGCAACTCAATAATCACTCTTCGTCTCTTCGCCATTTACGTCGGTATTTCGTTGGACTTAATTACACGTGGTAAATACTTTATAATATATATATTTATAAATGCATATTGAAGTAGTATTAATAACATCATTTAGGTTTGATTATTTGTGTCAATATTTTACTTTTTGTGTTGTTGCGACTGAGTGATTTGTTTCTGGTGACAATAGTGAAACATGAAATTCTATGTTAATTTCTTTATTTCATAGGTTAACATCTCTAGCAAAACGATATTTATAAATCACAACGAGCTTTCCTTTTTTAACAAGTATCTATTGATAGTTATTTCAAGTTACTTTATAAGACGGTTTAAAGTAATCTTTTTCGGCGAGGGTTAGTGTTAACTATTCATTGGAGAAATATTCTATTTGTTGCACGTGTTAATTGTATTTGTGTGATGCTGCCCTAAATTATTTCAAAATGCCCTCCAAACGTATCGGTTAGTATTTCAATCTAAAATTTTATCCCAGTGATATATAAGAATTATTTCCCAATAGATTTTGTATGGAGAAATTAGCAATGACTGATCCCATCTTAAATTACGATTTAACCCATTTCAACAAGTCTTTTTAGCGATTGGATTAATTGTCAGCTGCCAAAAAATTGAAGGGAAAATAGAGTATGCAGTGTATTAATTTTTGAAAAATCATAAGTGCTTTAATTTTAAATGTAATCTACCGATGAATTTGTTTTAATTGTTGATATTTGGCTACAACTTTCCAAGAGCTTTAGTTCAAACAGCTTGTAATAGACCAATTAGTGCACATTATTCATGAATAAATTACCCTGGAGCTAATATGAAATTGCTCTTGAAAAGTTTTCTTGCAATGGAAAAGGAGAGATAAATGTGTGTTTCTGTAATTTTTAATATTCGATGGCCAAAAAATTTTTGTTATCCAAATAAGGAATACAGATTTGACCAATTCACATCTAATTTCAGCATATTAGGTTGGTAAGCATTTATACTTGTTCCATGTTTGTAAGAATATCAAATCAATTGAATGAAGGTGATAAGAGTTTGAGCAAGTAGAAAAATTTTAAGTTTTAATGTGTTGAAAAATGTCTAGTTATTTCCAATGTATAGTTTACATGGAGATAAGGAATTACTATTACCCTGTCACCCTTTAGAGAGTGCTACCTCAAGGTATTCTTTTCCAATCAAATTGTAGATCATTTGTTAAAATTAAAATTTTAATAATTACTATTCATAGCAATGCTTCTACAATAATTAACTTTCATATTTTGCTATTATGTCTTATTCAAGCTAAGGTTTTTATATGAATCTTCATGATTTTTTGTTTTTCTTAGAAATGAAGAACCGCGATACAATGGTGTCTAACCATTTACAATGGATGATTATTAGGAACTGTTCCAGTTTCATTGTAAAGAAACATCATGTCAAAAAGCACTTTAGCACAGTAAGTTAATTGCTATAAAGTGTTCAAATACATGTTCCTCATACTTCAAAAGTCCACTTTTATTGTAATCTATAAAAAAGGTGAAAATTTTGTTTACAGTTCTATAACAATTTTTCTCTAGCACTAAGCATTTTTAGGAACAGCTGCAGTATAGACCCCCCCCCTTCCATTTGGCGACTTTATACGTCGCCAACCCTCGATTGCAATTGATGTTTTTTCCACTCCATTCTAGCAACCCTACAGGTTGTACCGTTTCAATCTTATTGGAATTTCATCTTATTTTTTAGTTAGTATTTTTATTTGTTAGTCATGTCCGTTCAAACTGTTTTTTTTTTCCCCTAAGTTTCAAGAGTTGGTTGGGAGTAAATTTAATTTTAAATTTACTAATATGAGACATACTTTTGGTAGGCCTGGCTAATCGAATTTTTCTTATACATTTGTGCCAGGAAAAAAAATGGTGTTGGATTTTTGGATGGAGGCGCGCTTGATTGCTAATAAGATGATTTGTTCCAAGTGCAATTCTGAAATGAAGCTTAAACCGATATTCAACTTATGTACATTTTTTTTTTAATACGTCTGTTAAAAATGACCCCCCTCCATTTGGCGACAAGAAAAGTCGCCAAATGGAGGGGGGGTCTATACTGCAGCTGTTCCGTAGATTCTTAAAATTTCTCTCTTTGAGTTCAAGAAAAAGGAGGTGTGGGATACTTCCTACTCTTTTGTTAGAAATCCATGAACTCCCATTCTAAAAGACCAAAGGGGGCTGAAACTGGTTTTTCCATTGAGGGAAAAACAAAAGTTGGCTACTAACATCTCATTCTTATGGTATACATTCTTAGAATTTTGTTCTTTTGAGTATTGGGTTAGGGTTTACTCTACACCAGGGGTGTCAAACTGGCAGGCCGCATGTGGCCCCTAAGGTAATATTTTGTGGCCCACGATGCTCTGAAATAAAATGAAAACAGGACAATATGTTATGAAGAAAATAGCACTTGTGGGATATCGAGGCAATACCGTACACACAATTTCGTCATGTTAAAATGTGTGAGCAACTATTTTCGTCCATGAAATTAAATAAAATGGCCAACAGATCAAGATTAACTGATAAACATCTATCTGCCATAATGAAGATTGTCTGTTCTCAGTCTTTGAATCCAGATATTGGAAAACTAGTAGGAGGAAAACGCTAGCAAGTTTCCGGTAAGAAAGTTAATTTAGTTTTATAAATACATTAAATTAAATAAACGTTTAAATAAAAGCAATTATATAGCAATATTATAAATTATTACCCAAAATTCACTTAATTACATAGTGTTTTAATTATCCTATCCATATTCCTGAATCCTCACTACAAAATATAATTTTAAGAAAATTTGTAAATGTGATGTGGCCCGCATGAATCTTACCAGTTGCATTAAATGGCCCGTGTTTTAATTGAGTTTGACACCCCTGCCCTACGCAAAACACTCCGGGCATTCTCACCATTTCTTGAATTATTTCGGAACTACCGGTCGAAGGACGTGGGTTTGTATAAGAGGAGCTGACTTTAATACGAACTCAATTGTTCACTCGAGAATCTAAGTCTCAAAGGCTTCGATTTCCCTTAACCTGCAATTTACACAAACAGCAACACTAGGTCTTTTGTATGTTTTAGCTCTTGTCAAAAATCTTGCATGATTTTATCCAATCTGCAGGCAAAACTGAACTAACAGGTGTAAGTAGTTAGAAATCGACCCTCTAACACTGCTTCCCGACCTTTTGCACGTCAAGGCACACCTCACAAGCATAAATAATGTCACTTCACACTATAAAGGAACATTTTTCTATTACCATGATTAATTCTATTTCATACGAGGGATTCAATTAATAAGATCTTTCAAATATTTTTGTGTTATAATACATAAACATTCCAGCTAGACATTCGTTTCAGATAAGTCTTAAGCACAAAACAAATGGAATGAAAATACCTAATCCATACATCCTCAATGATTGATATTTGACTGAGTGAAACTGATTAAATTTTCATAACATATTTTATAAAATTAATGATGTGAAAATACAAAAGTAAAATTAATTATACACAAAAGGATTACTGACTATGTGTAAATATGCTAATAATAATTTAAATGGCAAATTAAACATTTTAAGTTATTAATATAAATATCTACAATATGCTTTTGCCACAGTTAATACATATATTACCTTCTTATTTCAGTGAGATACTTGGGCTTGTTTCTGTGAACACAACTTTTTATACCTGGGTCTATGGTCAAAAGAGCTATATGCAATTCATGGTCAAGACTTTTCAATGATCTCTTTAAATTCTTGATAGTGAGCATAGAAGAGAAACTTTTGTTCACACATTTATATTGTAGCAAATGGTAAAGGAATATTTATAGCTTTTCTGCCGATGGATAGCCCTCCGCCGTGCTGTCGCCCCATAATCAGGACTTGGCAGTTAAATTTTTCACGGCACATCGGTTGGGAAGCACTGATGATCATTTAACAATGCTTCAGGTGACAAGGAGATGTTCGAGGAGTTTTTGTAGAGTGGGGATGGCCGATTACCCTCCACATTGGTAGAGGGGAAGAAAAGCATGTTTCTTTTACAGGTGGCTAATGAGTGTCTGCATGCAAGGCTGTTTCAGGTGACTTGGGTTTCCGAGAGTTAAACCCTTTTTGCGTGCGTGGAGTTTAACTGAAATGGTCAGAAAATTTGAAAAGTATGCATATTTGATTTCAATTCATGTATATTTTCATGTTTAATTTTATGATCTACAAATTATTAGTGTAGTAGGAACCCGCAACCTTATTTATCTTGGTCCAAAAAGTTGCCATGCTACCAGTTATGGGTTAAAATCAAACAAATCTATACTGCTCAAGTATCAGATGAGTAAACATTGCTTATGCATAGCATTTGTTGTGCTGTTCTGTTTACTCTTATCATGTGGCTAACTTTGCTAATTGCTCTATTGCATTTTAATCTTTCGAAAATTAATAAAAATTCAATTTTTAAGATTTTTCATACCCTGTTAATAAGAGATAGAATCACTGCTTATTTGTTGACTTGTATTTTTGTAATACTTTCCCTAATGTTTGGGACCATGGAACCTAGCAGAAAGTTATACTTTTTCCAAGGAAGTCAAGCTCCAAGGGCATACCTGTCATTAGTGTTTTAAAAAAAACTTTTTTGGTTTCTAGTTGGAAAATATTTACCTCCCATTTCCAGGAACACTGGGGGAATTTACTGTTTCTGATAAAGGAATTAGTACTGTTAACAGTATGTTACAGCGAGTATCTGGTGCCCTTCACTTTCTAGCTTATTTAATAGAGTTCAAAAGAATGTATTTTAAAAGTGCCTAAGATTTTTTAATTTTCAACTAAAAACACATTTAAATTTTAAACATCCATTATTTTTAATAATAGTGTGAGTGAAGGAAATTTGGATATTGGAGAAAATGGGCATCCTTATTTTATTAAGTTTGTTAAGCAAAGGATACCTTTGACAAGCGCTAATATTTCTATTACCAGTCAAATTTTTTAAGGTGTTTTGAAACATATTTTGTCTTTACGTTTATTATATGACCATGACTCCCTCTTATTTTTGTCAGTACTTCAAAGCTCTATGCTTTGAATTTTCAAGATTTCTTAAAATGTACAACAAATATGCTTACACTTATGAGAACAGGATAGTTTTGAACAAATGCAAACTTCTGAATTCTATAGTTGTTTTCGGTCTCCTAATTTATTCAGTTACATTAAATTCTATCCATTATTTTTTCTTCAACAGCACTTTCTTTAACTTCTCTTCTATAATACTATTTGATTAATTGTAAAATTTGATATTAATTATGATACTATATGCTGATTTCAGTTAGGCACTCCGTAATTGATATGTCCATTCTGTATAATTATTTTCAATTTATCACAGCTGTATTTCATTAGTCTTGTCAGTATTTTGAGAAAGATGCCAATTCCATAAACATGATTGCAAATGTCTAGTGTATTCCATCTGCTACTATCCATTCTATGGTTTATTAGTAATCCTGTGTTCTCTATAGTTATATAAAATCCAAATTTTTGTATTTTAGGATCCTTTGAACATGAAGAAAATTCACTCCCCACGATTTTGCGGAACAATTCAAAGAAATGCTCTCATGGTTGAACCCCATTCCAGCAAGAAGGGAGTTAATTTCATTTACAAGAAAAAGCGATGTAAGTATTTACTTTTTCAAAATCTATTCTAATTAAAAATTTAGCATTGAAATTAATTATTTAGTGCATCTTAGATGTTTTCTTTTAATTATGTCCTCTTTCTTGTTTTGGTTAGTTTTCTATTGCCCTTTAACCTAGAAACTGCTCTTATCACTCATTTAACAATATTTCATAATGCACTAAGTAAAAAATTCAACTAAGTAGTAAACAAAATATTGGCAGTCTGGTGTTTCACACATAAAAAAGTATGATAGTTCAGTGCTGTACAATAAGTATATTTGAGTCATTTGACAGATTGATTTAAATTCAGTTGCTGCAATTGTTATAAAAAATATGTGGAAATCGGTTTTATTCAAGGAAATTATTTATTTTTGAAATAAATTGAATTGTGCCAAGTTTTTACTATTTTACCACCCTAATGTTATGTTTTTCCTTTTCATAGTTCACAGGAAGCCTGCTCGCACACAACAAGTTGTGCCCATGACCAAGAATGCAGGCAGGACTATGTCCAACATTAAACAGTTTGTCAGGGAAAATCGTTACAGGAGGGATTTGAAGATGGTGAGATTTTTTGTTATGTTGAAATATAGTTCATTTAGAAAGTTTAGGTGGTGCAATTTTTTTAATAGATTAATAAACCACTGATATAAGTATTCAGAATTCTTATGACATGTTTATAATACTTTTTGTTGGGATGCTCTGTTCTTACATCAGTTTTTAAAAGTGTCAGACAAATTTAAACTTATTGGAGCAACAAAGTAATTTTAATTGTAAAAATCCAAATTTTTTTTACATCCTGTCCCGAAATATTATGATACGGGGAAATAATTTTTGCTAAAATAAATCCTAAATGAAATTTGTTGATATCTTATTGTTATAAAAACTGGTGTTCAATAACAGGCTTAAATTTTGTTCACTTACTGCAAGTGTCATTAATCCTCAACTATACAGTTAAAATATTGGTGTTATGTTTCATCCATTGGTCTATTAGCTGCTTGAAGTAATGCATTTTTATGTTTTACAGCTTGCATTGAGAAGAGCTAGTGCTATCTTGAAGAGTCAAAGACCCATTGTGCCCAAGAAGAAAACATTCAAAAAGAAATCAGAATAATTTGTACTTTGTATAAATAAAAAATAATCTTAGTTATTTGCATTCCTTGTCAATTTATTGTGCATGCAAAAACTTCTTGGATTGGGTAAAAACAGTTTTGCATGAGAGGTCATAAAAATTGATTTCATTGAATAATTTTTTATGAACACCATGAATCTTGCAGCTCTCAAAATAAAAGTATATTTTCCCTAATAATGCAAAAAAAAATTAGTCTTGTAAAACTTCAGTAAAGTGCATAAAAAATATCAGATACGTTTAAGGAAAATAATTTTAAACGTCTACTGATTCTGCAATTGTTTGTACTTTTGACAAAAATTCATTTGCATGAGCAAGTTTGAGGAGGAAATTAGCATAATTTTTTGTCCTTGTGAGTGCAATGGGTTTCAGTACAAACGAACTATTTTTAAAAACAATTTTGATTTGTAGCCGTTTTGACATTGTCTACTCTTATATAATCGCAAACAAAACCATCACAATGTAGATCTACTAACAATAGTATTCTCTACCCTTGACTTAACAGAAAGGGTTTCGTAAAGTTGGTACTTTCTTGAAAGTATACTGCTCAATTTTGTATCGAATTTTTAAAAAAGCATTGTATGAGAGGGATTGTATAGTGCAAAACTACTGGAGAAGAAAAAATACTTCCAGTTAAAAACTAATTTGAATTATTTGGCATGCTGAAATCCCCTTCGAGTAAAATACCAAGGTATGTTGTAATCTGTTAAAAAGGTTATCAAAACACTAGTGTGGCTCTGAATTTGCTCACTGCACTAGCAACCTGCGAGTTATAGATTGCGTGTTTTCAAAATCTCCACTAGTACTCTTAAGTGTTAAAGATTTGTATGTGTTAGGCACAGCTTCATCAAATGTGACCCTTGTTCCATAAAAGACCAACCAAAACATTAATCCTCTGGAATCTCGGTTTCATGTGTTTAAGGCCCCAATTCGACTGAGCACTACGATCGAGTCATTTTGGTATTCATTTTCACCATTAAGTACGGTTGGAAGAGTAGCGGATCCAGCCAAACACCGTCATGTACAAAGGGGCCCGGTGCATGCTAAATCTGTCATGTCTGTTGGTGTGGGGTGGCCAGCTCAGTGTTGCCTTGTCATCTGACCGTGATTCAAAATTACGTGGTGTCCTCGATCTTTCCGTTTGGGATTGATCCCGGACCGTCACCAATAGCTCGTGTTGCTCCAGTGTGATGTTAATTAAAATAACTCCTTTTATGTTTTACAAACAATTGTCCCTGCATATTCACCTACCAGGTCGCTCTGCTCAAGTCATTTTTTGTCACTAACCCTAAACGAACAAAATATGCATAAATATTTTGGACAAAACAAAGCACAACTTTTGTTTTTCTATCGTTCATGGGTCTTTTTCTCTTATTTGTGCTTTTACTTGCATTGATAAAATTTACTTTTCTGCACTCTTGTGCAGGTTCTCTAGGTTTAGAGTTAAATGATTTGTGAATGAAATTTAAAAATATTACTACTTTATGCTTTCAAGAATTGTTCTGTCCCCATCTAAAAAATCCCAAACAATTAAGAAATTACATGTAACTACTTAATTCTTAACTAGTCTCATTTCTTAGAAATATCAACACCAAAGAAAGAAGAGGAAGATGCAGAAGTGTATATAGTATTGCTATTTAAATTTGTTAATCAACTGCAACAATATTTCACTTCTGTATTCAATTGAGATAATTGATCAATGCATGTCATTGATGGTGCAGACAACAATGAACGATACAAAATGAAAACTAGATGTCAATTCATTCAAATAAACCACTGAAAAAGTTATTCTGCATATTGTCATTTGTAACCCAAAGGTAATTCTTATCTCATTCAATTGCCATTTCCTATTTCATGCAACACCATTGAATATAAGAACATTTATTTTCTGATGTTAAAATTTCACAAGTTAGAATTATTTGTGACGAGATATAGCATGAAAAATAAAAAGTACAAATCTGGTGGGGACCAAACCAAAATGCCTAATAGGAAATATGGCCCATGTCCTAAATGCTCCTTGGAACATTAAGTAAACAAATATTTTCGTGTTTTATTAGTATAAAACACGAAAATATTTGTGTTATCTAAAAAAACTCAATGCTTCTACAGAATATCCATTGGTGCTGCAAATCAGCATAAAGAAATCGCAGATGTACAAAAACGCCTCTGTCCACTATAACCGGCGGCAAAACTCATTTAAATCCAAAGGATTTCCTCGTAAATATCGAGGAATTCTTGAAAGATGAATGATATCCGCCATATCCAGAAGAAATGTAAACAGAAAATGATCGCATTGAGCGTACTCGCGACGCGGAGAGTAGAATATCTTCGATCAGTGAATCGAGTGTACACGATCGAGTCGTTTCAGTTGCATAGAAACTTCGGCGTTAAGCCCCGCCCAATGGGTTTCAAGGCGAAATGATCGTGAAATGTTGCGGCCTTTCCAAAGAAAAACGAAAGTATGCTATCGAGCTCCTTGGAAGGGGAGGTTAGAGTCGAACTGCAGGAGGTAACGTTTAATTTTTATTTTAATTAGAATTGTGTGGTGCTGTGCCGAGGCGGCACAGCACTATATGGTGAGGCGGTCATATCTAACAATTATAGCCGGGGTGAATATCCCCTTGAATGCCGATGACATCAGTCTCAAGTTCCGATATATATCTTTGAGCTCATTTACTCTCAACCTGATTCCGTTGGCATTCTAGTTAAGAATTCGAGGGCTACGAGTCCTAATATTTCCGTATACTGGTTAACTCCTCGAGAGCCGAAAAAAGAGCATCCAATTTTGTCAATAATGCTGTATTTTGAAAATTAGGGAAGGTTTGGGCGTGGAAATTTTTCTTTGGGATTGACTTCGTAGACGTTCTTCTCAAATGTTACACTTAGGGGAATGTGTCAGGATGGTGCGAAGTTGGATGGTGTTGGATTTTTGAGGCAGCCCCGAAAATTCGCTGTATGAGGCCCTTGACAAGTGCAGCAGATAGCTGGTGAGTCTTGGTTTTGTGCGTTTTCTTGTCATGTGGTTGTCACCGCATTTTAGGCATCTCGGGTACCGAAATTATAATGTTTTTTTTGACATCGGTAGCATTGTGCTAGTCCATTGCTATTTTCAGGTTCCCTATGTCAGGGGGATATATTAGTATATTTTTCAGTGTTCAAGTACTTGGCATAAGGTAACGCGAAAAACGATATTATGTAGGTGCATTATATTTTGAGGGTTCATATCAGGGAAGACCTCTGATCATGACTTTTGGGTCGGGCGATTAGGGATTGAAGTTTATGGCTGTTGATGTAGTGCTGAATGAGATATAGTGAAGATGTATGGCTGTTGAGATGTAGTGCTGAATTTTATGCTGGGCTTCTGGCATGAGGGGTAAGATTATAAGAAGGTTGCCTTTTAAATAACCTGAAACTTTTATGCCTGTTTTTCGGAGTCATTGCATGATTTTATTAATGCACTTCGGCAATGATGATTTGGTGGGGTTTTCTTGGTCTTCCGTACTGAGGATTTCTTTGGAGAGGCTGAGAGAGGTATACTGTTGCGGTGATATTTTTGAATAGCAAGAGGAAGAACGGGGAAATTCTTCGACAGATAAATCGTTGAATTTATTTGACTTGATTGAGGGTATGTGATTTTCATTTTCTTTGGGCCGCAAGAATAGAGGGGAACTTCTTCCTTCGGGTTTCTTGGAATTGTTGATCTTGGTTTTATTGAGTGGTAGTGGTTCTTGACCCTTGAGTCCTCAGTTCAGTGACTAGCTAAAGTTTAAACTCTTCAAGTTCGACTCGGAATAAACTGTGTGGCTCTCTTGAAGGTGACCGCAATGAAGATCACTGTGTTTAAGGAGGTGACATTTCTAATGTATCATTTTTCATGCACTTTAGTACTAATTCGTAAAGATTTTCTAATTTATCACTAAGTGCTCTAATCTGAGTTCAATTTGCAGATGAATTGATTTCATGCAGGGTATTTTCGTTATTAAAATTGCGGAGTAAAGCAACCTTTGGACTTCGCTTTTCTGTTTCATTTGAAACGACGTCCATGCTCAGTGACAAGGACTGAGTTATATTATTCTCGTTAATGAGTAAATGAAAGAGACGGAGCTAAATCATAGAGGTGGACGCAAATTCTTTTACATTCCAATTATTTTTGACATGATGTGGATGTTTGGAGAGTGGGCTACCAGCTCAGGTGGTTTCGTCACCTGATCGCGGTTCAAAATGACGAGGAGTCGTCCTTTGGATCTTTCCCTTCGGGATTGATCCCGGACCATCGCCAATAGCCCGTTGTGTTACTTCAGTACGATGTTAGTTAACTACCAATCTACCAAGTATCATCAGTTGCTAGGCAATGGTAATTTATTGATGTTGCACTGCAGCAAAGCAGCGGGTTATTGGCTTAAACAGCAAGATCAATTCCCAATGGAAATATCCGAGGACAACACCACGTTATATTAAAACACAGTCAGATGACGAGGTCAACACCTTAGCTGGCACCCACTCTCTAAACTTCCACACCATGCCAACGTGAGGACATTTGGGACCATGGCAGATTTAACGTGCACCTGCCCCCATGTATACGACGGTCTTTGGCTTGACCTAGTTTCGAACTCGCAATTCTTCGGTTGCTATTTCGTTGCTTTTCCAACTTGACTACTGTGACCCGGCAACAGTCCGGGATGAAATCCCGAGAGAAAGATCTGAGGACAATACTACATAATTTTGAACCACGGTCAGATGATAAGGTCACATCTCAACTGGCTCAAACCTCTCCAAACTTCCGCACCATGCCAACGTGAAGACATTTGATGCCACGACAGATTTAACGTGCACCCCTCCATGTACACGACGGTGTTTGGTTGGATTCAAACTTGGATAGTTTTGTATTTGTTTCTTTTTTTGGATCCGTCACAAAATTAATTGCAACTGTAACTGCGACTTCCTATCTTCCGGTTTCCAGACGTCAAGTCTAGGGGCGGATTTTCGTTTTCTTGTTTGGATTCTTTCACCAAACAAAATATTGTAATGTTACATTATTTATCGTTTTGCTCTTTGCTTTTAAATTATAAATTTATTTTTTATGAAAAAGACAATGATCAAGGAACTGTTCGCGATTTCTGATCTTTTTTTGTTTAGCTGTCTGCATTACAATTTTTAGTGGTTCTTGTCAAATTTACCTTAAGGCTGATTATGCTGACGCTATTCCATCCGAATTGTCATTTAAACTTTCTGTTGTGCATTGTGAGATAATAATCGATTATACAATGCTTTGCTTTATCTTCATAATTTCCTGATCATTTTTCTTTCGATTTGCTTTCAGCATAAACACACTTCAGTATGTGGAGATTCAAACCATCGAAGTATAAAAATGCTGTCCCTAAAATTCCCAAGAAAGGAGAGGTAATGCATGCATTTTCGTGTTTTTTCGCGAAGTTTCTTGTCAAACTGTTACTTTGATCAAACTTGATTAATCAGAAACCTATCCATCAGTGACATACTATAACAAAAATGAACATATCCTGGGAAATTATCTGCCATATATAAAACAGCTTTTGTCTCATTTTAGGGATGGATCACTGACATTTCTGTTGGCTCTCTACCTTCGTTTGGAAATCATATCAAAGCCAGTGCCACCCTCATGGCTTTCAATGTTGACTCTGGAGGTATACAAATATAGTCCCTTAAAAGTGCTTATATTAATAGTCACTGACTAAAATCTGTTGAGTACCACCCATGATGCAATCCCTTGCCTGCTTTAACACTTTGCATTGGATTACCTTAACCAGCATTGGATTACCTTAATCTATTGAATACCAAAAACCACACATCTGTCAGTTTGACAGGTATTTAAAATATTTTATAGTTTTTGATGTCTAGGTTGGTAGAGTGAAAGATAAATAAGTCCGTCTGACCATCATAAGCTTAAAGCCATGGACAAAACATGGAGCAAGCTTTTGTCTGACCCTGTTCCACCTAATTTGCCACGACATATTGCTAATCAAATTTTATTTATCTTATTTTGTTTAGTTTATTCTGCATGGATTAAAGTTATAATAAATGTAATGTATTGTTTTTGAAAAGGTGGAGGAAATCTAGGAGTTCTTTCATTGAATGACACTGGAAGTAAAAGTAAAGATCTATCTCTCCTGTATGCTCATTCAGGTAATAAATTGAATGCTCACTTCGCTTTTCTGAATTTATCAATTTATTATTTTTGAATGAAGAATTTCAATTTATCTTTGCCGCTCTTTTTTAATATGTTTATGCTCAGAAATATACATACATATATATTTGAAAAATTTCTCATTTAAAATGAATTATTATCAAAACTATATTCGAAGTCAAAATTTTATATACTGTTTGCGACATTAGTAATTTTTAGATTTTTTGGTAGGTACTAGAGCTTTCTTAGAATCACTTTAGGAAACTCAGATTGATTTCACATTTTGAGTTTAAGTCTTATGTGTTTTCTGGATACTGGTTTGCCAAGAAACAAGTTTTGGGTTTAAAAATTCATTGGTTTTGTGATACTTAAATGCAAAAAATACTTCAGTCTTGTATTTATACTTGGAAAAAGAATTAAAATAAAGTGAAAAAGAAACTAGTTTGTATTGAAATCAGCATTGAAATATGTATTGAAATCAGCACAAATAGTTACTAGGTGTGATAGATGTCTTTCTCACATAACAGGTTCATTTTTAAGTTCTTAATTGTCAGTTATTCCAACCATCGAACTCAAAAATATCCTCAATCATTTAAATCAGGCAATACAATATTGTAGCAAAATTGTCCAGAACAGAAATTGCTGTAATAATGAAAATTCTACTTTGTGTGTAACATAAGGTGTAAATTAGAGATACGTAATTTTATGTAAACCTGCACAAGAATCAAACTAACCATTGAAAATTCTTTTCTAAGTTTTGCTTGAAAGAACATGTTTCTTCATTGTTGACATCTCTTCACAAAAAGGTGTAAAAATTGGTATAACTTATTTATACCTTGTATTTTAATTGTTTATATAAAAAGTTCTGTAGTTTCATATTCTAAACTAAATTGAAAAAGACTTAAAGATTGCATCAAATGACTTAAAATGTTTGTTTATTCATTTAATGAGATCCTTTTACACTTGCCCTATAACTGTTGCAATTAGATAGTAGTTGATTTCTGCTTGTAATTAACGAAAGCAAATTAATATTGAGAGCAAATATACAACTGATGTGCATTAATTTTTATACTAATTTTCAATTATTCATCCTTTGAAAAATCCCATTACTGCATTTCCAACTGTTAATGCAAATTTCAATAAATTCCAATCTAATTAGCCCATGTAGCACAATTGTGTTACTCCAGTGTGACATTAATAAAATATTTACCTACCCATGTAGCACAAAATGATTGTTGAGCAGCAAGCTAATGAATTCCATATTTTTAGATTTTTTAAAGTTATTAAGTTGGATTTCTTTAAACACACTGATAAAATTGTCAAAAACTTTTCATGTAATTATTTTTAGGTTAAAAAATTTTTGTGTATGAATAAAAGATCCAAATTAACTTTAACTTTTATCATTATAATAAACTCAGTTAATTAATATATTTTACTCAGTTTTTCTTCAGTGGTATTGTATTATTTTTATTTGAATTAATCTGTTTTATTTCCAAGTTTGTAATACAGCTCCTGTTAAATTTTAGAATTTGTTACTGATTTTGACTTCTGTCCTTATGATGATGAAATTTTGGCTACTGGTTCCCAAGACCATCATGTAAGTTAAGTTATACAATCAAGAGGAATTTAAACAAAAATTAGTAACCCATAAAATATATGTATTATTTAATTATTGTTATAATAGATTGTGTTTAATAGTGGTTTTGGATATTTGAAAAGATAAACTTGAAGTTTACAAATGTAACACATATTTTAATTCTAAAAATATATCTTTAAAGAAGGCTTTTGCCTGAAATCTGGGAAGTATGAAGTATTAATTTTCATTGTTATATCCTGTGCTATATCTGCTCACTTTTCCAGAAGTCTTCTGGAAAAATACTTGTTTTTCAGGGTATCTGGATGGAAAAAATATTTTCCAGATTTTTATTTTGGAAACTTTTTTCCTCGGGACATCAATTTCAGTTTTGCACCAAGTCGATGTAATCATGAAAGAAAAACCAGAATCAGTGGTTGCTAGATCATTGTCAAAGCCTTCTTTGGCACTAATTTTAAAAAGAAAACTCGCAACATATCTCTAAAACACTCCCAAGAAAGTTTACTTGTTTCTTTTTCTATATATTTGGTGCCATTTTACTGAATCGGTTACTCCAAGTTCGAACTGCTGCCAATCATTCATCAGCAGTACAGAGCAGGCCTACTTTCGCTATTTTGAATTGCTTCCAAAAAGCCCAATTTGGTGCAGTTGTCACTAATTTGTAGCTTTTTGTTATTTTTATTTTAAGAATTATTTTTAATCATTTTTCTTTTCTGACAGTTGTGCACATGATCTTTTATTCCGTAAAAAGCTTTCAAATCTTTTTCTTGAAGGTTGGCAGATATGCCTACTCATGTATATAATTTTGAATAATTTTGTTTAAGTAATTTTTCAGTGCTGTCAATCTTCGATTTTAAAATTCTTCACATTAAATGTAAATAATTGAAGTTTAAGGAAAATATTTGTATATTTATTTTTTATATTGCTTCCCACAGGCCTTAAAAAGCCTCAATATCTGCTGAAAGTTCTTAAAATTTGTTAAAAAGCCTTAATTTTTTACAAGAACACATGTTTTATTTTACCTGCATGCAAAAACCAAGATTAATGCTGCTTTTCCAAGGTCAATCATCCAGGGCTTAATATATGTAGGTGTGCTAAATATTGATATTTTAAAAACCATGGAGACCCAAACGCTGCATTGATAAAAGTTTCTTCGTCTGGATATTCACAAGTTAATCTGTTGCTGTCTATGTGAAATGTTGCCTAGCTCTAAAAAATGAAAAATGGCCTTAAAAAGGCCCTAAATTTTCTTTTCCTTGAAAAGAGTGAACCCGTTGTATAGATTTTTTGTACTGTGAATTTTCGTTTCATTCATCTTGTAAACAAAAGCTAATTTCCAGCTCAAACTGTGGCGGATAACAGAGAATTCATTGAAAAGTAATGTTCCATGCAATCCAGAAGTTGACATACTGACTGGCAACAAGGTTGAAGTGCTGAAATTCAACCCCCAAGTGGATTGTGTCATATCAGCTGTTGAAGATAATGTCGTTCACCTTTGGGATATAAACAAAAAACAAAGCATATTTGGTAAGAACGCAAATTTGATTCTGGATTGAACTGTCTCTTAAAAGTTATTTGCTGTATTTCATCTTCTGAATGTACACAAGTATTCAGTACCATTTCTGAGGTATTGTTTGCCTACTTGTATGCCTTGAGCACCTCTTAAAATCGTTTGGGGCTGTGGTAGTCTGGTTGGAAGAGTGATGGACTAGCAACTGGAGGGTTGTGAGCAACCAAAGACCGTCATGTACTAAGGGGGCTGGTGCACGTTAAATCTGCCTGGGCCTCAAATGTCCTCATGGTGGCGTGGTGTGGAAGTTTGGAGAGTGGGGTGCCAACCCAGGTGTGGCCTCGTTATCTGACCATGGTTCAAAATTACGGCGCATTGTCCTCGGTTCATTTCCTTCGGGGGTTGATCCCGGACTGTTTTCAATAGCCTGTTGTGATGCTCCAGTGCTTCGTTAATTAAATATCTACCTACCTTAAAATAATTTGATATTCCAAATGCCCTCGTATATCTTAAACTTCAAGGAAACTTAAATACAAACTATACTCGGTTGCAGTACCTTGTATTATAATAGCAAAATAAAACGTAAACATATTGATCAGTAAGTATAAAAACTAGGATTGTTATGAACATGAAAAGAATGTTGTTGCTTATTCCTCCTGGTGTAGCTAGCTACCCGCAAGACCAAGTACAATAAGATGTTCAAAGAAATTCTAGAATAAGTCGTACTAATACAGGAATGAATGTGATTACTATAGGCATGTTCAGCATATTTTTTAATTTTTCTATGATTTCAATGCTTTTTCTTATCTCTAACAGCCCATGCATATCATGATAAAAATTTGAAGAAAATAAGGTATTCTAAGACTTCCTAAAAAGCAATTAATTCAGCTAGAAAAGGACAATAGTTGAGTTTTATCAGAGATGCTGATATTCTTCTGAATGAAGGACACGTCCGAATGCTATCTGTTTACCAATTATTCTAATACAAATTCACTACCACAAAAAATATTTCATAACCTGATTCTTGCCATGGTTTCAAAATTATTAATGACTTTCTATGCAAAGACTCGGGAATGGCCTTTTCAATAGATATTAATACTATACCTGCTAATTTTTCATGGCACATTATGCACTCAATTTTCTATTCTTTAATCCCATTTTGATTTATCATTTTTCATTTCTTAAGTGCTGACCCCCTGCAACAGCTATCTTACAGACACCCCTCTTTTTACTTGATGGTACAAGTGCACACACCCCAGAATACCAATTAAGTATGGTTCTGTAAATATGACACTTTTTTGTTCAGTAATTTTGAAGTATGAAATTAGTGCTGGGTGTATGAATTACAGTTTCTGTTGTGTAATGTCCTCTGATCTCTAATAAACAAATGCTGATTTTTTAAAATTAGTTCTAAGGTAAATGTATTGATTTATACTTATTAATAAAAGGCATTCTTATTTTTATTTTATACTTGTCGATTCCTTGTCAAAAATCAACTCGAAAAAGTGTTGTCCACTTTTCGATTCAACGTGGCATTCCAGATTTGCATATCTATAACTGATGGTTCAATGCACACATTCGAATTTGCAAGTCCATCTGGTGTTTTGTTTTTTACATTACCATAAGTACCAGCAACTCAGGGGTGCCAAAAGGATTGTTTTATGTTTTTAGCACAGAACTTTCGAATGACTGAAAATGGTGTCATGAAACTTTTGATGCGAATATCTCGGGAATGCCATGCCCAATTTAAAATGGAGAACACTTATGGGTTGATTTTCGACACATAATTGCGTTTGACGATTATTGTGCTGTCTATTCAACTACTCTGTATAAATGACTGAAAAGTGAATTGGATAGTTTAAAGTTCCTGCTGCCACAGTTATGAAATAGCCTTTGTTAACAAAAAGAGTTTGAAGGTTCTCTCCATTGAAATTTTATAGCTGATTCCAGTCATCAAGATACTGTGCAAAGTATATCTTGGCGGTATTCTGGTGACATTCTGGCTAGCTCTAGCAAGGATAAAACTTTACGATTATGGGACCCAAGAGATCCTTCTAAGAATCAGGTAACATTCTTCAGCATATTGTTTACAACGAATATTTAGTGATAAGACACTTATAATTAAATTATTGTACCACTCTAACAGGAATAACATTATGCAGCTTAGTATATTTTCTCTTAATCAACACATAAGACAGGAATTAAACCTTTGTTTGAAATGAAGTAAATCTGATTTCTTTAATTAAATTCGCTTAATAATCTCAAGAATTAATATTGGTTCAGTTAACGAGAGGTCTACAAACCAACCTATTGCATATTTGATGTATTGATTGTATTGGCATTTGTAAGACTAATTCCCCTTTTCCCATGGCCACTGTGACTCAGTGGGTTTGTACACTGCTAGCAGCCTGTAAGCAAAACAAGTTTTTGTTTCTGTAACTACCCTAGGTGTATTTCTGTTTTCTGTGTCAGTAGATCTTAACCTTGTGTGTGAATGTCCATTTACTTAATGGAAAATGACTCCAATTCCATATATTCTTTCCCCCATTAATTCTCCCTTACTGCTTTGACTCTTCTGTACACCAATAATTAGGGATGTATATGGACACGATGGGACCACTTATTGTATCACTCTTAAAGTTAAATTTTAACATTTAAATTGTAATTTCTCTCAAGTTTAATTGCCTTTCCTTTATTTAATTCTAATGCTCTTCTGTGTGTACATGTAGCAGTCTAGGGAATTTGTCCCCGAGCCAACTTTTTGACCAAAGCCTAAGCACCCTCAGTCGCGGTCAGTAGATGGGAGAGTGTCCTCCCATCTCTTTTGCAGCTGGGCGGGGCTTATGATTCTCATTGGCATTCAAGTTTCTTCTGCACCCTTGATCAATATTTTTATTCAATTCACCCACTCTTATGTCACTAGCATTTATTTAATTAATTTTCTTATTATGATGCGGAGATGAGTTTCTATGCAGCTGGTGCTCCGAAAGTGATATGTCCTGTCCTACTTAATGGAAAAAATATTGGACTGACCTTTGTGTCAAAAACCAACCAACCCCTTTTGTTTATGTTAAGTTACTCAGTTTGCCAATACTGCTTGTAAAAATCTTGAGTGCTAGATTGATAATTGGTGCACCAGCCAATTGGTTTAGCGGTTAGGGTACTGACTTCTAGATTGAAAGGCTCCTGGTTGAAATCTGTGGTAAGGCATAAATGTTTATCTTGAGTGCATGTGTGGCCTCTATAAACAGGCTATGCCTAGAGTGTGTGGTACGTATGTGAGGTGTAAAGTTAACCCATGATGCATGAGGGTAACAGTGTTTCATAAATCTGTCCTTGTAGTACCATACTGAATAATGTTCAATTGGTTGGCCATTAGAAAAAAGAAGATTGAGAATGGAATTCGGTGACCCTTCGAATTTAAACCTCACTGTAACTAAACTCCTTGACAAATAAGATTAGTTATTGAGGTTCACACATCAAATCAAGCAGGTAGTAAAGCACTTGAAAACATTTATTTCTTTATTGCCATTCTGAACTATTTCCAAGTTTATCCTAATATTCAGTTGCTTAATTGTAAAATTTAGATGCCATTAATGCAGTTAACTTGAATGTTCTGTTTGTTATTTAGGTTGCAGCTAGTCATAGTAATAATAGAGACTCCAGGGTTGTGTGGCTTGGGGACACAGATCAAATATTGAGTACTGGATTCGGAAGTGTGAGTACATGCTTTTGATCTGTTTTGGCAGACAAATACTTTTGAGTTTTATACCTTTTACATTCTTAACAAAAATCAGTTCTCCTGTGTGGTTCTTAACTTCTGAAAAATAAAATTTTTAACCTAGTTTTCTATGCATATCATGCTTAAAGCCATGGCAAACATTTTGATATATAGCAATTTATTAAATATATTAGTTGCACTCATGAGTCTTGTGCATCTATGCCCCTTTACAACATCTCTGAGCTTTTCAGAAAGCTCAGGGCCAGAAAGAACATACAGTGGGTCACAAAAGTATTTCCTCATCTCACATTTCTTACTATTTTTACCAATTTTATGATAACGTTATTTAAAATTTTACCACATAAATTTATAATATGCATGTCGTCAGCTTAGCCTAGAAACTCATTAACTAGCATTTTTTGGAGACACTAAATGCTTATTTTCATGACAAGAAATACATTGTTATATTGTAGTCTGTTTGAAAGAAACCTAACACTTGCAAAATGCTTGTAGTTTATATTTTTGTTACCTGAAATCTAATAGTCTTTTTTTAACAACTGTACAGTAAAAAATTCGATTTGTCAGTTAATGAGTTTCTGCTTTAAGCCAATGATATATTTATCTTTTAAAAAGAATTATGAATTTTTTTGGCGATAAGTTTGAATTAAAGTACAGTTTTTGGTGTACCTTTCAGTAATCCAAAAAGTAATGATTTGCATACAATAGTGTTGGTGTATAAAAGATCAAAACGACTTAAAATATGACCTCATTCTAAGGATTTGTAACCTAGTATTAATGAAACCATATTTTTTGTATCGTAAAATAGTGAAATCCATTGAAAATCTACCTTCAAGCAGAACAGAATGTAATTGGTTTGAGTTTGACCAAATATCTATTAATACCTAGTGCAAACCATGCTATTTAGACTAAACAATGTAAGATAAAGTACAAAAGAAATCTTTTATAGATGTTGATTTTCACCTTTTTGTTTAATGTTTGTACTTTTCCCAGTAGGTGGCTGGATATTTTTGTGCATCCAATTTCATGGGTTATATTTTTAATATTTTAAGAAAAACTTTTAATAATTTTGAATATTTTGATGGGAGGATGAAATAGGAAGACAGCTTTCATGTGGTAAATTTTAAATCGCAGTTTGAACTAAATTGTTATAAAATTCGTGGAAATAATAAAGATCATGAGGTGGATGAATACTTTTGTGAGCCACTGTATCTTTGCGATAATCTATGGGGGCTGAGGATGTAAATGAAGAGAGCCTGAAGAAGTATTTACCATTAGAACTGAGATAGCAATATTCAAATGAGAGTTCAATTGGTGTAACAGGCAACAGGTATTCAATTGGTATAATTCAGTTGGAAAGAACAGGTGAAATTAATTGAATAAAAAGGGAAAGGCATGGCATGCATGTCATCGTTTTATTTTCAAAACCTCAGTAAGTCCCGAAATCAAAATTTTTCAGGCACAATGAAAAACTAGATGCAAACCGTAGATCAGTTGTGAAATACGAGGTTTCAGAATTCGCAGATATTTAATCTTAAGAGCTATTGAAATACATTTAGTAAGCATATTTGTAACCAAATAATGTTAAAACCATGAAACCCTCAAAAATTGGACTGACGAGGTTTTGATAGTGAAACGACAATGTATTAGTATGGCTTTTGCAAATAGACATAAAATAGTGACCACCACCTGAAATTGCATATTGTTTTGTTTTCTGAAAAATGTGTTTCTTTCCATAGGGAAGAGAGAGGGAGGTCCTCTTGAGAGACATTCGAAAACTTGAAGATCCTGTGGCATCTTATTCTGGAGATTCTAGTCTTGGGTAGGATTAGATGTCAGTTTGTCATTTGTTGAGATTTTTACCAGTGTTGACATTTGATCTTGAATCAAAAGTCTTCATAGAAAGCTTTAATGTATACATGTAGTTTTGTTCTAAAATATACCACAGAACAGTGTCAAAAGAAGTATTTCTTCAGTTTGACTCTAGTAAATATGTGTTAGATCTTCAGAAAATATTTTTTGCTCAATGTTTCATTGCACCTGTGTGTGGGTTAACTGGGGCCACACTAACTTTTATTTATAATGTAATTTTTTACATTTTAATGATTTCTGTAACAAACCAATTTGCAGGTTTTGAAATCAATGTTTATATTTTCATTTATTTTTCCAGAGTCTATATTCCCCTCTTTGATCCAGACACTAATATGCTCTTCTTAATTGCAAAGGTAAGAATATAATATTTGTTATAACAACTTTATAACAGCACTGCATTTTCAAAAGCAATTGCGCAAATCATCTCCAGTACCTTTTCATCACTTGTACCTCAGTAAAACACCAGGAGAGCTACTTGCCTTAAATTTGCCCCAGAAAACTTTATGCTTGCCAGGCTCCGATCTGGCCATTTAAAAAAGATGATATTCTTTGATGGCTAAAAATCCTTTCCCACCTGTACAAAGTGCAGCTTATTACCAGCCTCTCCCTCACATCCTGAATTGCATTGGAGTTATACATGAAGACATTTTTAAGGACCCATCTACCATTGCACAAAATCTTTTTTGCAGACTCAATGACTTATTTTAATTTTTTTTCACTGGGTTAAGACTAACATCCATAATGTACATGTATTGGTTGCTACTGCAATTGTATATTCAATGTAGACTAAATGAGGATGAATTCTTTAAGACAGTGATTCCCAAACTGCAGCAGTATGGAGCACCATGAATATTTTGACTGAAATAAACTCTTGGTTTTGGAATCAGACCATCCATGTGTTATTGTGATGGACATCTAGCAGACTACAAGCCAGTAAATGTATACACTAAAGACAAAATTTGGCAGCATGAAACTGATTTTTGGCTATCAGTAAAAGATAAATATCAATTGCTTAAGTGGTAAAGCTCAGCAAATCTTAATCCATTTGCAACTTCATAGTTATGTAAAGCAAGGGTTTTGGTGGTTACTGATAAAATGCCATAATAAAATCAACGTGGAACCGGAAATGAGGGTGATTGTTTCCAAAATTTGAAATGATGTGCAGTGAAAATCAGCTTATCTGCACCACTAATTATGATTGATTTATTCAATGATATGATTGTTTAAAATGTACTTATTTAATATTTGTTTATATAAATTGTTTGTGAATTTGAAGAGTGCGTGTTTTATTTTTTAAACTTAACCAATCTAGCAGCACAAACTGTGCACTCCAACTGTTAAATAGGCCTGTGTAAAACATTTTTTCTAAGTGCCATGAACTGCAAAAATTTTGGAACCCCCTTTAAAATCTCATTTGAAGAAGTTTGGATAGAATTTTGAGAAGGATATTTTTATAGGATGTGTGTATGAAAGAATAGTCATTATCTCTTATGTTATATTTGCTTCCATTTAATAATTTTGAATAATTATGTGAGTATTAAAAGTTATATATTTTTTATTAACATTTTTATGTTTGGAAAACAGATTTTTCCATGATTTAAAAATCTGTTTATAAATTTTTAAAATTTTATCAAAAACCCAGTTACAGATTTCCTTTAATGTATAATTTTATATCTATGTTCCTTTTGTTTTTCATTTCTATATCCTAGAAAACTTTATTCTTAAAAATTTTAAACACTCATGTATTTCAGGGCATTAAACCCCAAATTAGTACAAATTTATCTTTGTCTTGTTAAATTAAAAGTGATGAACTCACTTTACTTCACTGATAGTGATTATTTAAACTGTGGTTTGGGTTTTAAATTAACTTTCATAATAAATTGTTCCTTTTATTTACTAGTTACAGAATAATCTAATTAAATTATTTTTTATATATATAAATTAGGTATTATAGATATAAAAATAATGAATAAATTTTTTTAAATATGTTCCCAATTTCAAGCTAATATATTATCATATTAATGTATTAAAGTATTATATGGTTAGCATTACCATTTTGAACTTCATGCATAAATGCTAATAAAAACAAATATAACATAAAGTTGATGAGAACGCAAAATAGGCTGTAATTTCGTTTTCTTCCTAGGCAGATACAGCAATTTCATTTTGGGAAATTCTTGATCATGCTCCATTTTTGCAAGAAGGTAAGGAATTTGTTTTAAAAACACTGCAAACAAATAAAAGTGTATAAATGATTAAATGACAATTTAAGTTTTGTAATTCTTTTCTTTGAATTTAAAACTGATTCTCACATTACTTCGGCTTTCTATATTTGTAAATTATATATATTTATATTAGGTATGTTTTTACTCTACCTTCACTTTCATGCTGCTATTTCTCTTCAGTGTTAAATGTATACTTTGACTTGCATGTGTATTTTCTTAAATTTACTTATGGTACTGAAAATGGATAGGGCAGGCTTTAAGATGTTTTTATATTACAGTTGCCTCTTCTCACAATTTTTGTAATGTTTCCAAATGTCTGAGTATTTAGTAGACTACACATAATGGATCATGATTTATTATGTATTGTGTCAAATTTTTCACTCAAGTACCACAAGGTTGCAAAAATTTTAGTTTTTTCTCATGTTGCTCAGGTTTGAATTTTTTTATTGCTGTTAATTTCTTCTACACATATTTGTGTTTGATCTTTAAAAATCTATGAGACACAAGTAATGTTGTGGGTGTTCTTATATTTTTACCCTATATATGTTCAAAGTAACAACAATCATTATAAATTTCAGTAGATTTCTATGATTATTACCAATCTCAGCACAAAATCTGTCATCTCTAAATTATGCCCAAATTTCCATTTAGTGAATCTAACTTTGTGCTTTAGCACATAATCTTGCATTTGCACATGAAGTCTGCTTGTGTTCTTGATTAATGATCAATATAAATAAATCTCATAACAGAGATCAATGTCACAGGCATTCCAGGAGTGGTGTAGGCACATACGACATCATCCATTGGAGGTGTAGTGCTAAATATGTTGATTGAACCTTGTGACAGAAAAATACCCAAGGAAAACCAAAACTTTATTTAATCCTTCAGTAAACGAATGACAAGTTGGAACATGAGATACATCAGAGTAAGGGGCGTGTTTCTGTTAGATTAATTGTCTGTCCTGTTTTTAATCATCAACGTATCAAATTTTTTAAAAGCAGTTTTAAATCTGAGATTTGATTGGGAAAAATCCCCATTCAAACCTTTTCGCATTCTTACATTCAGTTGGTTTTTTAAACTTCATCTAATCTTTTAAATTTCACCCTCAAAATTTTATACATGTAAATTAAGTTCTTCAGTTTCATTAGTTGTGCTGCAGATGATGATCTTGTTTTATCATCTGAACTATTGTTTGAATATTTTTATTCTCAACTATACATTTTACATGTTTTAAATCACCTTTTATCTTTATCTTAGACTATTAATTAAAAAATATTTTATACTTTTATTGGGTCATATTATGTCTCGTGTTTGGTCAGCTTGTCCTCTTTTGTTTTGCCATAAAACTCCAACATCCAACCCAATCATACAGGGCTGTTTCACAACAAACATTTTCTCGGAGACTCGGGGAATAAATTGGTAGTTAATGTTTAATCCACTATGGCAGCTACTTTCAGCTTGAGTGCAGCTGGTGTGGTGGCAAAATGGCTTAGATTCTTAGATTGCATAAGATTTATTTCATTGTAGTGGTTTCGTTTCGAACTTTTGTCCAGTGGGTTCAAATAATTTCAAGTATTATTTTTTCATCACGTAGAGTTATAAATAAATTGTCTCAAAAAGATTTTGAAAAGCTACTTTTTGTGCCAAAAAGAATAATTGCTATTATTTTCTTTTTGCAAATCAAGCAAAATTATTTATTAATTTTTGTGAGATGGGCAAAAGATATATTTTTTGGTGTGCAGTAGAATTTTAATAATTGTATGTGTTTTGGGGGAGAAAGGTCAAAATTTGCTGCAGTATGGGATTAAGGATTTGGAGAAAACTTATCAAATTAGTTGACCAATTAAGAAAGTTGACTGCAGGAAAAGCAGGGATGCTCTTCCAAGTCGCATGAGAATCTTAAATGTTGCACAGGATTGTCAAAAAGGAATGAAATAAATATCACAAAGCGAGTAGGGCTGTTTGAAACTGGTTTGCAAGCATCTGCTTGGGCAGTGGTAGCCCGGTTGGAAGAGTAATTTAGTGACGGAGGGTTGCGAGTTCGAATCCAACCAAAGACTCGTTTACAAAGGGCTGGTGCACTTTAAATCTGTCGTGGCCTCAAATGTCATCACTTCGGCGTAGTGTGAAAGTTTGGAGAGTGGGGTGCCAGCTCAGGTGTGACCTCGTCATCTGACCTAGGTTCAAAATTACGTGGTTCTATCCTTGGATCTTTCCCTTTGTGGTTGATCCTGGACCGTCGCCAATAGCCCGTTTTGTTGCTCCAGTGCAACATTAATTAAATACCTACCTACCAAACGTCAGCTTGGTGTGAAAGGTCAGAAGGATCAAGTGATGTAAACATGCATTTGGGACTGTATCAGTGAGACAAGAAGTAGAAAATAGAAAAATAATGGGAGTTATTCTAGAATCTTTAGGGACTTATCTATGGTGAATGTAAGGTTTTAGGGATGAAATTCAGTAATGTTTCATATTTCTATATATCTTTATGGAAGGAAATGACTTAAAATTTGTATTATATAGGTTTTGTTAAATTTCTGTTCAAAGTTTTTTAATGCAATATCCTTATATTTTTCTTAGCTACAAAATATCTTGGGGAAGTTCAAGCCAAAGGAGCTGCTCTAGTGCCAAAAAGAGCTCTCGAAGTCATGGATGGTGAAGTGAACCGACTCCTCCTTTTGGGGCAGAATTGTATTGTCCCTATTTCATTTCAAGTTCCTAGAAAGGTAAAACAATCTGAGTCTTTAAATTAAGTTTGAAAGGAAGTTTAAGGAATAAAGAGAAAGAAACGTGTTGGTAAAGAGTAATTTTTTAAGTGAGATCAAAAAGTATATTTATTATGTACTTTTGGTGCACACGTGCAATATAATGCGTCTAATATTAAGTTTCAATAAAAAATTCTAAAATAAATTTTCAATGGATCCCATCACATATTGACATTCCATGCAATGAGAAAGCTAACTTATATTTACAAAAGCAAATAAACAACCTGGCACGAGAAAGTACTGTCCTACTCAGAGGACGACCACCTGTCTGTATTTAGAAAGCAATTGCGCAGATCATCTCCAGTACCTTTTCATCACTGGTACCTCAGCAAAACACCAGGAGAGCTGGAAAACTTTCTCTATGCTTGCCAGGCTCCGATCTGGCCATTTGAAAGAGATGATATTTGAAATCCTTTCCCGTTTGTACAAAGTGCAGCTTATTACCAGCCTCACACATCCTGAATTGCATTGGAGCTATATATGAAAACATTTTTAAGTACCCATCTGCCATTTCTCCCACATTTTTTTTGCAGACTCAATGACTTTGTGTAATTTGTTCTTACACGGGAAAAGAAATAACTTTTTTGCTTTTCCTCTGTATCCCAGGTAATATTTGATTTTTTTTACTGCATTATACATAAGAAATAGTTTTGTTCTATTGTCCTTCAAAAATTAAGTTTGAAATGTTTTTATATTTTTTTAAGGAATTCAAATTCTGTGTAATAATCAACAACAATGAAAATTAAATGCCAAAATATTTCCCTTGTCCAACTGACATTATTTTCTCTGACAATAGGTTGGTTATTTTAGTAGCAACTTAATTTTGTTGAAAATGTAGCATATATAACAATATAATTTAATTACGACATAATGTTTAATGTGTTCTACATTTGACTGAAGAGTTATTGATATTCCAGTCTTACAGAGAATTTCATGCAGATCTATTTCCTGATACCTTTGCACCAGAGCCTTCTCTGACCTCTTCACAGTGGCAAGCAGGAGAGAAATCTAAGGTATGTTTTGTGCATTTGCAAAATGGAAGCTATCACACACACATATCATCAACATTTCGTGAAATCTCTGCAATTATAGGTATTTCATAATGGGTGCTGTGTATCTTTATAACTCATGGAATCATGCAGCATTTCCATGATTGAACCTTGCGCAATAAAACCAAAACCAACTATATATAGAATCATGCTTTCAATGAGAAAAAGTATTCAAATTCTGTAACAAATATAGAATGTAATTTATTTGTAGTGAAGTCACATTTTTGCATATTGGAATACAAAATTTAATTTGTGTCTTTTTTTTAATAAACCTTACAAATGCACAACATTATTTTCCTCAAATTTTTGATACAGAAACGGGAAATTAGAAAATGTATTATGAAACCACATTGCCTATAAACTTAAATTGTTGTAAAGAAGTGTTTCCTACAGGGGGTGTTTCCAAAATTCTGGGAATTGTGTTATAAGTTTTTTTATTTCAATACTTTTCATCTATACTATGTTGTAATTTTTCAATTTAATTTATATTTAACTGCATACATTTGTCCCAGCATGAAACTAGTTTGTAAGGCCATCTAAAATATTTTTGGAGTCATTATCTTTTTGGTTTAATGCTCATTTTATATCAATTAAGTAATGTAAATTGCACACCATGTAGAGTTTTTTCAATTCGGGAAGCACAATGCTAGGGCCCTCTTCAATGTCCCCTTCTATGTTTGATGCAGCTCAGTCATTCTTGGCCCTTTGGCATTAAAACATCCAACCTACCATACTATCTACTATACAACCTACCTCAATTCTGAACACTCCTCCATAGTTGCAAGAACTATGGAAGATGCTGAAATTCTCAGAGCCATCATTTTTTATACAAAAGGTATTCAGAAAGGAGCTCAGCGTCTGTTACCATCAAAGTTAACCCTTAAAAAGTGTGCATTCAGCAAGCTGCTTAACCATAGTGATCAGAATTGACTAACATCGTTGGGAAACCTGGCAAGACTTGTCTGTATCTGAAAGCATTAGTCATTAGCCCTGCAATATTCAGCCAGATCATGATTCCCAGAACTTTGGAAACCTGTCTCATGTGGCTATGGAATTTTTAATTGCCTGTCAAAAGTGAGTTTATCCTACATTCTATCCCTGATTTTCTTTTTTTGCGGCACACTTATATCACAGTTGCTCAAGTTGACATAAAGATAGATACCTGAATTTTTTCTAAGGTAACTCAACAAAAGTGAAAATTTCTGTTCCAATGTTCTGAATAATTCAAGTCCAAGTATGTGTATTCCTAGTGTAGCATTTTCAACTTAACCATGAACAGTTGAATCGAAAAAGTTTGTGTCAGATTATTTTACTAGTTTTTCTTAAGCTTCTACTTTATTTAAGGTATACATATACACTAGAAATTACAAAAAGTGACCTGAAAATCGATATTTTTTATTGCTTCAAAATATTTTCCAACTTTTAGCTTTCAAACGATACCAAGATCTTGTAAATATTCAAAATAGCTTTCTAGTTTCAGGGTTTTTTTGTTAGGTATTGTCACCATGTACAAACATGTTTCCAAAACTTTAAAACTCGATTTCTGAAGAACCCTGTGTTGCAATATAATGCTTCGTTCAAACTGATAACTCTACAGTGGATTGATCTATTGTAATTATTTTGTACCATTATTATCTGTATTATATAGTGGATGTTTTGACCCTCAATCAAAGTTATTAGTTAAGAAATGAATTTTTAGTTTATTTTTAAATGTTGAAATTCCTGAAAAAATCTTGATTTTTTAGACTTCCTTGGTGAAAAAAGTAATAAAAAACCTATTCCTTCTAGCTACTTGATTGAGGGTCAAAACATGAAGAATAACATTAGAAATATTTTCCAACAGGAATTGTCTTTCTGAACACATTAGAATTTGAGATAACACTTTAGAAAACATATTAGACAATTAGTGATTAGCTTAATCTAATTTTTTCACACTGAAATGAGATTAATCACAAACCAATGACCTATTGACAAAAAACTGGATTTTTAAAGTCAAAATTTAAAACAAAATCTTCTAGTGTATACATACACCTTGGAATATACATTCTGTTCATAAAATAGTTCTCACTCACAGGTCATGAAAGTGAGTTTGATGCCATGGAAATCAGGGAAGCCTTTGATAAAGTCAAATCACCATCTGGGATCTGGCCCCAAGAAAGAAGCCCTCAACTCTTCTGTAGACGATTCGGTCTCAAACCAAACTTTTGAAAAAGTTACTGGTATTAGTGAATTGCAAACCGAAAAATCTGACGATTCAAAGAAGCCATCTAAACCCCTGCCTACTCGAAAAGTGAGTTTTCTCGAGTTGAATTTGTTCATTTTAAACGATTTCAAAATACTCAAGACTACTGGACAATTTGAATTTAGTCTACAGATGTGGGATTTAGAAATTTATATGGATGCATGAATGAGAGATATTGAAGAGAGATAGTGTATGGGGTCCTTTGAGATGTAAAAAGGCATTAATAGTAAATAACATTTTTATCTTTTTACTGTACAAATCTACAAGTTAAACAAAAAAGATTGCAAAACCTCTAAAATAATGCAAAACGTGTTAGAATATTTTATTGGCTTACTCACAGATGAAATATTAAATCAGAATTTTTAAATGAGATTTTTAGTTTTCACCAGAATGTGATTTGTATACTGATGGTGTTCACTAAGTCAATTTTTTGCATGAAGATTAGATTTCTTGGGAAACACTTAATAAACACATAAATGTGCATTATTTTTTTATAATTTTATTAATAAGCTCCTATAACAATACATAATCATGACAAAAGTACTCTTTGAATAATTGATGAATTGAGTAAATACAAGATGTGAAAAATGATTGTTAAAATGATAAAATTGCAATTTTCATGTTGCTTGAAACTAAGAATTTTCCCCTTCATTTTCTCAGAATTGTGTTTTTTGACATGTGTTTCATTTGTAAGCCAACGTTTTTAAAATATATTAAAAATGTGATAGCTATATAATTTTTACACATTTTTCTTTTCAAACTTTCTTAAAAGTAATAATTGGGTTCCTAATTTCTTTCATTGCTTCTATGTCACTAAATTAGATAAGAAAATTGTACTTTTTACATTTCTGTCACATTTATAAATTTTAAAGATTCAAAAGCTTTATAATTTTACAAGCAACAGCTCAACTTTTATCATCAGGGACATTTAAGAGTAATGTAGTCATGCTCAAATGATTAGGTGTTATAAGAGGTGTTATTGTCATCATATTATTTTTATGAATCTATTGCAATAATCAGGATATTTTTCAATGGTCATGTAATATGCTCTTAATAAACAGAAAATGCAGTGCAAAGAGTTGTGAATTTTCATTTTACTAGCTATATTTTAAGGTGTTTAATTATCACTAAAACTATTTGATTTTAATTTCAATGTTTTATTTTATAGCCTTCTCCACCTATAAAGCCAAAGCCTGCCAATATAGAAGCAAAGACTTTTAAACCAACCTCACCCGTTTTAATGCCCAAGTATGTGGATGCTGTAAAACAGAATTTTAACAATCAGAAAGAAGCTCCTAGTGATGTAAAGAAGAATCCATCGCCTGTTGTTAGGAGATCTGCTCGTACATTTGGAAGTAAGGCTTTCATTTGTTTTTAATACCTATCTTGTGTTGAAACATGCTCATTTAAAAATTATGCTGGAAATGGCCCACTATATTGAAGTACAATAGCGCTTTCACATATTGTACTTGTCGTGGAAAATAGCGCTAGATACAAAAGATAGTGATGTAACGAGTGTTGAGAAAAACTTACTGAATAGAAATAAAAAGGCACAACTTATGTGATAAATTATGCATTTATTTAAATTATGTAAAACTTCAACACAAATCAATTATTTACTAAGTATTTTCAAATATTTTTGTGAAAACAAGTTCTTTCTCATTTACACTTTCAGACGCTTCAAGCTTTTTTTTGATAAGTTAGCTTAAATACTCTAGAAACAAATGAACTTTGAACTTCCTATTCTAAAGAGAGAAAAAAATTGAGATTTCCTCCTGTTTTCACAAATAAAAAAATTCATTGGGAAACAAGGTAAAAAGATTGATAAACCTGAATGCCCAAGTATTGTAATTAATAACTTTCAAATCAATAACATATTAGCACAAATTAATATAATATTTAAATTATGTATTAATTATTAAGAATTCTTTAAAACTTTCCAAAATATTGTTAACTATTCATTCAATTAAACTAATTATTCTTTCATTCTGTTACTTGGAAGATTTTTGTTCCATTCTGCCTTTGCATGAATAAGACATATCTTAAAACTCTTGTATAAAATAGATTTGTTTTACCAAAATATTTGGAACGATGTGAAATACCTGGGAAACTGCAAAAATTGCTGACACGTGGTCACATCTGATTATGTTTCGTAATTGAGAATAAATATTTTGTTATGGCAGGCACTTAGAAATTAGCTACATGGGATACTATTAATTGTAATTTGTACATAAATTTAATAACAATGCAACTTCAAACAGCTAGAATCCATAGCTAGGATACTACTAGATAGATAACATAGAAGTATTTAACTAGATCTTTAAACCATAGTGTTATTAAATAATTATAAGTCTATTAGCAAAATAACTTTTGGGGATGTTGAATCTTTTTTGTAGGAATTCGCATATTTGATTTCATAAATTATATTGTTTTCAGCATTTATCTTTACTGTTAGAAAGTTTGCAGTAGAAAAAAGTACTGTATTCTTGTTTGTCCTTACTGCAGAATATTACCAGATATTTTGTGTAATTAGTAAATAACAGCCCTACAAAAAAATTTTTGTTTGGTGCCTGGAATTTTTAAACTGATTTTGACTATATTTGGTGTGCTAGTTTCAAATATGTAAACAGTTTTTCTCTATCAGCTCTACTTTTTGAGTTTCAGTGTAGCTAAATTATAAAATACTTTATTATACAACTCATTGAGTAGTGGTTTTTATGTGGATTGTTCCTGCTTTCTTCCTTCTTCCGCTATCAGCTGATTGTATGAAGCAATATTTGTTGACAACCTAGTGTTTACATCTAACATAATTTATAAAGTTCTTTGTTTTGCGGATTGATGAAAAGAAAGAATGACATCCAGTCGAAGAAGTTGTGTTAACCATCCTGATGTATTTTGCTATATATGTGGTGAGTACACCCTAAAAGAGAACAGAAAAGCCATTTCTGATTTTGTTAAAAGAGCTTACCTTAGGTACTTTGGCGTTAGGCTTGGTGACCAAGATAAAGAACGAGTTAAGTGACCTGATAAGGGATCTGAGTCTCTCAAAAGAATCATCTGATTTACTTACTTCTAGATTAAATGATAAGAATCTGCTTGATTGTGGAACAAAATTACGTTCTTCCGTACTAGGGAAAAGGATTTGCTATCTTTCTTCTCTCATGAAAACGATCTTGTGTTTTGTCAAGATGTTAGAGGACTTCTCTGATAAAAATTGGTCTTGCTGAATATTTCCCAATTCATTGGCGACTGTTTATTGACAGCTCTAAGTGGAGTTTGAAGTGTGTACTTTTACACAGTGGCAACAAATACGGGTCAATACCCATTGCTCACTCAACCAAAATGAAAGAAGAATATGATACCATAGCTTTGGTCATGCAGAAGATTAAGTTTCATGAACAACAATGGGTAGTTTGTGTGACTTAAAAATGGTTAACTTTCTCCTTGGTCAGCAAGGGGGCTACACGAAATATCCTTGCTTCTTGTGCCTATGGGATAGCAGAGCCAAGCAATACCACTGGATAAGAAAAGAGTGTCCTATGAGAGAGAACATGGTTGTTGGAGAAAGAAATGTCATTCGTGTCATTTGTCGGACGAGACAAAATCATCTCGTCTCCGCTGCATATAAAGCTAGGGTTAGTGAAACAGTTCACGAAATCTCTTGATCAGGATAGCCCTTGCTTTGCCTACATAGGACAAAAAATGCCTGGAATAAGTACAGAGAAACTTAAAGCTGGAATTTTTGATAATCCTCAAATCAGACAGCTCATAAACAATCCTCATTTCGTGGATTCCATGAATGAGACAGCAAAAAGCGTGGATCTCATTTGTCCTTGTCAAGAACTTTCTGGGCAACCATGCTGAAAACTATGTTGAACTAGTTAACAGCATGCTTAACAACTTCAGAGACCTTGGTTGTAATATGAGCATAAAGGTTCATTACTTGCACAGCCATTTAGACCGTTTCCCTGAAAATCTTGGCGATACTAGTGAAGAACAAGGTGAACAATTTCACCAGGACATAAAGACAATGGAGGACCGATACCAGGGCAGATGGGATACTCATATGTTGGCAGATTACTGTTGGAATCTGCAAAGAGACTAAACAAAGTTCACTCAAGAATTTCAAACAAAAGAAGCTCTTGGAGTGGAACAAAATAATTTTTCCTTTTGTTTTATTTGATTCTTCTCATTTCTAATTTTTAATTAAGCTATTGTAGATTTACAGGAGTGTTGCTGTGTTTTTTCAATTAATTAAAACGTTTTACAAAATTTATTAAGGAAAAGATTTTTAATTTAAAGCCTATACCCTAAGCCTAATTTAATGTGTTAATGTAAATAACGCTACTGTCATATCACAAACAAGAGGTGACCGTCAAAAACTAATGTCATATTTGTTTTCAGCACAGAAATACGCATAAAATCAGTTTTGAAAAAAACTGGCATCAAATTATGTGTTGGGTTGTGTAATAATTGCTGTTTATTGGGGATGGAAGTTAAGATCTCTAAACCAATGAATAAACAAGTATAATGTACTTATTATTTTGCATTTTAAATAGCTGAATTCTACATTTAATCTTGAGAATCAATATTCAGTAAAACCTCGATTAGTCATAAATCGACATTCCACTTTAAGTCATCAGAATTTCTTAGTCCCTTGGGTGATGACTAATCGAGGTTTTACTGAATATTGATTCTCAAGATTAAATGTAGAATTCAGCTATTTAAAATTATAGTGGAGTATCCACAGAATGTACTCAACATGGAATTACTGAAAGGATTATAACTTTAAAATTTATCACAGTATTCATAACAATACAGCTTTAATACATATGTATTATATTGCCAAGTACTTGTCTAGTTTTGACTGAAACAGACATTTGTCTGTAAATTAACTTTCTTCTCTAAAACACTTAGTGCTTTGAATTCATCTGTTGCACCTTAACTGACATGTGGTAAGGTCAAATTGTTTCCAAGGTTTCAAGGACTTATGTTTTATTAGATGGTGAAAGAATTTCTTCATTTTCACTTTCATTGCTCACACTTCCTCGCTTTTCTTCTATAAATTTTGCCCATTTGGAAGAGTAATGGATTAGCAACCAGAGGGTTGCAAGTTAGAATCCAACCAAAGACCGTCAGGTACAAAGGGGCTGGTGCATGTTAAATCTGCTGTGGCCTCAAATGCCCTCACGTTGGCGTGGTGTGGAAGTTTGGAGAGTGGGGTGCCAGCTCACAGGTGTGACCTCGTCATCTGACCGTGATTCAAAATTATGTGGTGTTCTTGGATCTTTACTTTCGAGTTTGATCCCAGATCGTCGTCAATAGCCCGTTGTGTTGCTCCAGTGTGACGTTAATTAAAATACTTACCGACCTCTATAAATTCTGTAGTTAAAGCTTTTATGGTTTTAGTGTAGTACAGTAGTCGTCATAGTGGTCAATATCGACCCCCAGGGGTCGATATAACATTGTTAGGGGTCGATTCAGGCTCAGGGGTTTATTGGGAGTCGTTAGAAAAATATAAGACATTGTACGGGTAATATTTAATTCAGTTAGCTTGGATTACCTCCATCCTGAATGACAACGCTATTAAGTGTGAATACAGAATTCCGTGGCGATTTAAAGCTGAAACTTACTCATTTTGAACCCAACATTGCTAATCTTGTCAAGCGTCATGAAGCACACCCTTCACATTGACAACATTAGTAAACTGTATACTAAGTTAATAAAAGTCTAATTTTCATATATATATATATATAAGGAAGATCGTATTATTGTTATTTTGATATCTAAATTAAATTTTATACATTATTTATCCCTCCTATCCAAAACGTAATGTTAAGAAGGACTTCAAAAACTAAAACGTATCCCTTTGAAGTTAAACCAATATAATAATATATACTATTAACACTAACTATAAATAAATAATCTAAGAACTCACATAAGCATCTTTTTTGCTTGTCCTATTATAATTATGTAATAGTAAAATAGAGGGCTTCGATAAAAAGTGAAGAAACTCTTGAAGGGTTCGACGGTCAAAGAAGTTTGGCGATCCCTAGTATAGTATCTCAATCATCTTTGAAATGATTACCATATAAATGAATAATTCTTTTTTAGCAGAATTGTATAAACTTTAATTCCCATAATCAATGTAAATGCATTTATTTTTGACAGTGCGTGTATCGAAGTTCCGCCATTTGAATGGTACCATATTTCCAAAAGAAAGCCACATCTCTGATCTACCTACTTTGACAAGAACAGTGCCAGGGGAATCCAATGGTTTTGGTGCTAACGAGAAGCGAGTAGCTGTTCCCGTTGGAGCAGCTGGCAATTTCTTAGCAGTTTTAGAGGTTAGATTTGATTGCATTACCTTCCTGAAGCTCATACCCTTCATGAATGGAAAGTTTTCACTTGTGTTATTTAAGTGTGCTTGATTGATGACTGCAATTAATCTGATGTATTTAGTTTTTGCGATATGATGCATTGGGACAGACACTTGACTGATACTGAATGCTCATAATTTAGTTTCTAATAGCTAGTCGTAGAATTATGGAAGCATTGCTAAATCATCGATTGTTTAAATTTTTTTTTTATTTTCCATAGGTCAAACCCATTTTTCTTATTTTAATCTCTGCTTATTGAATGCACAGAAATGGGACAGTAAAACCATTTTCTCCCGCAGCGTGAGGTATTTTTTGCTTCGTTTTCGCACACGATTGCTCACTGTACATGTTTTAGCTGCAGTGGATGGAGATGAAAGTGATAAAAATATGTTTTCATACTCACTATTGTGTCTAGTTTGTATGAAAACATATAATCCCATTCAACACAGCTTGCTTGGCCAGAAAGGGTGGGGCCGTTGTGCCTCAGTTGGTATGCCCACTGTGCTAGAGTTGTAGGCGGCGCAGGTTTCGATTCCTGTCAGGTGCATTCCTCCCTGGATGTATTACTCTCTTCTGTGTCAGTAAAACTTTCATTGTATGTGTGTGTGTGTCTATTACTTGATGTTGTATGTCTTGTGTCTGGCGCAGCATGGCCAAATATGGCCCTTGCCCCATAAAACCCTTAAACCAACCATCCACAAATGGAGAGGCAGAAACTTCATAAAAATAGTTTATTTAGTACTTCAATAGACAAGTGATAACAATGCTTGGAGGGGTTTGTTGTAGGGTGTTTGGGATAGCTTTGAGGTCATTGTAAAGGGCTCATGAAAGAATGAAAAGTTAAAAATGAACCTGCCAGAGGGTAACGATTAAGAGAAAGATTATTGGACCAGGGCATCTATCAAGAAAGTTCAGAAAGTCGGCGTCTTTGCGAAGTGGCAAGTTGATCCTGCACCGGTGATCTGAAGGGAAGAAAGCATTTCAAGTGGGTACGTCTGAAGAGGGCTGGATTGGCCACAGTAGCCCGGTTGTAAGAGTAGCCCATTAGAAACTGGAGGGTTGCGAGTTCGAATCCAACCAGAGACCATTGGGTACAAAGGGGGCTGGTGCATGTTACATTTGTCGTAGCCTCAAATGTCCTCACTTTAGCATGGCGTGGAAGTTTGGAGAGTGGGGTGCCAGCTCAGGTGTTGCCTTGTCATCTAACCTTGTTTCAAAATTACGTGGTGTTGTCCTCGCGGCCCTTTCCTTCCGAGGACAATATGTCATTTTGAACTACGGTCAGATGACGGAGAAGATTGAGAAATATTCAAAAATACCTTTCATGCGTAGGCTTTATTTTCACTTTTGTTACTCACACTTCCTCGTTTTTCTATAAATTCTGCCCGTTTGGAAGAGTAACGGATTAGCAACAAGGGGTTGTGAGTTTGAATCCAACCAAATACTATCATGTACAAAGGGGGCTGGTGCACGTTAAATCTGCCATGGCCTCAAATGTTGGCGTGGTGTGGAAGTTTGGAGAGTAGGGTGCCAGCTCAAGTGTGACCTCGTCATCTGACCGTGGTTCAAAATTACGTGGTGTTCTAGTATCTTTCCCTATGGGATTGATCCCAGACCGTCGCCAATAACCCGTTGTGTTGCTCCAGTGTGACGTTAATTAAAATACCTATCTTGAAGATAGCTGGTTAGCAAGATGGCTGTAGTTCAAAGGTGAAAGTGGGAGACAGGATGTATTGACCACATTGCTAGTGGTGAGACAGACCAGCAGGTGTAAAGAAAAACGTTAAGGGACTTATCTGTGGTAAGAAATGTTTTCGAGGGGTTAGTTTTAGGTACCGTTTCACATATATATAAACTAAAACAATCTTGAATTTGATGAACAATTTGAATCTGTTTCTGTAAGGAATTTTTGTAATTTTATCAATTTGAAAAACTGAGTAGCTACTTGAGATTTCAAAACTTATAAGAATTCAATAGAATATTTATGCCACCAATATTTATAAAATATAATCTTTCTAAAGACTTAAAAGTTTTGGTTATGAGATCAAATAATCAATGATTTTCTTGGTAGCTTTCTAATGCTGGTCGTGCAGCAGCTGCGGCTGATATGCCTGGGGTTTTAACCACAGCCAGTGTTATGGATTTTTCTTGGGATCCATTTGATTCTAGTCGTCTTGCAGTTGGTAAGCATATTCCAACTTTGATCTATATTTTACTAGACTATTCATATGCATTTGATACTTTCCTTTTGTAATAAATATTTATTAAGTTT
The DNA here is from genome assembly GCA_933210815.1 of Meta bourneti. Classification (NCBI taxonomy): domain Eukaryota; kingdom Metazoa; phylum Arthropoda; class Arachnida; order Araneae; family Tetragnathidae; genus Meta; species Meta bourneti. The sequence goes on from OW119924.1 coordinate 106,166,614, forward strand.
TCTTCTTGCAAGAAAAGTGGGATCAAAGGAGTTGAATGCAATATTTTCGAACTGATTTTCAAGTATAAAATATATCGCTGTATGAGTTATCTTTCAGCATCTTTTTTTCGAGATTTGGAGTTATTTCAAAATATAGTATAGCTTCGTATCTGGACTGAAATCTCTTTCATTTTCATATCTGTAATCATTCAGTTAAATTTAACAAAGGTATATATCTGTCTTAGAGCATTTTTTGTTTGATATAAATAGGGTACAAAACAAAATCATGTGTAGTGTTATGTGATAAATACATTTTTGACCAGGTACTTTAGATCAAAATTTAGCAAATCTTTAATTTGTAACTTTTGGAAGCATATTTTACTGCTCTGGACCCCTAAATTTAATGAGCATGGACAATTAAAATCTGCTTTCTATCTGTTCTCATATTGAACATAACCTTCCTTAACATGATCTAATCAAACAATTCTTTTCACAGCTTTCTTGACTCAATTTTAAGTATGCCTCAATTTTCGATCTTTCTCCTGGTTGTTTTGATTTCAGAAAAGTGAATGACTCGAACATCAGACAAAATGATATTGTGTTTATAATACCAAAATATTTGGAAAATGAATGTTCTAAAAGTGAAAAAAAATATTGATGTTACGTCAGGAGAGGTTCTCGTTAGTCTTATTGCCAATTGAAAGTTTGAAGTTTTTAATCATAAATCAAGCTTTAAATGTACTGTGATGAAATCTGTAAAAATTTACCCTCACTCTGAAAGTGTGAGTAATTCTTCGGTAAAATTTCTGCTTCAAATCAGAATCCAATCTGCATTTGGTATGATAAAGATTTTTCAAAAGAACTTCTCAATCTCTGTTTCTAGTTCATGTAACTATGCATGGGAGTTATAACATTGCAATAGCAAAGAAATCATGGTTCTGCAAAATGATAAATGTTTCATCAGTTTCAAAATAGAGTGATCAAATCAGATAATTTTGTTGTTGACAAATGATGGTTGTTTGGCCACAAGACTGCATACTTTTTAATATTTTTCACATTACAGTTAAAAACCACTAGTGAATTGGCGAAGGAGGGTGTTGGTGAACCATTGTCCGATACTCACTCATTGATGTTTCTTGAGCTTTACTCTATTAAAAAAAATCTTGATAAGAAGGCATGGGATCGTTCCCCTGGTACACTCTTGGTACGTGGGGATCACCCCTGTAGTCTCTTGCTCTCAATTGCGACAGACATATTCAGACAGCGCTCTCCCGCTTTTTCAGTAGCCATCTGAGGTGACTCACATTTTGTTGCGGTCGCAAGATTCATCCTGTTTGCCATAAATGCCAGTCTGACCAGGCCTCCCAACACATCCTCGAGTTCCTGGGGTTGTCCCGAGACGACCTGTTTTCTGAACCATTTTTGGTGTATGACTTTGTGTGGGTGAATGGACTCGTGGATTTGGTCTAGCTGCAGCTAGACATGGAGATTAGCAACAACCACTAGTACATTTCACTAGTCTAAAGGTTCAACAGACATAGGCTATCCTAAGTCACACAAATTACATCTGGGGAATCGGCAAGTTCTAAGCTTAGTCTAGAACCAGTCTGAACTGAAATACCATTTCAAAGAACACTAAGGCCTTTTAGAGACAGCAAGAGACTTTGCTTCAAATTCTTTCCTATGCATCAGTTTGATATGCAGTTTTGACGTATAAAAGTCGTAGTTTTTGAAAGTTTGTGCACCACCATAGTACCCTTTTCGGGTTAATACCCATTTCTAAAAAGCTTGCACAGCAGTGAGGCCTACAACTGTTGGACGGTTTTGTAATAAGAATGGAACTGAAAAGATGAATGACTTTGTAAAAGAATTTTAGTGTCAATCTTACGAATGTTTTAGCCTCTGATGACTAATAATTCCCTATTTCTCTAGTTTGTGATAGCGGTGATCTACAGATCTGGACCATACCTGACTCGGGACTTGATCAGAAACTAGAAGAACCTACTGTCATTTTCAAAGCTCATTCCGAAAAGGCTAGCATTGTGAAGTTCCACCCTTGTGCCAAGGATATTCTTGCTACTGCTTCGAGTGATATGACTATTCGTATTTGGGATTTAACGGTGCAAGATGAAAAGTTTCGTATTCAGGGGCATACTGACCAGGTTAGCCTTTATGTTGCTTAATTTCTAGTTTTAAAACTTTTTTTAAATTGTAAGGGGTTATAGAAAGTTATCCTGGGTTTCATAATTAAATAAAAATGTATATAATTAAAAATTAAGCACTTATTTTGAATAAAATTATTTGAAAGATCTTCAAATGCAGGAACCACTCTATATTGCACTACTTGAGAAACAAAACAAAAGTGCAATACACGATGATTCAGGATAATTGATTATTAGAAGAACGCAAATTACTCGATGAATTGCCTTTTTTTATTTAAAGTTATGTCAAACTACAACTATATATGTCAGTATTTCCTGCTGTATGTATTGTTTTCAGTACCCACTGAAACTTATTTTCAGGATAAGAGAAAAAAAAAATGTTTCTGCATATTTTTCAATATGAAATTGTCAGATATTCTCCTGTTCTCTTGACTGTTTATAAAGTCTTTCACTTCAGATCAAGTCACTCTTGATCGATCGGATCATAGAATAGGTAGCTACACAGGTGTGGCTATTTACTCTGGATTGGATCTTTCAATAAATATGTAAATTGGGCCAGTTTTGGATGTGAAACTCCCTATATTCTGATAGGTCAGAGACTGGCATAATAACAGATTTCGTTTATACCTTAAGTTCTATTTCTACCAAGTACTGGCCATGTCCTTTTGTTTGTGAGCCGTATTGACTAATTCCCATACAATGTTTTATGTATGGTTATTGATGCAGGCTTTTTGTATATATTTTATTGTACTTATAAATTTTTAAGTCTCACCTTGCTGTGTTCGTTTTTAACTGCTAAACCACGCATTTTCCACTACGACCTTAGCCCTTTAAGTTAACAGAAATAAACTTATATTTTATCTAGTGCATTTTATAGTTTTAATACTTGCTCTTCTAATATATTAGTTTCCATTTCACAAAAGGGGGCCGCGGTGGCCCGGTTGGAAGAGCAACGGACTAGCAACCGAAGGGTTGCGAGTTCAAATCCAGCCAAACACCGCCGTGTACAAAGGGGGCTGGTGCACGTTAAATCTGTCGTGGCCTCAAATGTCCTCACGTTGGCGTGGTGTGGAAGTTTGGAGAGTGGGGTGCCAGCTCAGGTGTTGCCTCGTCATCTGACCGTGGTTCAAAATTACGTGGTGTTGTCCTCGGATCTTTCCCTTTGGGATTGATCCCGGACCGTCACCAATAGCCCATTGTGTTGCTCCAGTGTGACGTTAATTGAAATCCCCCCCCCCCATTTCACAAAAAACGATAATAGTGATAATTTTTAGAGTTCGGTCACTTTTGGTTCACATGGCCTGAAAATTATACGAAATGACTTGGCAGGGACCATGTTAAACACAAAATAGATGAAACTTTGGAAATAATGCTGAATGATAGAATATTTTTGAAATTCCTTATCCACACTTTTGAGGCATAGAAATTTTTTTACCATTGAGTTCAGGATTAATGCTTAAAACAAGTGACCCTCGAATCCCAATTTTACATAAAATAGATTCATATTTCATCTATTAGATAGATGCAAAAGTTCGTCCTGTTTTTTTTTTTTGACAAAAATTGAAAAAACATTTTATTTACTAAAAGTTATATTTAATTAATATAGTATGTATTCGATGACCTTTCTCCATATCTCCGGTTGCTGCATAATCCCACTCTCATAGAATTTTAGAGGTTTCTGGCTAAGAACTAATCCAAGTGAATAGTGATTCTGAATCACACTATGGTACATGGAATCGTCAACAGCACCCCACACAACACATATCTTTTGCTTCTGTGAAGCATTCTTGCCTTTTCGGAAATAGAAAAGCATAATATATAGAAAATGCTCCTTTTCTGCCATTTTTAATGCTTAAAATTTAAAAAACACAACCAAATAATACAGTTTTTTTCCCGAGTACTTGCTGAAATTCTTTCTTTCCAACAACATGGAAACTTTACAGGTGTGAAGTCGATACCACTTCGGTTTTGCGATGCAATGCCATCTAATACCAAAACTGGGACAAACTTTTGCGTCAACCCTATACTTTTTGCGAACCAAAAATTCATTAGAGTCGATTGATATTGTTGAATGTGTGATATAGGAGAGTATTGTATTTTACTTTATTTGCTTCAATGTGAGCACACTTAATTGCTCTACGAACATCTAAATAATAATCAACCTCCAGCCATTAGTGCTTCTTGCTAGCCTGGAAATATTACTGCCTCTGGCCAATCAGCAATCAGGGAGGATTATAGTTTGAAAATGTATTCTTGGATTTATAGGTATGGAAGGTTAACTCATACTCTATATGAATATGTTGATACTCTATATGAATATACTCTACTCATACTCTATATGAATATGTTGATTGGTTCAAGAACTGACGACAGGTAAAAACAGTGACTTTAATAAAAGAATATCAAGCATTAAATATACCTGATATGCTGATTAGTCTACCAGCATAATGCTGATTAGCAACCAGCAAAGTGAAGACTTACAGCTTGATCACCAGCTTCTAATAATCACAGTCTTTTTATTGCTGAAAGCAATTCACTTGTATGCAGCACGATCATTTAAATTTAGTTCGTTGCCAGAGCCACGCGAGTTATTTTCATACATGGACTGATGCCACCACAGATTCATAAGGAATTCAGTTTTCGAAATGCCTGCATTTCGATTCAGTTCTGAAAAATTACTCACTTAGGCTGATTTTAGCTATTGGCTTAACAAGAACTGTCTGAGTGATTTAATAATTCTTTGAAAATCTATTTTATGCAATTTAAATTATAAAAAAGAAAGCATATTTAATAAATGGCTTATCATTTGAATTTGTCATTAGATTTTGAATTTTGCATGGAGTCCTGATGGCCGCTTCATAGCAACAGTGAGTAAAGATCAAAGGATTCGTATATTCGACCCTCGCAATTCTTACGAAGCCATCAAAGAAGGCCCTGGACCTCAGGGTACTAGAGGAGCAAGGATTGTTTGGGTCTTGAACTCCGACTACTTAGCTGTGACAGGCTTCAGCAAGTAAGTTGTAAATATTTATTTTATGTAATGATTGAAAAGAAAGATAACATTCAGGTTTATGTTGCTGCATAAATTAAGATTTGGTGTGTGATATTTTTATTCAATGATTAGTATGCTTAATTTAGGTTCAAAAGCCGGATGTTTAGTAATTTACAGGCAGCATTTTTGGAGATTCTCTCTTTGTAAATTTGGATTTATAAAAATTGTGAGAGAAGTTTAATTTTTTGCAATAATTAATTTATTAACATTCCATTTTGCATGAGACAACGGATGGTTCCTCTTAAAATGTGATAAACACAAATTAAATATATAAATATATCCCTGCATGTTTCTTTACATATGATGAGATAAAACTAAATGCGTTTCTGAGAAATACAAGCATACATCTTCCACCTATATATATAGGAAGGTTAAAGTATAGCAAATTATTTGAAAAACATTATGTGTGTGTGCTTTAGAGTAGATAGCTTGATATAATTAAAAATGACCATGGTCTCTTTAAAATTAAATATAAATCTTTGTTAAAATAATAGGGAGAGTTAGGAAAAAGCAAACTCAATTGAAATCTCGGCCTTGTTATCTGAAGAGATAAATGCTTCCAACTGCTTCGCACAGCAGTTAACTCTGCCTGGAGATTAACTGCTGCATTTACTAATAGAAAAGCAATGCCACTCCTGGACAGCACAAAGTTTTCATAAGTAGGGCACATTATAATACTTGATAACCCTCCTGATGGTTGTCTCGATAAGGCATCTCGTCATTAGAAGAAATCTAACCAGATCTTGATCTTGTCATCAACAAAATATCGGTAATATCTCGTCACTAGCAAAATCGGTCAGATCTCGATGGAAGAGATATCTCATCGAAACCACTCGGAGGGTTAATGCTTTAATCTGATATTTTAGAGTGTAATTCTTAATTAAAATTTACAAAATGAAATCAATAAAGGTGATAGTTTGTTTGAAATAGGGTTTTATTTTTTCTTAATTTGATGCAAACACAGAGTAGGGTATTGGAGATTAAACTGTATGAAAAAACTATTGTATTGAGTGATAAAATTTCACCTTTTAGGGTATCAGAGAGACAAATCTATCTGTACGATTGCAAAGATCTCTCTAACCCAATCGGTGACATTGGTTTAGATGTAAGCCCTGCCACCTTGATTCCTCATTATGATGAAGATAGTTCTACTTTATTTTTGTCTGGAAAGGTTAGTGATTTTACTGTATATTTTTGAATGATCTTATCTTGTATGTTTGATATATTTTGGCTTTTTATCAACTACTTATTACTTGACCCATTACTCATTCAAACATGTTTATATTATATTATGTTATGTTTATGTTCAGAAATATGCTGTTGACTGCTCATTTACCCCTTTTTAATTTTACAATTTGGAAATAATGTAGTTTCAAAGTTTCTTGATTTAAATAGTTGGAGGAACAACTAAAAACTTTTTAATCTATTGATAATGTTGATTTATAATCTATTCTTTTGGAAAGTATGCCAGAAGTATCTAATAATATTTTTATTCTGTAACCTGCACTCTTATAACTAGTTTTGACCTTCTTGACCAATAGAATGTTTGCTAGGATTCTTTCAACCAATAGATGTGCTTATTTAGTCATGTATATATATTATGTATTGTAAATAATTTTTATAAAAAGTTGCAACTTCAAAAGGTATTGGGTTGACTCTCTTGATTTAAATCTGGTAATCCTCTGAAATAAAAATTGACAGCCTGTGGAAAAAAAGGATTGATTATTTTATTACAAGTGCGATTTCTAATATTTTGTTAAATGGTATTTCAATTGATGTTAACCAAAATGTGAAGCTTTATGTTTGTAAATGTCATTTATTTTATAAAATAATAACCTGAGAGTTTCTATTACAGGGTGATTCAGTCATCTTTGCCTATGAAATCGCAAAGGACAGTCCATATTTTCATCCCTTGTCTCATTACAAGTGCCCCAATCCCCACCAGGCTATCTCCTTTCTTCCTAAATTTGTTTGTAATGTACGTGAGGTGGAATTTTGTCGGGCGATACGACTGACTGCTTCGACCATAGAGCCCATTTCTTTCCATGTTCCTCGACTGAGGGTGAGACTGGTTTATTTTTCAATCGTTTTTACTCTTTTAATTTATGGAATTTTAACATTCCTGACAGAAATGAGATATCACATCTATACATATAAAGCAGATATGGCATCTGTTCTCTAACCAAATCAACACCATTTGATCAATCTACACCAAATTTGGTACACTTATTCTTTGGAACCCTGTGGGTAACGTAGGCTACATATTAACCCCCTTTCTATGTCTTGGGTGTGCAGAGGGGTGTAACATCCCGTCATCCCAGACAGAGCACTGCTAGGGAGCTCTCTCTTCCAGTCTGGCTGTACAGATGACATCTACAGGAGTCGCCTCTCGAGATGAGTTTGGTGCAATCGCAGATGGATGCGGTTGCGCTGAAAATCGCTCAGTATCATATCATTTATGTATCCAGTCTGTAAGTTCTTAAACTGTAGCCACGTCATTGGAATGTAAATTTTTATGATAGTATAAGATTATTTTTTCAGAAAGTGGTCTTTTTATGCTGTCCACATGCAGGGGGCTAAAAACAATTTTAAATCTCCATAGGAATAATATTGAGTAATATGATGAATTATAAACAATTCAACCCAAGCAATACCGGGTAATTTGGCTAGTTGGTATATAAACATCAATGTCATTCATTACAGTACTATATCTTTTAGGATGTGTTTATAGTACAGGTAACCCCATATAACACGGGAGTTATGTTCCAAAAAATTACTGTGTTATGCGAATCCGTGTTATACGAAACAAAGAACTAGTACGAAAAGGGGGGTTAGGTTCCAAAAATTAAAAAACATGCTATTATATTTTCATAATTAAGATAAATATCTTTATTAAAGTTTTCTTAAGAAGTAATTCATATTAATATGAATTAAACAATGTTTTCTTCGTCATCACTAAGCACTATTAACCGAGGGTGTTTTCTTTTTGGTATAAGATATCCTCATCCTCTGAGTGACAGCCACGAGATCAGTGATGTCATTTATTTTTTTAAGTCCTTTATTTCTCAATTCCGTTTTCTCCCTCGCTCCAGTGACGCGCATTAACTATGCTAAAAATCTTCCACAAAGTTACGTCATGCCATGTCATGTGTGTCCATCTAACAAATTACAGATGAGCTAGTTTAAAAACAGTGAATCAAGAGGTCCAGCTCCCTTGATTGACAAGACCATCTTCCCTGATTTGTGACCCCCTGAAAAACTGTTCAAAAGCATGGAGAGGAAGAATACGCTCTCTTTTTTTTCGCCTCAGTCCAACGACCTTGCAGTTTTGTTTGGAAAGAAACGCGTTAAGCGTTCTTGCCATTTTTTCTTTTTGATAACGAGCGGGGATCCCCGAGAGACACCATGTCTCTTCTAAGCTAAGTTACTTTTTATTTAATTTATCTCGAGATAATATCAGCGCGTGTAGTTCTTAGGATATTCCCATGCTACACTGTTTAAATTAAACTTTCATAATGCCGTCCTTTTCGCATTGTTGTTCTAATCATTCCATAAAAGCACTGTGTTATACGGGGATGTTCCCAATTCTCGAACCGTGTTAGAGTGAATCCGTGCTATAGAAGTGCCGTGTTATACCGGGGTTACCTGTACTCTGGTGCTTATTAGGACTCCCAATTTGAATTTTGATCTGGATATAAATTTTTGTAGTGATTCCAAAATTATTTTTAAGCTATAGATCTCATGTAACATAACCCTCATGTTGCAAAACATTGCTACATAGTGACAGGCCAAATAACATGCAAGGCTGCATGTCCAAAATAATTTAATCAGGGGAATCAAGGTAATGTGATTGAAATGTAATATCTGCATTTTGGATGGCATGTTAGGCCAATTTAAAATTCATCCTCTTTCATGCTAATTAAATGAATAATATAGGGCAATGTAACTGTTAAATGAGTTATTTACTTTTCTGTATGTAAAAGAAATTAATATATTTTAATACTTATAAAATCTTAAATATTTAATAATATTTAAAGAAATAAATAAGAGGACATTTAAATACAGTTCCAGACAAGATAGTTAAAAGTTTTTTGATTCTTCCCTGATTCTGCCATTGATATTAGATTCTTTTTAAATATGTTGGTTTCAATTCTCTTGCTTTGGACATGTTTTTATAATGATTTCATCCTTGAATCAAGTTTGTTTTCCAACCTTAAATAATGAAAATATCCACATTGAAACTCATACATTGTTCCACTAACAATTAAATCTTCCCTCACAGTCAGAATATTTCCAAGATGATTTGTTCCCACCAACTCACAAAACATGGGATGCATCCATGACAAGCACTGAATGGGTATCTGGCAAAGACACACCTGTTGAAATCCTAGACATGAGACCAGAAGACATGGAGCCATGTAAGTGGAGTCATAAATATTTTACTTGTATAGCATTTTTACTATTTCCTCCATGTATTTAGAAAAATGATTCAATTTGTTATTTGACAAATTGACGTTGAGAAAGACTGACATGACAATAAACTATATTTCAATATTTGCAAGCTAAATTCGATGTTCACTGATACCTACTGCACCTTCTCAACCTCAGTGACACAACTGAAAAACTAAAATGTTACGGGTGAGCCAAAAGAATATTCAAAATCTAATCTTATTTTACTTCTCAATTTAAAATTTATAGAATGGTTTGTATCTTTTAAAAAGCATTTCCTGAATTGATTTCCATGCTTTATCAAGGTATGATAGAATTGTTTGTTTATTGAAAAATAAAATCTTTATTTTTGATTCTGCCACTTTTTCTCAAGATGAAACAATATGTATCTGTCAGGTGTTTTTTGTCTAGCTAAATGCAGGTTACATTAGTATTTTGTGATGCAACCTGCTCCTGTACATATTCTAGATGTGACGTCAACTCGTTTTTCAAATACAATTTCAGTATATCACCAATAGAAATCCCAAAGAATGAGGTAGTGTAGCCCAGTTAGAAGAGCAATGGGAGGGTTGCGAATTCGAGTCCAGCCAAAGACAGTCATGTGCTCAGGGGTTGGTGCACTGTAAATCTGTCGTGGCCTTAAATGTCGTCACGTTGGTGTGGTGTGGAAGTTTGGAGAGTGGGGTGCCAGCTCAGGTGTTCTTGTCATCTGATGTGGTTTAAAATTACGAGGTGTCCTCGATCTTCCCTTCAGGATCGATCCCGGACCATTGCTATTACGCTGTTGTATTGCTCCAGTGCGACTTTAATTAACTATCTACCCAAAGAATGAATTCTATATTGATATATGAAAGGATATAGGTCACACAAATTAGATTAAATGCCAAACATCGACATGGCCATAAAATACGTTTTAAGGTTAACCTTTTATGTATCATGCAAGATCATTTTGGTTACAGGAAGTAAAATCCCAATCTTTCATACAGTTTGTTAATTTACACTGAAAACTAATCCCATTTGAGTTATTTCAAATTAAATTCCTTGTATCATGCCAGGTTTTGTTTAAAATTTTAGGATTATAATTTCCTCAATTTTAAACATTGTGTTTATATTAAATTATTCCATGTTTGCCTAGAGCTAGGGTAATTTTTATACCATTTGACTTTCACCACGTGTTCCCACTACTGATACAACAATATCCAGGCACTGTTAATGTATAGAAGTATATGGAATGCTTTATTTCACATATAAATGCAATTTAGATTTATTATTTTCAATGAAAACATAGTTTTCAACAATGGGATGTTAAAAACTTGGCTAGGTTCTTGTTAATTAAGAGGCAAACGATTTTTATGAAGGCTATCTCAACTACAGCTAAGGTTTAAAAACCAGTAATGAATTTAATGGTTTTTACAAGTTTTGGAGATGGGTTACTGTTACTGAAATATTATTTTACCGTTTTTCTCATAATATTTTATTATTTTAGTTTTATTTTGAGATTATAATTCTTCATGAATCAGTTAAAAATTATGGCCTTTTAGATGAAAATAGATAAATTGATTTGTTATTTAAAAACAGCTTTTCTCTTGGAATGTAGCAGCGTAGTTAACCTCCCAAAATTGACAGATTTCTGGCTAGTGCATCTCATTATTTGTAGAGCTCACCATTCCTGGCCCACAAATTCAGCTAAATTTGAGGCAAATTTTCTTCCACTTTGGAATGCAAGAAAAATAATCCATGAGAACATTTTTGAAAAAATTCACTCACAAAAATCATAGAATAGGAAAATATATCGGATTGGAAACCTCTTACAAGATTGAAAAGATTGCCACCTCTACATATCGCCACTACTGAACAACTTACAATTATATCAAGAAATCCTCATCCTAACGGTCATATTCCTCCCCACAAACATAAACCCAGTACAAATTTTAAAGCGCATCCTAATTTCTAAATGTTCCAAAAAGATGGCCCAATAGAATTCTTGAAATCCATTGGTTTGGAAACGTTGAATGCAGTAGACTCAAACTCAATACAAATCTTCACAGATGGTAGCTTTGATGATGGATCTTCCCACAGTAGCGACCCCTTGTAATAGATGAAACTGGATGTAAAGACATCAAGATAAAGAACTCGAACTCCTTACATTTGCTATATGTTAACAAAATGGCTGCAGATTTATTTGCCCAAATTATCAATTATTTTTATCCAACAATTTTTTGTAATTTAAATGTATTTTAAAATAGTACCATGAGTGTTCTTTTTACATTTTATCTGTGTTCATATCTGCCCTTCAAACTTTCATTTGTTAGCTATCAATACTTGCTAAAGATGTTGAAAAAGTAAATTATCAGATGTGCCACATTTGCTCAATGTTTGTCATAAATGTTAACGATTGTTTCAGTGAGTGCAGCCCCTCCTCCCGTGAAAGCAGGAAGTAACAGCAACAAAACTACAGTTGCTTCGCCAAGGCCGATGTTTGAAGGCGAAGTCGTCCTGCAGAGTTCCTTAGCATTTTTACAAAATAGCAAAGAAAAAGAAGAAAAGGTTTGTGACTAAATGATCCAATTCATATCTTGCCTTGTATTATAACCTTCAAAATTATTATTTTCCTGGCAGCTAGTTCGATTTTGTATGAAACAAGTTCTAGGACTGAATCCCAACCTGGTTAATCACTGGCCAGAGTGAAATATCAAACCACAATTATTTCAGTTTCACATTTGATTCCAAAAACTAAGTGTATCTATATATTGTGGTTTAATAAATATAAGTTTTGTTTATTTAAGACTAGAACGACTGGCCCTACTATTTTCCATTTTAGCTAACTTAAAGCTTATTTTGCAATATTTTCATCACCTTATGATTATTTATGCCACGAAAATTAAATGCAAACCCATAGTTTTTCACTTGTAGAATACACGTAAAGCAACGAAATTTAGAAAACATGTTATTTTTCTTGACAACACGATGTTTATGCAGATTTTACCACTAATTTATTAAATTTATATTGTATATGTACCTTAATTGATGCAGTAATAAGTAATTTCTTTGGCTGTTTCCTCTCTGTTTGCTTACTGAACAATGTTTCACGTAAAATATTTGTAGTTGCAAAACAAACAATTTGAGCATCGACATACAAGTGAGCATTAATGTTCTAAAATTCATCAACTTACATATTATAATTCAATTGTTATTCATTCACAAACTAAACTTCTCTTAAGTGTCAGAAACTCACATAAGTGTCTCTTGCTTGTCCCATTATAATTACTTAATAGTAGAATAGAGAGGTCGATAAGAAGTCGAGAAACTCTTGAAGGTGTCGACGGTCAAAGAAGTTTGTTATCCCCTGATCTAAAGTGATGTCTTCCTAAAAGTGTGGAACTTATATTCCTAATAATCTAATAACAAGCATCTAGTAGCGATAGGTATATAATGTTGACAAACTTTTACAAATCTTATTTTGTATTGTTAGTGGCAAATGTTTTTTATAGTATGGGATTTATGTGATTTCTTTCTTTTAATAAATCAGAATTTTTGAAGGAAATTTCATCAGTGAATATTTCTACATTTTGTGTGCCCAAATTAAAAAAAAAATTTGTTTAACACTTCCTATTGTGAACTCTAATATCTGTTTTCAGATTATGCAGTCTATGTCTTCTCAGTGTGAATTGCAACAGAGCAGTTTGCCACAGGAAGCTTTTGAAGGAGTTAATCCCGATGAATGGGTAAGTTATCTCTTCTTTTCGAAGCACGAGTAAAAATGTACTACCTGATAGGCTTCTATAGTTAGATCATAATTACTTTCTTATCCTGTGCCCACGGTCGCTTTCTCAAGTGTAAAGTGCTGAGCCGATATAAAACACTTGTTATCACAGGAGGGGAAAGAAGCAACTATGTCTTTAAGAACCAAGCAACGAAAAAGATGTTCGCCAGTCATGACCTCACGTCCATACAATCAACAGGTCATTGAGTGTAATTCAGTGAATTTATTTTGGGTAGGCCTATCAGCATTCCAGATAAAAATATTTAAGCCAGTTATTGATGCCCTTAGATCCGGTGCACACATCCGATTTTTAAACATGCGGTTCCGCTGCAGCGACATACATCCATCTTGCGTGCAATTTGTGCTGCATTTCCCCACGTCGCAGCACATGCTATTCCAGTCTCTCAGTACCCTGTTCTCTATTGAGCAGTACACACATCTATTATTTTTATAGAATGCGGCATATTATTTTATATGAATTAATCATATTTTTATAGTTCTTTTAAGTTTAAAAAACACAAAAAAGAATATGAATCGAATGTGCATACGAATTGGAATACAAATAGATTATTAATTGAATCAGGGACTTGCACTCTATTTCCCAGATGAACGATATGGGGAGGCAAGAATAAAATACTGGACCAAAAGAATACGAACTCCAGATAACAATTTATAGCTGGCTTAACTGTATCCTTTACAAGAGATTTCATTAAGCGATTTAGAGTTTGGTTTGTAGTGGGTGCACGAATCCTACAGTCCGACCTCTTTCAGTTTTCCAGCAAGACTGACTTTGTAGCGACCTCAGAAGAATTTTAGTTCGAAATCAGAATGCTTATTCTGTTTATGTTCTTGTTGAATGCTAGTTTGCATTTTTCGTGGCATGTCTTTCTCTGCCCTTACTCAACAGCAAAAACTTATCTGGGTAATCTGCAGAAGATGTATAAAATCTACCTCTTGTAAGTCTTAACTCACTAAATGGATGTATCCAGTAACGTCTATTTTGTTTCAAATATATTTCTTGTACACCAAGTAAGCGAAACAAACACGTTTCCTTCGATAGACATCCATCGCAACTGGCGGCCAAATGAGATCAGGCGTCATTTCAGAGTGGTGTGTGCATAGTTGGCTACGGCGAAGTAGCAGCGGTCACCGTACGTTTAAAAATCGGATGTGTGCACCAGGCCTTAGAAAGACAAGATTTCCTCGAAAACCTCCTTCCAATATATTGGGGTTACTAGTTTGACCATGCAATGGGGTCTCTTCATCTGGCAAAAGCCTGCCTTACTGCCATTCGTTGTCATCTATGCTTGTGGAAGACTTGCTAACAGTTCTGCTAAAGCAGCTTCTGTTACAATGTTGCTAGCCATTCCCTGGTCTGACTCCTTGTGGCAAGAGTTGTGGAACCTGCAAGTCAGTAACAAATTATATTCAATAAAACTCATCATTCATCAGTGGCCCCAATATGGAGGACTGATGCCAAACTGACCCACCTTCGTATTGGACACACGCGATTTACTCATTGTCATCTTTTATTAGGAGAGAGCGCTCCTAATTGCAACTCATGCTCTACTCCTTTTTCTGTTTATCCTATTTTAATTGTCTTTCCTGTCTATAATTATCGTCTTAAGTTTTTTGAAAGTGCAATTTTAAATCTGCGAGATTGAATTGGGGAATATCCCCATTCAAACCTTTTCGCATTTTTACGTTCATTGGCTTTTTAAATCTCATCTAATTATTTTTTCAAATTCAAAATGTACCTTTTATGTTATACGTAATTTTGCTATATAGTCAACATGTTTTAAATCATCACTTTTGTGCATTGATTTTTAATACAATTTTTGTAACTGGGTTTTGAACAACTTTTATTCTGATAAAAATTCTTGCACTTTATTTCTCCCACACTTCTTTTGGGAACTTTTTGTATGCATAATTTTTATTGTTTTATCTTACACTTGACGTAGCTTGTCCACATTTGGACTTTGCGTCATAAAACCTCAACATTCAATCCAATTCTGCCTGTGGAAAAAGTATAAACAATTTGCAAATTATTTGGTATTTACAATTTAAATGTTATGAATGTATCTAACTGATGAGATGTTAAGAAACTTACTGAAGCGTTTTCAACTGTTTTGTTTAAATATTTTCATTTAAGTGAAAAAATTAAACTTAAAATGTGCTCCGAATTTTTTTATCTTGGTTTTCTCTTTTCTAGGATGAAGAGGAAAAACAGCATTCTCAGCGGAATTCGTGATCTAGATTAATTAATAAAATCAATTGTGGATCATTCCTAATTTTTGACATAACTGCAAAGGATGGATCGATGATTTTTTATACAAATTTACTATCATTGTCAAAGCAGATATCTACTGCATTTTGTTTCTTGTAAATACTTATATAGTTGTATTCTTTTTTGATTTTACTTTGATGTTGAATTTATACGTTTTTATCGCTCAGACCTATTTATAACCGTATGTATTGCTTCTTTACTATGAAATTTTAAGAATTATTTGTTGATATGAATGCTTATATTGGATTGACTTTTGCCAAAATGACAGACAGTACAAATGCTGTGATGCACAAGTTGATTGGATTTTGAGATTATGCTTTCCTGTACTTTCATATTTTTGTTCTCCCAAGAGTGAATTTCAAGGTTCCCACTGGTCTTAAAAAGACCTGATTTTAAGGGTCCTTAATATTTAATAAATGTCCTTAAATTTTTTAAAACCTCAGTTTTTACTGGAACACTGCATATTTTATTTAATATACATAGGTTGGCTAAAAATTGGTGTTTTGGATGCACTTGTGTTTTTTCATCTGTGCACTCACGAGTTAATCTATTATGATCTCTATGTTAAAGCATACCTGGCAACTCTTCCAGAAGTTTTTCTGAATACCATTTTTTTACCGTCTTCCGCTTTTTTCTTTTCAATTGACATAAAATTCGTCATTTGGTGCCGTGTCATGGCGATCCGTGAAGGAACGATATTGCACACTTGCCAATTTTTCCAGTCTTCTGAACAGGAATACTAGTACCCCAATTTTTCTTTTCATAGAAATTTTCAAATGATGCTAATTTCGAAGTTTTGGCACAAAGCCATGGCAACTTGGAAAGAAAAACATCAGTATCTGGTTGCTAGGTTGTCTTAAAAACCTTTTTTGGCACTAATTTTCACTAAACACTTTGCAAATATGGCTCTAAAACACTCAAAATTGCTTATTTTTGCATACATTTGCCACCACCTGTAAAATATAGCCAAATTGGTTTTGTCTAGTTCAAATTGCCGCCAAGCATATAACAGTAGTAGGGAGTTACTTTTCCTGTTCTTTCTTAAAGCTGAATTTTGTGCATATGTTGCTAATTTGGGTCTTAATTATTATTTATTTTAACAATTATTTTTCATTTCTGACAGTTGCACATTGGTTTTTATGTCATGAAAATCTTCTAGATTTTTTTCTTAGAGTTGACAGGTATGTTAAGTATAGCTTTAAAAAAATGAAAAAAGGCCTTAGAAATGCCCTAATTTTTCCTTTGTTTGGAGAGTGGGAACCTTGAATTCGAATTAAATATTCACATTTTACCAAGATTTGTTCAAAAGAAATGGATACTTAATTCTTTTACTTGCAACTTCAGGATTTGAATAGAATTTTGCTTCAGATGTGAAGACAAACCTGGTCTGTTTCAATATAGTTTACCCTAAATCTGTATTGTTCAACATGTACTTGGTGATTGCAATTTCCCTCAAATTCTCCCTCATTCATTTCATAATAGTTAATTCTTTTGAAAAGATACTACATAATTATGAAATATTTGTATTTTGCGGAGTAATGTAGTAATAGATATTTCAAGGATCTGTACTTTGCTTAAAATCAGGAAACAATCACAAAACAAATGACTTTGAATTTGTAATCTGATTTGAAACTGTTGCATAAATTGTAAAGAATTTATACCAAATTCTCTTATTACATATGCATATTGTGCTAAGGACTATACTCAAAGACAATATTAGTCTCTACCTGGTGGTCTTCGTCTTATATTTGTAGAGCTCCTTTGAACAGAACTCTATACTTCGGTTTTAAATTATATTAAAATTAAACAAAACATCTTAGATCACACTTGAGAACATAATTACAAAGTATCATTCATTACACTAAGTAATTCAACAAGTGTCTAAATTTTCCGATTTTAATTCAGAATTATGCACAAAAATTCATAATTTTACCTTACGAATATGCACGAACGTAAAATTAGCTTGTTTGTATTTACTTCAGTTTGCTTTGTACAATTCTTCAAGTCTCGGTGGAGGCTAGTGATTGATTGAGTAAAGCCGCTATGATTAATTATAATACATAAAGAATTTAATAAAATAAATTAGATTAAATAATAAATTTAAAATTATGTACACACTTGGATAAAAATATACAAGTACTACAATGGTAAAGAAATTAAAAATGCAATTACATTTTAAATGTTTATAGATTTTTACTAGCTATTATAAGCACAGCAGTTGACATTTTAAAATGGGATGTGCTCAAAGTTTTTAATATAATACCATTTCATTAACACTAAGTCTCAGGTTTCCAGATAAAAAAGTTAAATCTCTGCTGTGGACCAAAATACCTAGCATGCTTTTACATCGCTGGCCACATCACAGGTTGATTTAACTGTGAAATGAAAGCTTTAAAAAATCAGGCTTGTCCCCCTTTTATATGCTAGTTTGAGTATCACTGATTAATGTCACTAAATATTAGGATAAGCAGCAACAGGTGAAAAATCCCCTTAAACAATCCAGTATTACTGCTGGTCAGTTTTGCTGTTCTCTCAGTCTTGATGAGTCTGAAAAGCCAGTAACCTATTGTTTGATCCTTGTTAATTTGTGAGGCATGTTTTGAGTGAAGGATAAACATTTTAAAACAATATGTAACTTTTTTATATTTGCTGTAAGTACAAAACTTATCTAAAGTTGAGACAAGTAATAAACATGCTTAGTGAATTTATTGCTGGTTTTGTCAATTTTTTAAGGATATATTAATCATTGTCTGATGATTTTTTGGTAGTAATTTTGTTTCTGTTCTGATAAATGTAAGTGTATTTAGTTTTTCTGGACTTGTAAACTTCTGTCCAAAACTTGCAAACTTGTTTTGGAGCAAGTCATTTCATGTTTATTGAAAAACATTGTTGATGAAATCAAATTCAATTATAAATGAGACTGAAAAATTATGTGTGAAAATTTAAACACAATTTTTATTTATGTTAAGTATTTAAAAATCAATTATTTTTGTGAAGTATTTAAAGTTCTGTATTCTAAAATATGTTAAAAATAACTTGATAATTTTAAGTACAGTGGACTCCCTCTTAACCGGCCCTTCGGGACCCAGACGGGATAACGATTTGGCCAGTTAAACCGTTGTTCCCTAAATAGCATTAAAATACACTCCCGAAATCGTTTCTATTAGTATAAAACTAAGTATATAGCCTACTTTATTATTATATGATATGTATAATTAAGAAAACTTACCCTGGAAGAACTTTCTTTGTCGGGAAAAAAACTAAACACGTGTTACTGTAGGCTACTGTATTTACAGTACATAATTGCAGTATACATATTAGGCCTTACTAAACAGGCCCTTATCTCACATTTAGCACAGTACTATACTATAAATATAAAAAAATAAGCTCTAAAAGTAATCGTCGATTTTCTTTTGTTTCTTTGTGTGCATTTCTCTTTTGAAAGCGAAGTCATGCCATTTTTCACAAACATTATCACCTGGAGTGGACTCTTGCTGTTCAATGTAGGATGTTACTAGCTTAAGTGTGGCTTTTGCTTCTGCGTGGCTTACTTTTTCTACATCCTCCTCTTTAACAGTATTCTGCACAGCTGTAGGATTATCTTTATTCTTGGCTAGAGTTTTTTCCAAGACTTAGTAAACGTAATGTTAGGCATTTCTTCATAAGCCTTAGCCAACATGTAGATAACAACCTTAATGTTTAGTCTTCAAGGCAGCGATTAGTCCTGTGTCTTTATCATTCAGCTTTGAGAGGATTTCAGAAAGGAGTTTATCACACTTTTTCAAGCTTGCAATGACCCCTTGGTCCATGGGTTGCAATAAGCTTGTTACATGTGGCGGAAGAAAATAAATTGTTATTTCGGCTTCACATGTGAGGTCCTCCGGAGTGTTGGATCGTTATCAATGACTAAAACAGCTTTGATCGGTAATTTCAGTGTTGTGAGGTGCTTTTTTAATTCAGGTACAAAGTCGGTCACAAACCATTCTGTTAACAAATAACTGTCCATCCATGCTGATTTCTGTGCACAATAATGTACAGGAAGGGATGGCATGTTCACTTTTTTAAAGCACGGGGCTTTTTAGACTTTCCAATTACAAAAAGAGGAATCTTGTGTGTTCCAGTGGCGTTAGAACCAAACCTACAGTTACTCTCTGTTAAATCCAGGAGCTGATTTTTCCTGACTTGTAGCAAATGTTTTCTGGGATAAAAGCTTGAAGTTAAGGCCAGTTTCGTCCATATTATAAACCTGTTCTGGGTGTAATCCTGTTTCTTTTATATAATCTTGAAATTTTGCAGGCAACTCGCTTGCTACTAGTGCATCTGCTGACAAATTTTCACCGAACACGCCTATAAAATGAACTCCATGCCGCTTCTTCCAGCGAGTGAGCCACCCTTCACTTGCTGAAAATTGACCACCATCTTCAATTTTCAAATGAAGCAAAAGTGCCTTCTCTTTTAAAATGGGACCACGTAATGGAATACCCCTCCGACATTCTTGTTGAAACCATTACCAAAGAGAATCGTTGACCAACTCTTATGCAGGTTTTCTGAGCATACAACACATTGAAAGTGTTACTCGATTCTATTTTAGTGCAAAAATCCTGAATTGATTTTCGATTCCTCCGCTAGGCGTTTACTGTACTTTCACCTACATTTAGTTTGTCACAAATAAGCTTGACTTACTCCTTTGTCCAAACGCTCAAGAGCATTTAGCTTTTGTTCCATTGTTACAACTTTACGTTTCCTTTTCTCACTCATTTCTTCAACAGAACAGTTACAGTATTCACACAGTGATACGTAAGAAACACGTCAACGCCACAGTAAATCAGCAGCTCAACTGAACTGATTAGACTAGCGGAATGTCGCAACAGATCCGTGAGTCATCAACGTCTCAAACTCGTGGCAGCCGGTTAAGAGGGAGTCCACTACTATAGCCTGTACAATGCCTATGTAATTTCTTCAAAATAACTGGTTTTTCGTAAATATTTAAAATGCATTTTCTTACTATGTCCTAATAGCCTGTTGTGTTGCTCCAGTGCACGTTAATTAACTACTTCCTACCTTATTCTTGTAAATACTCTAATATTTCTGTATTTATTTCAGAAATTAACTATCAAATGCAGGCAAAGCTAGACATCCCTCCATATATTTGAAGCATGGAGTTATCTAAATTCAGACTGGTTTCAATATTTATTTTGCACTAACAGTTTATTTTTTTAGATAACTTAAATTCATTCTGTTATTCTTTATCATATTACGATTATTTCACTAATTTTAAAGTTAAGTAACAGCTATTGACATTTCTAGTTTTTTTTTATCTACATCAAAGTATTTCTAGCAGCAAATAAGATTACAAACATTTTGTCAAGTACATAAACTTGAGTGATTTTTATTTTAACTTTATTATATATGATATAGGTCATAATAGTGGTATCATGTGCTTAATTCACCTTTTGTTTTGAATTGTCTTGTAAATAGTAGTTTTTGAAACAATGATACATTAAAAAGCTATAATAGAAGTGGCCCTTAATCTTTTTGCCTACGATCACACTGCTGAGAGATTCAGGCCATAAATTTCTTTTGAGTGTACTGCTGTACAAAGTATTGTCACACAAATGTAAAAATTATTGGACTAGACCTTAGTAGATTTATGGATGTTTTCTTCATTCGTTACACCTAAGAAATTCAATGATTTATTTGTGTTTATTATAATTAAATTTTAACCCTGATAAAAAATCTGGTTGCACACATGATGCAACTTAACCATGTGGTAATTTTAATGATTATCTTACATAATTTTATAATCTTACTCATGGGCTTAACTCATAATTGCTTGCTTTTGATAGCATTTATACTTTTTCAGCAGACTTGCACCTACATAATCTGCATTACTTTAATATAAACATTTGGGGATAGAAGATTTGGATCAAGAAAAGGAGTTAGTTCCATTGAAGAAGTTATGAAAAATCATTTTTGTCTCATAATTTTCCTCTATATAAATACAAAAACAAATGTTGCAAGATGTAATAAGAATGACCTGCATCTGCAATGGACCTCCTAAGCTAAGTGTCAGATAAGAATGAATGCTTTACACTACATCCTGAAATTTGATTAAAAATATTCAGAAGCCTGAAGATTGAACAAGGGTTTATGAATACAAATTACTTGCAATTCTTGAAGAAAAAGGCCTCGTCTCTTGCAAAAGTGCAAGCTGAAAGTACTTGTATAGCAAACCCATTTGCAGTTTTTCCAATGATACTTTTTGTTAACACAGATTAAGAGTCATTATATGTATTTTAACTCTTAATGACAGCGGATCAATTGGTTAAGACTTGGAAACTTACAATTGGTTAAGAAGGCTAGAACATGTTAGGATTCATGGAGAAAATGGCAGATTGCTCTGTGCATACTTTGATATTCGTTGATGGTAGATCATCAGATTTATCAACATCTGTCCATTATTGGATCTTTTTGTAATAATATGGAATTCATAGTATTTTAACTTTTCTCTGCTTATTTAAAAAAAGTTTGAACCAAAACGTTGACCAATATTTTTGCTGTTTTCAAGAAGTAAATTAAGAAATATTCATCACATTTTTTCCTATTCCTATTGTATTCATGTTTCTAGACATTTGTAATGATCTTTTAGGATATGTATTTTAACCATTAATAAATATTGCAAGCACTTTTGTATGTCGCTTTAAAAAATGTATAGAAAGCATAGATGTGAAACATTTTTACCAATTGACTAACTAAAATCATGCCTTAATGTTAACCAAAAGCTTTCAAATGATTTTGCACAAATAAATGTCAAGATTTAGTCTCCTTAGAAGTTTTTTTGCGGAAAGCTAGTGCATATGAATGAGTATATTTTAACTATTGTGCATCCCAAAAGTATTTGATGAGAATAAAGGCTCAAATATAAAATGTTTGTGTTATTCAGATAAAACCTATCTTTGACAAATATTATTTAATCACGAAGTCATAGGAAACAACTGTTCTTGAAAGTTATGTTTTATGTGTATTCATCTTCCAATTGGAACTATTCGTTGCATGTTATTATAGTTTTTATAATTTTCTTTGAACTTAATTTGTAACAAGCCTTTTTGACATACCACCCCTTTTCAATGACAATTTTTTGGCACCCTCTGAGAAACCATTTCAACTAACAAATTGCAAGTACAGCAGTGCCTATAATTTTTCAATTTCAGCAAAATATTTTTGTAGCTGAGAGTAATTTCAAAAAGCTTCTTTGGATTGGATGTTTTATGGTGCAAGGTCCAAAAGCGGACAAGCTGCGCCAAACACAAGACCCAATAAAAGTATAATATATTTAAAAATTAAAGATAAAAGGTAGATTTAAAACAATACCATCATTGTTTGCAGCATAACTAATGAATTTAATTTATATATGCATAAAAATTTAAAAGATTGAACTATAAAAGAATTTGATAAAATAGATTTAAGTCATTTTGAATTTGAAAAAAATAGACTAGATATAAAAACCAACTGAACGTAAAAATGCGAAAAGGTTTGAATGGGGGTTTTCCCCAATCAAATCTCGCAGATTCAAAATTGTACTTTTAAAAAATTTGAGACGATTAAAAACAGGACAGACAATTAAAATGTGATAAACAGAAAATGGGAGTAGAGTATGAGTTGCAATTGGGTGCACTCTCCTAGTAAAAGATGACGGGTGAATCGTGTGTCCAATGCGAAGGTGGGTCAGTTCGACATCAGTCCTCTGCATTGGAGACACTGGCCGCTGGTGAATGGTGGATTTTAAAGAATGCGATTTGTTGGTGAAAAAGCATGTTTGGAGATAAAATTGGAAAGCTATTAAAATGAAGTAACAAAAATAAATTGCATATAAACACTAGAGCTTACTATTATTAGTTATTGAAAATTAATCACTAATGAAAAGGATGAGCCTGGTGTGCTACAAATTAGGCTTTTTTCGACAGCTAAATCTAGTTAGAATCAATGGCAATGTATCACTCGTGACTGTAGGGTCAAGTGAGACATTTTTAGGCAACAATTCTTTTAGCATCTTAATTGTTCAGTTGTTCCTCAATGGCCCCTATTTTTTCCCTGTATTTCCTCCAAGACTCCACATTCACTATAAGAAATGGATTAATAAGCCTTTAACCTCTTGGTTGTGAGGTTGCAATTGGGTTAGCTATTCGTTATTAAATTGTTACAATGAAATGTGGGGAACAAGGTCCAGACCTTGACGGGATGTGAATATCCATTCCACATTATATTCAATTACAAAATTATCATTTCTTGTAGTTAATTTATGTCAGTTTCAGTTAACTCTTTGAGGCAAACGATTTTAAAGAAAATCCAAGTTGCACAGAATTGTTTATTCACTTATTCAGCTTCAAAATTAGTCTAAAACATCAAATAACATGTTTTTTAAAATTATAAAACGATTTATTCACTCAATAAATTTTTACGAAAAAAACATTAACCGTTATTGAAGACAAAAATTCACTGCACCACACAATTCGCCAACCTTAATCACAAGTGTCAACTTACTAATGCGTTTTGACATGTGTAAATTTTCGTTTTCAGTTATTTACACATTTAGCGTTAGTTCATAGCATTGCCAACTCAATGGAAAACTTTAAATAAAATATTAAAATGTATGACTACGAGCAATTCCAACTTTTTGAGGTGGGTTAAAAAATATCCCA
This sequence comes from Meta bourneti, assembly GCA_933210815.1. Classification (NCBI taxonomy): domain Eukaryota; kingdom Metazoa; phylum Arthropoda; class Arachnida; order Araneae; family Tetragnathidae; genus Meta; species Meta bourneti. Next base: position 106,191,005 of record OW119924.1, read on the forward strand.
CCATGCAAAACAAAAGCTGATACAAAGAACATCTAATAGAAATAAATTTTTATTGGCACATAGGTATGCAAGAAATATAAATTTATTTACACACTTACAACATGTTATGTACACTGAAAGATTTTGAGTTGTGTGAACACTAAACAGTGAATTGCCCGACAAACGATTAAATAATTATGTACAAGTACTTGTACTTGCTAAATATTTATTGGTACTTCCACTTGCTGCATAGGAACCAATAGGAGTACCCGATTTTTGCAGTCTAATAACATAAATGCTGTTAGTTGTAGAAGCAACTACTATGGGACAATCAATTTCAAATAAAATGTCAATGGCTATAATAGATGCTTCACTAAGATATATTTTAGAAGTCATTTTAGTAATTTGCACAAGAGATTTGTTATTGGGAACATAAAATAGATAGAGCATTCCATTTTCACCACCAATAGCCAAGATTGTTCCTTTCAGTGCGAGGCTAGTGATCGAAGTTCTCAAGAATGGAGTCATGCCATACAATCTATAATTTTCTTCATTCACTGAAATAATCATATCACCCGAAACTGAAAAGGAGAAAAAGCGGCATTAGCAACACAATCTTGAGAAATTAACTTGCCAACCCCATAGAACCAAAAGGCATAATACAAGTTACCATTTTTAAGCCTGTTTCAATTTCATAAAAACCTGCTTTTCAGTATGTTTCTCTCAACACAGATTTCATTAAAAGCTAATTAAATCTGTACCTTAGAAAAAGGGCCTATGTCCAAATTCACTGATTTTAAGTTATGTCCTAATTACCTCAAGGTAATGAAAGGTATAATAGGAAAACAATGCTAATGTCCTGTCAATACATTATGAAGGTATTCATTGGAACGTATTTTTTATGCACTGCATTAAAAAAAATTGTTAAATAAGCTGTTACTAAAAACTTGCAAAATGGACATTGGCCCTTTTCTACCAAAATACAGAAATATAAACAATTTTTATAAAATCTAAACAAAATGTAATGATTTTGGAACCATTAACCCAGTGGAAGGCGTACCCAAGATCAGAATATAAAGTTTCATGGGGTTATATCCTACCCCAGGCTCCATCTGTACTAAGAATACTGAGTTAGATGCCTAATTGTTCATCTATAGTGGGTGATCAAATTATTAGAGCCACAGTGTGAAAAAGCATTTTCTGAGTTTCAGGTGATGATGGTTGAGAAACCAAATGTGTTGACTATTTAATTACAAATTTTTTAACATAAGTACGTCATAAAAATATAATGAATTCTATGTAATCAGGTTTTTTATAAATAATTGGTTGCAATGCAAAATTGCCAGTTTATAAAGTGGCTCTAATAATATAATCACCCACAAATTGAGGTTATCAAAGCAAAAGTGGCCTAACCCATCAATGTACCCAATAGAGATAAATGCGATTTTCTTGGCACCATTTTTTATACATTTTTATTTATCCACACTATGATTTGAGGAGGGTTAAAATCTATATTGAAAACGCATTAAATGCCAAGAGAGTGCATTGTAGGTGCCAAAAATAATTATTTCCGGATTTTTGTGGGTTAGGCCACTCTTGCTCTGATAGCCTCAATTAAATTTATACATGAATTAATTTAAATAAAAAGCACTTGGGAGACTTCCTACTCCTATTGCAAATATATGTAAACTCCCATCAAAAGGTCTGGAAATGGCTTTTAAGTTTGAAGAGCAGATAAACATCAGTTGCTAGTGACACCAAAGCAAATCTGTGGTTAAGATTTGTAGAATTTTATTCCACTTGAGGTTAAGTACACGTGACATGGAAAGGGCATGCAAGATGCCTACTACTCTGGTTAGAACACCCATTCCAACAGACCGAGGAGCCTGAAAGTGGTTTTTAAGTCGTAAGATAGCATAAAAATCAGCTTCAAATGAGATTCTCACGTTATATAACCTTAGAATTTTGTTCTGTTTAAGGTTTGGGGGGGGGGGACATGCCCCATGCGACCACTCATGGGTTAATATTGCTACTCAACTATTTAAAAAATAGGATGTGTAAAATTTGGTTGAAAGCTTTATTCACACTGGATTCAGAAATTAAAAGATTGTAGTTGATTGCAGTGTTCAAATCTGATTGTTTTCTGACTGAAACTTACTTCAACAGATAGGTAGGCACATATTTTAATTGACGTCGCACTGGAACAACACGATGGGTTATTGGCGACGGTCCGGGTTAAACCCGAAGGGTAAGATTCGAGGACACCACATAATTTTGAACCACAGTCAGATGACGAGGTCACACCTGAGCTGGAACCCCACTCTCCAAACTTCTACACCATATCAACGTGAGGACATTTGAGTCCATGACAGATTTAACATCCACCAGCCCCCTTTGTACATGACAGCCTTTGGTTAAGGGGACTTACCATAGCCCCCTTACTTTAACAGAAAAATTTTCAGATCCTCTCAAGTAACTAGCAGTTACAGGGCTAACATAACCAAAGCACTTGTGAAATAGCATAAATTTTTTAAATTAGTAGCAAAAGTGTCCTCTTAAACCTTATTTTAGTTGCTCAGATACAAAATGAATCAGCTAAAACACAAAATGTGCTAATTAAATACGACACAGAAGTGGAAGATCTTTCCAAGAAATTTAAAAATTTAATATTTTCTTAATAAGGTTTTCATGACAATTTGGCAACCACAGATTCCAATGGTTTTTATGGTTGTCACAGCTTGGCACCAAAACCGTTTTTCGATTCCTGCAAAATTGATGACTGTTAGGAAACATTCCCCAAAAGAAAAATATTTTTTCTGTCCCCTATTACTTAAAAATGGGACTAAATTTTCGTTGACTTCTGGTGAATTTCGAAAAAAAAGTCGCCAAAACTTTGAAAGTAGGAGCTTTTCAGAAGATTTTCTTAAGATACATCTATTCATCAAGGTTGAAAAATAGTAGCAAAATGGCCTAGTTCTGATATGTTAATAGTCTGGTCAGGCAAGTTGGAATTTGAGGTTTTGTGAAGAGTGGCACCTTCATTAAATTAGGTGATAGGTTGAAACATGCGAAAATTTTCCCATAACTGGTCTTTCGCTTGGATTCTGGCTGAGTTTTGTATTTTGTGCTAAAAGTAATAGCAATGACTACTAATCCCAAATGTAAAAGACTAACCATTCGTGTGCATCCATATTTGTGTACTGTAGCTCTTCCCCTCAAGATCATCTGCCTTAGCATAGTAGCACTCACTATACAAGCTTCAAAGTTTCATTTCATAACTTTTCAATTGTTTATTGGCAAAATGAGTATGTCAACTAGTGTAGATAAAAGGCTACAAACATTTTTGAGTCCTAAGGACAATGACGTGTATGTTGCCGATCACTACATTTCAGCTGTGTTGTACATTAGGTATGCCTCAGGTTGAAGTTCTATACGCATACATGGCACTTTAATAAAATATTCATCAGTATTCAATTTTTCTGAGCAACACTAAAAATGTGATTTATCCTTTGATGTATCTACAGCTACATTTGAAAAATCAACATATATAATAATTTGAAAATCGATGTAAATAAATTGTGACTAATTTGTTGCAGCTAAGTTACATTCCAGTCAATTTTCGTTCTAGTTTTGCCTGTTCCGAGTTCCTTAAAAGTTCTTTAGAACAAGAGTGAATGAAAAAGACCTTACACATGTAAAATTTTAATTCAAAACTTATAAAAACCATAAATGTCAAATACCTGTTACCAGCAAAATAACCTTGTTCCGAAAATTGTAACATTTAGCTACTAGATCTCTCCTTTCGCTCCAGCAATTCCTGAAATAAGTCAGTTCCGACCATGTATTCTCCTCTACATTACAGAGTTGTAGATTTCCTGCTTTTGAAATACAGAAAAGCTGAAAACAAAACAGAAGAAAAACAGATACATTATGTGTTTAACATGTAGAAAAGCAACAGTTATCTTTTTTGTAGAATACAAAAAAACGTTATAATTTGGTGTATAACATTTAATCATGAATTAAATTTTTTTAAGGTAGGCATTTAATTAATGTCACACTGGAGCAACACAATGGGCCATTGGAGATGGTCCGGGATCAAGCCCGAAGGGAAAGATCTGAGAACACCAACACGTAATTTTGAACCACTGTCAGATGGCAAGGTCACACCTAAGCTCGCATCCCACTCTCCAAACTTCCACACTGCATTAAGTGAGTACATTTGGGGTCACAAAAGATTTAATGTGCACAAGCCCTTTTTGTACACGATGGTCTGGTTGGATTCGAACTCGAAACCCTCTGGTTGCTAATCTGTTACTCTTCCAACCAGGTTACTGCAGCCCAATTTCTTTTAAGATATAATAGTGTTTCAATATTAATGAAAAGCTTGAAAAATTACAACTCATATAATAATTTTGTAAAGTATTTTCAAAATAACAAATTAAAACACTACTGAAGTTATCTAAAAATTTTGTTGCATTAAACAAGATATATTTCTCTGTTCAGTTAAGTTTTTAAGAGGTAAAAGATACATTACAATTAACTGAAACAGCCAAAGAGGAAAAATTTTTGCAATAAAAAATGTACCATCAAAATTACTAAATAATTGAATTCATTTCTAATCATAAATTTTATAATTGACATTTTTAAATGAATATCGTGAAAATGATTAAAATGTATAAAACAGCATGCTTAACTCTAGAAAAGAATTGAATTTTTACCTGCTAAAATTATATATATCAATTTGATGGGCATTAAAATTTTTTATTTGTTATTTTTAATTTCTTAAAAATTTAAGTAATTAATGTAAACAGAGCATTTCATTCGTTAAAAATGCATTTCCACAAATGTATTTTTAACTATTATTGACTATTTATTCTATTAGCTTTATTTTTGTTGAAATAATCGATTTAGTAGAATTTGTCTTTATTGGAAGTTTGGTTTGAAATATTTTTTGTGTGCCATCTGATCTTTTCTCCATATTCTTCAATTTCTGTGACTGGATGGAGACCACATTTTTTCATCTATATACTTTCAATTTCACTACAGGTGTAATATCGTACAAGTTTTCAGTTGTGGATTGACAAACAAAAATGCAACTGTTATCAAAAAACCATATCACATTGTGTTATGTCCTGTGATATTGAAATAGGAGCGTAACTCTAAGTCCAACAAGACATTTAATAATTATAGACATTGCTATAGACAAGCATACAGAATGATACGAACAGCATAAAGCCTCGGAGACAACTGATTCACTGCATATTATAAAAAGGATTGTATCAGACAAATGAACTGATAAGAATACCTATACTGGAAACAGTAATGTAAACACAGGAACCCATAAATATAAACATTAGTGATTGACAACACTCATTAATATAAACACTGGAAGTATGAAATAATTAAACATGTCTTATTGAGAAATTTTGGTGAATCTAGGTATACTATTTACAGAACTAGAGTAGTTGATAGAAAAAATAAATTGGCATACATAATCATTCTTTTATCCCCACGTCGGAAAGGTTCGGAGAGTGACAAAATTGCATTTGAGTTAGCTTTATCTGGGGGTGTACTACAAGGCCTCTAGTATTTTTTCTTCTCTTTTTATTGGACCTAGGACAGCCTATGCCTGATGAACATTTGTATAAGTGCCCTGCACTAATGGTTTTTAATTGTCCTGTGAAAAAATATTGGTCAGGTGGTCTAGCGGCCGAATGATGGGCATTTCTCAACATCATTCACGAGAAAAGCCATAAGAAATTCTGACAAAAATGCCTTTTAGTTTCTGTAATTTAAAATGAGAAACCTGCAATTGGCCTTTTAATGAGTTTGTTTGTTCTAGTGTTGATTAAATAACAATTAAAATTATAGGTAAAATATAGTTACAAATAATTAAAATTATGGATGGTAGATATTTTAATCAACATCACATTGGAGCAACACAACGGGTTATTGGCGACGGTCCAGGATCAAACCCAAAGGGAGAGATCCAAGGACAACATCAAGCAATTTTGAACCAGTCAGATGACGAGGTCACACCTGAGCTGGCTCGCCACTCTCCAAACTTCCACACCACACAAATGTGAGGACATTTGAGGCCACACCAGATTTAACATGCACCAGCCCCCTTTGTACACGAAGATCTTTGGTTGAATTCGAACGCAAAACCCTCCGGTTGCTAATCCGTTACTCTTCCAACTGGGCTACCTGGGCCAGTTTGAAATTTTGGAAACAGCATTCCATCACATCTTAAAATTCACAAGAAATTTATAAATTATGAAAAATTAAATACAATGTATTCAGCATATCAATGTTCACACCAAATCAGCTTACATTTATTTAAATTTTACAAGTAAAGGAAATGTTGAATTTCCTTTTCGCCACATGAATCACACAATCATACCTGATCACACCATAGACCGACACTCAAAGCTAAATCAGCAGGTCCTATAATTGTGCGTAGAAACTGGATATCCAATAGAAGAAAAGGAGCATGATAAGCTTTCAGTTTCCAAAAAGATATTGTATTATCACGAGAGTAGACGAATAGTTTATCTCCAAATACCCTGAAAAAGTAGAGTGAAGAGTTTCCATCAATTATATTCACAACTCTTCAAATAAATAGGTGTAATATAAAGGTATCGACATATATATACAGGGTGAGTCTAAATTGTTTTTACAAAATAAGAGGGGTGATAGTACCCATCCAGACGAGCAATAATTACCATGGAACATAGAGTCGCATTCCACTCCGAGAGGCAGAAAAGAGTAAAGTCGAAACGCGTCGAGCATGAACAAGTCATCGCCTCTGACGTCGTTTTGTACCTGCCTATGTAGCATATCTCCTAAGCAAGATGGCCTGGTCGGTAGCACACTGGCATCCAGTCCAGTGGCTTGGCCTCCTCGCTCACCGGACCTCAACCCACTGGACTTTTTCTTCTGGGGGCACATGAAATCTTTAGTGTACCAGACTCCTGTGGACTTGGCTGAAGATCTCATAGCGAGAATCAGTGTTGCCGCAGACAAAATTAACACAACACCAGGAATCTTCGGGAGGATGCGCCAGTCATTCCTTCGCCGGTGTGAACTGTGCAACAACACGCGTGGCCACCACTTTGAGCACTTGCTGTGAGTTTTTCTCTGATCAATAAATCAGATTGTGCAACTTTTGGTATCGTTCATTCGCTTTCCCAACACTATTGTAAGTTCATGTTGAAATTCTAATTTGACTCTTTTCTGCCTCTCAGAGTGGAATGTGACCCTATGTTCCATGGTAATTATTGCTCGTCTGGATGGGTATTGTCACCCCTCTTATTTTGTAAAAACAATTTAGACTCACCCTGTATATATATATATATATATCATTTGCATATTAATATAAGGGTGTATAACATTCATTGAAAAAGGAACACTATATTGAGTAAAATGCTTTTTGAGTACATATTTTTTATAGGTAGGCATTTTAATTTAACGTCGCATTGGAGCAACACAACGGGCTATTGCCGACAGTCTGGGATCCTGAAGGGAAAGATCCGAGGATTTTGAACCAGGGTCACACCTGAACTGGTACCCCACTCTCCAAATTTCCACACCATGCCAACATGAGGACATTTGGGGTCATGACAGATTTAACATGCACCAGTCCCCCTTGTACATGACAGTTCTTTGGTTACATATTTTATGATAATTGCTTTGAATAATCTTAGAAATTACAACACAATTTCTCTTACCATTGTAGTTACATCAAAAAATATGACCAACCAGATCCAAAACAATAAATTTAAGAAATACCATTTAATGTAACATTTCTATATACAGAACAATTTAACAATCAATACATATTCAATACTAATTTGTAAAATTTAAAAAACTCCACTTACTCTGGGTTAACATTCAATATATAGAAAATAAAATGGTTCTTAGAAATTATGTTTAGAAAACTTGCATTTGTTTTACAAAAAAGATAAATTTCTCACCTTGCAGATAAAATTATATCCCCATGCTTGTTCAATACTAGGTCATTTTCAGAATTATCAAGAGGTTCCAAGAGGAACTTCAACCTGATTATACAGTCTTTTGAAACTGTTATTAAGTGATGATGGGACCAAAACAATTCGTCTCTGTAAAAGTATGTACCTAAAGAGAATTTGTACTTTACGACTTAATGAAAGATAATGGCAAACTTAATGTGCACAAATACAATAATTGTCATGCACCATAGTTGAAAAACATGTTTTATTAAAACGGGTTGTTTGTATATCAAATTCAAAAATACATATTTCTGTCCAATCAGATGTAAATTTCTTGGTAATCTTTTGAGGAATATTCTCTGAGAAGAGAATAACAGAGAATTTTCTTCTAGAGACATTAAAAATAACAAAATGTTGTGCCCTATATTTTTTAATTGATGAATGACAACATAAATGAAAAAAAATTGAAAAATGTAGTACTTCTAAGGCTAACATTGAAAACAAAGAAAAAGTTATTTCTGTACTCTGCTCTTTTCAACAATTTTGTTTGAAGTGTGAACTATTTACTTCTTCATGTACAGTTAATTTTGAATTCACTCAAGAGTGCGTTTTTAATATATCTCCAATCAATAAGTTAAATGTGTATGCTGCACAGCTATAAGCAGAAATATGGAGGTATGTATTGGCTTATATCTCTAGACTTCACCATGGCTGCAGCATTATGAGTAAAAGTATGAAAAAGTATCATAATTTTCAATAAAAACTAACAATTATAAATGAGTTCTCAACAAAATTGCTTATATATGTATTGCGAATGACACAAATCATAAACTTCAGGTTCATTTCTGCAATAGACAAATTGCAATTTCTGGAAAAATGAGGTTTTAAAAAGAAAATTCTTGAATATTCTCCATATTTTATTAGTAGAATACTCTTGTACTCGGAGAATATCCTTGTTCTCAGAGAATATTCTCTGTGAGAAACTCTAGTCCTATCGATATGTTTAGTCGGATGGAGTTAAAACTATCACATGGAACAAGTTATGAAACAGATACAAAATGCATCATAATATAGAATCAAAATCATTAAAAAAAGATAATTCAAATATAACCTTAGTGCCTCCCATATAAGCATACATAATATGCTGTTTATTGCCAGTTTTTAAACCCCTGGGTTTATTCAAATGGCATGTTATATAGTACTAATACCTTGCTCTACAACAAGCTCCAGAAGGTAATTTATTTATTGCTGTTAAAATTATCATCATTGGCCCTTGCACTTTAAATAACGGTCTACTTAACCAAACAACTTAGTTGCATTTGAAATTTGATTTCTTTGGTGCTGTTTAAATTTGATATTATTTTATGTTTATTTATTTAAATAAATTTTATTAACTGAGTTTTTTGTTGGAGCTGTTATTGCATAAATGCAATCGAACTTGTTATTCAGTTTCGGATGCTTCAATTAAATTTTGTAAAGAAAATTATTTGTTGAAAATTAACAGCCGAGAGAATAGTGCCCCAGTCTGAAGGCTCAGTGGCAACATGGAAGTAGGGGTGGCACCCAGGGTCCAAAGACCAAATTAGATGATTCCATCCTCATAAAATAAAAATATATATGCATCCTGAGTACTCAATGTTTAACCTGCACAAATGTAAAATTTGTTCTCAGTATCATGACAGTTTACCTTTATTATTATAAGTACAATGAAAATATTTATAACTTTTTGAATCTATAAAATAGATTGCACATAACAGTACAAAAACTTATCGCATTTGTCTGGACCCTTCTAAAATCTAGAAGATTATTACAGCATAAAAACAAAGTCAATGTCTGATACTAACATATATAAAAAAAATTGAGATTTCATATTAGCTTTATAAAACAACTAGCTGAATTACCCAACGTTGCTTGGGTTGAATTGTTTATAATTCATGGTAATATTGTTCAATATTATTCCTATGAAGATTTCGAATTGTTTTTAGCTCCCTGTAGACTCAGGACAAATCGAACAGGGTTAATATATAACGTATGTGTCCTGCAGAATTCTACATGTTGAATGTACCAAATTTAGCGTGAATTGGTCTGACATTGATCCTATAAATACACAATGTTATTCCTATGAGGATTTCAAATTGTCTTTAGCCCCTGTACCATATCAACAATAAAAAAAGACCACTTTCAAAAAAATAATCATAAAAATTTACATTCCAATAATAAAGCTACAATTTTAGAATTTACAGACGGGATACATAAACGATGATACTGAGAGATTTCCATCTGCGATTGTACCATACTCTAAGATTTTAAAAACCTCAAGGTCATCTTGAGAGGCGGCTCCTGTAGATGTTAACTCTGAAGTCATCTGTACAGCCAGACCAGGAGAGAGTGCCCCCTAGCAAGTGCTCTGTCCAGGATGACAGGATGTTACATCCCTCTGCAAACCCAAGACAAACAGAACGGGGTTATTATGTAGCCTAAGTTACCCACAGGGTTCCAAAGAATAAGTGTACCAAATTTGGTGTAGATTGGTCAAACGGTCTGGATTTGTATAGAGGACAGACACAGATGCCAACTCTGCTTTACATGCATAGATTTGTTACAGAATAATTTGTTATGAATAGAATACCGGCAGTTTCCAGAAACTTAGTTCTGTCCAAAAAGAAAAAAACAATAATTTTAAATAAAAAAGTGCCAAATTCACAACCATTGCACCAAACAAAGCTTTGAGAAAGCAGTAAAGGAGAAAAAGTAAACTTGCTGTTATATGATTGCCTTGATCACCAATGCGCGATAGTGCACATAAAGATACTTAATTTCAGTCACAAATATTCCAAGATACAGATCTGTTAATCTGTTTTACTATTTTGCTTGAACTTTACTATTTAATGGCAGGGTATGCCGATTTAAAACAAGTGATTTTTATAAAAAAAAGTCATGATTTAAATCAAACTTAAAATTTTTTCATAATTAAAGTCTAATAATAAAATTGAAATTACCTGGCACAAAATAAGTCATTTTATTCCTGGTTCAAGTTTAAAAACCTGCCTCCACTTAGGAACACCCAAAAAATAACCTTTGCTTAACTAAAAATAACTGGTTTGCCTTCTTTGGGGACACTTGAGTAAATAGTATTGATTGGGATGGCAGTGATGCCAACTTGGAGAAATTATTGGGGGAACTAATTCAAACATCACTTGCTGCATATATATAAATCTCTTTATTTTATTTTGTTGATATAAATCATTACTAATATTATATGATGTTTGTAATACTTATCCCACATGGGGAGGATTGAGGGATGCTGGCCCCAATCTTAAAAATATTACGACCCAATGAGTTCAGGTCCCAAGAACTTTGGGTGGGTTTGCCCACTACACTAACAGCCTGCAAGTTGTAAGCAGTGCAGGTTTGATTCTTTGTCTGTGTCAGTAAAACTTTCCTTGTATGTGTATGTCTTGATTTGGCGTAGCTTGACCTATGATGTGGTCAAGCTACCATAAAAAACGCAATCAATCCCAGAACTTTGTGCACCCCTCTTGATAAGCAACTTAATAAGATCGAATCACTCAGGATACTTGGTTACCCAGATTAATTGTAATATTTCCCCTTATGTTTGGGGTCCTGGGTCCTACTATACATTTTTTTTTAAAGGGCCAGGCTTCTAGGCATTCTGCTGTAGGTGTTTCTTTAAACTTATTCGGTTACTCATTGGAAATATTTACCTCTCCCATTTGGAGGACCTAAGGGATTATTAGGACACCTAGGAGTTGGAAACAGTGTGGGGATGATAATGATGACTGACCAACTAATATTTCTGTTTCTGCTTTCCCGAACAAACCACTTAGAAATCTGTTAATCAGCAGAGGCTGGGTTTTAAACATGACCAGTCCATACATTGCACAAATCGTTTTTGGTTAATTTTGATTATCTTCCCTGTGGAAAGGTTAGATAGACTTGACCTGATGCTGTTTAAGGAAGTCCTGATAAGGGAATTTGCTATTTCTAATAAAGGAGTCAGCACTATTTAACATTTTTGTTCAGTATGTAACAAACAGATATTGGGTACCCCTAATTTCCTAGGTTATTTAATAAACCTTTTGGAAGAAAATCAACTAAATTTAAATAGAAAAACCCTTAATTTTCCCAGAATATCCATCTAGTGTCATGCCTGTAATTATGAAAATTCTAGAAGAGAAAGCAAATAAGTTTTTTTGTAATTCCTCTTTGAGAAGACATTGTATCCCAGATATCTCCTTTTGAATAAGGAAAACGCATTCATATTTTAGTGTTTGTGTAGAAAATAAGAAAATCATTCATAAAGCCATCTTACCACTCCTATGTCTGTATTTGTAGAAAGAATTTTTTCAACATTTCAGTTCCGATTTTCACATGTAAAACAAGTTTGGTATAAAAAAATAAGAAATTTTTTATATGAATTAAAAAAATTCATTAAATTACTAAATTTATTTCTCTTATTAAAATGTTTTTATAATAGAATTTTAAGTATTATGGATTGTATCATGAAATAGAATATAAATAAAATAAAAGCAAAAGAATAATTACCCTTAAAGACCCAAGAAAAATTTAAATTTTTCAACCTTTTACCTTGCTATATTTTCTAAACCATCATAAATATTCATGTTTAACATAAATTAATACTATCTAGAAACTGCACTGTGAAATAGGTGTCTCCTTTCTAACACATTTAAACATTTTGTGGCCAAATAATTCAAATCATAAAAATGATTTTAAAGAAAAAAAATTATTCTAAATTTATTTTTAAATCATGACTTTTTTCATACCTTGTTTAGTGACAGGTTCCCTACAAAGTGATCATATTCTGTTTGATTTTATTAAAAAAATTATTTTATACTACTTACCAAGTTTAACTTGATCAAGTAAATTAATACTATCTAGAAACTACACTAAGAAATAGATGTTCCTTTCTAACACATTTAAACATTTCGTGGTCAACTAATTCAAATCATAAAAATTTGATTTAAATAAAAAAAATTATTCTAAATTTATTTTTAAATCATGACTTTTTTCATACCTTGTTTAGTGACAGGTTCCCTACAAAGTGATCATATTCTGTTTGATTTTATTAAAAAAATATTTTATACCACTTACCAAGTTTAACTTGATCAAGTAAAACTATATCAGTGATAGTTTTTAAATGGCACAAAAATTCCTGATCAAGTTCTCCAGTTTCATGGTTCCATACACTTATATAACCATTGTTATGGCCAGTTATAACAAAGGAACCTAAAAATAAAATTGCCATTGAAAGATTGAATTTCAAATGCATATCAAATCCTTAAAACAATCCTTAGCAAGTAACAAATTTTCCATCTCTTTATATAAAACTAATTAAAAGTAAAAATAGAATAACTGGTCAGGACATGTAGGTACAGTGAACTCCCTCTTAACCGGCCTCCGCTTTAACCAGCAGCCACTGACCAATTATGTACTGTAAATAAAGTAGCCTACAGTTACATGTGTTTAGTTTTTTCTAACAAAGGAAGTTCTTCCAGGTCACGTTTTCTTAATTATACATATCATATTACAATACAGTAGGCTATATACTTAGTTTTATTCTAATAAAAATGATTTCGGGAGTGTATTTTAATGCTATTAAGGGAACGATGGTTTAAGTGGCCAAATCGTTATCCGGTCTGGGTCCGGTCCCGAAGTGGCCGTTTAAGAGGGAGTCCATTGTATTTGAAAATGTGTGATCAGTATTGAATATGTTCTAAATTAAACCCTCCGAGGGGTTCAAAAGCTTATATTTGTTTTGCTACCTGCAGTCTTCTCTGCATGACTAATTTGGACCAATCTTTCCTAGGATTCTTTCGACCAATAGATGTGGTTATTTAGTCATTATGTGTGTTGTGGGGAAAAAGCAATACTACTTTATTAGGAAATCTGGAAACGTTCACAGTTTTTCATCAGCCTCCTCCAGTTTTTCAGGGGTACTTCGATAAAAAGCATGAGTAACAAAATATGTGTCCCAATTTCACTCTTTAGTAAGTGCAATTTGTTTTGCATTAATTCTTAGTTATGATCAGCTTCAAAGAGTGACAGCTAGTCCAGTTTTCATATCAATTCTGTTGTCCTTTGTTGATTCATGCTAGTTTTACAGAAAGGGCTAGTAGGACTTTATGAAAGAGAGCACTATAAAGTCATTTAAAATGCTTTTCATTTATGAGACATTTTCCAGAGATGCAGCATATAACTATTTAAGTTAAACATATTTAGATTATTTTACAAATAATTATAATGAAAGGCCATACTTTAAAAATTTACCTGAAACTTTCATGCATGTTATTGGATTCGTCAAAGTGGCTTCAATAGAAGTTTTCTTGAAATCTTTTATGTTTGATGATATTTTCCCTTTGAGCCATTTCCGAAACAAAGAAAGCCAACATATCACAGACTGATTTGGAGGAACGCTGTTGGAAGCCAGCAGTTCTTCAATAATATACATTGGAATTTCTCGAACACATATGGTTCTCCAATGTCCTCCACCTAATTCTATTTGCTTGCAAATCTTCGACCATGTTTTGCATACTTGTTTAGCAACACAAAAGGACACTCCATCCAGACAAGCTAATATGCACTCTAAGACTTCAGCCGGAAGCAGATTAAAAGACATTCTGTTACAAAATGAAAAAATTGCTGAGAACTCTTCGCACTTGTTTTTTCCTAATAAAAAAAGATGTGTTAGTACAAAGCATTAAAAATTCTTTATACAAATTTGAGTACAAGGAGACTCAGAATAGATGATACTGTAATCCTTTTTATTGCCTTTTGTCATAAACTTCCAATTAGAAAGTGATAAAATCTTTTTTAATGTTAAATATAATTTATTTCACACACACAAGGGGTCATACGCAAATAAAAATAAACCTTTTATATTCACTTTATGCAAGAAATTTTTACTGATTTCCAATGCCTTATATAAGACTAGCAGTACCCACACGGAGTTGCCCATGACATTATTCTTGTTTGTCCTCACTGATTCTGAAAACCATTGAAAAGAAAAACCAATAATTTTAAGAATGAGTCCCACCACCCGACATGACACGGGTATGTCGCCTCATTCCTTCAACCTCACTGATTCTTGCTTAGAGAGCTTCATGATACACTATGTTGAATGTTCTTTCATTTGGAGCTAGGATGTAGATTCTCGGCTTTTCCAACTATTGAACAACCTACATACAGTTGACCATGGGAGAAACATGGTTTAATGAGATCGAGTCCTACAACTTTCAGCAATTGGCCTTATGCCTTGTTGATGCTCATGGCGAAACGTAAACGAACAGGGAACTGAAGTCGTTTAAATTGGAATGGGAGGTCCGAAGGGATGATTGGGATCTGAAGAATGAATACGTCTTCGCCTGCAACATGTCCAATCATGATGGTGGCTTCAATAGTATTCGGCATCAGTTTCTTGAGTCTTGTTCCACTGCAGAGTGAATGTGGATGCAGATTTCTGAGAAGCATAATCGGTGCCCCAATTTCTAGCTGCAATATGTGCAAGGGTACTCCAGATGGCTTCAATGTGTTCAGAAACTCTGTTTGGTATTCCAGATGGCTCCAATGTGTTTAAAAACTTGTATAGTTCACAGCCTCATCTGTGTCACATGTAGTGTCGATAGATTTGTATTATACAAATACAGAAATGATACAAATTCAAAAGTTATGAAAAAACCCTACTCTGAAATAAAAATGTGATTGAATAGTTAAATATAAAGCTATACTTTTAAAAGTCTTATTATGTCACCTCACTGATTCCGATAAACAACCTAAATGAATCACAATGTCAGCAAAATCAAAACCAAATTAAACAGTAATAAACATCGTTACTTCATTTCATGTAATTTATTAATTGAGTTGCAGAAAATTTCTTGATGGTAAAAATTTGGCACTTGGAGTCGAACATGTAGGGGATGGAGCTTCAGTGGTTTGCTTTTCATCGGTGGTGCGAAAAAGGACCAAACAGTGGCAATACAGAGAAACCAGAGTTTCAGAATTGAAAAAGCTGCATAAAATCAATTAAATTTTTAATAATTGTGTTGAATTCAAAAAACAAAAAGATAAAGTAAAAGTAAGTACAGAAAAAATTGGAAGGATTAGAGTATATTTACTATTTTTAAAAAATATAGAGGCAAAAAATAAAAATTATCCATCGGCCAGGTTCGGACTCAGGAGGTCTCCCTTCAAAGCACTAACTGCGACTTCAGTATGTCGCTTTACCCACTACACCATCATTTCAATGAGAGGTGTTTTTAGTGAAGAGATAGCATGCTCGATAAGTATCTGTCAGATCTGTCTGCGCAGATAAGTCATAGTGGAGGAGGGGCTAGACACACAGCACAAAATATTAATTAAAAAATTTTCTAGATTAAATTTTTAAATTCGGGCTTTGATCGACATTCAGTCACCTTTAGGACTACCTGTGTGCCGAATTTCATGGCTGTAAGTGCTCCAGATTCATCTGGACACCACACACTGACACACACAAACACTTCCTTTTATAATAGTAGATTCTTCACTTTTGAGGTTTTTAGAATTTCAAGGAAAACTTATGGAAGTACAGCTGTATCATACTGAATTTAATGTATTAATTTTTCAAAAGTGCACCATACGCCTCGTTTGGTTGCAATGCTCTTGGCGCAATTTTTATGTCGCCAAAGAAAGAATTCTTAGAAAAAATAGTTTTTTTAAACGCAAAATAATAAGCTTCAGCAGAAAGTAATTAACGGGAAAAAATACAAATCAGCATGTTCAAATAGAAAAAGGTAATGATTTTCAAAAGAATATAGCAAGGAACAATACAACCTGATGCGACTGCACTGGACCGCGACTAAAATCAAAGGACAATTTAACAGAAATGAAAACATTCTAAATGAAAATTTAAACTTTCCGCTTGCCGAGGTTGTCATAAAAAAAGGGAATAACCCTAATAAAGATGGGTTGCCTTCACTTGCTATAACTCACTACTAAAAGTGCACCAAGAGCATTGCCACCAAACGAGGCGTATAATACAGCTGTACCCTTATGGACATGTATCTGGCCTTCATGGGCCACAGCCTCATTTTTGTGAAAAATGTTTTTCTTTTTTTCCAATGGTGGGTTACAAAAACAAGTTGTTGCAATACAAAAAAGCCTGAAAGAAATAAGAGCACAAAACATCAAATATGGCCACACAAGATAGAAAAAAGTCTTTTGACTCAGTCGATCTTTTCCTCCCCAGTAGCGATCATCCTCGGCGGATGATGAAATCACATTACAATGGAGAAGGTGGGCTCTATTCAGAGGACACAAAGCTACGACAGGGTCAAGGACAATCTTTAAAAAAATGCAGCTCTTTTGTATGAAACTCATGTCCAGTTAGTTGTCAGAATTCAGACACTACCTTGGTAAGTCTGAAGTGTCTTGTATACCAGAGAACCATGGTTTGGAAGAGTTTCTCAAGTAATTCCTTGGAGAAACCCTCTCCAAAAATTGTTTGATAACCAGCTTTGCAGTCTGGAAAGGGAATTGAAGGAGCTGTTCCGGTAGTCTCATTCTGTTATTCTGCAGTGGCCTGGTATACATTGGAGAACCACCTTTGTGTGTTTAGAAGATTATTTAGAAGAACTTGACACATTTCCTAATAGTTGCAGACTGAGACGCAACAGTGTCAATGGCCTGTAATGTGACCTTCGAATTAGATAAGATGACAACTTTAGATTTGTTCAAATGGCAAACAAACTGGTAGAGATATGTGAATTAATTCCCCCACCAAAAGCAGATCTAACTTCTGTCAGTGACATGAATTGGAACGGCGAATGTCCAGAAAGAAGATTCAAACTCTTGCTCAGTTATTTACTGTGATTATAAATATTTAGGAATAACTCTTTTCTAGATCTTCATAAAATCAAATCTACTGAAGTGTTTCATTTTATCCTTACAATAAGGTAAAATCTTAGTGTTGATTTATTGTATATTCTTCAACTGCAACTTTAATGAAACGATAAATACTTTATTGTTCTGAAAGCAGAAAAATATTATTTGCTACTGTGTTACTTGTTAGTAAAAAAAGCTATTTCGCTTTACACTTTGAAGATTTTTTGCACCAAGTACCTTGTAAAAATGGTGATTAAAATGAGCTATAGTATCATTTTTGGTAGATTTGATAGACTTTTTTGCGGCAACACTTTTAGCGTGCTTTTAGTAGCGAGTTGAGGCAGGCAAACCCACTTTATTAGGGTTGTGGCAACCTAGAGATTTCTTTTATTACTTTTTTGAACATTATCTTTTTGATTTTACCATTGCTAGAATTAATGTGATCTTAACACTTAACGTTAATTTTTTTAGCCTGGTTGTATAAGACAAAACTAATTATTTAACTTGGACAAACTTCTTTTACAATAATTCAGAAAAAGCAAAGATTTTTCATTAAAGTAAATACTAATAGAGCAGTAGCAAGAATAATCAGTTGCGTGGATATTTTCTGTTTTCAAAATGCTTTTCATTAATTTTTTAATTTTCCAGTCAGTCTGCAATTCTTCCTTGGCGACATAAAAAGCACACCCAAAGCATTGTCCCGAAAGTTTTTACATCAGAGCTGTAGCAAGTATTAATACTCGATAGTTTTTAGAATGAACTCAAAGTTCAGAATACTGATTGGAACAGTACTGGCCACCATCCAGTAGTTGACGAGATTTTATTTTTTACAGTAAAATTTAAATTGAAACTGCAAATATTTTAGCAATCACAAGTATATCTGTTTGAAATATAGCTGGGACAAACATTTTTTTACATGATAGTTAAGGTAAAACTTAGTAAAAGAACAAATTATTAAACCTAAACATGATAATGGTCAGTACTAAAATTAAATAAGTTAAAATAAAAACAACTAACATTAAACAAGTAAATATATGTTACAATATGACAGAATTCTTTGCAATCCATTATTACAGAAACTAGTCATTTACTACAACCAATCCCAACTGCAAAACATGCCTTTTTGGAGTGCATTTTATATACATGTTTTATAGTAATTATTATATTTACAACATGTGCTCTTATACTATATTTGTTTCCCTTTTACCAGTTACCTTCACGTTTTCACGAATTCATAACTTTCACCAATTAAGTCTTGCAGTATATCCTTTTTCCACTATCACCTTGAAATATTATTTTCTCTTTTAGTTTGAAGTAGCCAGCCAAATTTACTTAGCAACTCTCTCATTTTATAACACTTTCTTTCACAATATAACCACCTTTTGGATGCAGCTGAATAGGATGATCTGTTCTGTTTATCGCCTTTTTTTGAGTTAGGACTCAAAAGGGGTACATGATCTAGAATTAGAATACAGGACTAACAGAACGTTTATTGTAAATTGGGGTACTATAAACTCTTTCTCTACTAAGTTTCATTGCTTCTGTATTTATTCTCATTGCTTCATCACCTCTTTCAGTAATCTTCTATTTAAAATCGAAATTTGCCTAAATATCCAGTAATTGACCAGTATAGTCAATTATTGGAGCACATGCAGTTTTGTTCTTTCCCCAGTAGATTGATCACAAGTTTTACGAACAATTACTATAAATATCAAAATAAGAGAACATCACTCCTCAAAATAAGTCCACTTATTTAAAAAACAAAAACAAATTAGTGAACTCAGTTTGGTTGCCATTTCTTCCAGAAGTCCGATGGCTATAAGTTGTCATTGGCTTTAATATAAATTTAATTTATTGTGGAATAAAGTAGTTAGCTTGTTTTAATGAGAAGTATGAGGAAATGGTCAATTACTGGCAGGTGGTCAGAGACTGGCTTGTCCACCTAAATAAACTCATTGGAAGAACAAATACATAATTAAAATGAAACGAATTGACAGATCGTGCAAATTTTAGAAAATCTGAAAGTAAATGCTTCAAAAATCACGTTGTGCAAAAATATGAGTAAAAAAAAGAAAGCCCTTATCGAAAGCATCAAATACCTACATAACGTCAAAACAAGAACAAAGATATTCGCAGTTTATTCGAAATTGAAACTTACATTTCTTCTGATTTTTCTTTGTTTACGTATGTTATGGAGGTTATTGCTTTTTAAAAGTGGAGTTCTGTTCTCTAATCACTACATATTTTTTTTCAAATTGAGATCAGGTCTCGTATTAGAAAAGGGAACCGCGGTAGCCTGGTTGGATGAGTTCCGGATAAGTAATCGGAGCGTTGCGGGTTCGAAACTTGGTCGGTCCAAAGACCGTCGTGTGCACGGGGATTGGTGCACGTTAAATCTGTCATGGCCTCGAATGTCCTCACGTTGGCGTGGTGTGGGAGTTTGAAGAGTAGAGTGCCAGTTCATGTGTGACCCTTTCATCTGACCATGGTTTAAAAAACGTGGTGTTGTCCTCGATCCTTCCCTTGGGATTTGATCCTGGACCGTCCCCAATAGCCCGTTATCAATACCCGTTATATCTCTCTCTCTCTCTCTCAGAGAGAGAAATTAATATCGTACTTTTTTTTTCTCTCTCTCTCTCTCAGAGAGAGAAAAAAAAAGTACGATATTAATTAAATAATCACCTACCTACCTGTTGGTGTGGTGTGGAAGTTTGGAGAGTGGGGTGCCAGCTCAGGTGTTGCCTCGTCATCTGACTGTGGTTCAAAATTACGTGGTGTTGTCCTCGGATCTTTCCCTTTGGGATTGATCCCGGACCGTCACCAATAGCCCATTGTGTTGCTCCAGTGTGACGTTAATTGAAAAAATACCAAATACCTACCTACCTATCTTAGCTACTTTCATTTGATTTCTTGGCAACCTTCTCTCTCTCTCTCTCTCCACAGTGAATTGAATGTTGACAAACATTCCTTTCTGTTGATAAAATTTCTTTGCCTGTGTTTTTCACGTGTTCATATCCGGACGTCATTCCACTTCTAATCGATTCGGAAAAAAAATTAACCAATAAATTTTTTTTTCAAGAAGTTCTTCCATCTTTTCTGCGGGAAGTTTTCTTATCCTTTATCAAGATACCCATTGTTCCGGTAAAGTGCTATGGAATGCTCTGTTTTTGATGAAATCGAATGTTTAAAATCCAGTTATGATGAAAAGGAGTTCACAAGTTTCGTTTCGAGTACGTCATGTTCAATTTTATTGCTTTGATTGTACTTTTTGGTAAGGTACTTTTTCCTTATTGTTTTATGTCTGAGTTGAGAAAAGAATTTGTAGGGTTTTTGTTTCTGTCGTGTGATTTGTATGTCAGTTGGATTTTGTCATTTTTTGGATTTGTATGTCAGTTGTCTATTTCTGTTGTAGAATAGGCAATTGCACAATTTTGCCAGGGTACTTGAAAGATATTGTTCAGGCAAAATGGAGATTTATTAAAAATCTGTTTTTGCAATTGATATACCCACAATGACAGCTGAAAATAGCTTCAAAACAAATTCTCGGGCTTCAAAAAAATCTTGAAAATTTCGTGTTTTTCTTGTTTAGTCTAGAGATCTTTTTTGTTTTGATCAACAACATCAGTACATTTTCAGTAGGCTTTATTAGAGCCACATCAAGTTTGCCTTACATGTTCTAAACTACTGAAAATGAGTTGTATTTGCTGTAATTGCTGCTGTATAAGTTGTCCAGAATCCACATCACTATTGATTTATACATCTATTCATTATTAGTTACACAATTTTCACATTTTATAAATGTTACCTCCAAAGTTGGACTCAAGAACATGGTACCATTGCTAATTGGCATTTTTGAAAAAATATGGCAACCCATCACAAGGCTATCCAAATAGCAGTTTGGCGATGGGCTGGTACCATGGGCGATGGGCTGGAGAGTTCTCTCTCTTTAGTCTTCCTGGGCCGCTGTAGCCCAGTTGGAAGAATAAAGGATTAGCATCCAAAAGATCTTTGTGTACAAAGGGGGCTGGTGGCATGTTAGATCTGTTGCCTCAAATGTCCTCATGTTGCCATGAAGTTTGGAGAGTGGGGTGCCAGCTCGGTTGCTGTTCTCATCATCTGACCGTGGTTCAAAATTATGTGATGATCTTGGGTCTTTCCCTTCAGGGTTCGATCCCAGACCGTCACCAATAGCCCTTTGTGTTGTTCCAGTGCGACGTTAATTAAATACCTACCTTAAGTTTTCCTAATTTGTGGATGCTATATAATATGGTTATGTAACAGAAAAATCTTTCAGAAAGATAGATGTAGAGACAAACATTTTAAATACAGAAAGCTAATTCAATTCAAGTTTCTTAGAGGAAACAACTTATATAGGTCATCTACAATATTTAACTCATTTATTGAGTTTTAGCACAATTTTTAGAAGAATGGTGAAACGTGAAAAAATAAGTTTTTATATGCTTTATATTAACTTGGACCATCACATAATAAAACCTGGAATTATGTTTACTAACATTTAATGGGTATGCATAAATATTCAAATAATGAATACTGAACCATTCTAAGTAATTTTTTCTTTTTTTTACATTGGATTGTCACATGTTTTTTGTTTATGTAACTACAATAATGTGTTTAACTAATGTCCTCATAAGGACGTCACTCATATGATATGAGTCTTGATAAGTTTACCATTTTTTCCATATACAGTTAGGGGTCGTTGTGGCTCAGTGGGTATTCCCACGGCGCTAGCAACCTTTGAGTTGTAGGTGGCGGAGGTTTGATTTCTGTCAGGCGCATTCCTTCCTGGGTGTATTTCTCTCTTTTGTGTCAGTAAAAGTTTCGTTGTGTGTATCTATTGATATTGTATGTCTTGTATCTGGCGCAACATGGCCAAATATGGCCTTTGCATCATAAAACCCCAAAATCAACCATATATAGTTAAGAAATTTATATTCAAATTGGACACTTTTAGAAAACACATTTTTTAAACAAAGGTATTTTATTGTTCTTTTCATTTCAAATTCTAGCAATAGGAAATAGGATTTCTGGAATATGAAATGTCGGTAGGTGGAGTGTAAACAATGTCAGACACATGACTTAATGTCTGTGGCCACCAAAGTATTATACTTTGCTGTTATGCCTGACAGTTGGAAATTTGCTTCCAGTTGTGCAAAATATGTGTGCACATTACTAGGACAAAAGGAACTTTTGCAGCAATTTTGTTGATTTCTGCTTCCAGAATTCGTCTTAGATTTGCCAGAATTTTCTTATAGTGCCACACAAACTTCCGCTTAAAGACAAATTCTGGAACCAGTAATCAATAAAATTACTGCAAAAGTTCCTTTTGTCCTAGTAATGTGCACATGTATTTTGCAAAACTGGAAGCAAATTTCCAACTGTCGGGCATAACAGAAAAGTATAATACTTTGATGGCCACACAGACATTAAGCCATGCGTCTGACATTGTTTATGCTCCCCCTACCAACGTTTCCTATTACACTTTGAAAGCATGATTGCTGATAGAATTTGAAATGAAAAAGATAACAATACCATATCTTTGTTTAAAAAATGCCAATATTATTGACTGACATATGACTGATGAGAGACCCATGTTATTGTTTTAGATCAATCACTGATTCTAAAATTCCAACTGCCTAATGATGCATGTGTCACTTTTGAAGTGCCGAATTCATATCCAGAAAAAATACCTTTGATCTCGTTATCGTCTTCGAAACTCATAAAAGCTGAAAAAACTGCAATAGAAGAAAATATTAGAAGCTATGCTGCAGAATTAATTGGATCCCCCATGATTATGGATTTAGTTATACGACTGCAAGAAGTTTTAGAGGCACATCATAACAAAACTGAGGCATCTGATGTCTTAACTACATCTGTTCAAGAAGGTATGTTTGAAGCATGTTCATTTAAAAAAATTAATTTCGGACAGAAATATTGTATTGCTGGTTTCTCTTTATTGTTTAATATCACCTCATCTAAAAAGTCTTTATGATAGTATCAGAAGGTCAAGGTTATCTTTACGAGTTGAAGCTATATTTAAACAACTTAATACCTGTAAGAAGTTTTTGTGATTTTTTAAAAATATGCAGTCAGATCAATGTATCATTTTTTGAAAAATGGTAATTGGTTGGTTACCTTTGCTTTGTTTATACTGCAGACATTGAATTTTAAAACAAGTTCTATTGCTATTGCATGTGCCACTAAGTGGAATTTTCAAGAAAAAATGTATTTGCTTCAAAAAAAAGTCATGAATATCTTATCAAATTAATTGGTCACCCTTCCCTAAAAGATGGTGAAATTAAAAAAATGTCGCATGTCTAGTGCAAGAGTACCACAAATAAAAAAATATTGGTGGGAAATCTTTGAGTGCTAGAGTATTTGATGGTAGATTTGTTGTTACAGGAAACAAACTTAAGGGGCATTCCTTACCCCCATAAAATCCTCAAAATCGACTTTTGTAGTAGTCATCTTTTGTAGTTTTGTTATATACCAGGGATGTGATGATAGGGGGGAGGGAGAAATGTATTGCATAGATGGATATACATGTAATTCAAGTTGTTCCATACTATGTTGTAGAAATAAAAATCTCAAAAAGCAGTTAAAAATTATTTTCCAGACACTTAAATGATGTTGACTTTTTCTATAAAAGAAAAGTGAATATTCTGTTACTTTTCAATCTACTGTTAACCAATTCAACCCAAGTAAGGTAGGGTTATTCTGCTTGCAAAATATAAATATAGTTAATCTATACTGGTTACTATAAATTAAGGAAAAATCACGACAATTAAAAATCTAATTGGTAGAATTTTAAGAAATTTGGTGTAAACATTGAATTAAATTATGTTATACACTAAAAGTAATAATACAAAATTCTATGATTTACGAACTTGTCTCCAAAAGTAGGATACCTGAGTTGAATGTGGAAGTAGCTCCAATATGGAGTGTGGTCATTTCTAACAGATGCAGGACCAAAAGAGTTTCCCAAAATTATCATACAATGATTAAAAATGTTTTTAAAACTAATTAAACCATTATTTACCTTCATTACAGTTACATAAAAAACATCAAATTCAAAATCCAGAAATACATTTTAAAACAGATTAAAAAAAAGCTTCAAAGGAAAAGTATTGAATGTGTCTGTTTTTTCACAACAAAATAGATTCTTGGAATATAACGGACACAAATTTAAAAAGCAAACAATTAAAAAAATACCAATGTTGCCATATTAGCTACCAGTCCTATTTTAAAACGTTTTGTTCTGTGTAGTTTTATTCTCTTTATGGTCTGTCTTAAATATTCAGAATTTTTTTATATTTCGTAAAGAAAAAATAAGCCTTGAAATAAACTATTAGAATTTAAATTCTGTAAAAATGGTTTAGGAAAATAATTGAAGTAATTGCAATGCTCAATATACATTCCAGCTACTCCAAAACTACCAAATTATGGTTGATTTAAGTATAGTTACTCAGATGTTTTAGTATGAAACTTGCCTAAATATGTAAGCAAGAAATTTCAAATAATGCATTCACTAAACTAAAATGTGATGCATCAAATATAAAACATTAAATTAAAATATATTGAACAAATCTTATGTGATACTTGCACAAACACAAAATCGAACATAGAACGGGAAGACGGACAGACTTATGCAACCAAGTTCAGTCACTAAATGAATGTAAGTACTCACAGTATGCAAAGTTTCATGAAAATGTATTCAATCGTTTGGACGTAGTATGGGCACACATACAGACAGGAACCAAATGCACAAGAGATGGATTTTGCATCGCAAGGGTCCAAAACAGATAAAAAACTTCAAATGGCTCGAAAAAATGTACAAACACTTCATTCTTTTTTATATAGATTAAAAAAAGGAGGGCAATATGAACTAACTAGTGGTATATTTGACATTTTTGTGAAACTAATGCATCAATGTCTGATTCTATGGAAGTAGTTCAGTTGAATACAACTTTTTTCACTAGTTTACTATATCGAGGAAGCCAGATTCTTTCAGAGTGTGAAGGTATTTTAATGTACTATTTTTATTAATTTCAGCAATTTTAGATAGTTCAAGTTATCTTTGCAGATTCATATTTGGCTGTCATTCTCATAGACCATATTAGACAGAGAAACAAATATTTGAAAGCACTTTGCTCATGGGCATCGGATTTAGATGTATATGGTTCTCTTCTATTTTGTCAAAAGTGGATTTTTTTGCTTCTTCAAGGGAGAAAACGACAAGTAAAGGTAAATTATTTATGCAAATCCATTTCTTATAAATGTTTTTTAATAAAGCATTTTTATTTATTTATGGATTCATTTGGGAGTATGAAAGACATTCAAAATGAGATTCTCCACATTTCTATTCAGACTACCATTGAGAATTCTCTTAAGGCGGCAAAAACAAAAGCAAAGTTTTTCAAAAATTTCAGACCATACTCAAGCTAATTATCTGTTGAAACAATTACAAAAGCTATTCAACATTTCAAGTATTCCCCCCAAAATTTGTACTTTAAAAATGAATTGTTTCACTAAAGCAATAGAAAAGGGAAAAAATCAATTGAGTTTTTTTCCTAGACTTAATTATCTTTAAGTTTAACGTTTAGCTGATTGGCCTATTGGGCATTGTTGCAGACGAATTAAAAATTAATCAGTATCACTTCGATTATTTCCATATTTGCATTTATCATTATTTACCTAAATATCAGGTTTTTGCTAATTACTTGAAGTTTGCTTTTGTACTATTTTTCTAGGAATTTATTGTTCGTCATAAAACAACATGTATTGATGTTGATTCTTCTGGGAAGTCATGTAAAGAAAAAATGTCCAAGATTTTATTTGAAGGAGACAGACTGAAAAGGTATTCAAATTTTCTGCATTTGGATTTAAAAAAATATCGTTTTAATTCCCATAATTTTTGTTTTAACATTTTACTTGTGGATAAAACTCAAGAATTGAAGTACTTTATAAATAAGATTTGGTTCAATTCCTTAAGGTTTTCATAATTTTGTTTATGTAAGAATATTTTTCGAAATATTTGCATGAAAGTAATCATTAAAAGCATGTGTAATCCTTAACACAAGTTTACACTTAACCCAAGTTAAAGTATCCACATATTTTTGAGATATTAAGTATGTTAAAATCAGTTGAGCTCAAATCAAAGATGTCAATTGATTTAGTTAAGTGATAAGCATATCTTTAGTTGTAAAAGAAAAACTCAATTTTAATAAAATAATTCCTACTTCAGTTTGTTTAGCATATTAACTAAAAACAGATTTAATAAAATACATTAAATTACCATTTAATTAATTGTTTTGGTTTTTGCTTTCAATTTGAAATAAGGACTTTCAAGAAACTCAAACTTTGCTATTTTTGAGGAATTGAAGACCTGATTCTTTATTTTCCTGATATCTATTTTTTATTTATGGATATCAAATGATTTCAGTTTTTCAACATTTTCAATCAAAGAATTGGAAACTATCAGTGATTTGGAATCTCATTTAAAAGGTATGAGCTTAGAAACAATGTATCATGATATTTTAAAACCTTTGTTTAAATGTTAATTGCAATCCTTAAGATACGAAATAAATTAAAACCGAAACAAACATTTGTCTTAGATTAAATGTATTTTTACAAACTTTGTTTTATGTTTAAACTTGGGCATCCATTTTATTTATAATTCAATCTTATATATTGAAAACACAACCCACACAAACATATTTAATATTGCCAGAATTCATCAAATAGGACTACAGATATAGGATTATATTAAGATTATGTGCCAGTAAAATTAAGACTCATGTCTTATAGTATATTAAAATTAGTGTAAACATCTGTAACAAAATCAGTTAGCAATTAATTATATTGAGTTTAAAAAACAGTTCAAAATAAACCAAGCTATATTCCATTGCAATAAAGTTACTTCTGTTAACAAACACCCATAGCATACTACTAAATTATTACTTATATTTAATGCTCTTCAAATTAGTCCATATTTATGCAAAAATTGCTAAATTCATGAAACAGATATACTGTCATTGCTTTATGGCAAAAATGCGAATTGGATAGACAGGCAGACTAATTAAGAGACGTGCTCATAAAATCGATTTGTTTGCATAATTGAACATTAGAAGTTGATGTGTGCATGTGAATATAAAAAATCGTTATCTATGTTTTTACGAGTATACATATTTTATTACAACATGTATTCTACAAATTAAGTCACATTTGCTTTAGGGCAGCTGAGTACTAAATTTTCTTAAATCTCATTGCTTCCATCTTCTGCTTCAAACCTTAACAGGTAGGTAGGTAGGTAGGTATTTTAATTAACATTGCACTGAAGCAACACAATGGGTTATTGGCGATGGTCCAGGTTCAAACCCAAAGGGAAAGATCCGAGAATACCACCACGTAATTTTAAATCACGGTCTCAAACCTTAACAGGACTGTCTTAAAAGGTAAATGCTTGGGAATGAGTTGGAATATCCAGATTAAATTCATCTGCTGCATGATTTGTCTGTCAAATGTGCAGCTTTCTGTGAGCACAGATGGTACAATTTCATCATCTATTTGAAATTCAAGATCAGCTTGTTATTGTAAATTATCTTTCATGGATAATACTATTTACTTCTGCTTCAGCATTTTAATTATAGGAAAGTAAAATATTTAATGAATTTGTTCAGAACACGCCACTCAAATGTGCAGCATGCGAATAACTGCAAGTCAAATTTGGAAATACCTCTACAAGTGTATTGGAGCATCTTCAATCACCACTGGTTAGTTGGGTTTTATGGCACAAGAGCCATATTTGGCCAAGCTGTGCCAAACATGGTCAAATAATTAGACACACACAAGGAAAGCATCTCTTTCTGAAAGATTTTTCTGTTACATAACCATATTGCATAGCATCCACAAATTAGGAAAACTTAAGGTCGGTATTTAATTACTATTTCACTGGAGCAATACAACGGGCTATTGGCAACAGTCCTGGATCAACCCCATAAGGGAGAGATCGGAGAACACCGTAATTTTGAATCACGGTCAGATGACAAGGCAAGGTCACACCTGAGCTGGCACCCCACTCTGCAAACTTACACAAGCAAAGGAAACTGAAACACTAAGGGAGGAAATGAACCTGTGCCTGCAGCAACTCTGCAGGTTGCTAGTTCAGTGGGCATACCCACTGAGCCATGATGGCCTCTACAGCTGTTTGGATAACTGGTTGTTCACTTCACCAACGTTCTACTGTATTGATTTCCATAAACCTTTGCAAGTTGATAGGTTAAAATAATGTGCAGGAAATGACATTTTCTAGTGAATTATCAGACAAAACTTGGTTCAATACTTTTATTTTAAAATCCGTGGCACTTATAAATAAAGCAACAATACTTAAAAAACTCAAAATACTAAAAACATCTGAATAAGTATATATACAGTGCACCAAAATGCTATGGCCAAACATAAGCTACAGCGTAACAACATGAAACATAAAATTTATTGACTCATGTCATGCACATTTCATTAATGCGCGTTTCTCACTTGTCAAATACAAGTACATAACAGATCATTAAATAAGTACACAAACTCACTATTTTCTCCACTATTTAATAGCTTTTCAACTTAAGTCTATCACGTAATAAGTAGGCTAATAGTTTTCGACTAAGTCTCATTTGTCATTGGGTACTAACGATATTCAAAACTAGTTTTGAAAATCTCAACCTGCTTAAAAAAAAACGATTCATACGGAATAAAATTATTGAATATGTATAAAAGACATTTCATTAATTTTGGAATTGTGAGCAATTATTCAAATGAAATAATTTATATTTTAATGAAGATTGTAATGTTCTTAGTTATTTCTTTGCTATAAGGTTATAAATATATTTTACATTTTCTTTCTAATGTAAATTGAATACACAAAAAATGTTGGTGTCAGTAACATCTTTCAAATACAACTTCCCATATTTTGATGAAACTAAAAAAATTAGTAAGTACTTCACAACAAACAAGAAACATTACTCAGTCTTAAACAAAATGACTAGCCTATGCAAATAAACTAACTTTCAAGATGCATTTTTCTCCTGCTACATTTTAAAAATGCCTCAATAACATTTTTAATGAAAATGATCACGAATATGCGAAAATTAGAGAAATAGAGACAAGTGTCAAGATCTCTGAAACAGGTTGATGGGCTGTTATTTTGATAGCAGTTTAAATAAGTTATTGTAAAATAATAGCAATTGTTATAAAAATAATTGCCTATAACCGTTTTTGAGATGGCACAGTGAAACAATTTCCATCAAATTAAATTTTTAATTCAAAGATTGAACTTTCTAAAAAATTGACAAAAATAAAAAGTAGCAGGAACTTTTCAAATTACTTAATATTTCCTACAAAGTAATTGTGTTAATTATAATTGTTATCATAATATATAGATTTGCCCATCTTTAAATCATATTGAAGTGAGTTATCAAAAGAAATGAGACCCATGTCTCACGAAATAGAAAATTCATGATCAAACTTTATGGTGCAATTTAAGACTGATAATATTAAGATTTCTTCAATAATGTATATTATAAAAAATAATTAACATAATCTAAAAAATACTATGCATTAAAAGCCATTCAATGTATAAAACACATGAATCAATTTTTAAATTATATACATTTTGTAGTTCTTACAAATAAAAAATGAATATTTAGTTCAGTTTGCTTTAACAACTTCAATAATAAAAACAAGTTTAATTAGGAAAATAAACAGCAAATTAATTGTATTACAAACTGTAAACAATGTATAAAATAGAGCAATGGAACTTTCAAACATTAGGTTGGTTGTATTTTGGGATTTTATGGTGCAAGGCCATATTTGGCCATGCTGCACCAGACATACAATATCAAGTAATAGCCATACACACACAATGGAAGTTTTACTGACACAGAAGAGAAGTACACCCAGGGAGGAATGCACCCGACAGGAATCGAACCTGCGCCATATACAACTCGGAAAGTTGCTAGAGCAGTGGGCATACTCACTAAGCCACCTCAAACTTATTAGGAAACTAACTTTTATAGGACCATATGATTTGTCACTCCTTGGGTTTTCAGCCTTATTTAGAAACTTGTTTAAAAAAAGCAACATTTTTTTTGTCTAAGTACCAATTTATATGAAATAAAAAGTTCTGAGTTTTAAATAGATACTTGAAGAATGATTTTAAATACATTACTTCTAGGAAAAAAAACTAGAGTTGAAAGCTTAATCAACTGCAAATTTGAAGAATCAAAATTTGCAAGCCTTGTTAAGTATTAATATACCAGGCTTCTTTCAACCTAAAGCAGAAATTTAATCACTGCAAATATTTACTAAATTCATGCAGTTTTAAATAGAAATAGATGGAAATGTTTTTAAAGCTCATTCTTAATTTTTTCACAAAAAAATTATCAAAAATAGGAATGATTTAGCTAACTATACCATTACAAGTACTAGAGCAAACTGAGCATTACTATATTACAATTTTTAAAAATGTCTTTTTTTTCATCTCTCTTCATTTCCATTCACTTAAGGAAATCTAGTTTTTTCACACCCTGAACCAAAATATTTTAAATTAAATAATTCAGACAAAAACAAATCAGAATATTTACTTATAAGTTATTCTATTAAATGAATACTGGATTTAATTTGGTTCATTTAGCTAAATGGTTATTCTTACTAAATATAACATTAAATTTTATGAAATTAAGCTTTAACTGAAGTAATTTCTACTGTATGTAACTCACAGATAAACAAAATATTTGAAATCTTTATGATTGTATCATTTTAATTTTTTCTTCAAAAAATTTAAGCACCTAGTTTGAGGAAATGCTTTGAAATTCGGTATCTGTTAAAAAAGAAAGATGGTCCACAATAATTCCCATGTCTTTAAAATATACACACATATCCAAGTTATTTTTTCATGACGATGGTAATTAAAAATTTGCTTTTAGTACTTGTATGCTTAGTTAATTATGATTGACACATATTTATTCTTCATGACACATTATTCATATATTCAAAAATGACTTCAACTATTGGACCCATCTTAAATCATACAAAAATGAAGGCCTAGTAAATATGAGCATGAAAACTTTAAAATGCACAAGCTTTAACACACATCTAAAGGAATAGTAAGATCTTTCCAGCAAAAGGCAATTGATCACATACAATAACTGCAAAATTTTGCAGGGTGTCAGCTTTTTCTAATGAAAAACAGTACCGGAACAATTAATTTCATCCAGAAAATAGATACTACTCATCACAATATAAAATGTTCATAAAATCTTAGATATAAACACAACAATTGATTTCATTAAATAACAGTAGAAGACGTCTATGCACTGCAAACAGGCCACAACAAAACAAGGTTTTGACCATCTTTCTTGAATGCTGGATGGATTGTAATATTGGTTGACTCGACGGCAAGAGTTCGGCTTTTATTTCCAAGCATGCACTGTAGTTGGGGGTTCACAATCACCCTTAGATCTTTTCCTTGCAACCTATAAAGAACCAAATTAAGCAGGGTTACATTTACTAACACATTAAATGAGTTAAGTCAGCATAAAAGGTTGCGACAATTGGTGATGGATGCACGACATAAATGTGCTCATCTGCTAATTAAATGGTTTCAGAATTATAATGTTGCTTGGGTCTAGTTAATTTGATATAGAGGCAGTGGTCATTATTTCTTTCAGAGAAAAATGTAAGTATTTTTTTATGTAGAACTACATCTTTCTTATTATGGAGGAGTAACTTGGGTAGGTAGGTATTTCATTAACGTCACACTGGATCAACGGGGTATTGGAGACGGTCCAGGATCCATACTGAAGGGAAAGATCCGAAGACAACACCTCGTCATTTTGAACTACGGTCAGATGAATAAATCAAAACCTGAGCTGGCACCTCCAAAGATCCACACCATGCCAACATGAGACATTTGAGGCCACAGCAGATTTAATGTACACCAGCTAAATTCTATTAAAATAATCAGTGTACGAGTCTCAGTACCCATCACAAAGCAGTTTATGCTAATGTGGAACACAGTTGACCCATTTTTATTTCCTTCAGAATTTATTTTATGCAAATAAATTCTACAAGCTACATTTAATAAAAATGTGTTTTTGAGACAGGCAACTGGAAAGTGATGAATGAGAAAGATCCTTTCTCCCTCAGCAGTTAAAACTTAAGATCAGACATTAATTTCATCCAATCCTGTAGAATATTTATTTTTGCACATGGAGAAGTAGGCAAGTAGAATAAATTAGCTAAAATGTTTTATTTAATGCTTATGGATTAAAAAGAAATTGTTCTTACTGGAACCATTGCCGAACAACAATGCCAACAAGTTCTCCAACTCTCTCGTCATCGCGTCGAGACGTCAGTGCAGTTACCAAGTCATTGCCACCTCGCAAATGAAGGATGATCATTTGATCAGGGCCGGGCGTAACGCTAACACCAGTGAGCTAAAAATTCCACAACTAAGGTTTAAAATACATTCATGTACACATGAGAAAATAAGTTTTTAAAACAATTCATATTTAGTTAAATAATTAATGCATTTCGTTTTTATGATAAGAAAAAGGGAAAAAGATTCCTTTTGCTCCATTATAGTCAACTCATACATTACCAGCATCAATACTCGTATCTAAATCATTATTCCAACGAATGTTATCTGAGTCAGATAGGTAGGTACTTTAATTAACGTCCCACAGGAGCAACAGGCTATTGGCGATGATCCGGGATCACCCCGAAGGGAAACATTCAATTACAACACCACGTAATTTTAAACCAGTCAGACGACGAGGTCACACCTGAGCTAGCACCCTACTCTCCAAACTTCCACACCACACCATCGTGATATCTGAGCCAGAAAATACATTTGAAATGTCCCACTTCTTAACACTAAATTTACCTAAGTGGTCAAATGAAATATTTTAAAACTTTGACTTAAAATTACTTTTTAAAAATTTTATCACTTTTCCTCAGTTGACTTAATGAGTTCCTGAAATGTTTACAAAATTAATTTAGAGTAGTATACATTTTTCTTCACTTCTTCCTGCATCTGACATACATATGAATAGACCTATATTTAACATGAGAGGTTATTTGACCAGTTTAATATTGTATGTTTTTACAATATTGTCAACTCCAAAAAAATTCCATATACACTGCTGTGCAAAATAAGCAGATGGTTGGTGAGTTTTGGGGGTTTTATGGCACAAGGGCCATATTTGGCCATCCTACACAAGATGCACAATGAAAGTTTTCTGACAGAAGAGAGAAATACACCCAGGGAGGAATCGAACCTGCACCACCTACAACTCGAAGATTGCTAGCGCAGTGGGCATCATACCCACTGAGCCACGGCGGCCCCATTGCATCCTCATGATAACAGAACATCTCGACATTAGATGGAATAAATGCCTGGGTGGTGTAAAATGAAACGGATGAAAATATTTCAAGGAAAGAATTTTTATTTCAATTAAGGGAACTTGCTAGTGAATGTCGAGGACGTCAGGGGAAAGGGACTAATATGGCAGCAGCATTAGCACAAGCTCAAGCAAAGTTACTAATGTTCCAAATAAGATACTGCCATCAAAATAAAACCACTAAATTCCGCTCTTTGTGCAAGAAATGTTCCCAGAAAGTGTTTAGCAAAGCAATCTTACATCTGTAAAAATGCAGGAAATGAACTTAGATTTTGTTATCCATATGAATCTAGGTTTTTTTAACCATTCGTTTGTTGCTCATAAAAAGTGAAAGTACAGAATAAAAATAATTATCTTATGATTATTGAATATTTGTTATTTTGTTTATAATTGTTTAAAGATAATTTGGTTATAATTTCAAGCACTAATTCCACTATTATCTGCATCCAAATGTAAAATGAGTCATTTAACCTGTTCGGTAAAATGATTTACCTAACTTTTGTAAATACCTGTTTGGTAAATAGGTATTTACAAAAGTTAGGTAAATCTTGTATTAAAGGTTCTTAAAGCCTGAGGATCAGTGAATTTTCATCCAATCAATCAAGCCAATTTACCACAATTTGTCATCAAAAGATGAATTAAAATATAATCACACTGTATGTCAGTGGTACAGCAGATTAGCAATAAAATACTAAATGTACTGAATATGCTTCTGTTAACTGTAACGAAACTAAACGTTTTTGTCGAACAGTTTTCTCGTGGTTGGCATAATAACAATGCAACAATTCAATTGATCGACTTGAAATTTTGATAGCATGTCAAGTAAACATCTTTTTATTGTATAATAAACCAGAAAAGCGATGTTATTTGTATAGCAAAAAACTCGGTAGATTTTTTTTTAGCAAAATCAATAATTTGGCATTTGATAAGTCACCATTTCCTGAAATATTGAATTTTTGTGAATACCTGAAATGATAAATAGACTTTAAAAGTTTGAAATTATCTGATTGCATAGTTTTGTAAGTAAGATATCCTTCAAAGCGGTAATTTTAGCAAGGAAAAAAAGGACAATCCTCTTTAAAAAAGCATGGTTTGATTTGTTTAAAATGAGAATGCAATTTGAAGAAAATATTAGATCCAAAACAAACTTACACTACTGACAGTTTGTCATAATTGGCAAGAGAAGTTTGAAAACTCAGTTCAAAATAGTAAATAGAATGGTTAAATTTATGAAAGAAAAACTTACATCTGTTATTGGTATTGCAGAACGAAGAGGTTTGAACTTTTTGCAATCCAGTTTGTAAATGAACGAATCTGTAATAACTATAGCTCTTTCAGCACACTTATTGTGTTTGTTTACCTAAGGAAAAACGAAGAAAATGTGACTCATAAATTACAAGAGGCACACAAAACTACATACAATTTCGAGATTTTCCATGTCAGAGATAAAAGTCAATTGATATTAGACACTATTAAGATAAAACATACTAAAACTTAACTTTAGTTAGTGTGGATATCAACATTTTCATGCCTTTGAAAATTAGTTATAATTGCTAAGAATTGAGCTCTTTAGGAATATTAGGTTTATTATTGATAAGATTGCACAATTGCTTCTATTATTTAAAAAAATCACGGCACAACTATGTATGTATATGAACTGTCGCAAAGGAAAGTGAAAAATATAATTATATGCAAGTTATAAAAATTGGATTTCGCTGTTACTTTAAAGGATATTGATTTCAACATGCATGATCAATATTAAATTAACACATGGCATTCTTTGT
This sequence comes from Meta bourneti, assembly GCA_933210815.1. Taxonomy (NCBI): domain Eukaryota; kingdom Metazoa; phylum Arthropoda; class Arachnida; order Araneae; family Tetragnathidae; genus Meta; species Meta bourneti. Next base: position 106,227,107 of record OW119924.1, read on the forward strand.
AGAAGTTCTTATTTGTTAAGTCACTAAATTAAAAAAGTGCTAGCTCAGAATTTTACAAGTTTTAAAGAATGCAATTTTTAACAATTAAAAAATTTCACTTCGAAAATTCTAAAATTTTGTATTTATAAAACATGTGTATGATAGTGTACAGAATTGAATTTTAAGTTTGAAAGTACGAACAAAAAAAGGGAAAAAGTGGTAAATATTGTTTTATCATGTTTACATATCACAACTATAAAGAGTTTGTGCCTATCTACAAATCTATTTGTGTTGATCTGTCAAATCTACACAGTTTGACTAACCTACACCAAATATGGTACACTTATTTTTTAGGACCCTGCTGGAAACAGACTACATATCAACCTCTGTTCGATTTGTCTTGGGGTGTATAGAGGTAAAAAACAATTCAAAATCCTGATAGGAATAATATTGAATATTATTACAATTGTGGCTGAAACTGGTTGTTTTACCAGTATTACTGGAAAAGCGATTTTCTGTTACTTCACAAGCCGCTGAAAGGAATTTTCAAGAAACAAATGTATTTGCTTGTTTTGAAATAATTCATGAATATTGAGTTAATTTTATTTGTAATCCTTTCATAATGAGATGGTGAAATTCAGAAATAACACATACCTATAGGAAAATTGAATGCAAGTTTGTCATTTTTACAGGAAATGAACTTAAGGAACACTCATAATAACCTCCAAATTAAAAATCGACTCATGTAATAGTTAATTTGATATCACATTTTGTCTTATAGAACAGGAATACGATGCATGTGAAGTGGATTATATGGATGGATACAATTTGCATCGAAAGATGAGGAATTTATAAAAATGTCAAAACAGCATTAAAAAATTATTTTCCCATGCACTTAAATGATATTTGCATTTTTCTATGGAAGAGAAAAGTGGTTATTCTGATTGCTTTTTCAATCAACATTTAACTGATTCAAGTAAAGTCAGGTAATTCTGCTAATTATATATAAATTGATCGTGCAATTTACCTTTTTAATGTAGCTCGAAAAAAGGACTTTCTGGAAATGATCTTTTATCTTTAAGTTTCCCATAGATGATATAAAGTCCGAAGCATTATCATTCTCAGAGCTCTGCAAAAAGAAAACAAAATTGAGTAATCATTACAAGACATTTTTTTATAAAAGGTAAGTATTTTAATTAACGTCGCACTGGAGGAACACAACGGGCTATTGGCGATGGTCTGGGATCAACCCCAAAGGGAAAGATCCAAGAATAGCACCATGTAATTTTGACTCACAGTCAGATGGTGAGGTCACACCTGAGCAGGCACCCCACTCTCCAAACTTCCAATTGGGCGAGGCCTAATGCCAATGGAACTGAAATGACTTGATCGTGTATACTCAATTCACTGATGGAAGATATTTAGGCACTTCCTTCCTCTTGGAAGGATTAGTCTCAATCCTAATTCCGTTGTTGTGGTTTTAAGAAAACGCGAAGAGCCATAAGGTAGGTATTTAATTAACTTCAAACTGGAGCAACACAACGGGCTATAGATGACGGTCTGGGATTAATCCCTGAAGGAAAAGCACCGAGAACACAACTTAATTTTGAACCATGGTCAGATGATGAGGTCGCACCTGAGCTGGCATCCTACTCTTCAAACTTCCACACCACGTCAATGTGAGGACATTTGAGACCACGACAGATGTAACATGCTCCAGCCCCCTTTTTACATGACGGTCTTTGGTTGGATTCGAACTAGCAACCCTCCGGTTGCTAGTCCATTACTCTTCCAACCGGGCTATCACGGCCCTATTTTTATAAAAAATGGAAACAATGATGCGCTTTTAAAAATTTGGTAACATTATGCCCAATGTGTCCATGCGGTGGCCACATTAGGCACCTCAATAGGAGTAAGCCACATTACAATCCATGTTGGATTGCTGTATGCATGGACAAGGAATACTCCTAGCTGGACCAACTCGCACTTATTTGCTGAGAATACCAGTATTAGAGCTAATTTTTTTGGATCCTCCTGGTGGCAGTATAGACCTTCCAGATAATAAAATTTAAATTATATATTATTCCCACTAAATAGATTCTAACAAAAACTGCCATTACTATCGAAATTTTACACTTGGAGGTATTCTTCCACATAAGTATTAAAAACTTGTCTATAATAATCAATAGAAAATTTAGATTCAAGACTGTAAACAGGAAGTATAGAACCAAATTCAATATTTTCAGCGATTCGAGAAAAAATTGATATGCCGAACCTTAATACGAACTTAGGTTTTGTTTAAAGCATCGCAGACTCAAATGCCGAAACTGAGTTTTTTCACTGATGAGGACTGATCACAGAGAAATCAAAACAGCTTAGAATTAATTAAGTCGAAGCTAATGGTAACAATTAATTGACCATAGTTGTAAAGAGTTTTTGAAATTTGAAAAAGATAAAAAGAAATGCTTAGTTCTGCAACATCAGTGGACTGACAGGTTAGAACAAAGAAAAATATTTGTATTCTATATTGCGATACAATGCCAAATTAATTGTTTAATAATATCCATTTCATGAACATTGGAGTGATGCAGCATTGCTAAAAATGTGCACATTTGTTGTGACTAAATCTCCTTTAAATTTAAGGCCAAAAGTTGGTCACCCTACTCCAAGCATAATTGAAATATCGTTATTTAAACGGAAATAGTTGAGTACAGGAGAAAAAAAATGCGAGTTCAATAACGAAACAAGCATTCTCGTTTCAAAGAAGTGCAAGTATTCAAAGGAGGATCCCCTACTCTAATAACTTTTGGGTGATTAGCACCTTAACTGTCAAATTATTGAGGAACTAAAATTTTTATTGCAAAAGTTAAATGTTTATTATTGACAGAACACATGTAAAAACTGATAGTTTCCATTAGATACCTAATATAACACACCTTTTATGCAAATTTGAAACACTGCTACTCTGCGTGTCAGGCAATGCAGTTAAATGGTTAAATATAAGCACATAAGTGGACATGAATAGTTCCCCAGTACACTCTTGGTATCGTGAGGATCAGCCTGGGAAATCTCTTGCTCTCAATTGCGACAGACCTATTCAGATAGCGCTCTCCCACTTTTTCAGTGGCTATTTAAATAAAGTGTCTCACATTTTGTGTGATCGCAAGATTCATTCTGTTTGCCTTAAATGCCAGTCTGACCAGGCCTGCCAGCACACATTCTCGAGTGCCTGGGGTTGTTCCTAGACAACCTATTTCCTAAACCTCTTTTGGTGTATGACTTTGTGCTGGCGAATGGACTTGTGGATTTGGTCGAGCTGGAGCTAGACGTGGAGATTAGCGACAGCTTTTTGAGACAATATGTGATGTACAGGAAAACAAAAATCGGCTACTTACAGAAGCAAGGTAGTTTCCTTCCCACTTCCTGTGGTAACCCCAATCTTCACGGCGCCCTCTAAGGACCTCAGCAGCCGTAACTTTCATGTGAAGCTCTGGCCACTGTTCTCGGGGGATTTTTCGTAGTACCATGTAGGCACGCCACCTAAACACAACAGATTACTTAGTGAATATGTTTTCTTCAAGATTAAAAGCAAATACATGTCATAACAGAAATCAAAGTCACAAGTTGGCAGAAGTGGTGTAAGAGGAGGTGGCCATGGTAATCATTGGGGCTGGGTGAGAACGATCCGGAATCAATCCTGAAGGGAAAGATTCAAGGACAATACCTGGTAATTTTGAACCACGATTAGATGAGGTCAATACCTGAGCTGACACTCTACTCTCCAAACGAATACCACTTCAACATGACAATTGAGGCCATGACAATTTTAATGTACACCAGCACCCAAATCTTCAGTTGAATCAAATTTTGAATTAGCAATACTCCGGTTGTAGTATGTAGAGGGCTGTGTGTTTTGAAGGCTCTGAGCTCCTTATTCAGAGGGGCTTGTTGAAAGACAGAATAGTTCAAATTAGTTTGCTACGTGGTTAAGGATTTAGAGAAAGACTATTAGATTAGGGGACCTATTAAGTTTATTGGGAGAAAAGACTATAAAAGTTGCACAAGCATCTTTAAGTGTTCATAAAGCATCTTTAAGTGTTCGTCATAAGTGTTGTGGCGGAATGCATCAGTGATCAGAAAGGTAAGTATTTTAATTGATATTGCACTGGAGCAACACAATGGGCTATTAGCGAAGGTCCGGGATCGAACCGGAAAGGAAAGATCCGTGAACACCACATAATTTTGAACCACTGTCGGATGACGAGGTAACACCTGAGCTGGCACCCCACTGTCTAAACTTCCACACCATGCCAATGCGAGGACATTTGAGGTCACAATAGATTTAACATGCACCAGCCCTCCTTGCACATAATGGTCTTTGATTGGATTCGAACTTGCAACCCCCGGTTGCTATTCCGTTACTCATCCAACCTGGCTAATGCGGCACGTGATCAGAAAGGAAGAAAAAAACTAGAGCAAGCGTGTTTCAAGCCATAGTAAGCCCCTACTTGAAAGTAAATAAGGAGATTTTGAAGTAAATAAGGAGTATCAAACGCTCCCTCAGACAAAAAAATAGTTATTAAAAAATACAAAATATTGAAACATGGAAATCATTTGCAATATGTACCTTATGGGCAGCATATATAATGTTCATGTGGTGTGCATAATAATGCATATAAAATAAAATATTCCTATAACACTATGGGAATAAATTAAATACCTGTCATGTATTGTATGAAGTGTAGTAGAGAATTCTTTTTGTGCAATTGGTGGATCTGGCCATGTTATTTTTTTCCCATAATCTTTCATTGTTTTGGCATTCCTAAATGAACATGAAACAAAATTACACAATAATTTTTAATAATCACAACATCTACGGAAATTGTTACTTAGGTGAGAAAGGTTCCAAAACTAAATCAAAGTAAAAAATATTAATGTTCTGGCACAAATGTTAGAAAATTATTGTTGAACTGAACGAAGAATATGAAATAGGGCAAATACAAGTTCTAACAATTTATTAGATAAAACATTTGAATTACTCTAACTATTTATTTCACTCTACAAACAATAATATGCATCAATTTGATAAAACTCAATATGAAATGTCAGGGTATCAAAAAAATGTAATCAAGTTATAAATTATACAATGATAAATGAAATTAAAATGAATGAAGTAATGAAATTAAAAATATACATACAGATCAGAGGCCAGTTATTCGTTGCAATAAACGTCAAAAATAAAAAAAAGTGAAAATAAAATGGGTTTGAAATCAAACATTTGTTTTTAATCCTACCTGAAAGCATGTTGCACTTGATTAATATATTGCCTCAGCTTCTGGTGTCGATAAAATTTCATAATAGCCAACATTGCTAGCATTTTTCTGTATCTTAACCTTGCTATGGCACCTCTCCACATCTAAGAAAAATAGTTAGGTTTAGAATGAAACAGAAGAGATATAATATTACATCAAAAGTTCCATAAATGGGCAATAAAAAAACCAGTTAAGTATAAGGAACATACTTTCTGTAGGAACACTACAATCCCAGGTATTAATTCCAGTCTTGCATATTCTAGTTGGGATATTGTCTGGGGAGACTGAATGAATATTTTGGTTGTGCCGTATCGAACGTCATCCGAAAAACCCTGTTCGTCTACGAGAACTCGACATCCATCTTTTTCTGATCCACCTCGAAAGTTTGGCCAAGTATACTTTGATATCATTTTATACCTATTAAGAATGCGGAGAGCAAAAAATAAAGCTCACTTAAAATAATATATTTATTATTTCAAACCTATACTGTAAATATAAAAATTAAAGCTATTTAATTTGGGCTGATGGTCTTTTACCTTCATACAACATACATTCAGGATGGAGAAACCTATAATTACAAATTTGTACTTTCATAACATTGTAACATATGCCACCAAGTAAAGTTTAAAAACCTCAGACATAAACTTTTATATGCAAGGAAGGTATTTCAAAAATGTTTTTTTTTTGCATCTATTGTTTTAAAAAATGCTTGTAAATGTCTGTAGTGTATGCTCAACGAAAAGAAAATGTGTTTTCACTGACCAGGTGCAGAAATATTCTTTGATTTTTTTCATTCAGAATTAATTTTGCATTTTCAACTTTGTTTTATTTTTAAGTGTAAGTTGTGGCACCTTAAACGAGATACAGATTAAAAAGAATCGTGAATTAATATCTTCAGAACCTTACTCCGATGACTTTTATTTTATTTCGCCGTTTTCTGTGGTTGTAAATTTAATAAGGATTTATCAAAAATATTAAATTTAAAAAGTATATCCTTATTAAATTTACAACCACAGAAAATAGGAATAAAACGAAACAAAGTCAGCAGAAAAAAGTTGTGTTCCAAAGATATTAATTCATGATTTTTTCAAATCTTGCTCATGAGTCCACATCTAACAATTAAAAATTAAACAAAGTTTAAAAATGCAAAATTACTTTTCAGTGAAACAATCAGAAAATGATATTACTACACATGGTCAGTGAACATGAAGTTTTGCTTGCATTGGGCACCAACTACACATCTTTTAAAAGCATAATAGCAATACACGTTAAAAAACAATATGCAGTGTATAAAGTGCATTTGAAATAAAAATAATAATGCAAAGAACAAAATTTTAGTCATTCTATCACATAAACATATGAAGCTATTAAATAGATACTTTTAAGCACAAAACAAAATTTTAATAAATTGAACATGTTGCATACAAAGCATACAGCTTATACATGGTCTTTTAGATAAACTTATAATCTCCATACATTTAGCAGCCACATCAACACTATTGTGACACTTATCAATTATGACACATTCACATGCTTGTGAAGCGAACTGTTGAATCGTCAAAATGAAAATGCCAAGGGAGCATTCAAAACTCAACTTACCTTTCAGCATAATATAATATAGCACATGTTTTATCAATCACACATGAATGGTAACTTTTTAAGTATTTCACAGAATAATATTTGTTTTTTAAAAACTGAACTTTACCTTCTCAAAAAGCGATTGTAGGTTTGCCTATAAGCAAAGCCTGCTCGTCTCACTCTCACATTTTCTAGCAATCCGAGGTAGGAAACTTGGTGCTTTGCCATTGTGTCATCAAACAAAGCAGGGGACTTCTGTTCATTGGGTTTGATGCAGCGCACATAGTAAGGTTCCTACAGGTGAGGCAAAGAGAAAGACTATTCACTTAAAAGTATGTATCACAAAACAAACTATTATGATCAATTGAAATAATTATTTTAGGTATGGAAAAGTTAAGTATTTAATTAGCGTCGCACTGGAGCAACGCAACGGGTTATTGGCAACGATCCGGGATTAAACCCAAAGGGAAAGATCCCAGGACAACACGTAATTAATTTTAAACCACGGTCAGATGACGAGGTCACACCTGAGCTGGCACCCCACTTTCCAAACTTTCACACAATGCCAATGTGAGGACATTTGAGGCCGAAACAGATTTAACGTGCATCACCCCCCCCTTGTACATGATGGTCTTTGGTTGGATTTGAACTCGCAACCCTTCAGTTGCTAGTCCGCTACTCTTCCAACCAGAGGTATAAAAAAGGAACTTTTTACAATACGATTTTTGAAAAGAAAGACCCAATTAGAGTTAAGGCCTTAAACCAGGAACTTCAAAATTTTGGCTAAATTGTACAAGTTTCAAAATTGTAATAAAAAGTAGGTATTGGGTATTTTAATTAATTACTGGAACACAATGGGCTATTGTGCAATAAAAGAGTGAGAATAAATTTGTACCTTGGTAGAAAAAGGGCCAATCTCCATTTTGCATGTTTGATAACACCTGATTTAGTAACTTTTATTTTTAATACAGCATACAAAAATATTTTCCATTGTTTTGAAGAATGACAGGACAGTGACACTTCATTGCTATAAATTTCATTACCCTGAAATGATTTCTGAAGGTAACTCAAAACCATCAAATTTGGACATTGGCCCTTTTTCTACCAAAGTGAAGAAATGTGCCCAAGAATATTCTTGAAGAAAATAGTATTACATGGATAGAAATAAGTTGCGGAAATATAAGACAAGATTATGGTAAAGGGTATTAGTTTTAAAAAATTCAGAACACAGGCTTCATGCTAAATCAAAGATCTTGCAAATGAATTGAAACAAATACACATACATGTAATTTTCATTCAGAAACATGAAGCAAAAAGTGATGAGACCACAAACATAAAAAATATTCAACACTTACCTTTGTGCCCAAATTTTTCACCAAAGCAACCATGGAATTTTTAAATAATGTACCAGCTGTTAAAGGTCTTTTAGTAACCTATGCAAACAAAAAAATACAGGGGACATTGATCAAATAACCTGAATTCATGAGACAAGTAATTCTATAAAACATAAGGAAGATCTATATCAAAAATATATTTCTTGTATCAAAAAATAATTCTACATAAGCAATTGAATCTGATTAAGAGCTTCAATTTTACGAAATCTTTGAGATATTTTTATCTTTCCAAACATTCAACTTTATTGAAGACTACAAGAATAATCTCTTGTCTACTTGAATCAACGTAAAAAGTACTCACAAGAACGGATTTTCAAATTTTAAGTGAATATAATAAATGTATTTCCATAATACATGCACATGACTAATAACTACGCAAAGTAAATATGCAGAAATACAATTTAAGACCAAGTGAGTTAAAAAAGTATTTTAATTTCATACCCAAATTCTTCAAAATTAATTCTTTTACAATGGGTAAAATTTGATATATATTTTTCGATAAAATGCCAACTTGCATACAATAAGTTTCCCCAATAAATCAGTGAATAGATTGATCAAGAAACATTTATATTTTGTAACACCAACAGATAAAAATGTTAAAGATTTACCTGAGTAATATCTTTATCACCATCAGGCCACATAAGAGAAATTTGTGGGTCAACACTAAAGCAAAAGGAGGAGGATTACATTTCTTCAGGTCAACAGTATAACATTGAGCAGTCAAATATTTCAAAATACACCGCATCAATCAGTTTTAGTTTACTTCATAACCTTTAAGTGGTATTGTGAAAAATGAAATTCCAACTATGAACTTCAATTATTTGCCATTGTAAATCAGAATTTCAAAGTTAGCAGCATTTTTATAAAATAAATATAAATTGTTCATTTTCTTTTGGATTATTTTGAGACAGAACCTAAAATAAGTTTAACCCTACAAGCAATGTATAACTTCATACCATTAGAAAATCCTGAAAATTTTCAGACTAACCAGTTTCAGTTTTCTTAACCATTTAAGGGGTTTGGATTTTGTCTGACAGTCGCCAGCAACATCTAACATCCAATTGTCATAGTGTGGGAGATAGAACTGGCATAGCGATCCTTAAACTCAAGCATGTCTCATCCTTCTGTGAGGTACATCTACAGTGGATCCCTTCACACGTGGATCTCAGGGGAAACAAAGTAATTTATGATTTGGTGAAGAAGGGTATCGATGAACCATTGCCTGGTACCCACTCATTGATGTTTCGTGAGCTTTACTCTATTAGAAAAAATCTTGATAAGAAGGCATGGATCGTTCCCCCGGTACACTCTTGGTATCATGGGGAACAACCCAGAATTGCGACAGATATATTCAGACAGCACTCTTCCGCTTTTTCAGTTGCCATCTGAAATCTCACATTAGCTGCATTCGCAAGATTCATCCTGTTTGCCTTAAATCCAGTCTGACCAGGCCTCTCCAGCGCAGTCTCGAATGCCTGGGATTGTCCCGAGACGACCTGTTTTCCAAACCTCTTTTGGTGTTTGACTTTGTAGGGGTGAGTGGATATGTGGATTTGGTTTATCTGGAGCTAGATGTAGAGATTAGCAACACACATGTAAACATTCTGCAACCTCGTCTTCCCTGCATGACTTTTGGCCAGTTTTGATCTTCTTGACCAATAGAATCTTTCGTAAGATTTTTCAGTCAATAGACGTGGCTAATTAGTCATTATGCATGTTGTGTGGTAAAACCAAAACCATATTTACAAACCTCTAAGAAAAAAAATCCATAAGATTCGAATGACAAAAACCAACATGCAGTTATCAGAAATGGTTGGTCGGGCTTTGTGACACATATTTCACATTGTGACACATATGTGGTCATATTTGGCCAAACACTTCCAGAAATTAAAAACGCCTAAAACATTATTTAAAAAAATTGAAAGCACCAAATTAGCTACAATTGCACCAAATTGGATTTTTAGAAAGCAATCCAAAACAGAATATGCAACCCTGCACACTACTATTGTTTCTGCTTGGCAGAAGTTCAAACTTGGTGAAACCAATTTGGCAATATTTTAGGTATGGTATTTTTAATTAACGTCACACTGAAGCAACACAACAGGCTATTGGTGACGGCTCGGGATCAATCCCAAAGGGAAAGAAACGAAGACAAAACCATGTAATTTTGAAGCACTGTCAGATGATGAGGCAACACCTGAGCTGGAACCACACTCTTTAAACTTCTACACCATGCCAACTTGGGGAAAAAGATGAGAGAAAATTTATTTCATTAAATCAACATAGAAAATTATCTCATGCACCAATTTAGATATTGCGCAAATGGCGCAATTCTGTTTTTATAGCCATTTCTAGAAATCATTTGTGACCTGCAAGAAACACTTAAAACATTTCACACCTCTTCGAGGGAATTCCATCTAATCAGAATTGGTAACAGTCTGGGATTGGTAAAGGCTATTGGTAATGGTCAGGGATCGATCCCAAAGGGAAAGATCCAATAAAAACAACACGTAATTTTGAACCATGGTCCGATGACGAGGTTAACAGCTGAGCTGGCACCTGACTCTCCAAACTTTCACACCATGCCAATGTGAGGATATTTGAGGCCACAACAGATTTAACCTGCACCAGCCCCTTTCGTACATGATGGTCTTTGGTTGGATTCTATAGCAGATCCTCAACGTTAAAAAACTACCAGTCTTTTTTATCTGCTTCTTAATACTTGGAATTTGTTTCCTAGTTATTTTTTGGAGAGAGTAAAGTATAGCTAATTATATCAAAAATAATTTAATAGTATAAACTTACATATATGGCTCCCGACATGTCAAACGAAAAAGCATAGTTAGTCCACAAAAGTTTTTAATGTTCTATACTTGAACCGATCTCACGAGCGTCTGCTTTCGCCTCCCGAAGAAAGTATACACATCTCGAAGCGCAACAGATTTGTGCGCCTCGCCGGCGCCGAATAATATAAACAGTCCACTGGCAACGGTGTAGGATCAACTCCGAAAGGCTTCTCAGCAAAAAGTCTGGTCAGGTTGCGACATCCTCCCACCTTGAGTTCGTAACTTGGAAGAACTCAACCAATGGTCGCGTCTCACAAGCCGAGTCTTTGGATAGGTTTCACTACTCTCCCACTCCGAGTGATTGTCGATTTGGGTGACTTCTGATGTTCTTTGGCAGGAACAAGTTCATAGTCAATATTAGTGGCACCTGGGTTATCTTTATCTTTGGGAACTTTGCTCCTGAGGAAAGGACTTGATGTCTCATCTGATAATTCTAAGGAATAAAGACGTTGAACAGGGCGTATTATAGTTCCGGATTTGGTTTTCAGTTTCACAACTCTGACGATTCCATCTCTTCCAGGTAGGACTTGCACGACTCGCCCTATCGGCCATTGTAAACGCTTCAGATTGTCTGAACCAATGAGTACTATGTCGCCGACAGAGACAGATTTCGAGGTTTCCGAAGGTTTTCCGTTATATTTTAACTGTCCTAGATATTCCAGTCGAAACCGTTTTCGTAAATCTTCACGCACTTTTTGTACGTACCTGTATCTTTTGCGCATATAGGCGACATCTATACTATCGATATCCGGTACGCCACTTTCTATCGTTTCCTGTAGAAACATAGAAGGCGTCAAAGCAATCAAATCGTTTATATCTTCAGATAAGTAAGTTAAGGGTCTAGAGTTTATTAGGCTTTCGGTATCGCACAACACTGTGTTTAGTTCTTCGTAATTTAACAAAGCCTGCCCTAATATTCTGCGTAAAACTTGTTTGACCATGCCAATCAGTCTCTCCCACCATCCGCCCCACCATGGTGCAGATGGAGGAATGAATTTCCAAGTTATCTTCTTCATCATGGATTCAGACTTTATTTTAAGCCAGTCCACTTTACAAAGTTCGCTGTGAGCTTTAACGAAATTGCTGCCATTATCACAATAAATAATAGTGGATCGCCCTCTAAGAGCTATAAATCTTCTTAGTGACTGCAGGAAGGCTTCCGCTGTCAAGGATGTTATTAATTCCATGTGCACTGCGCGATATACTGCACAAGTGAACAGAACTATCCAGGATTTTGTCCCATCTTTCAAATACAGCAGTCCGGCGAGATCTACACCCAAGACTTCGAATATCGTAGCTTCTCTTACTCTATCTTCAGGTAAGGAAGAGGCTCTTGGTTCTGGATGGGTCACAGTGAATCGTTTGCATCGGACACATTTCAATATAACTTGTCTAATCGTTTTTCTGCTACGCAATATCCAATAATTTTCTCTGAGCTGGTTCAACAATATTTGGACTCCAGGATGTCCAAGTTCTTTATGCTTATTGTGTATAAGCATATGCACTATTCTATGTTTTGATGGTAAGATTATGGGTAATCTAAAGTTCTTTTTGTCTCTTCGGTTAAAAATGCGCGTTTTTACTCTCAATAACCCCTTTTCGTCGAGTACAGGATAAAGAGGCTTTATTTGTTGATCATTTACGCCAACAGGAAATGCTTTGCGTTGGATAATTTTTAACAAAACTAATTCTGCATGATTTATTTCTTTCAAAGTTAGATCCCCAAAGTAACGTGATGTTTTCAATTTTGCATTAGAGAAAAATCTATAAATACAAGCAATTACTCTAACAAGTTTGACATACGAAGATATTCTATGGAAGATTTCCTCTGTTTCTAGATTTACATGTGTGTTAGCTACAGCACCTTTTCTGATTTCTTGGATAATGTTTTCCTGATTATATTCCAATTTTGGTGTTGGCCATTCATCTTCATTTCTCTTTAACCATGCGGGTCCCTCCCACCATCTAACTGACAAAAGCTGTTTGGCAGTACAGCCTCTGGATGGAAGGTCAGCAGGATTATCGGTTCCTGATACATGTCTCCATGCATTCGGGTTTGTTAATTTCCTGATTTCTTGTATTCGGTTCAACACAAAAACAGTCCAGATTTCTTCCTTTTGGATCCAGGTCAAAACAGTGGTTGAATCAGTCCAAAAATATAATTCAACATTTTGCCATTGCAAACCTTCTAAAACTGAAGTGCAGAGTCTCGCTCCCACCGTTGCAGCTATCAACTCAAGACGTGGAATCGTGATTGATTTCACCGGAGCTACTCTGGACTTAGAAGCTAATAAATGAACTTCAACTCCATAAGAAGTCTGAATTCTCGCGAACACTGCAGCAGCATATGCATTACTACTGGCATCGCAGAAGGTGTGAATGCTACACAAATTTTTGTTATCTCTGTTAGTGTGTATCCATCGAGGTATAGAAATTTCTTTTAAAAGACTCAGATTTCTGAACCAACTTAGAAACTTTTCTTTCGTATTTTCATCAACTTCAGTATCCCAAGAAATTCCCATTTTCCATAAGCTTTGCAACAATAGCTTAGGAAGCAAGAGAACAGGGCTTACAAGACCAATCGGGTCATATACTCTGTGGGCTATAGACAAAATAGTCCTCTTAGTTACTTCCATCAATTTGAAGCTTTCCAACCATGTCAGGTTCACAGTTAAAAGATCTTTCTGGTAATCCCATAATAATCCCAATACCGGTGACTCAACACCTGTTTGTAAGTTATCCCCAGTACGTAACCAACCTCGGAGATTAAACTTTCCTTCATTCATTACTTTTTGAGATTCTTCAATAAACAGTGTCATTTCAAGTTCATCTTCAAAACTGGTAACAACGTTATCTACATAGAAAGAGTGAATAAGTTTATGCAACATATTTTTATCATAGTGAGAATTTTCTATATATTTCTGCAAATGAAATTCTATTACAGCTGCCAAAAGAAAAGGGCTACTTTTCACACCAAACACTACTCGGGTATGACGAAATATTTTTAGCTCCTTTTTATTCACATCCTTCCACCAAAAGAATCTAAGATAATCTCGATCATCGGGTTTTACACTAATTTGTAAAAATGCCTTTTCTATGTCTGCTATGGTACAAATGTCTGTATGCAAATTTACCCTCCCGAAATCTTAAAAGAATGGAAGGTATTAACTCTATTAAATTCGGACCACATTCTAAGCACTGATTTAGAGACGGAGAATGCTTTACTCTCGCAGAAGCGTTGAATACTGGTCTTATTGGTGTGGAACTATTTTCCTTTATAACTGGTCGGTGTGGCAAATAGTGTCCATCATCAATAACCTCACTTTGTTTGACTTCTTCGATTATACCTAAATCGAGCCAACTGTCGAAAACCTCCTCGTACAATGGAAGCAGGTTTTGTGAGCGAAGTTTCTGCGTTGTAGATTCTAAACGCTTCACGGCTAAATCCTTATTGGTGGGTAGCGGTAGGTGATCTTCAGACCAGGGCAAAACAATTTCATAGCGCCCTTCACTGTTCACGGACACAGAATGTTGAAATCGCATCTTTGTTTGTAAATATCTTTCCTCTCTGGCCTTTTGTGTGGCCGGATCAATTATTCCAATGATATCAAGATTCCAGAGTTCGGTAATAGCTACATCCTTAACTAACATATTTGTAACTACCATCATAGAATTGGTATCAGAAATTTGATATGGCATCTTTCCCATCAAGGTCCAACCTAAATATGTTCCTACAGCAACAAGTCCACACGGCAGATGAATAATGTTTCCATTAAAGAGTTTACCCGCAACATCAGCCCCGATTAATAGATCAATTTCTAACGATTCCTCTTGTTGAGAGATTAATTGATCAGTTACAGTAATATTATGATATTCAAGCTCCTCAGCGAATGGTTTTAATGTTGGAATGGGTACAGCCGAACAAATGGTTTGCTGGTCAAGGACCTCAAAGTTACAATTGTAATCACCTTTCAAACTGCTAATGAATACTCTGTATTTAAAATGTTTCTCGGGATGTTCTCTGCCCCCAAATAAATTATGAATAACACTTTCTTCTTTAATAAAATCATATTTCATTTCTTTCGCTACACGTTTACTCAAGTAAGATCGTTGACTCCCAGAGTCGACGAGTGCACGAACTATTTTCCCCTTATTTCCTGCACCTCGTAATCGTACATACAATGTTTGTAAAAGAACTGTACAACATGTGCGATTGCTTAAAACTGCATCATTGATCATATTTTGACTATCATTTTCACCAGTGTTCGTTTTCGATTTAGGTTCTTTAAATTTACATTCATTACACATTATAGCATAATGTCTACTCCTACACTTTTCACAATTAATCTTGCATCTGCAATCACGAGCTCTATGACCGATTTTTAGGCATAAAAAACAACAGCCCTTTTTTGCTAAGATTTTCCTTTTATCATCCCAACTCATTTTTAACGCGATTCTGCAAGCTTGTGAATCATGCGTTTTCTCACAAAATGAGCACAGTGTTTGTTTATTCCGACGAGTCTCAGCATTGTCAATAAGTCCGATTGCGGTTGGAAATTGTTTATCATTATTAGGAGATGTGGAATAGGAATATTTCCGTTTACGTTTTGCCTCTAAACCAAACCCCTCTTTCGCTATTGAAATTCGTTCTTCCCCTTCAACTTCTGATTTTAGAAAACTCATAAGAGCGGTCAGTTTATTTGGCATTGTCTTAGTTCCATTTGTTAAACTAATACTTCTTTCCCATACTCGAATCATGTCTTCTGGTAAACAGCTTTCAACTAAGGGATACAGCATAGAAGCATACTTATCGGAAGTTACACCTAATGTTTCAAGAGCACGGAGGTGTGCTTCAATTTTATCATACAATTTGGCGAGATGTGTAACTTTAGCTTGATGCAAAGAATTGTTCAAAATTAAGTTTAGCAATTCTCTCACATACACTTCTATGAGTAAATCTTCTCTTCCGAATCTAGCTTTTAGACATTCAACTGCTTGCTCATAATTCTCAGCAGATGCGGGAAAGGAATCTACAATATCTCTTGCACGCGATCCTTCTACAGTAGACTGGGACAAATATTGTAATTTATCCTCTGGAGCGATGTCCAAGTCTTCATGAATTTTCCGAAACTGACCCCAGAAACCAAGCCATTCCTTAACATCACCATTGAACTTCTTAAGCTCAATTTTAGGAAGTTGGAACTTTCGTTTCGAGACTGTTTCACTAAGCACGCTTTTATTATCGTCATTAGTGCTTTTAACATCGTCATTAATACTTTTCTTAACTTTAGTTTTAAGTCGTATATATCTTTCCTTATACTCTTCAAAAACTTCGTAAGCCTGATTAAAACTTTCTTGAGAACACTCATCTTTATCTGATAACAAAGCAATAATTTCTTTTTCTTTCGATTCAAGTTCTAACCATTTTTCGTTTAACTGAGACATTAAAATTTCAATTTCATCAATATCACGTTCCTCCTCTTCTAAACATTGATATAACGCATTAGCGATTCTAGTGAAACCACTTCTTAGAGGAGTACGCATTTTCTTTAAACTCTCCATCATAAAGTTAAAGCAAATGAATTAATTTCTTATCAATCACAAATTCACAATAACAAATTCCAAGTCATGTCGCGGACGCCATTTTATATAGCAGATCCTCAACGTTAAAAAACTACCAGTCTTTTTTATCTGCTTCTTAATACTTGGAATTTGTTTCCTAGTTATTTTTTGGAGAGAGTAAAGTATAGCTAATTATATCAAAAATAATTTAATAGTATAAACTTACATATATGGCTCCCGACATGTCAAACGATAAAGCATAGTTAGTCCACAAAAGTTTTTAATGTTCTATACTTGAACCGATCTCACGAGCGTCTGCTTTCGCCTCCCGAAGAAAGTATACACATCTCGAAGCGCAACAGATTTGTGCGCCTCGCCGGCGCCGAATAATATAAACAGTCCACTGGCAACGGTGTAGGATCAACTCCGAAAGGCTTCTCAGCAAAAAGTCTGGTCAGGTTGTGACAGATTCAAACTTGCAACCCTCTGGTTGCTAATTTGTTGCTCTTCCAACCGGGCTACCGCGGCCCGGCAATATTGTACACAAAAAAGGCACCATATATGCAAGACCAAGCAATTAAACATTTCCTCGAGTGTTTTGGAGGTGTACTTGAAGGTTTTCACAACAATCTAGGAACCACTGATTCTGATGTTTTCTCTTATGGTTGCAACAGTGTGGCATTGAAACACGGTTTGCCAATGGAAAATTTCCCCTTAAAGAAATATTAGGAAGATGCTTTTCCTGTGTGGATAAGTTCAGGAAAAGGTAGCTGGTATACGATTTCATTTCCTTTATGAATTGCCATGACATAGCACAAAATGCTGAATTTGGCGTTTGAAAATTTCTCGCATTTAAAAAGAAACATCTGCAAGATATTTTTTCTATCTAGAAGGCAGGAAAAGTTGCTTTCCAGAATTGGCAGGTATTCAATACCATGTAAATGAGTGGCTGTTTATTCATAAAATAAGGATCCCATTGGGAAAACTCTTAATTTTCAAAGGGTTAAAATAAATCAAAATTTAATTAATAAGGTACCTCCAAACTCACCTGCAAAACATCAGTCTTTTAAAATCTTGATACAAAGAGTCCATATTTTTCTCCATGAAACCTTCTATGGAATAAGTGACTCCTCCAGCATAATGTCTAATCCTAAAATCACGACTGTGGTCCAAGGTTTTATCAGTTGGAGCGATCTAAAAATAAGGAGATTAGAAGTGAAAGTTTAAACGTACCACAATATGCATATTATATTGACTCTACCAATAACATTTGTTCATGTACAATACAAGGAACACATTTATATTGGAGTCCCTTTTATGTTTCTCATTTATGCTTATCTTTTATAAGTTGAATTGAGTAAGTAGGTATTTAACTAATGCTGCACTGGAACACAACGGGCTATTGGTGATGGTTCGGGATCAAACCCGAAGGGTAAGATCTGAGACAACACCACTTAATTTTGAACCACAATCAGATGACGAGGTCACACCCGAGCTGGTGCCCCACTCTCCAAACTTCCACACCATGCCAACATGAGGACAATTGAGGCCACAGCAGATTTAATATGCACCAGACCCTTTGTACACAACGGTCTTTGGTTGGATTCGAACTCGCAACCCTCCGGTTGTAAATCCGTGACTCTTCCAACCAGGCTACCACGTGCCCCCTTTAGATTTGGGAATCATAAAAACTTTTATCACAAAATGCTGGTCCAGGGAACATGAGACAATTTAACATCTGACCCCGAAATTGAAAATAGAAAACTTAACGTTCTGCAGGCAACGACTTTAATGCTATCAGCATTGAATCAATTCAAGCAGACCATCCAGCATTGTTTCATTAAAGCAGGCTTCCCTTTTCCAGTAGTCCTCTTTTCTCGAAAAAAGTGATTCAGTAGATTTTAGCAACCAGAGCAGTTTGAATGGTGATTTTTCTTTGGGAGAGTACACAAATAGTGATGCTCAGCACCCATATCTGATGACCATTGATGAGTTAATTGCTTCTAAAATTGCAGAAAATGACAGCAGCAGTGAGGAGGACTACACAGAAGTTGTGATCCCTTCACCAACTTTCAGAACTGTTTCTTGTATGGATACTACATAATTATTTTTGGGACAAGAAACAGAACAAAGAACGCTTCAATTGAAAACATGTTATTTGAAACTCAAAGTAAGGCTGCAAGACAAACCACTATGACTGATTGTTTTCTAATCTCTTTTCAGAAAAATAGAAGCATTGACATGTAAAAGCATGTAAGTCACAAAAAAACAAATTTTAAAGGACAAGCAAAAAAGTTTGTGAGCCTGTTAAAAAGGAATTGTATTTGTATAAACTAAAAGAGCTGCAGAAACTAAACTATTTCTTCTAAGGACTTACTGGCTTTACCCTGACACTGGCATGGATTCTTACTATCTTATCAGCCAAAACACTAATTTTCGATTTTTTTTTTACTTACATGCTTTTCCATGTCAATGCCTCAATTTAACTTTTAATCAAGTATTTTTATTCCTGAGTTTATTGGTAAGTTGATATTTTTTCTCAGTAAAGTTAATATTTTATGTATGCTGACTTTATCTATACATATAAATCAGAGTTGGCATCTGTCTGTCTGTTCTCTATACTAATCTACACCGTTTGACCAATGTAACCAAATTTGGTACTTATTCTTTGGAACCCTGCGGGCAATGTAGGCTACATATTAACCCCAGTTCTATTTTTTCTTGGGTGTGCAGAGGAGTGTAACGTCTCGTCATACTGGACAGAACACTTGGTAGGGGTGTTCTCTCCCGGTCTGGCTGTGCAGATGACATCAAAGTTAACATCTACAGGAGTAGCCTATCAAGATGACCTTGGAGTTTTTTTAGAATCACAGATGGGTGCAGTTGTGTTGAAAATCGCTCAGTATCATATCGTTTATGTATACCATCTGTAAATTCTTAAACTGTAGCACTATTATTGGAATGTAAATTTTTATGATAATATAAAATTATTTTCAAAGAAAGTGGTATTTTTTATCATCGATTTGGACAGGGTGCTAAAGACAATACGAAATCCTCAGGAATAACAAAACGTATTTATAGATCAATGTCAAACCAATTCACATTAAATTTGTTACATTCATCCTGTAGAATTCTGCGGGACACATAGGTTATATATTAACCCCATTTGATTTGTCCTGGGTCTGCAGGGGGCTAAAAACAATTCAAAATTTCCATAGGAATAACATTGAGTAATATCACGATGAATTATAAACAATTCAACCTGAACAACGCCAGGTAATTCAGCTAGTAATGTTTATGAAGATCTTTCCAGTTTCGATTTTTAGCATGTTGCCATGTGGTGGCGAATGTTTTGTTTATACGTCTTTTTTACAAGGTCCCTTCAGAGAAATGATGCTTTGCTGTACTTTTACAAATGAACTTTTTTTAATGCTTATTTAAAACTAATTAAGTAGATACACAGCTGATTCATTTATGCAATTAGTTGTCAAATGCCAACCCCAAAGAAAAAACAATATAAGTAGGGTTTAGTGACAAATTCTGTTACCACAATTCCTTCCTGATCATGAGATTTTTCGACTTGACTTCAGGCATGGAAAAACAATCTTTTCTTGAAGAATTGAACTTTTCATTTAAGTATTGCAATTGCTTCCATTGATTGTGTTTTAACTATGATTCGATACTTTTCTCACAAAGGTGCACAACTTAGTTTTAAAATATTCAGAAAAACTTCCAAGTAACCAAATTTAGAATCCCATGTTTTGCTTGTGAATATGAGTTAAATCAAGAAAATCAGTATATTATAACTTTCCACCAAGGTTAACTTGCCTTGGGATCTTTACGATTATCATGAAATATTCCATCTAATTTTTCATATGTACAGAAGTAAAATAAATCCCTTTCAAAATATAAACTGGACATCAATGCGAATTTTGTTTCTTTTTATACTGATAAAACTCTTACCTTACGACTAGTATAATGCTTATGATTGGCAAGTTTATTATCCATAGCTTCAAGTAGCATCTATAAGGAAAAGTGCCTTTTGTCAATTAGTATATTCTTTATTTATACAATAGGCACAGGAACCTAAAAGGTCACACTGTGGAGCACAGTAGATTGGTAGATATGTAGTATATTCTTATTTGAAATATTAGTATAATGCAATAGATGAGAGATCTGAGCACATAATATGAATCTTAAAAATACATATTTACCGCAACTTCAAAACATATTTTATGATGGCAATTTAGTGAATAACATAAAATTACAATTGAACTAGATTCTTTAAAAATTAAATTTTCTGTTAAGTAAACCTGTTATGTTTTAGTATTTGCAATGCAATAAACATAATTACGATAGGAGCCCATCTTTAATAATCGTCCACAATTTTAAGTCGTGTATTGTGGAAAATGGCAAAAACCATTTAACGTTGTTCTCTTAAAAACCTTCCATTTATCAGTTTTGTCATAACTGGGCATGGCTCCCAACAAAAACATCTGTTCAAAACAGTTGCGAAAGACTTTGTAAACATGCAAAATAGTTACTGCAGTTAATGTATTATATTGGTTTGAATATTTGAAGAATAAATACAATGCTGTGAAGCTGCAATGCAGAATATTGTTTGTTGTTTTAAGGTCAAAGGCCTACTTTAAACTGGCTAAAGGAGATATATGTTCTGATTCACAATTTTGATCTTGTAGAGCCATGACGACTAATGCACTTCTAATAAACGGCTGGGCATTGCCAAATTAATATATATCCAATTAAACAGAAACTTTAAAACTAATTCATATATGAAAAACGCACCTCGTCGGTTATTTTCCCAACAGAAAGACAGGCCTCATCAGCTATTGCAAATATCCCTTTATGCGGCTCGTCAATCAGAGCACAAATGATGGCATTGTTGAAGTACTCTATGTTCTGCCAGGTGATTCCTTCTCTCCTGTATTCTTCCTGCTCTTGCTTCAGAACGAGCTCAATGAACAACTGCTGCAGCTTCTCATTGCAGTAATTGATGCAGAACTGCTCAAAACTGGAAGATTTGGAAACAGTGATGACTTTGTTTTGTATTAAAAACTATCATGAATTCACGCAACCAACACGATATTAGGATATAAACCAAGCAGAAGATACTACAATATGTCCTTTATCCTGATATAGATTTTACAATGTAAACCAGCGATTTTCAACCTGTTCCATCACATAGACTAATTTCTAACATTTTGCGGCACACCAAAAATATGCCATATTTTTGTCAATCTGACAAAATAAAATGTATAAATTTTGGTTGATTTACTAAGAGGGAGAGAAAGCAATTACCAGTCCTTTTTTTAAGTGGCTTTAAATAAATCTTTTTGGAATCATTTATTCATGATATATACTTTCTAATAAAAATATACTTAAATTATTTATATAATACACTTGTCAAAAGTTCAAAGCTAAACCATTGAAATGGATAAATCTCACAATTTAAACCGTTTCACCATCCATAAGGAACAGTTGCGAATTGCTGATGTACACCAATGTTAAATGGTTACTAATCCATTGAATGCAAGTTTTCCCCAATGCTACTGTTTTATTCTGCACCAGTTTATAATTAAATAACCATACCAGTTAGTTAAAAGAATTCAAGAAAACTTTTGATCAAGAGAAGATGTGAAGGAAGTTATACATCTGGTTAGAAATACAGAGAAAGAAAGCTGAAAGTGGCAGTGCAGAATATTTCTAATGCTCAGAAGATTAACAATAGCTTAGAGAAATATGTTTGAGTGATTAGTCAACCAGTCATTAAAACCCTTTACTAAGTCACTTCCCATCACACAATCGGCTATAAACATAACATTAATTCAACAAATCGATTCCTTTGAGATCTAAAATTACCACTCTGGAAAAAATGTCCAGTCCTCCACCATATTCGTTAATATTTAATGAATCTGAAATTAATCCATCAGTTCCCAGTAATAAGATCACTAAAGGTCTTTCTTGGCTTCTTATTGAAAATGAATAAGATTTGACTGGAGATGAGATATTGTGCTAAATATATAAAAGGAAAACAGTACCAAAATTTAGCTTTTGAAAGCTTTAAAACAGTTAAAAAGCTTTAAAACAGCCTATTCCTATTACAATAGGAATAGGCTTTGCATACCTGCCAACAACAAACATCATAAAAATCTTCTGGAGTTTTACGACGTAAAAAGCAACATTTAACTATCAAAAAAGAAAATTGCCAAATACTTCTTAAAATAAAAAATAATTAAAAGCACCAAATCAGCAATAACTGTGCCCAATTAGGCTTTATGAAAGCAATTCAAAACAGTAAAAGCAACCCTGCTTTCTACTACTGTTATGTTTAGAACTCTGCGTAACTAATTTGGCGATATTTCACACAAAATGAGCAAATCAACTTTCAACTTTTTTGTGAGTGCTTTAAAGGTATATTCTTGAAAATAAAATGCCAAAGATTTTCACGACAATCAAACAACCACTGATTCCAATGTTTCTATTCCAAAGCTTTGTGCCAAAGCATTGAAACTGGAGTCACTTCTTGGTAGGTATGGCTTTGAATAATTTAGATTGACAATGAAGTATTCATCAAATCTTATATTTATATGAATAGGGATGGTTAGATAAGAGCTCATAATAAATGGGAACATACCTCAGATTAAAAATGGTTAAATAGTTTAGAAGAGCAAAATAGTCAAAGACTGCATGACATACAATATTTAGGAAAGTGATTATGGAAACTTTCACCATCCCATCAGACTACCATTCATTCAACCACAGATAATTTTGACTCATATTACTCATAAAAATTATTAGCATGAATGCGCACATTTAAAAATAAATAGACAATATGAACTGAATTTTTCTATTTTAATAAAAAAACAAAACATAACAAATCCCAACAGGTCATGCATTTTTTAGAAGTAAAGGAGTATTACCTATTGCATTCAAAAATTTCAAATCCATAAATGTCTAAAACTCCCATCACAGTATTATTCTTCTTCAACCCATGTCCGTTTGTGTTCACTTCGATTGCTTCATTGATACGATTGACAATAAAACAAAACAGTCTTTCATAGATTGCCTGAAAGAAATTAGTTGTTTTCATTGTTATTTTCATGCACAGGGTGTCTTTTTATGTAAAGGCACTATTTTGCTTTGGAATAAGTTTTAAATATGAAACATTTTTAATTATATTTTTTTACAAACTGTTTAAATTAACAGTTGGCATTTTGGAGTGGAGGCATTATTGAACCATTGTTTCGGAATGCTAATGAAGATGCAATTAACGTCGATTACGAAAAATATTGCGCTGTTACAAATTCTCTTCCTGCCTGAAACTGATCAACGTAAGATTTATAGCACACATGGTTTCAATGTGATTCAACCATACAAATTCTAAAGGACGCATTTCCTGGTTGAATAATGCCAATCTAATCATGTTGATTGACCTTCTAGCTTCCTTGATTTGACCACACTGGATGTTTTCTATGGAGCCACTTAATGGAACTAGTCTACACTAATAATTCAGCAGCTTAAGCAAAACATTTGTGAAAACATTTAATTCATCCCAGAGCGTAGTGGTTGGTTGATTTGAGTATTATGGTGCAATATCCAGAAAAGGATAAGCTGCACCAAACACAAGATAATAAAATGATAAAATAGAACAATCAGACCAACATCAAAGCATAAAAGTGAAATAAAAAGATAAAATTTTAATTGAGAAGTGTGTAAAACCTTATTTTTAAAAATGATTACTAAGATGGGGTGTCCCCAGCTTAGATAAAACTTTATAAAATTCAATTTAAAATCTTATCAATTATAGATGTGTTAAAAATCTTGAATGATGAAGGAAGATAAAAAGGGATGGATGAGCCAGCAAATCCAATTAAATTGGTGATGAGGTATTAAAATATTGATGATAAAGATATTTAAAATGTGAACAAGAACTTAAAATATGGCATATGGTTAATGGGTGTTGGTAAGGATGGCACGATGGACCGGTTACATTCGTAAACAAACGTCTATGCGTGAACCTGGAATGGCCGATGCGAAGACGTGTAATAAGAACATCAAGCCGTCTAGATGGCAATGACGGCAGGAGTGAAATGGATGGAAATATACACTGCTGGCCACCCAAATTGCAACACCAAGAAAGACAAGAGATATCACAACAAAATTTATTTTGTAGATAACATGTTGACCAAGTATCAAATGATTAAATTTATAGACTTCTGTGAAGTGTGGTTCCTGCCAAAATCAGTAGCCAGAGTAGCCGCCATTGTTGGAGATCACCGCTGCCACACGCCTCGGCATTGATTCAAAGAGACTTTGGATGTGTTCTTGGGGTACAGCAGACCAAGCAGCTTCCACACGTTGCCAAAGTTGATCTGGTGTGGCAGCTGGGGATGTATTCTGGGTCAATCGTTGAGCAACCATGGACCACATGTTTTCTATCGGCGAAAGATCCGGAGAGCGAGCTGGCCAGGGAAGCAATTCAATCTGGCGATTGACGAAGAACCCTTGGACAATGCGTGCCACGAGTGGTCGCGCATTATCCTGTTGAAATATGGCTGTGGGCAAGCCCTGAAGGTAAGGAAGGACAACTGGCTCCAACACCTCGGAGATGTAGCGCTGGCTGTTTAAAGTACCGGCAATGCGTACTAGAGGAGTGATATCCAATACCGCCCCATACCATAATACCTGGTGCAGGACCAGTGTGGCGGTGCATAACGCAGCTGTTCAGCATCCTCTCTCCACGGTGTCTCCAGACTCGAATCCGACCATCGTGGTGTTGCAGACAGAAGCGTGACTCGTCAGTAAAGACAATTTCATTCCATTCTGCCGTCCACATCCTTCTTTCATCGCACCATTGGCGGCGGAAACGTCTGTGGTTCTGCGTCAAGGGTAGACGAAGCAATGGACGTCTTGCGGACAGACCACTCTGCTGTAAACGGCGTCGAATGGTACGCGCAGACACTGGATGATGCGGTACAGACTGAATGTGCTGTGCTATGGTTCGTGATGTGGCTGAGCGATCCGTCACTGCCATACGCACAATATGCCTGTCATCACGTGAAGTGGTGCACTGAGGTGGATGCGATCGAACACGTCGGTCCGTCGTACCCTCCTGCATCCAACGATCACATATCCGCATTACAGTTGTTTGGTTTCGTCCAACACGACAACCGATTTCCCTGAAAGATAATCCACAATCTCGGTAGGTCACTATCCTTCCTCTGTCGAACTCGGATACTTGATCAAAAGATGATCGCTGTTTTCTACGAGGCATAATTGATCGTTTTTTTGAAAAAACCACAAGAAAAACACAATTGCCGTACTTGAAATCGTCGAAATCAAGCCTTAAATAGCGGTTTGAAGTGGCGCCACAGGCGCGCGTGATGTGCGTCTGTGCTGAAATTCTAATCATTTGCATATCTCACCTCCACTAATGCATGTTGTAAATTTCATATTATTTGCATGCTTCCTTCAGGGTGTTGCATTTACGGTGGCCAGCAGTGTATTAAACAGTTTATTACTTGTCTCCTGAGCATAACGGAAAATGTGGTCGAAAAAGCCTGAATTTACAGCATCACCAGAAGTGATCATTTGGCTGATTTCTAAATACAGACACAATACCATAAATAATATCATTAATTGAGCAAATATGCAAAATAAATCAATGGAAAATGTTTTATTTACAAGCTATTTCAAAATGAAATGGAGCCCTTACATACAAAAAACTATTTACAATGATACATATCACTTCAAGTCTACCTAAATTTCTAATCGATGCTTCCACATGAAGCAAACAGCCTTCCTTAAACATTTTCAATCATTTTTTCAAAGGAGAATGGATATCAATATTACATAAAACTAAAATGCAACATTTAAAGTTTTGGAATATATTTAAAACCATGAGGAGATAAAAACTATGAACCATTAAAAGATAAAAACTATTCATTACACTGTAAAAAAAGAAAATTATAATTGTTTGGTTGTCTTGACAAGGCATCTCGTCATTAGCAAAACTAATCAGATTTTGATGGATGAGATCTTGTCATTAGAAGAAAACTGACCAGATCTTGATCTCGTCATCATCAAAGAATGGGCAACATCTTGATGACGAGATATCTCGTCATTAGTAAAATCTTGATGGATGCTATCTCTTTAAAACTACTTGGAGGGTTAAGAGAACTTTTTACTCTTACCTTGGCGAAAGCATCCCGTCCATAAACTGCTTCTGACACAGTATGGACCTTTTCCATGACTTCCCCTCTAGCAGCTATGACTCGCTGACACAAAGCCTTTTCAAGGTGCTCCGCTGGAACTCCCAAGCACTGAGATACTGAGGCGAGGGATTCTTCATCTTTTACAAAAGTACAATCATTTTCACTCTCAAACTCAATGTTACCCTGAAAGTTTTGAACTCTTAAACACATGGCAACTTTCCAGCACTCAAACTGAATAAAAATACTGTTAAAAGTATAGATGCATTAAATAACTTACAATCTAAGTTTAAATCAATCAACGGAAATAATAGAAACTATTCTAAATTAAAACAAATTGATATAAGTTATGGAAACGTGAATAAGAATTTCTTGTAGATTGAGTAGATTTAAAAAAATTGTTATTTTAAGAAATTATTTTGGTCGGTTATGAAATAGAACATGGGACAGCAGAGTAATTGCAAGCGTGTTGTGAACCATCGGGAATGGTTGATTGGGCCATATTTGACCAAGCTGCGCTAAACACAAGGCAGACAGCGTCAAGTAAAACGAACGGGAAAGAAAATCAAGTATAAGCTTTATTAGAAATCCCTGGGATATTAAAATTAAAAGCAGCAAGTGTGGTGAAAGCAGACTCTGCAAAGGTAGAGCAATAAACGGAAGTTTCTGGATAATATAAATTAATTGGGTTGGTTTAGCGGTTTATGGTATGAGGGCCATATTTGGTCAAACTGCACCAAATATAAAACATCAAGTAAAAAATATTGAGAAAGGGAAAAAAGTAGGAATTGAAGAAAAGAGTAGTGGGATGAAAGCAGGAAAGGATCGCTTGGGTATCCTTGGGAGCATGACCCCTTTGTTTACAAAAGACAGTAAAAACCCCATAGGAAAACAAAAGATCACTCGGGTACCTCGGGCCCATGAAGCTCGCACACACCTAATGAAGATGTGACCCTAAGGGCGTAAATTAATTGGAAAATGAAGTTTTTGGAATGGCACAGATGGTCATCGTATTGCAAATTCACAACTATTTAAAGCAACCCTACTCATAATCTGATCATCAAAAAAGTGACAAGTCTCCTCTCCAGGTGGAATAGGTAGGTATTTAATGAACGTCACACTGGAGTAATACAACGGGCTATTGCGACGGTCCGGGATCAAACACGAAAGGAAAAATCCGAGAACACCATGTAATTTTGAACCACGGTCAGATGACGAGGTCACACCTAAGCTGGCACCCCACTCTCAAAACTTCACATTGCATTATGTGAGGACATTTGAGGCCACGACAGATTTAACATGCACCAGCCCCCTTTGTACATGAGTGTTTGGTGGGATTTGAACTCGCAACCCTCTGGTTGCTAATCCATTATTCTTCCAACAGGGCTACCATGACACCCCAGGTGGAATAGGAATCAACTCTGGGACTATGCAATCCCGACAGTGCTTTGTGTGTGAATCAACCAAATGTGGTTTTTACACCACAGTTGGTTGATTCACACACAAAGCATTAAGTCCAATGCTCCAAATCCAGAGCATTGGACTTAATGATCCAGATTTGGAGCATCTATTAATCCAAATTGGACTTAATGCTCCAAGTCATTGGAGCATTAAGTCCAATGCTGCAAAGAAGCACCAAGTGACAATTATCCATACTTACTAATTGTAATATTGCAGCTAGTATCCTCCATAATGTTTCCGATTGTTGTAGATGGAATCCTAAAACTTTCAACGCATTACAAACTGCTTTGTGGTCTGTTTTGTCATTTATGGAATCAACCTGCATTTATAAAAACAAAACATTATTAACTTGCCAGACAAAAATTACACAAGATAAGAAATTTGAATTAATTTTTTTACTGATTGATAAAAAATAACTTGATGTTCCAGACGAAATCAGGCACTGGACAAATTAAGCTTAAATTTTCTTTACTCATAAATGAGCTATTTCTTGACTTAGAAAGTGAATCAACACTGAAAATAGAAATTGTGAAAATAGAAAGGCCAATTTTCAAAGGATTTGCTGATTTTTCAATTCAATCATGACCACACAATCAAAATATCTATAACTGTTTAAAATAAAAGATCTTCAATCCAGACAACCCTGAAATTTCTTAGATTTTTTTTGTAGGTAAGTATTTCTAAATTATTTCATTAAACAAACCAGTAAATTAAGAAATATATGCACTTTTACACGAGCCCCTCAATATATCAAGATTTTGAGGGTACAAGGAAAAGGTGCAGTATATCAGGAAGAAAATTATACATTCTATCACATATTTTGTATTTTAAATTGTGTAAAAGTACTACACTTTTAATAATAGCTGGTTGAAGCAGGTGACTTTTAAACTCCCTATTTCAACGAAATGGATTATTTCTCCTGCAATTCACAAACTTAAAATTCATAGGGGACAAGTAGGTTGACCATATTTCCGTAGTGAATTTAAGGGAGATTTAGTTAATAATTCCGTAGTGAATTTAAGAGAGATTTAGTATATAATTTTGCACATTTTTAGCGCTGCTCAGTGCATCACTAGTGCAAGTCACTTTATAGAACAAAAATTTACAAATTTGTATGTTTCTTAATCCTAACCAATATGCAATTGTACCAATACTGCAGAACCAAGTAAATTTCAAAAACTCTTTACAACTAGTCAATTGCTACCATTATCTGACTTAATTAAGCTGGTTTGATTGCTCTAATCAGTCTATTGCTTATCAGTGAAAAACATCTTTCAGTACAAGCATTTGAGTCTTAAAATATAGCTTAAGGTGTATGTATACACTAGAAATCACGAAAATTGGCAATATTAATATTTTTATTAATTCAAAATATTTTCCAACTCCTTAGCTTTTAAACAATACTAAGATCTTATAAATATTCGAAATAGTTTTCTAGTTACAAGGATTTTGATTAGGTACTGTCACCATATACAAACATGTTTCCAAAATTATAAACTCACTTTCTGAACTGCGTTTTTGCAATATGAAGCTTTGTTCAAATAGTGATAACTCAACAATGAATTGATCTATTATAATTATTTTGGCATCATTATAATCTATATAATACAGTGGATGTTTTGGCCCTCAAAGTTATTAGTTAAGAAATGAATTCTTAGTTGATTTTTAAATGTTTAAATTCCTGAAAAAATCTTGATATTTTAGACTTCTTTCATGAAAAAAATAGTAAAAAGAACCTATTCCCTCTAGCAACTTGATGGAGGGTCAAAACATGAAGAATAATATTAGGAATGATTTCCAACAGGAATTGTCTTACTGAACACATTAGAATTTAAGATATCACTGTTCAAAAAACATGCCAATTAGCTAATTATATCTAAATTAGATAATTATATCTAAATTAGATAATTATATCTAGATTAGATAATTAATGAGTAGCTTAATCAGAATTCTCACTAAAACGAGTTTAAGCACAAACCAATAACCGATTGTGAAAAAACTGGAATTTTAAAGTCAAAATTTAAAAAAATTTTCTAGTGTATATACACGCCTTAAAATCTTATTAAAGTTTGGGACATTAATTTGCTTCTTAAATCATTTAAAATATTGAATCAATATTGTTCTACCATTCCTATTTACAATCCAGAAATAGATATTATGCTATCGATTAGTACATGCTAGAATTTTATAGATTATTAGAGGTAATTTTACAATATTTTATGAATGGCTACTACTGAGTCTTAACTGTCAATAATGTTAGTTTATATCGGAATACATTACACGAGAAAAAATAATTTAAATTTTGCGATCGCGATTATTTTTGAAATACAGGAGAAGTGGAAGGTCAATATTGGGAGATGGGAGGATAAAAAAGAGCTCTAATAAGGGTAGGTATTTTAATTAACATAGCACTGGAGAGCACAACACAACAGGCTATTGGCGTCAGTCCGGGATCAATCCCAAAGGGAAAGATCCAAGAACACCATGTAATTTTGAACTGTCAGATGACGAGGCAACACCTGAGCTGGCACCCCACTCACCAAACTTCTACACCACGCCAATGTGAGGCCATGACAGATTTAACGTGTACCAGCCCCTTCGAACACGATGTCTTTGGTTGGATTCGTATTCGCAACCCTCCGGTTGCTAATCCATTACTCTTCCAACTGGACTACCGCTGCCCTCTCTAATAAGGGAGTTCCCAGGGAAATATTAGAGTTGGCCATTTTCGGGTTAAGTAAAAATAAACAATAGATTGAGGAGTGATGTAACGAGGGGTTATAGTAATTTCAAATCCCTGATTTTAAAGCAACAGGTGATTATAAGAATGAAAAAAAAATTTCTTACTTTTGGGCATCCACCTTGCCTTGTGTAATGGTATAATGATGCGTCTCTTTTTATTCCGTACTTGGATAACAAAGCTTCGGGCGTTCCAAACAAGAGTTGGTAAAAGGAATGAAAATTCCTCTCCCCCTTTTGTTGGGCAACTACACGAGACTGAGGAAAATGTAACATCAATTAAATGTAAAAAATCAGAGAATGTAATAAGCTACACTCAAATAACATGTTTCTATTTTTGAATTCAGAATACAGAGTGAGTTATCAATACCAAATTCACTCCAATTAAAATTAATATATGCACATCAATTTATTAAAAAAAAATGGAAATTGTGGTTGTTGAAATCACATAGTTTTTGAGAATTAATAAGACTCAAGCTTCAGAAGAACCAGGAAAATAGATGTTAGAGAACATTTCAAAGAAAAAAAAATTCTCTGAACAAGAACATTCTACCAACATTGAAATTTGTACAGTACTTGAGCATTTTGTATTTGAAATCTCATTTTTTCAGAAAATCACAATTTACTCATTGCAGAAATATATATGAAATTTGTTTTATGTATTATTCACAATATATATAAGTCCTGTTTTATAGATATTACTTATAATTTGCTAGTTTCTATTGGAAAAAACATGCAAATTTTTTTTCTATTTTATCACCATAAAAAAGATACCTGCAATTTATATCATTAAACTCAAGAAAAAGTTAACATACAATGCAAAAAATATTACATTAATTTATCATACACATTTTTTATCTTCAGATCATTTCGTTATTTCACTTTTTTACACAACATTTTTTTATAAACTAGATATTACTAATATTACATGAAACTAATGTGAAATGATGTTTTGATGTTTATTCTTTAGGAATTTTTAACCCATGACCCATTTTGCAAACATTAGTATTCTTTGGCTAATGAAGCTGTGAGAAGCATTGAATTTACTTAAGATATTCCCTCTAATCCCTTACCAGTTAATTACTATCCACCAATCAGGTGTTAATGTAGTTTGTCCACAATGCCATGTTTTTCACCATTAGTCTTAAGTATTGTTTAAAAGAGATTAGTATTAAAGCAACTAAACTATTCTTTTTCTTTATTTTTAATGCTAGTCTTAAAAGTACTACATTTTTAACCTTATGATTTTTTCATTTATGTATTTATTCATTGATTAAAAACTATATTGCATAGAATATTTTTATGCCTTAGAGGAGAACCCCAATTCTTGATTATTCTCTTCTCGGAGAATATTCTTCAAAAGATTATTACTGAGGTATTACAGATTACATCTCTAAGGAAAATCAAATATCAGATGAAAACAAAAAATTTTTTTATAAAACCATGTCTAGCATATCACATGTATTACCTCAAGAACTCAGAATGTTAAATAGTTTCTTTAAACTGGTTATTTCTTAATTTTTTTAATGGAAATTCAAAAAGAAATCAGCATTTCTAAAGCAAAATAACTGCAAATGGATTAAATGAAAAGGAATTAATGTCTCAGATGTAGAAAATCTTATTAAGGAAGGTAATAATTGCATTTACCATAAAAGCAGCCTATACTTTTACTATTAGTGGGTGGGATTAAAAATTGATTTGAGTAGATTTTTTTAATAACTAAGTATACATGCAACTTAACTGAATTGTTATAAATTAAAATAAATGACTGGCTACAATATTCAATACAGAAAAGATAAATCTGTCGAACCAATTAAATGCAAAACCATGAGGTAGACATGATCAAACAATTGACTACAAAGTGTTATGTAAAATATTTAAAACAAACAGATCTTTTCATAGCATCTGCATTCATAATTGCTCATATCTACTTATGGCAAAGTGTCTTTACTCAACTTCGTCTTATTTCAATTCAGTTTTTTTGAATAGCATCCGTATTCACATAAATAGATATCATATCTCTAAAATTATACAAAAACAAACAGCATTTCATTTACTTTCACTGGTGCCAATTCTTATTTCTAATAAAACGCATGGCAAAAATCACACCTCAGTCATGTTACTGCAATTAGATTCTGAACGGCTCCTCCAATTTCATAACATTCCCTTGCTTAAAGGCAAGACAGTATTTTTGACACTTAACCTATTTTCACTCATACTTTCTTTTCAGCACTGATTTCTAACATCCAGATTTCTCATTACTTTTTGTCATCAAACTGCTGAAGAATTTCATTAGAGCAACGAGCTCTTCCTAGTAGTTTTAGCCATATTATGAAGCTCCATAGGTCAAAATCAAACATATAAGCTAAGCGGCAAAATTGGCGAATGAATCCAGTAATGATCGATTTTATATTTTTTTCCACGCCCGACCACAACACTTACAAACCAGGATTAAACCTGCGACCTACAGGGTGGCAGACAAGTGCTACGACCACTATACCAGTTAGGCGGCTACTTATTTGATTTATGTTGTTTATATCCATTGTTGCCATTCGACACTAAACAAATAACGCCAATTTCTGTGCACGTTTGTTACTGAAGTATTCATACAGATATCTTACACAATCCTTAAGTGATGTACTCTAAAGTTAAAGCTAAGTATTGAGAGAACAGTTAAACATTCATAAATATATGCTAATCTTCAATCATCTGAGATAAACACTAGAAATTCCAAAGTACACATTATTCAAGCATTTTAATAGTATTCATTTATTAATAAGCAAAATTATAAAATTTTATAATTTTGACTTTATAATGTTACATAAGAGAATGTTAGACTCAAGCAATTAAATTTTGACAGATGATTCTTACAGAAAAAGAAAATTAGAACACATATCCTGTATGTAAAATTAAATCTTGCTTGCATGTGTCATTCAATCATGCAGACACCAATCAAGACATTGCTTTGAGTTTTTGCAAGTCATTTGGTAATGGCCATTTAACATATGTAGGCAATCAAACATTTTGAATTTCATCACTTGCCAATTGTTTTTATTATTTTCTCCTTGTAACACTTAGTTGAGCAAATCTGCTAAAAACAATAAGATACACAGTTAGATAACATATTTTGCATATTATGTTCAACTTCTTTCCAAAATTTATATGTGCTATTTGTGGCATGTACTAAATGTAAATTTTAAAAAATTAAATTTCATAAATTTTTCACTCTCTAGCACATTGGTAGCACTGAAACCGATTTTAAAATAGTTTTACTACAGCAAACTGTAGGCAGGTTTGATTCCAGCATATCTACTGAATTGGTTAATGTACAGGACATTCATATCTCAAGTCATTCCACAAATTAATTCATCCCAAGTAAGTTGATGATCAATTTTACATATAAATACATCAAAAATAAAGTGTCTTCACCTTCTCCAATAAGTAGTTGCTAATATGTCCTCCATAGGGATCGCCTTTAAAATCAAAGTTTATGTCCATATATTTTCCAAATCTACTTGAGTTGTCATTCCTGTTAGTTTTAGCATTTCCAAAAGCTTCCAAAACACAATTCGATTGTAAAAGTATATTTTTGACCCTGCAAGGCAAGAAAAATAAGAATTAGTTAAGCCGAAAATTACAAATTAGACTGAGTGTAAATCTTACTGAAATAGTTTAAATTAGCCTGACCATACATACCGTTTTGAATGAGACAGTGCTGGTTTATTTTTATTTCTTTCAAATTTCCCATTCGTCCCTCATTTTAATACAAAACTCCAATTTTGTCCTATTTTTGATAAAAACTAAAACTATACTTTAATCAATCGTAATTTATTATTCATTACCTATGATCATATATCAATATCCCATGGATATCAGTAATTTGCACAACCCTGGAGATGCAATATTTTGATACTATGTACTGACATCTGAAGTGATTTATTTGGAGAAATTAAAAATACATATTGGCAACACTTGATCATCTCTGACAGTGTCTGTTCTGTTGTAGAGCGAGTTTTTGTTTTGCCAGTATAACTGGTGGCATTGTTATACAGTGCCAGTGGTTTAAATTTCATATATAGATATATTTTTACATGTCTCCATGATTGGTTGGCTGTTTTGGGGGTTTTATGGCACAAGGGCCATATTTGGCCATCTGTGCCAGACACAAGACATACAATATCGAGTAATAGATACACAATGAAAGTTTTACTGACACAGAAGAGAGAAATAATGCAGGATGAATGGTACAGGTTCAAATCCTGTTAGGAATCCACCTAACAGGAATCGAACCTGCACCACCTACAACTCAAAGGTTGCTAGCGCAGTGAGCATACCCACTGAACCACAATGGCCCCATGTCCCCATGCAAGGTCAAAGAGGTAAAAATGTAGTTTTAACGACAATCTCCAGAAAGAATCTATTGTTTTACTTTTTCATGCAAATAGAAAAATACACAACCCCAACCCATTTTCGCCACCCCAATGTCCAGCTTTTATCTCAAGGAAATATGGTCAGCCTAGTTTTGATCCACTCAAGAGTATGATTAATAGTAAAATGTCTTCCAAATTAAATGAACTATTACTAGGAGACAAAAAAATTAGGAACTCATAATTGTAGCTTGTTGAAACTTAGTAAACACACCTTTCGATTTCTTTCTGTCCAGTAGTGTTCGTTATGGCAGCTAAATACCTCATTATTATTTTGGAAGCTTCTGTCTTTCCAGCACCACTTTCACCTTCAAAAGAAAATCCATTACGTTAATACTGCCATTGTAAATTTTGAGATTCATACAATTCAAAATAAGAACATTGATTTTTTCATTTCGACCGGCTCTATCGAGTCAATCCAGGAAGGATTTACAGCTGACTACACATTAAAGTGTGGGCTTGAAGAAGTTAAAAATTATTCCAGAAACGCTTTCAAAAGAGATGCAGTACACTGAACTTTACATGGATATATACAATATAAAAAATAAACATAAAACAAATATATACAATATAATTAAAGAGAGCAGTATAAACAGGAAAAATAAAGTTTATACAGTGCATAGTAATATATACAGGTAGGTATCTTAATTAATGTCACACTGGAACAACACAACGGGCTATTGGTGAGAGTTCAGGATCAAACCCAAAGGGGAAGATCAGACCACATAATTTTGAACTATGGTCAGATGAGGTCACACTTGAGCTGGCACCCCACTCTCCAAACTTCCAAACCACGCCAACCTGAGGACATTCGAGCCCACGACAGATTTAAAGTGCACCAGCTCCTTTTGTCAACGATGGTCTTTGGTTGGATTCAAACTCACAACCTTTTTTTGTTAATCCGCTACTCTTCCAACCGGGCTACCGCGGCCCCATGAGAAATAGGAGCTGGGAGGATCCAAAAAATTAGTTGTAATACGGGACATATCAGGAAATACAGGAGTTGGACACTCTAGTGTTAGTTAAAGAGCATTGTAAAGCATTTGTTACATGAGTAATAAAAGTGAAGAGACGTGACCAAAAGAAAGCTTTTCTATTGAATTTTCAATTTAATATTATGCATATTCTTCTATATTGCTCGATGTAACCCTGCTCTGCAATCACAACATAATTATAAGTATTCATTAGTCAGATAGTGTCAACAATAAAATTACCTAGGTAAAACATCAAGTCACAAATTATACCATTACTTTTCAATAAAATGCACATAATTTTATGAAGTTTACCTGATATGACCACACATGTGTCAACAGCATTACGTTTCATAGACTTGTAAGCCGCATCAGCAATGGCAAATATGTGGGGAGGTCTCTCAAAGATTTCACGACCTTGATAATTATTTATATAATCTTGTCCATAAATGTTCATGGTTCGATAAGGATTTACAGAAACGCATACTTCTCCTATATAGGTATAAATATGTCCAGCATTGTACCTGAAAACAAAAATTAAAAGTGAAAAACATGACAAAAATGCAGATTAAAAAAAAGGTGACTCAACTTTTTACACGAATTTGGTATTAGGTAAACAAAAAATGACTGAAATTAAAATAATCTGACACAAAAATCTATAGGAAAGCAATACTTCAAAAGCAACCTACAATGTTGAGAAATAAGAAAGGAAAAGTTTATTATTTTGTCAATTAACATTTTGAAATAGTTCTCATTTAAAATAGTTAAGATAAAGTTTAATATTATTAATTGGTCAAGAATAAACTAAAGGGTAATTAAAGAATAAAAAGTGCAAAAACAGAAAACTCTACCAATTGGGGTATTAAACTACATAATTTAGAGCTAAATTTTAATGATTTTTTTTCATTTCATTGTAAATAAGATAATGCTAATATATATATTAATTGACTA
Organism: Meta bourneti; assembly: GCA_933210815.1. Taxonomy (NCBI): domain Eukaryota; kingdom Metazoa; phylum Arthropoda; class Arachnida; order Araneae; family Tetragnathidae; genus Meta; species Meta bourneti. Next base: position 106,264,559 of record OW119924.1, read on the forward strand.
GATTATTAATAAGATCTTCATACACAAACTAGATGTCTGAAACAACATATTTAACTTTAGCCAAATAATTTCTGAGTAATATTAAGAATAAATATTTTAATTGAGTCACTCTAAAATGAGTAGATTAGAGTTTAAACATTTTATAATCTAAATATGTATAAAATTTAAAGTTGCTTCAATAAAATCCCTTAAGATGTGTTTGAAGATCGCATTTCATCAATTTTACTGCGGATAAAAGAACCATAACAAAGTAAGCATATGATAACAGCCAATTTGTTCGTCTTCAAGCATGGTCAATTGATAATTCATGCTTTACGATTCTAATTTTACTTAAAAATAAAACTATTTCCTCCATTTAACCCATTGAGTATCTCGAGCTTCAATAAGCTTTCACGTCCTTCATAAATTAAAAACATTTTTTTAATTGACTACTTCAATAAGAGTCAATTAACTTCCGATTTTTGGCAAAATCAAAATTTGATACTTTATAGATGCACTTGTTTTTTGGAAACTACGTTTTCATGAAAAAAAAATACCAAACTCAATATGCATGCCAAAAGCATTTTAAAACTAGTGAAATATGAAAAATGTGAACAAATTTTTGTAAGAAATTCAAGTATTCCATTTAAATTTTCTTTCCAAAAGTATTTAAAAAATAGCTCTATTAAATATTTATATTGGAAATATTCAATTTCCATATTTTCTTTATATTTCAAAATAAAATGAGTTAAAGATAAACATGGATGGAGATCAAAAGAGCCCCAGAAAATGTGAAGTTTTGCACGTAATGTGCAGTCTGTTTTCAAAGTGAAAAGTTGTGAATCGCGCGTTTCCTTGTGTTTATAATCATATGTGTATAATCTATAAATGGGTCATTCCTCGTCAAACAGTCCACACACAACCCGACCTCATCCGATTTTCCAAATTTGGCATACAAAAATTCTGGAGAATTTAAGCTCCCTACTTACAATAGTTTTTTATTTATATTAATTTTAAATATGAAAAATTGAGCATTTTTTTTATTCTAGAAATATTGACTCGCCCGTATCTCTGGATCCAGTACGATCCGACTAAATTAGGGCTTATTTTGACCGTTGCCCCTGAATTGCAAAAGGTATAATCAATTTATTTTTAAATACAAGTTAAACTTTCGTTATTTATCTTTGATTCTTGAAAGTTTCAAGGTGGGACACGCATGAGTTGAAAGAAAGAAATATTTGGAAAAAATAGAACGGTGAAATCAGTACCAATAAACACCTGTATCGTTTGACCTAATTGTCCGATCGGGATCATATTGGACTTATTTTGCAGATAAAAGTGTGACCTTTCTAATGATAAAGATAGAAGTCACCACAGATAAGAAAATACCAGCAAACAATACGTCTAGATGTCACAAAATAGTGAATAGCCTTTGAACAAGGGAATGGAATGAAATTGGCAATATTTGTTCAGAAGCTGATTGTGGTAACAGGATTGAGGTGTGCTTTTTGCCAAGCATTTTACTACAAATAAGAATTTCCCCCAGTAAACAAATTGCGGACATTTATTTTTCGATAATTTTATTTAATTTAGAAGCATGAAATCCATTTATGTGAATATGGTAGGTATTTAATTAACGTCGCACTGAAGCAACACAAGGGCTATTGGCGACGGTCCGGGATAAACCCGAAGGGAAAGATCCAAATAACTTACTTCGGACGCAAATCGTATACATCGCACCACTATTGTACGACAAAATTACAAAAGGTGATACTAATTTTAATGAGACTACTACAAAAGTCGATTTTGAGGGGGTTGAGGGTAGGAATGTGTGCCCCTTCTTTCTTTTTCCGTAAATTGCGTGAATATGGATGGTATACTCCTTGTAAATGGAATGAAATAAGGTGAAAAGTGAGGAACGACACTGCCATTAATAGACACAAGTAATTAAGAAAGGCACGCGCAGATGCTATGTGCGGTCTGCTAGTAATTGTAAATACGAAACGAAAAAACTTATACATTTGTGCAAGTTAAACAAAGGTAGGTAGATAGGTATTTTAATTAACGTCGCACTGGAGCAACTCAATGGGATATTGGCGACGGTCAGGGATCAAACCCGAAGGAGAAGTCCGAGGACAACACCACGTAATTTTGAACCACGGTTAGATGATGAGGTCACACCTGAGCTGGCACCCCACTCTCCAAACTTCCGTACCATGCCAGCGTGAGGACATTTGAGGCCACGACAAATTTACTTTCACCAGCCCCCTTGTACACAACGGTCTTTCGTTGGATTCGAACTCGCAACAATCCGGTTGCTAATCCGTTACTCTTCCAACCGGGCTACCACAGCCATAAACAAAGGAAGAATACTTGTGATACTTATTATAAAGCCTAGCTATATTAATTGGTACCGGAGCCAGGAGATGTGAGTAGCTTAGCTAAGGAAGTTAAAGACCGAGTTAACCTCTTCAGTTCTAGGGAAACTCCGTCTCCAAAAAATTATTTTATCAGCTATTCAAGGTACTTTGAAACGCAGAAATGATTGGTTGAGTTTCATGGCCATATTTGGCTAGGCTATGCAAAACACAAGACAGAAAGTGTGAAGTAAATGGGCATATTATACACAAAACAAGTTTTATTGACACAGAAGAGAGAAATACAATCGGGATAAGCTTTCGGAATCGAACCTGCGCCGCCTTCAACTGGCAGGTTAGCGCGGTGGGCAAACCTTCTCAATCACGGCGATCCGGAAACTTAGAAATGGTTGTAATTGTTGCCTTTTGGAAAAAAAATTGATTTCTATGGGTTGGTTTTAATGGCGCAACGGCCATATTTGGCCAAGCTACACCAAGCACAAGACAAACATGAAGTAATGGATATCACAAAAGGAAAGTTTAACTGACAGACAGAAATACACAGTGAATCGAACCTGCGAGACGCCTACAACTTGCAGGTTACTAGCACAACTTGCAGGTTACTACCACAATAACTCAGTGGGCAAACCCACTGAGTCATTGTGGTCCCGGGTTTGTATGGGAGTTATGCCCCTAAAAGCATACGTTGGGGACATTTCCCCCATGGATCAGCAGCTGAATCGGAAGAGCAAGAATTAACCAATATACTTCAACCTCTTGAAAGTAAAAAAGCTATGATTTGGACGTACCCAAATCTTTGTTTCCTCTGGAGTATACAGAGGAAACGAAGGAAATAAATGGACAAACAGAAAAAATTTCAATCAAATGAATCTGTCCATCACGGACATGCCGCCGGTCGGGTCGATATCCAAATAAAATAGGTAACTCAAACGTATCGAAGGTAAGGGGAAATAACTGAAACACGCTCCAACCACGTAACTACAAACAGAAACTTCGGTATTTCCGAATAGGCGAACTACGACGGCCTGAGGTAGATGTGGCATGCATATTAAAGAGGCCGGCTACAAACGAGAGTGAAACTAAATAAAAAAAAGGCAAAAGAGGTCACGGGAATGATTGCGATACCCCCCTTCATTGATCGCACGCACATTTCTTGCGCTGATTGAAATCACACCTTGTTCGCGGTGCGTCAGAGCCGATGCTTCGCAATTCAGGAAGGTTAAAACAGCGGCGGAAGTGGGAAGGATTGAACACTTCAGCGGCTAAAACTATTTAGATACAGTAAAGAAAATTTGGGAGAGGTAATGAGCTACGGCAAAGCAAACATTTGTATTCGTTTTACGAAACATTGGGTTCTGGATGCCACCTTTCATCGCAACACTGCCGAGGTAGAAGCATCTCCAAATTCGGTCACTTAAGGTTAATGGCTGTTCCATGCTGCATTTAAGTTTCCGATGTCTGCAACACTCAATGAACGGTTGTTTGGGTGATTAATATCCTGCAGCGTTTGTTAAGAAGGCAGTACCTGCAAGTTCGTTTGGGTTTTATGGCGCAAGGTCCAAAAGTTAACAAGCAGCGCCAAACACGACACCTGCAAGTATAGTCTATAAGTTTAAAGTTTAACATCAACTCAGTTCCGAGAAGGCCCACTCCTGAAAAAATTATTTTATCGACTATATAAAGTACTTTTTTCCCCAAAATGGGTGCATTACCCAATTGGGGACAACCAAAGTTAGTCAGATGCAGCTGAATGGGGACAGCAAATATTAATAAATATTCCGAGAACTTTTTGAAGGTAACACGCTAATGTGTTAATGCTGCACTCCAATGGGAACCCCAGGTTGGTTGGTAGTTGAATTTAAGTCTCACTGGAGCAACAGGTCGGGATATTCCCTAAGGGATCAATCCCCAATTGGGATCAATCCCTAAGAAAATGATCCAAGGACAACACCTCATTTTGAACCACGGTCAGATGACGAGGTCAAACCTGAGCTGACCACCCCACTCTCCAAACTTCCATACCACGCCAAAGTGCGGACATTTGAGGCCACAACAGATTTAAAGAGCACCAGCCTCCTCCCACGTACACGAGGGTCTTTGGTTGGATTGGATTTTGGGGTTTTATGGCGCAAGGTCCAAAAGCGGACAAGCTGCGCCAAGGTTCTTGGTTGGATCGAGTTTCGAACTCACAACTCATCGGTTGCTAATCCGCGATTCTGGTCTACCGCGAACACCAGAAATGGTGACGTTAAAATGCTGTGTATATAAAGATCTGATGCCTCGTGGCGGTTAAAAACAGTTGGAGCACATTTAATCAACAGTTGGTTGCGTGTCATACAGTTCATCTAGTTTATTAAATATTAGATTCTTATACATGTAAATAATCGTCAACTCCAAAAGATCAAACTTGAAGATATTGTCTACTTAACTACCACGGTAGTGTTGTAAACCTAGCTGTTCCGGAAGAACAATGACTCAAGTGCAAAATATGGGTATTTCTAGTCACATACGTTACGCAACGCGAAGGATGAATCAATGCAACGTCTTAGCAAGTGATTCATGCATCTGATGAAACAAGGACAGAACTGTAGCCACACTCAGTCCCACTATAGAGCATTGCGTCATTGTTCAAATTTCAACTGTTTCTCATCGTCTTTTACAAAAACGACGCAAGTGTTAGTTATGACTCGAATGCGGGAAGGTTAGATCTTCGGCGCAAGAACGATGCAAATGCTGATTAGAACGATTGCATAAGTTGTGTGTTGAATTCGATTGGAACAACGACGTAGGTGTATATTGTGTCATTGTTAATATAAACTCTATGTTCACCTCTTGATGCAAGAAACTAAATGAATAAAAATAACAATACATGTGTTGCAAAAATAATATAAATAAATTTAATACGAAAGTGACTTTGTTGAATTTTTCGTTCAAAATTTTAAAAGACGCAATTACAAAATTGGGGGCAAATATTCAAAATACACTTGAATGAGTGACATCTTTTGAAAATAACATAAATATGCTGTTATTTTTTTAACTCCACTTTCATTACCATCAACAAAGTCTCGCATTTTGCAATGGATATTAATTATGAACGGCAGCAACACAACTGGCTATTGGCGACAGTCCGGGATCAAATCCGAAGGGAAAGAGCCGAGGACATCACGTAATTTTGAGCCACGGTCAGATGACGAGGTCACACCTGAACTGGCACCCCACTCTCCAAACTTCCAAACCACGTCAACGTGAAAACATTTGAGGCCACGACAGATTTAACGTGCACCAGCCCGCTTTGTACACGATCTTTCGTTCGGTTCCTGTTCTTCCGAGACAGTGATATATAGTTCAAAACTTTTATGCGCACGTAGCAATAAATTGGAAACCCCAAAAAATGACTACTTCAAAATCCTGTCTTCCTAACTAGCACGACAGAAGAGTTCCACAGTAAGAATCAAATGGCCAGACTTTATGATTAGGTAAAATAATATGTAACGTAATTAATATTTCATAGGGGTACTTATTTTCTCAGTTTTCAAGTATTGAAGAGGACTGAGTGGGCGTATATGCAAGCCCTGCAATTGATTGTTAAGCGGATCACCAGTTATGAACCTCTTTTGAAAAAAATAGCCCTTCTAATATTAAGTTTCAATAAAAATAATAAAATACATTTTCGCAATGGATCTCATCACATGTTGGCATTCCGGGCAATGAGAAAGCTGAATTGTTAGCAAAAGCTGGAGCAATTGAACAACCTGGCACAAGAGAAAGTACAGTCCTACTCTCAGGACGACCACCTGTCCGTACTTAAAAAGCAATTGCGCAGATCATCTCCAGTACCTTTTCATCACTGGTACCTCAGTAAAACACCAGGAGAGCTGCTTGCCTTCAATTTGCCGCGGAAAACTTTCTGTTTGCCAGGCTGCGATCGGGCCATTTGAAAAAGATGATATTCTTTGAAATCCTTTCCTACCTGTACAAAGTGCAGCTTATTAGCTTATTACCAGCCTCACACATCCTGAATTGAATTGGAGCCATACATGAAGACACTTTTAAGAACCCATCTGCCATTGCCCAAAAACTTTTTTTGCAGACTCAATGACTTGAGTGTGAGTTTTGTATCAATAGCACATACGATACAAAACTCACGCTTTACAAAAGTCCCCAAATATGACCCAAAATAGTCAGTAGTTTAAAGTAGAACTGACTGTTTAAAGTAGGACTGACAGTAGGACTCAGAGTTCCTCTGAGGTGAATCAAAGTGAGAGGTAGAATGAAATTGGAAAAATTCCGTAGCAGCGCAATTCCAAAGGAAAAAATTGATTTTTTGTTATTCCTAACTTATTTAATTTGTGTCCCAAAAAGAGGCAGAATGAAATTGGAAAATTCCGTATTAGAGCAATTCTCAAGGAAAATTGAAAATATTTATTTATTTTTCTGTTAAGAATTAACAATAACTTCATGATTTCTGTACTCAGCATGTCCCAAAACGATAGATTCACCTTCAGTCACAAAGTGTTAAACATATACCAAGTATTTTAATATTAAAAAAATACTCCGGTTATTTTGGCGACTTTAAACACGCATGTTGACATAGTGTGTACAAGTTTCTTATGTCCAAGATTTCTGTTCATGAACTTACAATGGTTTGTTTAAGCACAACTGTGTTTTTCTAATGGCGACTGTGTAAACGGATAGAACTGATTCTCTAAATATTTCCCAACGTATTTGTATCAGAGTTGGTCCATCACAGAAATTCCATAAGAAATAAACCATTAACAAATGAAGACATTTTGAACATTTTAATGTGGCAAAGTAAGGAAAGAAATGGTAAAGTGATTGCTTCTGGTAACTTTTATCGGTCATACGAGTAATTGGAAAAGCCAGCGTTACTTTCCCGATGTTACTAAAAGTTCCACATACAACTAACTTCTATCTCTCGGAGGAAGTCACGTCATTCTTTCGAAAATCATGTCAATCATTTCCAATCGCCTGGTCCAACCAAATGACATTTCATAAAATTCTTTCAAATTATACGTTCTGGCTATGCTTACTTTAACCTTTTTCTTATCCTCTTGGTGGAAAAAAGAACATGACTTAAATTTCTGGTAACGAGATATTACAGGATTGAAGAGCTTGGTGAACAGTAGATTTGGATGTTCCCTTAAATGCTCTTGTCAAATTCAAAACGATACGTCGAAAAACAAGTTTTTCACGGCGAATCAATGCTTCAGACAATTCATCCGCATGCTTGGCCAAACTCCTCTGGAATTTAAATTTCAAAATATATGATGAAAAAGGTTCATTTGTCTTCGAATAATAATTTCCTGTTTCGATACAAATCATCAATTTTACGTTGTTTCAATGCAATAAACCTTTACTTTGCCTCATAAAAGTAATAGCTACATGACTGCCTCGTTAAGTAGGCAAAATAAATTAAAATGCCGTAACCATGGCTATCAGTTAACATACTAATATCCAGCTGACGTTATACAAAATTTAGGTGTTGATAATTTTTCAAGGTGGATTCATTTTAGGACAATGAAAAATTGCAAAAAGTTTAACATGTTTCTAAATTTGCATTCAACAATATTTTTATAATACATCACTTCATATTTGCATTAAGATTTTTATCAACACTTACCGTCACGCTAAAAAGTAATATCTTCAGTGGATCTATCATTATGGGACTTTGACAATGATGTAGGTTGCTCTGTTAATTAATAAATAATGCGAGTTCCATATTTAGTTAATTTAAAATTTAAATTACATTCCTAGACGAATGATCTTAACATAGGATATTTCTATATCTAATCTGATTCGGAACAAGGCTCGATGATTGATTCATACAAAATAGATATGCGCAGAAGTATGCGCGTGTGCATTCTAGATGTGATGTTCTGGTTTACCACAGGACATGACTAAGTAACGAAAGATAGAAATTATTAGATGGACAAAACTGTTATTTTAAAACAACAGTGTTAATAGTTACTGCTGTGTGCAATTACTGCGATGAGTTATTAACTGCGAAAATTAACAGTTTTGTCAGCAGTTCGCGACTAAGTTATCAAGTAAATTTAACGCGGTTGATTTTACGAGTTATTAATTGTTCAAATTAATCATAACAAGAAAATTTAAAAAAAATCCAACATTCTGTTTTTATTAGTTTTATAAAAATGTCATTTAAAAATGATTTAAATTGTTTCATTGTTATCACAATAACACATTTGTCAGCAACTGCTGTTTTCGATAGTTGCTGACTGTTATTAAGCAACAGTTATTTAAACAGTGTTATGTCATCTATCGAAATAACAGTTCAACTCCCTAGAAACTTAACATATCTAACGAGATATTCCTGATAACGGAATTAGATCCGACACAATATTTTTTTATTCATAAATACTGAGTACTCTGCACAACGTGCGATCAAAAAATGTGCAGTAAAGCTATACACCAAATAAAATGTGACATAATAACAATACAGCTTTAAACAATATTTATGTTATCAAGTTAGTCCCGCCTCAATTCCATCGAAAAATTTATCAAGGGGCGTCTACTATTTTTTTAATAATGAAAATTTTTCAGAAGCTAATAGCTTCGGGAGCAACTGCAGACACAATTCTTGCAGCGTTTGGGTTCCGAGACTCAAAAGAGAAGCCCCTTAATCCTTTCTAAATCATTCTGAAGTCTTCAGTCAACAGCTTATCGCCAATTGGGTTCTTGGGCATCGCTTCTACACCCCTTCTCCGTCCCCACTTCCATCAAATCCGTCATCTGGTATGGTTTCTTCAACTCCCGATGAGTTAATTGCCCAGTTACACCATTGTTGGTCACTGAATTCTCCGATTCGATTTGTCGTTCTAGTCATTCATTCATCGACTTTGAGTCCGTTTACCCCACAAAGGTAACCTGTAAAACTCGGGGAGACACGATTGGCGACTAAAATTTTAGTTAACAAACAATTTGTTGGATAGGTTGCAAGATTGGATGCCTAATAAAGAAAGACCTCGCAAAACACTTTTTGAAATCCTGCAGCTCCCCCAATTCAACCTCCTACCATTTGTCGTACCGTCAATGATAGCCCCGCATTTCATTTCGTACAGCCATTAAGATCTTATCTATTTCAACGCTCCTGACCAGAACAATCCCGATGAGCTCTCCCAAGTGTCATCCGGATTTACTTTGGGCTGGACTTAACCTAGGGGCAGAAAAAATAAAAACTCAATACAAAATAACTGTCAATACATATATTTATTCAGTTCTTTTCTTAATCTACCAATTTATTAGGTTGGTTGGCCATAACTCGCTACTAAAAGTACGTCAAAACATGCACCAAGAGCGTTGCCACCAAACGAGGCGTATGATACAGCTGCACCCTTAAGACGATTCGACAATTTTTGATGCTGAAAAAATTTCCGCTCACTTTTTCGTTTCTGCACTGATTTCTATCTTCCAGTTTTGTCGTTGCTTTCTGTAATCTTTGGCGAGCTCTTCGGCGTGGTTTTGGTCATATCATCAGCCCCAGAGCTCAAATCAAGCGCATTTTATCTCAGCAATAAAATTGGCGAATGAATTCCATAAAGGTAGATCGTTCATATCCGTTGGTTGCCATTTGACAATAAACAAATAACATCGATTTCTGTGCCACGTTCGAAATCGAAATATAAATAAAGATGCCTGGTGAATTTTAACTAGCTGAATTACCCAACGTTGCTCGGGTTGAATTGTTTCTAATTCATCGTAATATTACTCAATATTATTCCTATGGAGATTTCAAATTCTTTTTAGACCCCCTGCAGACCCAGGACAAATCGAACGAGGTTAATATATAGCCTAATGGGTTAATATATAACCTATATGTCCCTCGCAGAATTCTACAGGATGAATGTACCAAATTTAATGCGAATTGGTCTGACATTGATCGTATAAATTCGCAATGTTATTCCTATGAGGATTTCGAATTGTTTTCCCCTGTACCATATCGACGATAAAAAAGACCACTTTCTGCAAAAATAATCTTATATTATCATAAAAATTTACATTCCAATGATAAAACTACAGTTTAAGAATTTACAGACGGGATACATAAACGATGATACTGAGCGATTTGCAGCGCAACCGCGCTCTAAGATTCTAAAAACCCTCCAAGGTCATCTTGAGAGGCGACTCCTGTAGATGTTAACTCTGACGTCATCTGCACAGCCAGACTGGGAGAGAGAGCCCCCTAGCAAGTGCTCTGTCCAGGATGGACGGGACGTTACACCCCTCTGCACACCCAAGACAAATAGAACGGGAGTTAATATGTAGCCTACGTTACCCGCACGGTTCCAAAGAATAAGTCTATCAAATTTGGCGTAGATTTGTATTGAGAGCAGACAGATGCCAACTCTGCTTTATATGTATAGATAACTAAGGTCAAAGACTCGCTTTGAACTTCCTAGTGACATATTTTCATGTCTTTAAATAGAGCATTCGAAAACATTTAACAGGGGACATTTAAGGAATCTACACATTGCTCTTTCCTTTACAGAAGAGATACACGTCAATATGGTAAACACAACTCCACGACAGAAACGATTATCTTCAAATGCACACAACACAACATTCATCTTTCTTCTATTTCGATCGATAAAACTACATTAGTCACAATTAGAAGTGAAACATTAGCCAATACAGATACAATCTAATTCCTCCTTTTGAAGGAAAAATGCACATTTCTGACACAATTAAGTGCCATACATCAGTTTTCATATCAAGTGCGCGTTCAAGCAGTCATACTGAGGATGAGAAATCGCTGCACGTTATATTGATCGCTGCAATATACGGTAGGAGAAAGGACATTTTTTATGAGTTCGCAGGAAAACACGTAGTTAAAATACGTTTCGCGTAACAGCACAAAACATAAGCATGTCAAGGATATAAAAGGTTTGGATAGTGAACATCGCATACATTAAATGAAGCACTATAGCATTGGGTTATTAGTAGGCCCAATGGTTCAAAACTAGCTTCCAGCAAGCTATAAAACATGATTTATAGCTTCACCGAAAATCCCTAAACGAAATTTCCCCAAACGATTTCACGACACACTATTTTTTACGTGATATTAAAAAATATGTATAAAATGGAGAAGAAATTTATTGGTTGGTCTTTTATGTGGAAGGAGGCTAAATTTCTTAATCTTCATATCCTCCATTTAACAATTATAATTCAAGTTCTAAATACTGCGAATTTGCGTAAAAATTTCCATTTGGTGAGAAGATTCATTGGGATTAGGTCAGGGTCAAAGAAAGGAAAAGTTAAGACAAAGACCGTAGCGCTATAAGAGGGACTTTACTGAAGACGATTTTACTTCCGGTTTTCCAATATGGAATATATATACAGGAATCACGTTCTATAACAAAACAATAGCGCCATCTGCATTTAGCTTTACAAGCTTTAGCCGACCAATAGGTGTAGTGGTCAGGATGTTGGCTTCTGGATCGAAAGGTTCCTGGTTCAAATCCGGGATAAGTCATGGATGTTTTTAAGTGAAGAAATGTGTGGCCTCTCTATTAACAGGTTGTGTCAAGAATGTGTGGCATGTGAGTTGTAACGTAAACCCACCGTTTGTGGTGCACTTGGGAAAAAGTGGTTCACAAATCCGCTCATTTAGTGCCATGATGAATAATGTTCAAGGTAGGTATTTAATTAAAGTCGCACTGAGGCAACGCAACGGGTTATTGACGACGGTCTGGGATCATCCACCGAAGAAGATCCGTGGACAAAACCACGTAATTTTGAATCAGTCAGATGACGAGGTCACACCTGAGCTGACACAAAAGAAATACACCCAGGGAGGAATGCATCTGACAGAGATCGAACCTGCGCCGCCTACAACTCGAAGGTTCCTAGAGCAGTGGACATACTGCTGAGCCACGATCACACTGCATTGGATTCCCAGTCACTTTTGTATTCATTGGCAATGAATTGGCGGATTATGCCCTTCCATTGCACACCTTACAGTAAAAAAGATTATAAATACAAAAATCAAACATTCTCGACTTGCACCTCAAATGAAAAATCCCTCCTCTTAGAGACCGTTTTTTCACGAGCTTCACTCGACATTCTCGACTTAATACTTTACAAAGGTATAGTTAAACAGAAAGACTGGTAGGTAGGTATTTTAATTAACGTCGCATTGGAGCGACACATCGGGCTATTGGCGACGGTCCGGGATCAAACCCGAAGGGAAAGATCCGAGGACAATACCGCGTAATTTCGAACCACGATCAGATGACGAGGTCACACCTGAGCTGGCAACCCTCTCCAAACTTCCACATTCCGCCAAGGTGAGGGCATCTGAGGCCAGATTTAAAGTGTACCAGCCCCCGTGTACACGACGTTGGCTGGACCGTTTCGAACTCGCAACTCTCCGATTGCTAATTAGTTACTCTGCCAACCGGGCTACTGCGATCCCCAACGCAGAAGGAGGAATACACCCAGGGAGGTATGTATTTTAATTAACGTCGCACTGCAGCAACACAACGGGCTATTTCACCAAGGAATGAATCGATACGAATACTGCTGATAGACACACTTCCATATTTTATTTCTCATTCTAGACTACATTGGACAGGATAAAAAAAAAAAGGAAACACGTCCAAGTGCGACATGCTCGATTTCAGTCGCGTGCAGTCATAGTTTTGGCAGAAGGGCACCGCACAACACACGTGATGGGAAACAACGAAACGCCTTTTCATTTTCCAACCTTGCTGCTAAATGGAAAGTGATTCACTTCTTTTCCTCGCGGCGGAACTGATGCACAAACATTGCGCAACGGCATTAGCATAAGACGAGCGAATTGTGTAGAGAAATGCTCCTTCCTGTGTTTCCTACAGTTTTCTCTGAAAAAATCAGCTCAAAGAAAACCGGAAGCAAACCGTTGATGCTCCAGACCTGTTTGGAAGGAATCGGATGGACCTCATTTTGAAAACGAACCCGGTATAAAGATCTTTCTCTTGGGACTTTCCTACGAATCCGGGTCAAGTTGACTTCGGGATGGCAAAAGTTTCGGGAAAATGCGAATCCCAGTGTAACGTACTGGACCGAATGGTGTCAAAAATACGACACAGCCAAAATTCAATGCAAATAAGTACTTATTAAACATACGAATTTACACCATTTACATGTTTTGACAGGGTTGGTTGATTTGGGTTTAATGGCGCAAGGTCCAAAAGTGGACAAGCTGAGCCAAACACATGACAGATTGTAACCCAATACAAGATAGATAAAGTATTTCAAGTGTTTTGACAGAGATTTGTCCTTTGGTTATGGGCGTGGCAAAAAGGGAATTAGGGTCTTACGAGATCCTTTTAATACGGCCAGTGACCAGCGCGCCAAAAATACCTCCACCCAGTTAGTTGGGATTCTTCTCAACTCCCTCCAGTTTACACTGAAGAATAATTAATTAAAGGTAGGAGGGCATTTTAATTAAGTCGCACTGGAGCGACACAACGGGCTATTGGCGACGGTCCGGGATCAAACCCCAAGGAAAAGAACCGAGGACACCACATAATTTTTGATTCAAGGTCAGATGGGAGGTCACACCTGAGTTGCACCCCACTCTCCAAACTTCCACACCACGCCAACGTGAGGACATTTGAGGCCACGACAGATTTAACGTGCACCAGCCCCCTTTGTACACCACAGTTGGTTGATAATGGGGTTTTATGGCGCAAGGGCCATATTTGGCCATGCTGCGCCAGCCACAAGACATAACATCAATTAATAGACACACACAATGAAAGTTTTACTGACAGAAGAGAGAAATACACCCAGGGAGGAATGCACCTGACAGGAATCGAACCTGCGCTGCCTACAACTCGAAGGTTGCTAGCGCAGTGGGCATACCCACTGAGCCACGACGGACTCAAGGGAAAGATAATCCCAAAGGGAAAGACTGAGGACAACATGTAGTTTTGAACCACTACTCACAGAACAGAGAAAAACACCCAGTTGGGATCTAACCTGCGTCGCCTACAACTCGCAAATCCCTTGAGTGAAGGCAACACCAAAATCATATTAGGAACGATGATCTAGCAAAAAATAAATAATGCAATATAACTGCAGTTCTTTAACGATGTATGGCGAACCTAACGAAAAACATATATATTCATTAAAAATTCATTCTCATCAGAAACAAGCGACAGGAAAAAGTGGAACGGAATGATGCAACACAAAGATGAAATACGCGGGACATCATAAATAGAAAGAGAAATCTGTTTTCCAGAGGCTTCTTTTCCATGTCGCAGCTTCCGCTCCAGACCACGAGACAAAAAGCCAGTTTCATTCGCAAAATTAATGTGAGCGATGAGATGCAAAATTTGATTGTGGCATCGCAAAATGTTCGAACGTGGGACGCGGAAATAGCGCTCCAAAATAATGAAATTAGACCCGTAAATTCAGAGCCAAATGGGTTAAGAAAACAATTGCGATGAATGGACACACTTGAAGGTAAAACTAAGGATAGAATGCTGATTTTTATAGCAAACGAAACAAAGGAGATTTGTCTCCAGCAACAAATGAAGAACAATCTATTCTGAAATCGGAGGACATTTTAAAATAATAAAGCTTGAAACACAGTAAAACCTCTCCAAGATGGTTATGCTTCTACCGTTTCTTTTTTAAACCTACGCCCGACATCAGCCTTTTCACCATGTCTGTCTGGCAGTCCAATCTAGAACAGTGGTTCTTAACCTTTTCAGTGATCGGCACCCCCTTCCATCTAAAAATAGTTCTCGCACCCCTTGAAAAATGTGTTTCTATTTCTTCATTTAGGAAATTACGTCTATTGCAAGATAATTTATTTATTGAAAAATAAACATAAATCTAACAGTGTACACCATTTACATGTATACATACAAAACAATATCTCAATTTTTAATGGCTACGTTGTTGCTTATTCTTAATAATACTTTTGAAGCGAGACTCCTTTTTTGAAAGATCACGTACATTCACGCGATTTCTGGCTTTTGTTTTTACGTGCTAAAGTGATGCAAATCCCATTTGACATAGGTAAGTGGTGGCAAATGGTAAAAGTGTCTGCAATGCTGCTTTTTCCAGATGTGGATAAGGTTCTAACAGTGTACACCATGATTGTTTCATGTCCAGTTTTTGAAATTCCATTTGAATACCTGCATTGGCTGGTATTTCTATAAGATCGTCTTTTATTTAATCGCTGTGGTCAATCGAAACTCCTCTCGCACCCCTGGAAATGCTTTCTCTAACCCTCAGGGGTGCACACCACCCAGGTTAAGAACCACTGCCCTTTAGAAATATAAATAAAATATGTAACTATCAGTAAAGTATTTAGTTCGATTCCACCCTGTGGGTATTTCTCTTCTGAGTCAATTAAGAACTTTCCTTGTGTTGTGTCTATTACTTGGCGTTGTCTGTCATGTTTGGGGCAGCTTCGACAAATATGACCCTTACGCCATAAAACTCAACCAACAGTTGTAGTTGGCAGTAACAGTAGTACCAACAAAAGTAGCGCTGTTTACTGCGACGTCAGTAAGATCAGGGGAACCATTGAGGTGGGTTCCTGTCATATCTGAAAGACCCCACAGGTAGGTATTTTAATTAACGCAGCACTGGAGCAACACAGCGGACCATTGGCGACGGTCCGGAATCAAACCCGAAGGAAAAGATCCGACGACAACACCAGGTAATTTTGAACCACGGTCAGATGACGAGGTCACACCTGAGCTTGCACCCCACTCTCCAAACCTCCACACCACGACAACGTGAGGACATTTGAGGCCACTGCAGATTTAACGTGCACCAGACCTGCGTACACGACGGTCTTTGGTTGGATTCGAACTCGCAACCCTCCGGTTGCTAATCCGTTACTCTTCCAGAGGGCCGCTGTAGCCCAGTTGGAAGAGTAACGGATTAGCAACCCGTGGGTAGCGAGTTCGAAACTAGGTCCAGCCAAAGACCGTCAGGTACATGGGGCTGGTGCACGTTAAATCTATCGCGGTCTCAAATGTCAACACGTTGGAGTGGAAGTTTGGAGAGTGGGGTGCCAGCTCAAGTGGCGTTCTCGTCATCTGATCGTGGTTCAAAATTACGAGACGTTAGTCTTGGGTCTGTACCTTCGGGATTGATCCCGTACCGCCGCCCTAGCCCATTGTGTTGCTTCAGTGCGACGTTGATAAACTACCTACTGTTACTTTTTCAACCGGGCTTCGAAAGGCCACAGCAAGTTGGAGAATTTGATGAGCCAATTCGGTATAGGTGATTTTGTAGTGTCCAGTGAGAACACGAATACAAACGACTCCATTTTTAATTATCGGTAGATCCTGTGGCAACTGAGACCTTTAGCAAGGAGTTCCAGTCTCTCTAGCTATACCTTCGTAAAGTATTAAGTCGAGAATGTTTGAATGAATCTATCGTGAAAAAACGGTTCCTCAGAGAAGTGTTTTTTCAGCGGAGATTTGAGATGTGGGGAGGTAAAAACACACAAATCGAAATTTCATAAACCTGAAACCAATTAAAACTACATTATTGACAAAGCATGTTTTAATTTACGAAGAATGTAAAATGTTATTTTAATTTATAAATTTCAGGGGTACAACGTAGATTCTACAGCCCCATGGTTCACCCTGGTAAGGCCTTTGCGGCTAAATGATCTACACTTTTCGACAATAAGGTCCAAGATTTCCCAGCGTGATTATATTCGAATTTTACAGTGGAATGTCGAGAAACCTAAGAAAGCTGAGCTGCTGCTGAACTTTGAATATCTGTACTAATCCTTTTTGCAAGTTCTGCGATTCTCAGTAGGATATGAACCGTGCAGCCAACCAATCGGTCTAGTGGTCAGAGTGCTGGCTTCCGGATCGAAAGGTTTCTAGTTCCAATCGGGGTATGGATATTCGTCTGTCTGAAAAGAATGTGTGACCTCTCTAAAAACGAGGTGTGCGTAGGACGTGTGGTTTGTATGTGAGGTGTCGTACCAGGGTAACGCAGTGGTTCACAAATCTGCCCTTGTGCCATGAGTAATGTTCAAATTGACAGGTCATTAGAAAAAAACACCTGTTCCGATGTCCTGCGCTCTCTTCAATGTGGGAGATACTGTGAAGAGGGACCGAATGAGGTCTAGACTTTTCCTTCTGTTGCCATTTGCTCTTATTTGTTCTGTTTGGTTTCAGGCAGTCTTTTGCAATTATCACCCGCCATTATAAATTTTTAAAAATTATAAGTTGCAATAACAAGCTCTTAAATTTGGGTTTTTATAAAAGAACTGAATAGCTTTGTTTTGATGCTCCATTTTCAAACCATTTAGCTTCTCAGTCTAAACAAGGAAATGTACTTTCGGCTGTTTGCACTTAAGGGCACATTCTACACTACTTTTTGATATGTTATGCTAAACGAAGCACTTTAAAAATTTCCAACATTTTGAACATGTGATTTTGGAAATAAGGTTTTTGCAGACTCAAGTTTTGGGGTGGTTATGTGATTATATAAATATAGCACCTCCTCTAAAAGTAATACACCTTAAAATAAAGATTTTATTTTTCAGTTAATAAAAGATTCTATATTACTCGAACAAGTCATGGAAATCAAAGCAAGAAATACGCCACAACAAATTTCAAATACATCTATGAAAGGATTTTACAAATTTTATATTGTTAAGGACTGGAATATGAATCTAATTTGGAATTCTTATTACGATTGAACTATCATTGGATATTGAAAGAACACAGAATAAATTAAAAGAAATATTTGTTTTAAGAATTATGAATTTTCAGAACATTCTTCTGTACTGCTAAAGCATTTCGAATCTTAGAAGCTTCGTAGAGCCATTTTACTTAAATCAAAATTTTTACAACCCACTCAACAAAATTGACTTCCCTTTTTAGTTTATGGATTTTAACGTTCCCAGATATGTCACCAGAAACTGTCAATGACTTTTTCGTCAAACCTATAAAAAGGAATGCATGCAACAATTTTGCAACAGTTAAATTTTTTTTAAACTACAATTCTTTATCGGAACTTGGTACATTTTAGATGACTAATTCAATTAGGTGTCTGATTCAGCGAAGTATTATTTTACTTCTTTTCTGTGTTTGAAAATGTCTTTTTCTTGCATTTTTTAATCAGATTTTTGTTCTCTGCAATTGGATATTTTTCTGTAGAGAAACAAAGATAAAAATAAAAATGTATCTTTTGACTCTCCTGTAGCATTCACGTGCTTGAGTTGTCCTTTTACTGAAGATGTGATAAAAACTTGGAGGGAAAGCATCAAATGCAATTCCACACAACGCTGGTAGTCAGACACAGTAACGGATTATTGGATGAAACGCAGCGGTAAAAGGGCAAAAACCAGTCATCCGCCGAGTTGAAAAGTCAACGCTGTCAACGGTCGTTCTCTCTCTCTCTCTCATTTCCCCCTTTCGTTACTGAGCTTTAGACACAATGCTGCAGAGCTCGTTTGAAAGTCCATCAATGAATCCATTCGGCTGCCCACACAGACAACACCTGACGTCACGGCAGAAAGCGCTGACGTTACCCAAACGACTCGAAGCCACAAATCATTTGTAAGTCATCGGATCAGACAATTACATCACCAGGGCGCGAACGTAATAGTTGTGCCAGGCGAGTGATCCAAGAACGGGAAAAAGAACTCGGTTTCGCAAGGCACCACTTTCCCCAACTGACACAGATCGGCAAGAAAAGCCCAAAGCATAGGTGTGGTTGAAATGGAGCCTTGTGAACATCTGATTCCCTTTCTCTCGATTACACTCATTTCCCGACAGCTGTGTGAACGGAATGGTCAGCTCGTACATACATCAAAGGGGCAGTCGAGTGAAACCCATACTCGATACACACAAGTTTGTCATTAATAACGATACGCATCGTCGGGCATCAACATAAGAGCAGGTTCCATTCCTTTAATTGTTCGTTAATGATTTGAAACGCTATTCGACATGGTGCCAACTTTTTTTAATCGTTTATACATTTTGCTGGGACGGTAATGAGAAGATAATTGGGTTTTTAAGCACTCGACTGAGTCCGAAACAGAAAGTGGGAAAATACATGCAGACCGATACCGTAAGCAAGGTATATACAACGACCTTTAAATAAAATAGACGGAGCACTTCATGTAATTTCCTCCAGTCACTCGGTTTGAAGATGTCACGTGGTTGTGGGTAAAAGCACGAATCCTGAATTATTGATTGGTTAAAGTGATTATCCTCGGTGATCGAAAACACTAATCTGCGATTCGACAGCCAATCGGGTAAGGCGATTCTTAAGTCCACGTGATTTACCATTCGGAGATCCTACGACAGCGACTCCGCCTACATGCTCCGTCTATTTCATAAAAGGTTGATGGGTTGGTTTGTTGGGGTTTTATGGCGCAAGGGCCATATTTGGCAATGCTGCGCCAGACACAAGACATACGATATCAAGTAACATACACACACAATGAAAGTTTCACTGACACAGAAAAGAGAAAAACACCCAGGGAGGAATGCACCTGAAAGGAATCGAACCTGCGCCGCCTACAACTCGAAGATTGCTAGTGCAGTGGGCATACCCACTGAGCCACAACGGCCCCGCAAGTGTAGTCGTGCCTATAATTTTTGAATTGCACCAAAATAATTTTTGAGCCTGTATGTCTAATTTTAGAATTTTCAAAGGCCAGTTTGAAAACAAAACTTGTAAAATGAAATAGGATGGATGAGTTTTTATTGCACATAGGGGTCTGGTTTGGCCAAACTGCGCCAAACACCAAGCAGAATGAAATAACAAAAATTATATTGTTCATAAACACACTACATTGCTTATTGTTATTGGTAATTAAAAGCAATCAAAAAACGAAGTGAGCCTGGATTTGAGCTATCAATATCTATTTTCGTCAACAGCATCCTTAAATCTTCAGTCAATTATCGTAATCGGTTCCATTGTTTCGTCCGCACTCGTCACAGCATTAAATCCAAGTTCAACAAGGCAGCATGATGGAAATGTAATCGGAATGCGCGTAAATACATACATGCTAATGGGCCCCGGTAGCCTGGCTGGTAGAGTAACGGACTAGCAACCGGAGTATTGCGAGTTCGAATCCAACCAAAGACAGTCGTGTACAAAGGGGGGCTGGTGAAAGTAAATCTGTCGTGGCCTCAAAAGTCCTCATGTTGGCGTGGTGTGGAAGTTCGGAGAGTGGGGTGCCAGTTCAGGTATGACCTCGTCATCTGACCGTGGTTCAAAATTACGTAGTGTAGTCCTAGGATCTTTCCGTTCGGGCCTGATACCGAACAGTCGCTAATAGCCAGTTGTGTTACTCCAGTGCGACGTTAATTAAAATACCTACCTACATGCTAACATTCGTTTGTTATGATCAGTCTTCTTGATTTTAGTCCGATCAGTTTATAATTTGGTTTTTACAACGTATAATTATCGCGACAATGTATCACTGTCTATAGGATAATTGTTTGCGTAAAACTCTTTTAGTCGACACATTTTTTAGCATCCTATTTTCCCTTCAGTGCCCACTTTGGGAAACTATTGTTTATAGAATAAAGAAAATAGTAACAGCTTTCATTCAAAATAGCAACAGCAAGGGTTCAGATTACATGTTCCTGTGAAAGGTTTACGTTTTGGTAGGTATTAGGTTTTCTTACGTTTCTTGGCTGGTATTTTCACTAACGTCGCACTGGAGCAACACAACGGGCTATTGGCGACGGTCCGGAATCAATCCCCAAGGGAAAGATACGAGGACAACACCACGTAATTTTCAAGTCAGATGAAGTCACACCTAAACTGGCACAGCACTCTCCAAACTTCCACACCCCGCGAACGTGAGGACATTTGAGGCCACGATGGATTTTAAGTGCACCAGCCCCATTTGTACAAAGGTCTTTGGCTGAATTTGAACTCGCAACCCTCCGGTTGTTAATCCGTTACCCTTCCAACGGGACTACCGCGGCCCGTTTCTTGGAAGGAGGAAAGTAATAAAACGCGTACAAAACAATATTTGAATATTCGAGAGCATTGAAAACATTTTCCACGTTACTTATTCTAGATAATTTCAGTCGTTTCCATTTCGGGATCTTTTCTCTTCTCCTCTCCACCCTAGAATATCACCAGTCCGGGAAACATTTTTGAAAAGGGTTTCAAGAATCTCACTAAGACGAATGCAAGTCAGACAACGCACGAAATAAGGATTAAATGTTGATTACAGCCTCTCAGGCAGACAAACCGCTTGGTTTCATTTACTTGTCGCCCTACCGGGAAATTCCGAATAAAATCCCTTGATAAAACACGGTACAATAATGTCATCGCAGATTACACCAGAGGTATTTAAGAATTTCCTGTTGTTCTGATAGGAGCTTTAACTGATTGGGAAACACAAAAGACGAAGTTTTTGCTTTCTAAATTGTAAACAAAAAACATCAATACCACTATACATGCGTCAACTTTGATGTGGTTAGTAGGCTGGTTGGGTTCTATGGCGCAAGGGCCATATTTGGCCAAGCTGCGTAAAAAAACAAGCAAGGAATGTTTTACTGATAAAGGAGAGATGTTCACCCTGAGAGTAATCGAACCTTCGCCGCTTCCAACTCATAGGCTGCTAGCACAGTGGGCGCAATAACTGAGTCATTGTAAAAGGTATTTCGGATTATGGGAGCTTATTAACATCACTGACAAGGATTTTACAAAGCTAATCTCTGACGAATATTCAATGAGAGGTCGTGAGCATTGATTCTCCGATGTTAAACATTGTGTCATTTTATCAAAACCGTTTCTTTCAATTTTGAGTGATTCAGTCGAGTGACAAGTTTTGGGGAAAAAAAATCCTTCCTCAAATTTTCAGTTATTAATTATTATAATAGCTCTGATGTTCAATTATATTAATTAAAAGGAATTCTTGAACTATATTTGTATAGTGCGAAAGCATGCTCTTTCCAACTATTTTCAAGAAATATCTCTTGTTTTGAGTACAGTATGAGAGGGATTTTTAATATAAACAAACCAGACGGTCAGCGAAGACTTAACTTCTGTTCTAACCGAATGCTCTTGCATGGTGCATAAAGAGCCATACTTTAAAATGTAGTCTATCGCCATTTTGGAAAAGTTTGGCGTTTAATCTAATTGATGTTGACCCATCCACTATTATTTATCGATTTGAAATTTATTCTTTAGAATTTTAGTGGCGAAGTTTCGAAATCGTACTCGAGAAATAAGCCAAGAGTGTCGTAACGTTCAGATTACGAACAGGAAACTAGAAACCGCAGAAAACTACCGCCACCTATATTAAGCTTGACAGAAAAAACTTCATTATGTTTTACTGTCGCATAGTCAATTTTTAGTTTTAGCTTTGCCACCCTTGACCTTATTGGCTATCAAAAAGTCCCACTTTCCATTGTCATTCATGCCCCACGTGTCGATAAAAGTGACCCCCAAAAAAGAAATGCTTCGCTGTCAAGACAACCGTTTTTATCATTGAGCGTTTCTTTTCGAACTGACCATTGTCGACAAGTGCCAAGTTTCACTGGGCGATGAAGAAAGCGCGCGATAAATTTAACTTCTCGTTTATCTCGAATGTATCCGCTTCGTCCATTCTTGGAACATCAACCTAGTTTTTTATTTATTGACACTTAGCGAGACCGCTACTTCCAAATGGTGACGTAAACCGTCTTGTATCAGTTCCGTTTCAACGGTTACACGCGACATCTTTCACACCCAATCAGAAGCCAACCATTTTGGAATGCCATTGTAGTGTTCTTCGGGATGACTCTCGGCCTACGCGGGAGAAAGTTATCTGAAATTTTTGTGGTTGGATTTTATTCCGTTTACCGCCTTTGTTTCGAATTTCGAAGGCTTCTGAAATTCGTTGTTGGATAACGGGCTTATGTTAGCATGACAATTTATTGCCTCTGAATGTCTTCACGAGTTCAATGCCACATAAAGGCCACATTTTCCCAGAACGTATTTCTTTTACCTAAACATATCCTTTTCTAAACCTTTCCACCTTCATAAAATGTTCAACAACCAATGGGAACAGTAGTAGAAAAAACCCGGAGTGGTTGGTGGGGTTTTATGGCGCAAGGGCCATGCTTGGCCAGACACATGACATACAATACCAAGTAATAGACATACACGATGAAAGTTTTACTGACACAGAAGAGAGAAATACACCCAGGGAGGTTGGTTTTGGGGTTTTATGGCGCAAGGGCGATATTTGGTCAAGCTGCGCCAGACACAATACAATATCAAGTAATTGACACAAGACATACAATATCAATTGACAAACATCGAAATCTTTACTGTCACAGAAGAGAGAAATACACCCAGGGAGGACTGTACCTGACAGGAATCGAACCTGCGCCGCCTACAACCGTTACCACCGAGATAACAAGGCTAGACCGCTCTGACGTTTCAATCACGTGACTCGCTAATTAGTAGTCATAACAAACATCGCCGCATGGCCGGCTACTAATGGATTCCCTTTAATGTAGCGCAAGAAATTAGTTTTTTTATACTATTTTACCGGAAAGTAAATGCAGTTGCAGTTAAATATTGTTATATAACATTTGTGGAACATTAGTGTCAAGGTGTTAAAGGCTTTCGTCAAACAACACGTTTAACGTGTGTCCAGGCCGATTTCTCTTTAGGCTTAATGACACTGTAATGTTTAGAC
The DNA here is from genome assembly GCA_933210815.1 of Meta bourneti. NCBI lineage: Eukaryota > Metazoa > Arthropoda > Arachnida > Araneae > Tetragnathidae > Meta > Meta bourneti. The sequence goes on from OW119924.1 coordinate 106,288,595, forward strand.
ACGGTAATATTAGATACTGTAATGTTCTACAAATGTTATATAACAATATTTAACTGCAACTGCACTTACTTTCCCGATAAAATAGTATAAAAAACTTAATTTCTTACGCTACATTAAAGGCAATCATTGTTATGACTACTAATTAGCGAGTCACGTGATTGAAACGTCAGAACGGTTGTCATCTCGGTGGTAACGCTACAACTCGAAGGTTGTAGGGCAGTGGGCATACCCACTGAGCCACGACAGCCCCTGATCATTGTGATAAAATTATCTTTAAGTGTATAAAAAAAACCACAGAACCAACAGTAGCAAAAAATAAAAAACATCAAAACTACTAAAAAACACATGCGCTATGTCAAAAAATAAGGAAATAAACAAATCTGCCATAGCTCAACACTGTATGGAATTTTTCTAACCAATTTGACATCAAACAAGCAAAAGCGGTCCTATCTCCGAGATCTATGTTCGAGTTAAACATAAGAGAAGCCTTATCTAGTTATAAGTTGTCGAACAACACTAGTGAATGACTTCTCTGCCTTCACTACGAAGCGGTAAGAAAAACACTGGTACAGACACGGTCAAGCGCTTCGTCATCTCTGACATACAAGAGAAGGTAGGTAGGTAGGTATTTCAATTAACGTCACACTGGAGCAACACAACGGGCTATTGGTGACGGTCCGGGATCAGTCCCAAAGGGAAAGATCGAGGACACCACAATTTTGAACCACGGTCAGATGACGAGGCAACACCTGAGCTGGCACCCCACAACTTCTCTATGTTCGAGTTAAACATATTCAACGTGTGGAGCTGGCAAACTTCCACACCACGCCAACGTGAGGACATTTGAGGCCACGACATATTCAACGTGCACCAGCCCCCTTTGTACACGACGGTCTTTGGTTGGATTCGAATTCGCAACCCTCCGGTTGCTCCAACCCAGGCTACCGCGGCCCCTCAAATGAATAGATTTTCTGGAATATATAACATAATTCTAATTCTTTCGAGGTGCACCAAAGGGCTGGAGGAACACTGCTTGAAACTTTAGGGAACTTGGGTTGGTTGTTTTCGGGGTTTTATGGCGCAAGTGCCATATTTGGCTAAGTTGCGCAAAACACAACACAATGACAGAGGAAGAAAAAGCAAAAAAGGAGGAAAGATCACTCAGGTATCTCGGGGTTGTGATGCCCGTACACACCCAAAGATGTGCCCCTGATTGCTAGGGAACTTAGAAAACAAGGGTAGTTTTCGAGTTAATGTTCCAAACAGCGAAATATTTTCAATCGTTTTCCATCGTTTCCTGCTTTATATTTGTTTACACATTTGTAAAAGCGAGATCTTTTGTATGAAATCGCTGGAGCTTGGCCGTATACAAAATTAATTGGGAACTGGACCGTGAGGGGATGCAACAGGAAGAAACCTTTCCATTTCCGAGGGTGCTTTTCGAATAGAAATAGAAATGCACTTATGGTCACCATTGTTGAGAAATGTAATAAAAGAGGTACAGTAAAGCAATTTTGGAAAACTCTGAGGTCTATTCAATCTCAGGACGTTCACATTACCGCCCGTTCCAGTAATATCAAGAAACTCAACCTAAGACACAAACAAAAATATAATCCCGGCGTGAAATTATACTCTGCACTAGAAAAACTAGTGATTGTAATTACGTGGGAAGAAAATACGGCGCTTTGTCAGACATTTAAAGGCTTCAGAAACGATTGTCGGTTTAAAAGTTTGGCGACGGGAAAATTTCACACCAATTTGTTAAGGCGTATCATTTTAGAGAGTGAAATTAAATATTTAAAAATTTCTTCAATAGGGTCTCGAAAGCATGTTTTGGGCAGGTAGGTAGGTATTTAATTAACTCACACTGGAGCAACACAGCGGGCTATTGACGACGGTCCGGGATCAATCCCCAAGAGAAAGATCCGAGGACAATTGTGAACCACGGTCAGATGACGAGGTCACACCTGAGCTGGCACCCCAGTCTCAAACTTCCACACAACGCCAACGTGAGGACACTTGAGGCCACGACAGATTAACATGCACCAGCCTCCTTTGTAGAAGACGGTCTTTGGTTGGATTGGAACTCGCAACCCACCTGTTGCTAATCCGTTACTCTTCCAACCGGGCCACCGCGGTTCTCCTTAGAATGGAAAATTAATTTAGAGTTTAGAGGAAGCAGAAAGTCGTCAAACCATAAAGCAACTGTGCTGCTTATTACCACTGATACACTGCAATCTGTGAAAAATATTTTCAAATTAGCTTTGTTCATCTTCAAATCAAATTAGCTAACAAAAAGGGTAGGATAACTGGGTTTTCTGTACAGGACTTGAGTACTGTGCACTAAGTGCTGTTATTTTTTTTAATTTAGTACTCTTTTATTAACTTTTCTTTTACCTTGAATTACAAGTATCATGGATTTATAGTATAACAGAAATTCAAACGGAGGGAACAGTAACAAACCATAAGCTTATGTTTAATTGCTCTAATCTTTTGAAAACTCTAAATTACATGTACATTTCCCCTTAATTTGTTTTAAAAATATTTTCTTGTATTTTAACAGGAAAATATGAAAAGTAAAAACCTGCCTCAGTATACTTCCTAACACCCCCTGAATTAATGTTTAATATAATTCAATTCCAGAAACTGCACTACAAATTGCATGCCTAACGTCTAACAAGTTTAAGCTTATGACGGAAATTTTAATTTAAATAAAAATCCGATATAAATAAAATAAATCGGAATTTTGTGGGGGAATCACGATCTTTTCATATCCTGAATTCAATTGATCATAGACCTATCAGAACATGAAAAATACTGCATTTAAAATAGGTAGTGATAGTATTTTGGTCATAATCAGTAATCGTGGGCAATGGCAATTTTTTTTATGAAAATTATACATGTTATTTCATCACAATACATTGTCCTGTCTCACAAGCAAGCAAAATGATAAAAATCAAATTATAGATCAATCGGTATATTTTTACAAAGCACCGTTTTATAACAAATCTGACTTCCCTAATTTTATTGCCGTCATACTACCAAAAAGAAACAGGTCAACATTTCTTGATGAAAAGTATGGCCACTAAACACATACATGCATTTTGATTTTTTTAACTCTTAAAAAATCAAATTGCATCAACTAAAATAAAACATTTGTTGTTCTAATATATAGAGGTGCCAATCTTTGCTTGACCATGTCAGTAATATGAATGATTTTCAGTCGTGGACAACTTAATATGAAACATTTATTGTACTAATCATAATAACAATACTGTGTATTTATTGTAATATTATACACTACAATTAAGTTTACCCATGCAAAAAGATTGTAAGATAAACCAAATACAAATAAAGCTCATTACTAAATCCTGTTAATACATCAGTTGAATAATTAACTCTAAGTAGCTTTTAAAGGAGAGTTGGTTTAGAAAATTACAAGATAATTGTTTTTCCTTAAGTGCTACAATACAAATATTTTTAGAACCACAAAAAAATTTGTTAGTGCCTTGCAAATCTCAAATGTATACTTCTTACAACTGTGAGAAAGGCTCACTATTCAAAATATTATTACAACCCTTAATATTGCAAGAATGACATACAAATCATTCACCAATGTAATCGAAAATACGGAAAGAATTTTATATACTACAGATTTAAAGTGTGTACACTCCCTGACAAGACAAATTAATTACTGGAAGTCCAAGTTGGCTTATAAATTATTCCAAATTTTAATTGTCACAATGTACAAGTTTTAGTTGTTTTACACGAAAGAAACTAACCAAGAAATACAAACCAATATTCAAAACACTAGCTATACAGAAATTATCAATTTTCTCCTCTACATATGCTTGTGGGTTATTTTCCTAAATGAATTTTATAAAAGTTAGTTTAAGGAACAGAATGACTGATAAATGTAGTTCGGCCTGTGGGTTACTAAAAGTGACGAAATATGAATCATATATAAAGTATCAAATATAACATATATCATATAACATAAGGGATCAAAGAGAAGCAGATACCCTTACTTTATCATAAGCCAAGAAAAATTTTGATTGCATTTCCACCAATCAATTTAGTTAAACGTGGATTTAATGGGTAACAAGTCTGAACTATAAAGAACCGACTGCAAATAGATGGCAATGGATATTTAAGGATGCTGCTGACGAAAATAGAACCTTCTTAACAAATTGGTAGCACAACCAGCTCATTCTTTTCATTAACAATTATTTTAAATTTGATATTAATTTCCAACAGTGAGAAATCTAGTATGTTAATGTGAAATTTATTTTTGTTATTTCATTTTCACAACTTTATGATTTTAATTCCAAGTTGTTTTACTTGTTCTGATGTTCTAAAATTATATACAGATACATAAAGGTTGGCAAAATTAAAAATTATAGGCACAGCTAACCCCCCCCCCTTTGAATTTATTATTAGTTGAGATCATTCCCAGAGGCACCAAAACATATCTTTGTAAAGGGGTGGGTAGGTAGGTAGGTATTTTAATTAACATCGCACTAGAGCAAACACAATGGGCTATTGGCGAAGGTCCGGGATCAATCCCAAAAGGAAAGATCCCAGGACAACACCACATAATTTTGAATCAAGATCAGATGACGGGGTCACACCTGAGCAGGCACCCCACTTTCCAAACTTCCACACCACGCCAACATGAGGATATTTGAGGCCATGACAGATTTAACATGCACCAGATCCCCTGTACACAACGGTCTTTGGTTGGATTCGAACTCGCGACCCTCTGGTTGCTAATCCGTTACTCTGCCAACCGGGCTACTGTGGCCCTTGAAAAGGGGGCATTAAGCAAGAAAAGTTTGGGAAGCTATGGACTGGATCATTAGTTTTCAAGCATGTATTCCCAAGCCCATCTTCAAACCCACAAATATAGTGGTTATTCATTAAGGTGCTGATATAGGAATAAAATTACAGTGGCTTAGCTAAGGGCTACAGGAGCACTGGCCCTGAGCACTAGCATCTTAAGGGGCTTTTCAGATATATTCATTAAAAGGGGTTTTCTTGGAAAAATGTTTTTAAAAATTTCATTTTTTGCACTACCTTGTCCTTGTGACAGAAATATTTTCCAGTGCTATTCATGTGTTGTGAATGTCCTGTTGTGCAAAGCTAGGCATTAAAATTCTATTTCCGTAAAGGTCTGAAGGGAACAAAACCAGACAGGAAGTGCCATTTTTCACTTTGTCCTGAAAACCAATAACAAAGTTCGGTCTTTTTCCTATTTTTATGCAGATAATTAATTGCAAAAGAAAGATTGGAAACAAAAATGTATTAACATGGTATACATTTTTCTCCAAATTACTTTGAATTTAAATAGGTTCATTTTGTTTTGGACAGAACCTCATCTGCCCCAGAGTCTAACTTTGCCTCAGAAATTACACATTTACAAGCAAACGGAAAGGAAAAATTATATTTGTCAAACATAATATTAAATTTAAAAAACTACTAAAAAGATTAAATCTATTTCAGCTTGTATGTCTCTGAAATAAACACCAATTTAAAATGAAATGTAAATTTCTAAGACTTTATAAATTGAATAAAATTTGTCACGTGGTTTCAGGGCTTGTTTCCCAGATTGGATTGGATGTTGGGGCTTTATGGCGCAAGGTCCAAAAGTGAACAAGCTGCGCCAAACACAAGACAGAATATAGTCCAATAAAAGCGTAAAACATTTAAAAATAAAGTCCAAGACAAAGGCAAAAGGTAGATTCAAAAAATGTAAAATGTGTAGATGAGAATAAAAATATTTAAATAGTGAGAAAATAAAAACAAGATCATCATCTGACACATAACTAATGAGACTGAAGAATTTAATTTACATATGTACAAAATAAAAAATGCGTACAATTTTGAAAGCGCGAAATTTAAACAGCCAAAGATGGACAATCCAGACAAGTCAGAAGAGCTACACCACCACTAGCATGATTGTTTTTTAAATTATCTCTTCTTGCAATATTATATCTTAAATTTTTGTGCATACTGCTGGGTGTGTCAAAAAAGTCCAAGACATACAGGATGGCAACAATCAATCAAAGCCTCCACATTCTCAACATGGTTAAAGTAACCTTGGCAATTCCAAAAAAATATTTTAACCATTATATTCTTTCAGGGATTTTTTTTGTGTTCTTTACTCTTTAATTTTGTCTATTTTCATTTTCTCACCAGATAAGTCAGCCAGTATTTTTCATCAATTCTATTAGCATCTAATTTCATTTGTAATTTTGTTTTAGAAGTGTGTTTAAGATTAGGACCAGATGGTTTGGGAATGTTTGGTTTTGTTGATTTTTAATGGTTGCATCTTTTTCTTGGACGATTGTTTCTTTGTTTTGCGCAATTGTATTTTCAATTTCTTCATTGGGAATGGTATCTGTTTGGACAGCAACGGATCTTTATTGGGAATGGTATTTATTTGGACAGCAACAGATTTTTCAATTTCTTTATTGGGAATCCTGTTTCTCGGAAAATTTTTCTCAATTTTGGGCACTCAATTAGAAATACCAACTTGTAATTCTTTGGTTACTTTCAGTTTGGAGTGATTTGTTCTTTACAAGCCACCAGAACTGAAAATCTAGTTCCACACCTATATTTAAAGTCAAAGTTGAATATTCCTCCATGCATTTATCCAAGTCAGATAAAAGGCTTTCAGTGAATTTAGTAATTTTTAAGAATTCACTCGCATCTTGAATGAATGCGTCCCTGTACACAACCCATTCCATTTATATCTGATAAGATAGACAGTTTTAAAGTTAAAAACTTTCAACATTTATTGTCATGCTCTCAAAGTCCTATCTATGGCCTCATCGTGGTGAGAGGGTGAAACGGGTAGCACAGGTGAAGTACGTAGGGAGTATTTACTCCTGATAGGGCCACCCAAGGCATGAAGGCTGTGCTGCTTTACCCAGATAGCTAGGTGAACAGATGGCTAAGTTAGAATGCTAGAAACGACTCCCAGATCTTATGATCAATAGCAGACCCGATCTACCCATGTCATGGACTTGTGCAAAAGAGGACGACCACCTGTTTATACTTAAAAAGCAATTGCGCAGATCATCTCCAGCACCTTTTCATAATTGGAACCTCAGTAAAAACACCAGCAGAGCTGCTTGCCTAAAAATTTGCCCCGCAAAAATTTCTCTATGCTTGCCAGGCTCTAATCTGGTAGATATTTAATTAATGTCACACTGGAGAAGCACAATGAGCTATTTGCAATGGTCCTGGATCAAACACAAAGGGAAAGATCCAAGAACAACAACACTTAATTTTGAACCAGTCAGATGACTAGGTCACACCTGAGCTGGCACCCCATTTTCCAAACTTCCACACCACGTCAACATGAGGACATTTGAGGCCATGACAGATTAAACATGCACCAGGGCTCTGATCAGGCCATTTGATGATATTCTTTGATGGTCAGAAATCCTTTCCCATATGCACGAAGTGCAGCTTATTACCAGCCTCTCCCTCACTCTTCCTGAATTGCATTGGAGCCATACATGAAGACATTTTTAAGGACCCATCTGCCATTGCCCCAAAACTTTTTATGCACGGACTCAATGACTTAGTGTAATTTGATTATTTCTTTTACACTGGGGATAAAAAAAAAGAACATTGTCATATGCCTATGACAGCATATTGCAAGGAGGTATGCCCCCTAGTGTTTCCCATTTCCCTAAAGACCCCACAAGTTCTCTACAAGTGGTTAAAATCTTTTGAACATATCTTCACTTAATTACAATATACTGAATGGATGCAATGCCCCAGTACTGCTAAGTTTAAAGCCTGCTCTTGTTTACATTATATTGTGGGTTATATCTACATATGCTGTATAGTAAATTTAACTTTGGAAATTTAGAGATATTTTGGAAGCACCAATAATCATATTTTGAAACTAATATCTAATGTACTTTTGAAACAAGGATACTGAAATTTAAAAATGGGGTTCCAAATGGTCTTTAACAGGTAGGTAGGTATTTTAATTAATATCGCACTAGAGCAACACAACGGGCTATTGGCGATGGTCGGGGATTAATTCTAAAGGGCAAGATCCTTGGACACCACATAATTTTGAACCAAGCTCAGATGACAAGGCAACACCTGGGCTGGCACCCCACTCTCCAAACTTCCACACCACACCAATGTGAGAATATTTGAGGTCATGATAGATTTAACATGCACCAGCCTTCTTTGTACACAATGGTCTTTAGTTGAATTCGAACTTGTAACCCTATGGTTGCGAGTTCTATAATAGCCCATAGTGTAGCTTCATTGCGACGTTAATTCAAATACCTACCTATCACAGTATTAGACTGAGTAACAAGTTGAATTATTATCAATATAAGATTTGGCTTTCTATGAGAAATTCCAAACAATTATTTAGCAAATGACTCGCATCATATGTAAATAAAGTTATTCCAAGTAAAAAGGAAAACAGTTCATGTCAAGTGTCACGAATTTTTAAGGCAAATATTTTGTTTACAAATATCTTATTTATTTACCAATATAATTTATAAGGCTGCATTTACATTTCATACTATTCCATGGTGATTTTATTCAAAATAATCAGAACAGTTTAGACCATTGAAGATTTATACAAATCTTAATGACCACTTTGACATATCAAATTTATGCATCTGAAAACATGTACTCAACAGAATCCATTGTGTAGAAAATTATACTATAAAACATTAGCAAATGCATCCCAAAAAGGAACTGAACTGACAAGCTATCCAAGGAAAAGGTTTTTGTAAAATAGTTTGAGGATTCCATAAAAACATTTTTACATACATAGTTAGCTTTTGAAAACTAACAGAACTTTTGTTGCAACTAAAATTATCACGATCACATTCGTCAAACATTAGAACTCGATAATTTTGCTGCACTAGATCAAACGTAGGAACGTAAAAAATCTAGTTATTTAAAATATTTTACAATTTGAGTGTCAAAAATACACCAGATGAACAATCAAGCAAATTCCCCTTGCAAATGTCGATGAAAAATTTCAACAGAAAATAGAAATAACCCTTTAATTTTGAATTTCAGTCAACAGCAAGTTTCTTATAACGTGCTACGATATACAAACCTTCTGCAATGGAAGATTTCAATCTTACCATACTAGTTTTTGTGTTCAAACCCAACATATATTTCAATCAGTCAGTGAGTTCAATAACTTCTGTCAAATAAAGCCGACATTTTCTTTTCATAATTAAGAACCGGTAAAACCATGCGCTTCGTACAGCACAGGGAGGGGCAAGTTGTCATAGCTCTTGTTTACAATCGTCTTAGCTGGCACGGTTTAAAAATAGAGCATTAAAAACGGTCCTTACCTGGTTTTCAAGTTTTTCATAAATTCTTCCAGAGTAATATCCTCTAATAGCACAAAATCCCCGATACCAGTTTCGCCGAAATCGGCCATTGTTGCTTTTTAATATTGACAGCTCCCAAAACAATCGCAGCGACAGAAACCTTGCAATGCTTCTCAACCGATTCGGGGACTAAACATCTCTACAACCAACAACGTTTAGAGTAGGTTTGCCAGTTAGTGGCGACCGTTGGCATCGTGCAGTGGTCGCCAAGTTAGCGGAAGCCTGACAAACTGACGTAAAAGGGAAATAACTCCATTTCCGTTCAAATACGTCTCTTAAAGGATTTAAATTAATCCATTTTAATTAATTATCTTGTTTCGAGATCCTGGTCTGAGATAAGCATAATACTAGACAACTATCAGACACGAAGAGAACGAAAACACACACTTTCCGGAAAATTTAATATTTATTTTAGGTTAGTTTGGGGTTTTATGATGACCGCGGAAGCCCGATTGGTGGTATGTAGTTTAATTAATATCGTACTGGAGATATAAATCGGGCTATTGGCGACGATTCGGGATCAAACCCAAGAGAAAGATCCGAGCCCGGTTGAAAGAGTAAAAGATTAGCAGCCGGACGGCTGTGAGTTCGAATCAATCCAAAGACCGTCGTGTACGTAGGGGTGCACGTTAAATCTGTCGTGGCCCCAAATGTCCTCACGTTGGTGTGGAAGTTTGGAGAGTGGGGTGCCAGCTCGAGTCATCTGACTGTGGTTCAAAATGACGAGGTGTTGTGTGCTCTGAACTTTCCCTAGGTGTTGATCCCGGACTGCGCCAATAGCCCATTGTGTTGCTCCACTGTGACCTTAAATAACTACCTACCTACCACCAAGTTATACACTTATATTGCTTCCTTTATTAAAAAATTTGTAATACAAATAAGAGCTATAGAATTGCAAATATTTATTTTTGACGAATACACTAATCTGTACGAAAGCAAGTGAATGAAAAACAAACGAATTGAAACTGAAGAAGCGTTGAAAAACTACAACAAAACTATTGTTGAGGTAGGTATTTCAATTAAAGTCGCACTAGAGCAACAAAACGGGCTATTGGTGAGGGTCTGGAATCAACCCCCCCCCCCCCAAGGAGAATCCGAGAGCAACGTCTCGTCGTTTCGAACCACGGTCAGATGACGAGGTCAACACCTGAGCTGGCACCCCACTCTCCAAACTTCCACACCATACCAACGTGAGTACATTTGGGACCACGAAAGATTTAACGTGCATCAGCCTCCACGTACATGATGGTCTTTGGTTGGATCGAGTTTCGAACTCGTAACCCTCCGGTTGATAATTCCATACTCTTTCAACCTGACTTCCGCCGCCGAAGACTATTGTTGAAAGCTGTGACGTCCATGCTATTTTTGGCTACGGTTCACTTCGCAATTAGGAGCCGAGAAAATAAATGAAATCGTATTTTGAAAAAAAAATCAATCATTAAAACAAGTTCATTAAAAATTAGTGAATTAAAATTTAATAACTGCACCATTGGTGGTGCATTATGAAGCTTGTAAAATTGTGCATAAAATTACGTTCAAACGATGTTTTAATGAGTATATATAGCATACAGAAGAAAATGAAGGTATTTTAAAAGGCGAAAGGCACACTCAGCGCAACTCAGAAAGGAAGAAAGGTGGATAACGGAAATTGAAAAAAAAAAAACTCAATGAAGATGTAGATTAAGAGGAAATGTAAGAAAAAACGCACGAGACGGAAATAAACATGTGGATTAAAAGATTCAGTAAATATGCCATGGATGAGGAAGAGAATCTTGCAAAATGTAGTAGAAAAAATCATCTGACCGAGGTTCAAAATTACGTGGTGGAGTTTGATCCCGGACCGCCGCCAATATCCCGTTGTGCTGCTCCAGTGCGACGTTAATTAAAATACCTACCAGTAGTTAGGTATTTTAATTAAAGTCACAATGGAGCAACACAACGGGATATTAGTGACTGTTCGGGATCAATAATAAAGGGAAAGACCGCGGACAACACCACGAAATGTTGAACCACGGTCAGATGACGAGGTCACACCTGAACTGGCACCCACTCTCCAAACTTCCGCACCACGCCAAAGTGAGGACATTAGAGGCCACGACGGATTTAACGTGCACCAACCCCTTTGTACACGACGGTTTTTGGTTGGATTCTATCTCGCAACCCACCTACACTGGTGGAAAAAAGAAAATAAATACAAAAAGATCAAAAAAATTTTTATCATGCTCCCTAGCGTGCGTTGTATGTAGTTTCGAAGATTATGCGTATGACTTAAAACATGATTTTCTAAACTTCTTTTGGCTCAATGCTCCTTTTCCAAAGACAATTTTTTCGGAACGCCCCATCTGACCTTAAAACAATCACTTGCGACGAGAAAGATTCTAAAACACAAGTATCTCATACAAGTCAAAAAAAATTCTGAGATCACATCCACATGTTGCTAGCCCCCCCCCCCCCGGGCCTTAGAAAAAAAACGAAACTAACACAAAATTGAACATGTTTCAATTACAAAATCTGTATTGTGAAATAAACAATTTTAATATATCTCAAAATATTATATAATTTTAATGAGTTGCAAAGGACACAGCGTACGCTGTTGGTATTATAGCACAGTGTATAAATGACATGCAAAACTAACAAATAATTTAGAAATATCTTAACTTAAGGTATATGTATACACTAGAAATCACGAAAATTGACTAAAATATCGATCTATTTTTTAATAATTCAAAATATTATCCAACCCCTTAGCTTTCAAACGATACCAAGATCTTGTAAATATTCGAAATAGTTTTCAAGTTACAAGGGATAGGTACTGTCACCATAAACACGTTTCCAAAACTTTAAACTCGATTTCTGAAAAACTATATTTTTAGAATAGGAGGCTTCTTTCGAACAGTGATAACTCAACAATGAATTGATCTATTATAATTACTTTTGTGTCATTATAGTCTATATAATACAGTGGATGTTTTGACCCTCAGTCGATGTTATTGGTTAAGAAATGAATTTTTAGTTGATTTTTAAATGTTGAAATTCCTGAAAATTTTTTGATTTTTTAGACCTCCTTCGTGAAAAGAAATTGTACGAAAGAACGTATTCCTTCTAGCAACTTGATGGAGGGTCAAAACATGAAGAATAATATTAGGAATAATTTCCAACAGGAATTGTCTTTCTGAAGACATTAGAATTTGAGATATCACTGTTCAAAAAACATGCTAATTAGCTAATTATATCTAAATTAGATAATTAATGAATAGCTTAATCAGAATTTTTCACACTAAAATGAGTTTAAGCACAAACCAATGACCTATTGTGAAAAAACCGGATTTTTAAAGTCAAAATTCAAAAAAAAAATGTTCTAGTGTATACCATACACTTAAGAAAAAAACGCTTTGAAAGAAGCCTTAAACTACGCTGCAGCAGTCGACAATAAATTGATATGGATCCTCATCGACAGCCGTAGCTCGATACAGTACCTCAAATCATGGCCTTGGATTGTACAAAAAACGAGGCGTGATATTGTTACTATGCTTTCCAATTTCGCCCATGACGTTGCCATACATATCCAGTGGATTCCATCGTATGTTGGGGTGTATTTTAACGAGGTTGCCGATCACCTGTCTAAGGAGGGTTGTGTACGTCCCCTTCCACTTAATAACCTCTAGGCCACAGAAATGTTTTCTATTTTCAAAGCAAAAACCAAAGACTTAGCATTTTCCCCCTGCACACGCATGGTATTCGACCAGCTTTCCCGGAGTGTCACTAAATTGCAGGTTGCCTAGAATTTTCTAGATTTCTCTAGCGAGACTCAGAAATGGCCACATTAAGGACTTGAGATTCGAGGATGGCATTAAGATCCCCGGATGTCCCAGTTCCACAAGCCTTGCAACCCCTGCCCACTTTATCGATTGCATCGGTGTTTTCGTGGACCAGCTTGTCTTGGATCAGGAGAAAGTTGCCTTTCTTTTAGAGCGACGTGGTCTTGTGGACCTGGTTTAGGCTTATCATGAACCTTGGGGATAAGAAACAACAGGAAAATAACGTGAACACGTATTTGAACATATTTCAATTACTGAATCTGTATAGTGATATACTTACATTTTTAATACAATACAAAATATTGTGTAATTTGAATGAGATGACACAAGGACACACACACAACACAGTTTCATTCGTTGATGTAGCACAGTGTATACTGAGACTTAAAATATGAATTATTATTGAATAATTATATAATAATAATTGTAATAATAAATGTATTGTATTCATTTGCTATATTATTGTATTCATTTGCTATAGTAGTGTATTCATTTGCTATAGTAGTGTGTAGTATTGCATTCATTTGATGTAGTAGTGTATAGTATTGTTGCATTCATTTGATGTAGTAGTGTATAGTATTGTAGCATTATAGTAGTATTATCATAGTAGTATGTAGTTATATGCAGTATTATTATATGTGGTATTATTATATGTAGTATTATTATATAAATATTATTATATGTAGTATGTAGTTATATGTTGTATTATCATAGTATAGAATTGTATTCATTCAATGCGTTTCATTTGCTGTACGGATCTTTCCTTTACTATACTGGTATTAAGCCTTCTCCCAGTGCCGTATTTCTACAAATTAGCGCCGCAGTAGCCCGGTTGGAAGAGTAACGGACTAGCAACTGAAGGGTTGCGAGTTCGAATCCAACCATAGACCGTCGTCGTGACGTTCAATCTGTCGGGCCCAAATGCCCTCACGTTGGCGTGGTGTGGAAGTTTGGAGAGTGGGGTGCCAGCTCAGGTGTTGCCTCGTCATCTGACCGTGGTTCAAAATTACGTGGTGTTGTCCTCGATCTTTGGGATTGATCCCGGACCGTCACCAATAGCCCGTTGTGTTGCTCCAGTGTGACGTTAATTGAAAATACCATACCATACCATACTATACCATACAATACCCGGACCGTCGCCAATAACCAGTTGAGTTGCTCCAGTGCGATGTTAATTAAAATACCTACCTACCTTCTAGAAATTTTAACTACTGCATCTCTGTGACCACTCTAATACACCTTTCAAAAGCTTGCGTACGGCAGGTAGGTATCTCAATTAACGTCACACTGGAGCAACACAACGGGCTATTGGTGACGGACCGGGATCAATCCCAAAGATCGAGGACAACACCACGTAATTTTGAACCACGGTCAGATGACAGGGCAACACCTGAGCTGGCACCCCGCTCTCCAAACTTCCACAACATGCCAACATGAGGCCACGACAGATTGAACGTACACCAGCCCCCTTTGTACACGACGGTCTATGGTTGGATTCGAACTCGCAACCCTCCGGTTGCTAGTCCGTTACTCTTCCAACCGGGCTACCTCGGCCCGAAAGGCTGTCGCGGATTTGTGACTATTACTAGTAGTAGGTTTTCTGGATGTGCATGGCAAGCAAATGACTGGGAATTGGCTTGAAGGTGTTATCATTTTACACGTAATGAATTGTTTGGACTGAATTATGCGCTTACAAGGAGACACTTGACGCAACTTTCTCAGAGAAGGGGTGTGCACCAAAACCCTTTCTTTTGTGATTGTGATTTGTGATTGATTCAGGGTCCACTTATCAACTGTTTCGCATCATTCGTTACCAATGAAATGTCATTTTTTTTTATTTTACCTTAAAACACTGCCTTTTAATTATTTTTTATTTTTAGATATTTTTAGGTTAGATATGTTTTCACTGAAATTTTTCGTCTGATCTTTTGGACACACTAGACTCATTTTCCAAGCCCAGGACTAAGCGAATTTGGAAAAATAAGGAGTTTTATTATCTATTATGCATTCCCATTACTTGATGCTGTCTTCCCTGTATTTGACGCAGGTTGGCCAAATAAAGGTATTTAATTAACGCCCCACTCTGGAGCAACACAACGGGCTATTGACGACGGTCCGAGACCAAACCCTAAAAGTAAATCCTAGGACAACACCAAGTAATTTTGAATCACGGTCAGATGACGAGGTCACCCCTGAGCTGGCACTCAACGCCAACTTGAGGACATTTCAGGCTACGACAGATTTTACGTGCACTAGCTCCCTTTGTACACGACTTTGGTTGGATTTGAACTCGCTGGCCTAGTATAACCCTTGCGCCATAAAACCCAGTCAACCAATTGATGAATTAACCGCTGAGCGAAGCACATCCTTTTATAGCCGAATCAGCGCATATCGCCAAATGTTGCAACATCTCCGGATGGTTTGATATTTTTCTGTTTTGTTGGCGAAAACCTATGATGTGTATGCGTACAACGGAATGTTTTTTTAATTCCACACACTATAAGTGTTGGTATTTTCAGCTGACTGCTGATGTGTGAATCCATGAAACGCATCTACACAAATCTAAATGATCTCAATTAAATGGACGATAGAATTCTGCACACTTGATTTCTTTCTTCGACCGGCGAAAATGAAAGTAACGTGTTATCTGTCTGAACCGTTCACGCGTTTTGTTTTCTTTTCAGAGAACAGATTCTTTCTGATTAGATGGAATTCCCTCGAAGAAGTGAAATGTTTTAAGCGTTTCTTGCAGGTCACAAATGATTTCTAGAAATGGCTATAAAAACGGAATTGCGCCGTTAGCTCGATATCTAAATTGGCGCATAAGATAAATTTCTGTGTTGTTTCAATGAAATAAATTTTCTCTCATCTTTTTACCACGTTGGCATGGTGTAGACGTTTAAAGAAGGCTTCAGTGCGACGTTGATTGAAATACCTACCCATCTTTTTTGCCAAAAAAGGTTTTCGTTGTTTCTGAAAATTTTTCTGCTGATTTTTAAATTGGAATTTTTTTCATTCACATGAAAAATTGTTTTCCCCAGATGTTGAAAAAAATAAAGCAAGCACATTTGTTCGAGGTAGGTAGGTATTTTAATCAACGTCACTCTGGAGCAACACAACGGGCTATTGGTGACGGTCCGGGATCAATCCCAAAGAGAAAGATCGAGGACAACACCACGTAATTTTGAACCACGGTCAGATAACGAGGCAACACCTGAGCTGGCACTTCACTCTCCAAACTTCCACACCACGCCAACGTGAGGACATTTAAGGCCACGACATATTCAACGTGCACCAGCCCCTTTGTACACGACGGTGTTTCGTAGGATTCGAACTCGTAACCCTCCGGTTGCTAATCCGTTATTCTTCCAACCGGGCCACCGCGGCCCCACATTTGTTCGAATGTACATCATTTGTTATGCATTCGTCCATAACAAAAATGACAATTTTGCTATTTGGAAATGGATTCAAAAATACTTTCCTTTGAAGAAAGAAATATTTCATTTTCCTTAAGTGACTCAAAAAACAAATTACTGAATTTCAATTGTAAATCCTTTCTCAATATCACTTTTAGCTTTCAATTGATCAACAACTGTGTCATTCCATGTCAAGTCAACATTGATTAATCCATGGCCTCTCAGATATCGATGAAACTTGGTGCACCAAGTAATCTTAAAAATTTATGTAAGGAAAAAATAATAAAAAATTTCAACAAGAAAATTATAGTTTCGGTTGATTACCCTCAAAAACCAATATAGTATTTTTCATTACGTTGGTAGGTTGGTATTTTAATTAACGTCAGCACTGGAGCAACACAACGGGCTATTGGCGACATCCGGGATCAATCCTCAAGGGATAGGTCCGAGGACAACGCATCGTAATTTTGAACCACAGGTGCCAGTTCAGGTGGTGCCGAGGTCAACACCTGAACTGGCACCCCACTCTCCAAACTTCCACACCAAGCCAACATGAGGACATTTGAGGCCACGACAGATTTAACGTGTACACGACTCATTACGTTATATATGATAACCTAACTCAAAATTATTGGTATTTTCTGCTTTCCAAGTAATGCTTAATGATCTTTGTAAATTTGTTCTGTTGGTCTCTGTTCTTTTGTCCAATCAGTTGGTGTGACTGGATTCACTTTGCAACGAATTGAAGTGCGGAAAAAATATTTCATTAATAAAAGAAGTCCAAAAGAACTCTTTAGCATTCAAAGGGAGATAGCTGTCAGTTTATATTCACAATCAAAGTGACCCCGTGAAACATCCTGTATTTAAATCTTTTCAGACAAATAACGAACAGTGTGTAATTTCTGAAGTGATTCTTGATATGGATGAAGATCCTTTCAGAGGCGATCTTCATCTGACTGTGGTTTGAAATTACGTACATGCATAGACCTCCAATCTTTCCCTTCGAATTTGATCCCGGAGCGTCGTCAATAGCCCATTGAGTTCTACAGGTACGACGTTAATTAAAATGCCTACCTTCCTTTCAGAGGCGAAGCTAAGTATTGCAAGTTCGAATACGAAACACATTGTGTAGAAGGGAGCTGGTGCACGTTAAATCTGTCATGGCCTCAAATGTCCTCACGTTGGCGTGGTGTGGAAGTTTGGAGGGTGGTGCGCCAGCTCGTCATCTGATCGTAGTACAAAATTACGTGGGGTCATGTTTAAATTCATCTTCAGTCAACAGAGTAGTTAAACCTAACTCGTCACTAGAAAAACTGACCATATATTGATAGACGAGATATCTCGTCGTTAGAAAAATTTGTTAGATCTTGATGGATGAGATATTGCGTCGAAACCATTTGGAGGGTCAAGCGAGTTCATACAGTCTTGATTGATCTCAAAAAACATTTCCGACGATGATGACAGAATTATGTGATCAAGTTCCAAGTACCACAATCCAAGGAACGTCGCATCTGGTTCTTTGGGTACCCTGAGATAAAGCAACGATTTAGTTTAAAGGATTTGCGGTGCTTATGTTTTAGAACTTTGAACCCACAACACAAAAGCGCAAGAAAAGGCGTCCTGCTTCAGATGAAAACGATGAAAAAGACCCCATCTCACAATGGCCACCAGCATAATAGGCTCCATAGAGCGTACATAATAACCATGAAACTGCCGTTTTTGCTTGGATACCCGTACATGGTCCACTAAGAATGTCCCAGACTGTCTTAATTCCACGTTTTTCTTCTTCATAATCTCTCGATGACGCCTTATTCATTCGCACGTACGAGCGAAATAAAATCTCTTGGAAAGAAAGGTTCATACCTCTAATTTGAGACACTTCACAATGGCAAATTTCGCTCTTTTTAAAATTGGCAGTTGCAAATAGGTTAGAAGAATGAGTACAAAGAAGCGTTTTGATTGTTTTTCAGGTTTCGATGCAGATGGTCTGGTTTCGCTGAAATATCTTTACCACCACAGAGGATTACGCAAGTAAGTGGTTTCCATTTTCATGCTGTTGAGTGACACGAGAACGGTCCATAAGTCCTAGTTCGGATGAGTTATAGATCCCTACTACTTATTCTCTTGGACACCCTTGATGATTTTCGTGACTTAGTAATGGAGTGATGCAGACGTTTCGAAAGGGGGAGTCGTAAGTATAGGGTTTCGAAATGATTGATTTCGAAGCATTAGCATAGTATAAGTGAAGCTACCTTTACTACGAATCTTAAAAAATTATTTTTATTGTATTGCACAAAGATGTGATTGAATAAATACATGCTTATTTCTTGTTGATTTACGCAGTCATGAAAAGTTTATTTCAATACGCTGTAGTTAACATATATTTTACCATACTTGCGCAGTTTCAAAATAAATCCCTGGAAATCAAGTTTTCCGAATTTCTTTTTGAGACTCGACTGTGGATTTCGAAAGAGAAACGTTCAATAAAATATAGAACAAACGTTTTAGTTTTAGGTAATTAAATACAAATATTAACTAAAGAGTACTTAATGGTGAAGTTGGATTACCCACTGCAAGTTAATCTTTGTAGTGGTATCTAAGATCGTACCACACTATTCCCTTCAGAATTTAGTGACTGAATTCGATAAATGGTACCACTAGTTGATAGATTATCAATTGCGTCAGACCATGAGAGTACACGTGGTCATGCAATAGATGATTGTGACCTTTGAGTATCCTGTGCTGCTTTAAGCAGCTGAGTGTAAGTCACCGTGCGAAGTGAAGGCTTGAGTAGCAACGAAGAGTGCAGCCGTGATAAGAATAGCAGTGTCTATTATCACTGGACTTCAGTTATTGGAAGTTATAGGTATCGTAATGGCAATTCAATTGTTCGTCGTGGATCATCCATAGAAGTGTGTGCCGATTGTTGCTAGCACCAAGTGGTAATTGTTAAATGTGTCATCAAGCTTAGTGTTTTTAAAGTGCGTGTGTTCATAATCGCGTCCGCCAATCACCAATTTAGCAAGTCTTGTGAAAAGCAGGGCAACTGTGTCTATTAAAAAGTACTTCATGAAGGACTTGGTTATACTACTATAGTTGATACCGTCAATGTGTAAAATACAGGCAGTCTAGGAAATTTCTAGAATGCGTGACGTTTCTAAGCAACGAATAAAATATGTCTATGTTTTTTAATAAACTATACATTTTACTTTGGCATTGTATATAATTCCTAAGCGTTATAGAGAACAAGTAATGTTTAGGCAAAGTATGGAAAAGAGTCATGGTTTTTATACTTTGCCAGTTTGCCTTTTGGCATTGCATAGAATGGCCAAGTAATGTTTGAAATATTAAAAGCGTTTCATATTTTGATGTCCCATTTACGGCATTATATAAATTTCTTAGGCATTATATACAGTTCTTAATATCACATTGACAGTAGAAAATATACTACTGTATTGTAATTAATTTATTGTAGTGGTGTCTTAATTCACCACTTCCAAAAAGAAATATAAATAAGCTATCTAATGATGTAACGTAGAGTGAAATTTTCATCAAATAGTAATTTTTGAAAGTATTTTTATATTTTACTGATATTTCCATGGAAAAATTTTGAAAGCATTGGCATCAATTCTAATTTAGTGAACATCAAGAAAATCTATTCCACGAAGCAGGTTTCAACCAATGATACTGTTTTCCGGTTCTTGGTATGGGTTACTTTTGAGGATAAATGCTTCGGCAGTGTGCTATGTATTTTCATGGAAATAAAATGTGAATTCAAGATTGAAAATTATACAGATCAATGAATTAAACAGGAAACTAGATGTTTTCATAGAAAAATTAACTGAAAAATGCATTTATTACTATTTTTTCATTCATTTTAATGTATTTCGTGAATGAACTTGATGTGTCTTCACAAAAAAAGTTACGAAACAGAAATATATTACAAGTTTTTTTTTAAATCTCCATGGAGAGCGAAACAAAATGGTGCAACAATGGACAGAATAACGTAACATTTATTAGTTCCAGCATTAGTTACAAAAGTGTGATAGTGTAAAACTGGATCGGGGCAAAGACGGCAGTCCTTTTCGGCAGTGCATTACATACCTCATTGTACAATTTCTTTTTAAATATCCTCAAAGCTGTACAACGCAAACAAAGCAAAACCAATACGGGTGCCGAAGCTTTTTTTTCTGTGTGAAGGGAAAGGTTCAACACTTCAAAAGATTGATTACAGCTTGGAAACAATACAAATGGAACTTGAATTTCACAACTTGAATCGATTGCACGCATCGTAGCAATACTGGAATAGAAAAAGAACAAATTATGAGCATATTGTTCCACCTTTTAAGGTGTATGTATACACTAGAAATCACGAAAATCGACCAGTACATCAATGAATTTTTATTGATTCAAAATATTTTCCAATTTCGTAGCTTTCAAACAATACCACGATCTTGTAAATATTCGAAATAGTTTTCTAGTAGTTATCGCTAGGTACTGTCACCATATACAGATATGTTTCCAAAATTTGAAACTCAATTTCTGAAGAATTGTTTTTGCAATAGGATGCCGTGTTCAAACAGTGATAACTCAACAATGAATTGATCTATTTTAATTATTTTTGTGTCATTATAATCTATATAATACAGTGAATGTTTTGACTCTAAGTCTAAGTTATTAGTTAAGAAATAAATTTTTAGTTGATTTTTGAATGTTTAAATTCTTGAAAAATCTTGATTTTTTAGACTTTTTCGGAGAAGAAAAATTGTCAAAAAACGTAGCCTGACCCAGAATGTCGACCATGAATGTCGAATTTTCTTATGAATTTAACATTAGACCCTTTAAACGTGCATTGGGCTTCAGAAGTCAATTCATCTTGTCTTGTTTTGAGTTTATATAAGGAACATTCTTCGCGATACACCTCTCCTCACATTCAATGACACTCTTAGGACGTCCAGTTCGTGATTTGCTTTCAATCAAATGTGTCTTTGGATACTTGAAAATTGTGTAATGAATGATGTAGATTTGCTTGATTCCATATTTCGACGGGGGTCGCTGTAGCCCGGTTGGAAGAGTAACGGATTAGCAACCAGTTACGAGTTCGAATTCAACCAAAGACCGTCTTGTACAAAGGGGGCTGGTGCACGTCAAATCTGTTGTGGCCTCAAATATCCTCACGGTGGAGTGGTGTGGAAGTTTGGAGAGCGGGGTGCCAGCTCAGGTGTGGCCCCGTCATCTGACAAATTGCGTGGTGGTGTTCTTGGATCTTTCCCTTTGGGTTTGATCCCGGACCGTCACCAATAGCCCGTTGTGCTACTCCAGTGCGACGTTAATTAAAATTACATACATACCATATTTTTATGAAATTTCTCAGATTTGCCATTATTTCAGAGAAAAGTAGTAGGTTAATGTGGAAAGAAATCTTCCATTTGTTTCGGGCGTATACTTCCAAATTTATTGTGACTACTTGAAATTACCGATTTCGTATTCAAAGTATAGTTTAAAAGATAGTTCTTGGAAATTCGTATATTACATTTTTTCTACACTGCCCAAATACTTTTTGAAAATTACTTTCTCTGTGAATACAAAACGTGCAAAATATTATATTTGTTTTAATTTAAATTTTATTTTAAGCTTCATAGCCCGTTCAGTACAGTTTTAAGATACCGAATGAAATGAAAAACCGTTTAGTTTGATGTAATATAGTTACTGCTTTCTTCAATTAAATGTTTGAATATTTGCCATGCCCCAATACTTTTTTGAGTCACTAAAAGCACGCATTTGGCCGCAGGAACGCAATGATTGTCTAATGAGGCAATAAGTAATAGTGAATTTTAGGCCAACTCTAGCATTTACGCATGGTTAGTTGTACATCGCCATGTTAAGAGTTCAACGCTCCAAATAAGTAATAATTTCGATAGTTGGGAGTCAAAAGCAATTGTCTAAAGATACATAGACCTCCAATATTGGGAACAAAGAAATTCTTTAACCCTCCAAGGGGCTACGACGAGATATCTCGTCCATCAAGATCTGCAAAATTTTGCTAACGACGAGATACTTCGAGACAACCACCAGGAGAGTTAAATGATATATGCATCTGAACATAGAAAAAGAGTATCCTTGTGAACAACTTTGCATAAAATAAATCAAGCAGAGATGGCTCGTGGTTGTAACTTGAAACTGGTGTATGATTATCCTTAATTAGTCAAATTTCAAGTTTATATGATTACAAATGCTAATTAGCTTCGGCAATACACCAATTCTACATGTTTAAAACCTATCTTTAAAATCCAAATTAACAGTTTTTAAAGATATTTTCGGTCAGAATTATTCGCACGGGTGCGGCTAGTATGCATTACTTGTGTAAGATCAGATACTCATGTCTCCATTTTTCACGCAAACGGTTTAATTAATCGTAATAAAAGTGATAGTAATAGAAAAGATTTTGATGGCAAAATTAGCGAATGCAATCGAAATTTTTTAAAACTAATTATTCTGGTTGGGGATACAGAGGGATCGAAAAATATACGAAATTCAAAGAGGAAATACAAAAACTATTTATTTCGATTTAATTCCAGTAAAATATGTATTAGAAGTTTTCTTGAAAAAGTTGTCTAGGATTTTAAAAATTATGAAATTTTTCGATAGGAGCTCTATAAAATAGCAAAATACATATTCCATTTAATTTATGCACCCAAGGTTCTTCAGAAATTTTTCTCGATTTGAAATTTTGATATTTATAAATATTTTCAATCTTTATGGATTTTTTTACATGGTGATTTTTATGTACATGGTTTGATATATTTTTTATTTACGATGAAAACCGGTCAATATGTACGTATCCAATTATTAACTATAGAGGAATTGGATTTTCTACGACTTGAAGTCTATCATGAAACTTGCTTTCATGGGATTATAATTTCCTGATGTTTACATGGAATTTATGTTAGAGGTTTCTTTGCTTTTCTTTGAGGTAGGTAGGCATTTAATTAACGTCGCACTGGAGCAACACAACGGGCCATTGGCGACGGTTCGAAGGGAAAGATCCGAGGACAACACGTAATTTTGAATCACGGTCAGATGACGAGATCGCACCTGAGCTGGCACCCCACTCTCCAAACTTCCACGCCAACGTGAGGACATTTGATGCCACGACAGATTTAACATGCATCAGCCCCTTTGTACACGACGGTCTTCGGTTGGATTCAAACTCGCAACTCTCCGGTTGCTAGTCCGTTACTCTTCCAACCGTGTTACCGCGGCCCTTGAGATATTCTCCCAAAGAATCTTACTGAATGAAATATTATAAAGAACGTCCCAATAACTAAAGACATTTTAACGACCATTTAAGTAATTTTCTGAAAACTATTGAACCCGCAAATACAGAACATGAAAGAAAACGATGTAGGGAAACAAATCAAGGGGAAATGAGGACAGCGCGTTTCGGAAAAGAAATCATCCTTGCATACCTGATTGTTTTTTCAGAAGACTTGAATGCGATGATTCTCTCTATCACATGCCAGTATTTGGCCGGACGGAGAGACAGAGATTCCTTCCAGACCTTTGAATTCGCCGTCTCCCGAACCCCACGTTCCGAACGCTTTCAGGAACGTTCCATCGGGGTGGAAAATCTACAAAACAGCAGAAGCGAATGTTAATTATCAATGAAGAATACCCTTAAAAGTGTATGCGAAAAACATATACAGGTGCATTGCTTTACTTTGCTGCATATTGTTAGAACTACGCGTGGGTGGTTGCAGAAATGAAACCAAGGTTGTGTATGCAATCGTCATTTATTGGGAGTCAAATCAAGGCACTCTATAGATTGAAGGGAATAATACACGACTCGCATAGGGCGATGATATGAGAAGTACCAAGTGCTTCTTTGTGCTAGCATTGAAGGCGGGGCAACTGCCTCACCCTGGTGTCGACAACAACGGGCACGATCTCAAATTGTAAGTTTCAGTCTCCTGCCACAATCGACGAATCGGCAGTCGCTGCGAGATCAGCCGCTTGGTGATGGGATCCAGGGTCGGCAAGTGTGTGGAGCTCTGGATACATGTAACCGCTGTTTCGGCTCAGAGGGGACATCCTACGGGCGTTCAGCGCCTGGTAGAACAGTCTGAACGCCGGCCATTGATCGCTCTCAGCAGAAAACTTTCCGAGCTCATAAGCAAGTGGCCGTGCTTATGAGCACGGCCACTTGCGACCCGTTGATGAGACTCAGGTCGACTTTGAACCAGTCTGCCAGAACCAACTTCGCAGAAATGTCCGATTGGGCTGTTGACCAACAGCGTGCGGAATATGTTACCAGAGAACTTGTAGTAAGCCAATTTGGCGAAATATCTATATAGGTTTCATCTTCGGACTGTTGATATGTGCGAGTGTTCAAAAAAGCAGTCACAAGATGTGGAGCATTTGTGGAGGTATGGTAAGATGCATAAGATGTGGAGGTTGGGTAAAACATGGCCAGTGAAACTCAATGGTTTTGGTAAATCTAATCTGATTTTCTACTCATTTGTTAAATTAATCAAATCTTGTAATTTTAATTATTTTTCCACTGTTTCTTTGTTTAGTCAAATTACTTCTGCAAGCCCCGTGTACTTCTGTGGGATACGGGGAGTTTGCTTTTGTTCAATAAAAGAAAAGTGGGTAGGTAGCCCCCACTGTTCGTGAATACTTTACTCCATATTGCTGGATTGTCTTCTTTACTGGTAACTGGGTTAAGAACAGGCAAGTCGTCATTATAAACGTCCATAGGCTCAGCCGGTGGCAGCTCGTTAGATGGTCCTGCTTCTTCTTGCGTCTTCGGTAAGCTAAAGCTCTAGATCTCGCCGCACTTGTCATAGGTTTAGACTTCTTGGTATCAGTTTTTTCGTCTTGAACTGCTCTTTCAACCTGTTTAAGTTTTCTATGCCGCAATTGAACTTTAGTGTGATATTTTGGCTTCATAGTGAAATCTTCGACACATCGTCACTTTCCACTGCACACAATTTTCACATAAATGGTTTAAACTGTCAACTAGTCAAATGGCATTACAGAACTCGTCGTTCTCTTCAATTGAAGCACGCACTCGCCACGATCCGTCGATTAGAACTGAAGTTACAGCGGTTAAACAGGCCAGCGTATGCCCGAAATATGACTGATTTCCCCCACCACGCGGTACAAAGGTCAGAGAGGGGAGTGGATTAGTGGCCGACCTAGTCGACGCGGCCCACCTTCCTCTACACGATGGTAGGTCATTTATCCCCATAGGTTGATCCCCCCTGGAGTTATGGGGCTTTGAGATATCAACACTTTTCATGACGCGCAAGTTTCTGTCGATGACCCCCATTCATATTCCTTAGATCACAGACCGATTTTAAAGACGTATTCAGGTCACAACTCGGCACACCTGATATACACGGTCTCGGAATATTCGGTGCCTTTCTGTCTTCATCTGTTCGGCCCGGATGTCAGGTCGGTCGTTGCTGCATTCACATTCACGGACTCATATTGAACGGCGATGTCGAGTCGTCCAGGAGAAGGGGATGGTCACAGCTCCGAGACTACCCGAGTCGATTTTGCAACTTTTCGAGGAGACTTTTGCTGCTCCCACTTTCGCTTTGCCGGTATCTTTTATGGTGTTTTTCGAATCCCAGAGACCTTGGCTTGTTCCCTAAGTACAGGTCATCGATAGCAACAGTACTTTTTGTCGCGTTTCTTGGACATCTTTGAAATGCTTAAACCGATGATCCGCCTTAAGCATTTTTGGCGTTCTTTCTAAGCTTACCAAATCTTGGTTTTCTCATCGGCGTGTCCAGTAACGCGGCTCTCTAGCTACAAACTACGATACGAGTTGACATTTAAAGGGACACGCGGCAATTCGATAACGAGTCAAATTGGGTCATTTTCGTCACGTAGCAAGCTCACTCAGGCTTAACAGGCATATTGTGTTTGGAGCGTTTAACGATATGTATTATCTCTCTGCGTTTTTTCATTTAAGAGCAGATGCGGCTAGAATGGGTTGCATTTTTACGTGACGGTCAATTCCCAAGTTTCTCCCCATACCTAGGAGTGAGAAAGACGTAGTTCTACGTCAAAACATGGAAGTAGCATAATCCACAACTTAAAAAAAATGCTCAGCTTTCCTGAAAGTAAACATGTTAAGTAACAAGAATGTTTTTAGTCGGGTAATTTCAGGGGCACGGGAAAAATTCGTAATGAGAAAGCTTTTTTTCACCATTGCCCGGCCAATTTGAACTTGTTAGAAGTGTATTGGCACTACAAGGGCGGAATCGTGAACGAATTGGCATAGCCCAGGTGCAACAAGGGGAATGGGTTCACGTTGCATCTCACGTACATTCAAGGCACAGCCCGTTTATAGAGGCCTCACATTCACTCCAGACGAACAAACAAGGCTTTACCACAAGGATTCGAACCAGGAGTCCTTCAATTTAGGAGCCAGCAACCTGACCACTAGCCCGATTGGTCGGCTTATAGATAAAGCTTGGATGTGCACTTGTTATAAAGTGTGTGATTTAATTTCAGATGGACATTAATACATACTTCTTATTTAGAATAAATAAAAAAAAGAATGAACAAATATTTGCTGGTATAGGAGAATGACTATTCGGGCATCAAGTCAACGGTCCACGTCTCTAAAAGTTTAATCAATTCAAAAATATTTTAGTCAATTTTTATAAATAAATTTATTTGCCTTTTTACAAGAACTTTTAAAATACCAGGCTATAGCAGCAACTGAAAAACATCAGAATGACAACCAGAATTCTGATACGCTAAATTAAAAAAAAATTGAAATTAAAAATACAAACGACCATAACAAAAAAAAACCTAGAAAAATACAAACTGCAAAAGATTACGAATATAACGGCATATCGAGTTCTGAAAGGAAAACAAACTTGCTTAACAAAAAAAATTCCAAAGAAGAATTATTCAGCTTGCCGATAAATTGAACAGCGCCAGCGCAGTTGCTTAGCAACAGTACTACTTACTTGTATGCGATTATTCCCACTGTCTCCTACAATGAGGTACCCCTGGTCGTCGACCGCGACCCCCCTGGGGTACTTGAACTGTCCTTCCTCGGAGCCTTCCGTGCCGAAGGTGGAGAGGAGGCGGCCGTTCACGTCGAAGATCTGGATGCGGTGGTTGTTGCTGTCGCTCACGATCACGCGGTTGGTGGAGCTCACGGCCACGTAGTGCGGGTGTTCCAGCTCCCCCGGCCGCTGACCGATGCCTCCGAACTTGGTGACGTAGGTGCCGTCACCCTGGAACACCTGAAAAAGTACTCAACTGGTCAAACCCTTCCTCAAACATTCTGATCCATTAAAGCACAAACCGTACTTTCGGCGTGAGTACTCGGGCCTGCTGTTGGATCGTGGAACGAATCAAGCAGATATAGGAAATCTGAACGATTGTTTATCGTGAAAATTCAACGATTAATTTAGTTTGAGCGATTCAAGTGCAAATTGATATTAATATCGAGGAGTAATTTTGTTGATTAATGGTCTGTGATTGTAGCTTTCGAATGACTCACTCCACGCAATCCAAAGTGACACTGGCACAAAGCTTCGTAGAATTTCAACTTTCTGCGGACCCCCTGGCCGAGCTCAATGCGCCTGCGCACTCGGTCCGAAGGTCATGCCAAGTACGGATATCCTTTGTCTACACGACGCTATTTATTTTCAGGACGTTTCTTCTGGCTTCGAAATCACAAGACAAAACAGTTGTAACGCTACACCTTTCACGCATGCCCTCCAGTACTGTTCCGATTTTCAGACGGTTGCTTTTAAAGGGCCACATTTGCTGCGCCAGACACCATACAATACACCCACCTCCTCCCAACTCACCCGTAGGTTTAGAGTTTTAATAAGGATCTCCACCATTGAGCACGAAAGAGGCACGCCGGGAAAACCATCCCGGACGCACAGAGAGGGCACACCCCGAAACTCAGGGCACCACCACACACAAGAAGGGTCCACCAAAAGGTTAAAACGACGACCGGCGCACTGCCGGTTTACAGAGACGAAGCTGGCGCCATATAGGCGCCACCCGGAGAGCACCACAAGCATATAATTTTTTTACATTAATTAGATTATATTGAGGTGCTACATAGAAATGTTAGTATATAGTATACCGGGTGGCTCATATGAGGCGCCAGCAATAAAAGTTTAAAAGAGATGACCATGAAATGATAATTTTTTACAAATGAAATTAAATTAACATTAAAGATGAACATAGAATAGGTTAAAACAATACACACATTTAGAAGCAATTATAGATAAAAGTTAAAAGAAAGAATCCTAAGATAGTCAAGAGGATAAAAATTTTGAAACAGCAATTTTATTGAAAATCTAGAGGTGTAAGAAATTAAAAGTTTAAAATGTTAAGAAGTTAAAATTGAACCGGACCTAGTCCTAGGTTCACTACTCGACCAGGGGAAGTCTGGGCAGAGAGCCAGGGTGCGGAGCAGTTGTTTAAAATCAATTGTATGGGAGGGCGTCCGCTGCCACCCCCCTCGGGCCGCCAACACACACATCCTGATCTTGTAATATCAAGTAATTGACACACACAAAATGAAAGCTTTACTGACACAAAAGAGAGACATACATCCAGGATGGAATGCACCTGTCAGGAATCGAAACTGAAACCGCCTACAACTCGAAGGTTGCTAGCGCAGTGGGCATACCCACTGAGCCACGACGGCACCGATTTACAGATGGACAGAAGGTAAACAAATGGAAGGGACTTTTAATTCCTCGCGCTGATAAGTTTTACTTGGAAGGTAATACACTCCTGCAGGATATCATATCCGTCTACGAAAGCACCATTAATATCACATCCGATATACTGCTGAGACGTAGGCAATGGAATGACCATGTCCCTTCATGTTATTTCTTCCAGTTGCTCGGTTTGAAGATCTATCACGTGGTTGTGGGTAAAAGCATGAAATTATTGATTGGTTAAAGTGATTATCCACCGTGATCGAAAACACTAGTCAGCGATTCGACAGCCAATCGGCTTTGTCAATTCGTAAGCCTACGCGATATACTCTTCAGAGATCTTAGGACATCGGCTCCGTCCACGTGCTCCGTCCATTTCATTAGAAGGGGGCCCGCCGGTTGGAAAAGTAACTGATTAGCAACCGGAGGGTTGCGAATTCGAACCCAAACAAAGACCGTCGTGTACAAAGGGGCTGGTGCATGTTAAATCTGTCGGGGCCTCAAATGTTCGCAGGCTGGCGTGGTGTGGAAGTTTGGAGAGTGGGGTGCAGGCTCAGGTGGGATCTCGTCATCTGACCGTGGTTCAAAATTACGTGGTGTTGTCCTCGGATCTTTCCCCTCAGGTTTGATCCCGGACCGTCGCCAATAGCCCGTTGTGTCGCTCCAGTGCGACGTTAATTGAGATACCTACCTGCCAATAATTTATTCAGATTTGTTTTATAATAAATTAACAATTTCGTAATTAAGGTACGCTTTGGAAACGAAAGTATCTTCCAGGGCGAGAGTAAGTGAATCCGGGCGGTTGTGTTGCTGAAATTGCAGAAAACTGCTAGGGAAATGAATTAAAAAAATTCTAAGCAGTCAGCGACTTAGTTGGGAAAACTCAGTTTTGCATCGGATTTCCACATTCATATTCACATTTTAACCGAAGAATATTCAAAATTCGTCTTGAAGTGAGTATGTGTTTCAGCGTAAAAGAATATTGTGCTTTCTTATCTGAATGGGAGAGGCTTGAGCTCCCTGTCCCTCACGCATGCAACCTGTTAGAGCCTTGCATAGGCAATTATGACATTAATATGTCATTGCTTTAACCATCCTTACTCTAGAAAACCCTCCACTACAACTAAAATCCAATCATTAAAAAGCTTTACAAGAGACAAACGCATATATACTCGCTTAAAAGTAAAATATTATTAATATAAATTATATTTATTATTCTGGTCTACGCCCGGTTAAAACTATTGGTTGTGTTATATCTCGTTTATGGGGCTGATAAAAATATATGGAGGACCGTATTTGGTCTCTATAAAAAAATTTTAGAGGCCAGTAAAGCCCGAGGGTAGGTTGAACTTGTCCGGTCTGGTTTGCGTATCTTATAAAAATATTTGGATGACTGTATCTGGTCTCCGAGGCTGAGACCAATCAATTCATTACAACTGATTTACTTTACGCGTCGGCTCTTTGTAAACGGGTGGATTAAACCTGACCTCGACAAGAACGACACTTATTTCTCAAATAGCTAAAGAAAATAAAGAGGAGAAATATCGTTCCTTCTCGAGATAAGTGACAAGAATTTGATAAGAGTTAAACGAAGATGGAGAATCTTTAAGAACATTCGAAATGAAAATTCAAGCTTCGTTTGTCGAGGATGCCATAAAAGTGGGAATAAGTTTCATGAAGATGGTTTGCCTTTACCTGCCTTAACTCGCTACAAAAAGTGTGCCAAAAGCGTTGCCACAAAAGTATCTTTATAACAAAGCTGTACCTTCTTTTCATAACGATTTAAAAAAACGAGGGTTTTTTCTGCTTCGTTAATCACTTGTTGAAATATAAAACCTCCACTTTTCAGAAAAAGCGATTGAATCAAGTTACTTTTGGTGCTGCCATCTATAGAATATATTTCGAACTATATTGTGCTAGTTTACGTAGATTGGTTTCATTCACGTGACGTGACCGTCATTTCCTTTTGTAATTTATTGGTAACCGTTAAACCTTAAAAAACATTTGTGACCGATTTTAGCCAAACGAAGCAAGCGATTCCTCAGATGCTGAATACAAATTTCTATCTTATTAATGGTATTTGGAATACGTATAGGTTACTATAGCCAAAAGGTAATAAATTTACAATTAGTTAAAAACTGGATCATTGTTTGAAATTCTTTCCACGAGTTATAGTTTGTGTTGTTAGTCTTCCAAACAAAGCGTGAAAATACACTGGCGAGTAAAACTTGAGGAACATGACTATTTTTAAAGGTTATAACCTCAAAATTAAGCGAAACAGCCTTTGGCGATTTGCATAACTGAGGATATTCAGAATAAAGCTGATGCATTGGAATAGTGACGTCAGAGGAACATGTACTACTGCAGGAACTCATCCTTCAACTTCATTCTCAGTACGCAAACGGCCTGTGTCAGTGTTCGAAGTGGTCATGCAGCCTATAAAGGATCGTCTCCTCTTTTTATTTAGTCTTCACTGTTATCCATCTGTCTCATGGCACTCAGTGCAGTGTTAGTTCATCCCAAATGATACCCTAAAAGAAATTTTCTGCTGAACTAAATTTTATTCAGATTACAATAAAATACTTTGATCTGGAGGTGGGTATTTTAATTAACGTCGCACTGGAGCAACACAACGGGCTACTAGAGACTATCCGGGATCAATCCCAAAGATCCGAGGACAAAACCACGTAATTTTGAACCACGGTCAGATGACGAGGTCACACCTGAGCTGGCACCCCACTCTCCAAACTTCCACACCAAGCCAACGTGACTTTGACCTGGAGACGGAGGACCTTCAGCCCATGTGCTCCACACATACCCACCCAACGTACATCAGTTACAAGACTCGTTTACTGTTCGTTTCCGTTCTAACTTCCTACCTACCATTTGTATCATTTTCCCAACATTCAGGTCACTTCACATCGAAGTTACAACTGAAAACCTTGCGGTTCCTTGAGTTTTGCACAACATTATATCAAGATAGTATTGATGGTAGTAGTCCGAACCAAAGCGTCAATGTACGGACCAGAAAGGGGAAACTGTTCTGTGAACCTTGCTAAAAATCATATGCTTCAGTGAAAAAGTGATGAGTTTCCATGTCCTCAAAAATTAAACTAATTATTTCATCTATATAAATAAAAGATTGACACGAAAAGGAGGATAGTGTTCTTTTATCCGTTAATTTTGTTCCGAATTCCATCCACACTGAAGTACAGTCCGGCACCCGGGTAGATTGGTAATTAATTAACATCGCACTGGAGCAACACAATGGGTTATTGACGACAATCCGGGATTAATCCCCAAGGGAAGGAACTCAGGGGACCACGTCATGACGAGGTCACACCTGAGCTGACACCCCACTCTCCAAACTTCCACACCACACCAACGTGAGGACATTTGAGGCCATGACACATTGAACGTGCACCAGCTCCCTTTGTACACGACAGTCTTCGGTTCGATTATCCCTCCGGTTGCTAATCCGTTACTTTCCAGACTACCGCGACTCTCCGGCTCCTGGAAGTTTGCAGACGAGTCACGTAGAACGAGTGCAGAAAGCGAGAGTACTGATACCGAGCCAACCTGGGAAACTATACACGGCGATCGCCATTCATGGACCGTCGCCAATAGCCCGCTGTGTTGCTCCAGTGTGACGTTAATTAAATACTTACCTTTCAAAATCCTCGACATGGTTTAAATTTTCAGCGAGACCCGACGAGCTTTCCGCAACGATATCGAAAGAAAAACGCCACGCTTTTATTTTAGCGACACCGTATTATCTTTCCTTTTTTACACTTCCCGGGAAAATGCCCACGGAATGTGATTAGCGTCCACCCGTCCTAATTGCGAAACTGTAAACCGCAACTTTAACGGCAAGACCACCCCCAGAAGCACGTTGAAAACCGTCGGTAGAATGAATTGTGGAAGAATTACGCTGTTTATAGTCGCAAACACAACACGCACTGCAAAAAAACCGAAACTTCGTCACCTTAGTGAGAGAAGCAAAAGAAACTCTTGGGCGACTGTAAGGAAAGCAGAAGTAAGAATAAAAAGGCGCTTGGTGCCAGGGCACGAACGAACAGATGTCCCGAAGTATGCCATCATTCTTAGTTTAAACGGCACAGTTTTCCACCCCATCTTTCGCCGTCTAGTTTGGCTGACTCGCCCTCTCCTTTTTTTCGAACTTTTTTTTCTTTCTCCTCATTTTTCTCACTGACTCGAGCTCTGACTTTTAATGAGAAGTCTTTATGGTTTCTAGGGTTGTACGGAAACAGCAAATTGCCGCCAGCGCATGGTAAACGACGATCCGTACAATATTCCATAGTACTAAACCTTCTAAGTGGTTATCTAAGGTACGGGATCCATTCCGAAGGGAAAGATCCAATAGACGACGCCTCGTAATTTCGAACCACGGTCAGATGACGAAAATACTTGAGCTGGTACACACCCAATACAAAGGTTAGTTCCAAAAGTACTCATAAACAATGCATAAAATTGATTAAAAAATGTGAGAAGAAATAAGAAAAATTAGCTGCCCAGCAGTCCTCTAGCCTCGCCGCAGAGGCCAAGACTATAGAGATCAGTACAAATTAGCATGTAGGTAGGCAGATTGAAAAATGTTGCACTGGAGCAACACGAAGGGCTATTCGCGACGGGATCAATCGCGATGGGAAAGATCCGAGGAAAACACCTCGTAATTTTGAACCACGGTCACATGACCCCCGAGGTCAACACCTGAGTCGGTACCCCACTCTCCAAACTTCCACACCACGCCAACGTGAGGATACTTGAGGCCACGAGAGATTTAACGTGCACCAGCCTCTTTGTACACGAATCTGGCTGGACCTAGTTTCGAGCTCGCAACCCTCCGGTTGC
This sequence comes from Meta bourneti, assembly GCA_933210815.1. Taxonomy (NCBI): domain Eukaryota; kingdom Metazoa; phylum Arthropoda; class Arachnida; order Araneae; family Tetragnathidae; genus Meta; species Meta bourneti. The sequence continues at coordinate 106,322,818 of OW119924.1, forward strand.
TAATCCGTTACTCTTCCAACCGAGCTACCGCGGCCTCCCCCAAGACTGAAAGAGAAACAAGAACAAACATTAAAATGGCCACACAAGATGGATGGTACTTTTTAATTAACGTCGCACTGGAGCAACACAACGCTACATAAGACGGAAAGAAGCCTATTGGTTGCTTCCCAGTCATCCTCAGCGGATGCACGAATAGCGAGACAATGGTGATCATTGTTATAGGCGCTAGTAAAATTGGGAGAAGATTCAAACCAACCTCGTCGTTCCTACCACTCTGTGCGATAAATGCTTAACGGGCCATTACGCTAATTATCCAATTAGTTAGATCCTGTTCCCACTCTGCTTTGCAACCCTAACTATTAATGGGAAGAGACGTTAAGCCAACAAAATCGAGCGAAACCTTTAATCCGTTCCGAGTCACCTCGTAATACATCCGGCTTTCTATTTTAGGGGGAAGCCTTTGCCAGAGGATCGGACTGAGCACTCTGGTGAGAGAAAGTTTCTTTTCTTTTAGAACCCGTATTTGTCTGAAAATCATAGAAGCGCCAGGCAATTTTCCAAGACATTGAAATGGGTAAATGCCGTTATTGTTCCCCCGCGAGGAGAGACACCTGAGAAGACGCCGAGTGTTGAAATGGAAAAAGCAGCTATCTTTTCTCACTTCAGAGAGAAAGGTACGTGTTTGACGCTTCCTTGTTACCATTTTCCACTTTTACCTTTTCCACTCTTGGTACCAATACGGGCCGTGGTAGCTCGGTTGGACGAGTAACGGATTTAGCAACCGGAGGGTTACGACTTCGAAACTAGGTCCAGCCAAAGACCGTCGAGTACAAAGGGGGTCTGGTGCACGTTAAATCTGTCGTGGCCTCACGTTGGCGTAGTGTGGAAGTTTGGAGAGTGGGGTGCCAGCTCAGGTGTTACCTCCAGACCCACCTCCTTTCAACTCACCAAAAGGTTTAGAGCCCTTTACAGGAGGAGGGCAGGTGTTACCTCGACATCTGAACGTAATTTTGAACCACGGTCAGATGACGAGAACTACACCTGAGCTGGCACCCCACTCTTCAACCTTCCACATCACGCCAACGTGAGGATACTTGAGACCACGACAGATTGAACGTGCACCAGCCTCCTTTGTACACGACGGTCTTTTGGTTGGATTCGAAGTCGCCACCCTCCGGTTGCTAATCCGTTACTCTTCCAAACGAGCTACCACGGTCGAAGTCACTACGGATGTACTGAATCTCCGAAGAATTCTAGCAGAGGTCTCGACCAATCAACTACCATACATCAATTCGGAATTTATTCTTTGGATATTTGGTGAAGTGCTGAAACCCCGTATTCAGAAAGCAAATCAAATGAGGTAACGTATCCCAATGGACTACTACCACCTACATTTAGCTTAGAAAATTCCTCTCATCGGAATCTTGCTTTTACATATGCAACCTAAGGTTTCCTTGAGAAAAGTTTTAAGAACTTTAGCGGTTCTCAACTTTCCCTTGATTGTTTAGTTTAAATGACTTTTCGATCCATTTGCTTACCTGAATTCTGTGGTTTTCTTTGTCGCACACGTATATGAATCCGAGGTTGTCTGTCGCTACTCCCCACGGATAACTGAACTTCCCTTCCATTCTTCCCTCGCAGCCGAAGGATCGGATGAACCGTCCGCACGGGTCGAACACTTGCAGTCTGTGGTTGTAGCGGTCAGATATGATGTACTGCCCGATCCTGTTGACCGTTATGCCGGCTAGGCAGTCGAATTCTCCCTCGGCGCTGCCGTAGGAACCGAATTCTTGCACGAATTTACCGGTTGAGTTGAAGACCTGGAAAAAGTGGAGAGGAAATTAGCTGTGAGACCCACCAGTTTTGATTTGTTCGGAATTCAAAACGTGGTTATTCGCAAGGCATGTTTTGGATCATTTCGCTGTTCCGGAAGAACGATGACTGACGTTAATGCAAAATATTGGTATTTTGAGTTAAATGCGTCAATTGTCTTTGCATTGATTCATTCTTCCAATGGAACAAGGACAGAACTGTAGCAACACTCAGTTCCGATAGAGAGTTATGTCTTTGTTCATATTTCGACCGTTTCTCATCATTGTTTAGAAGAACGACGCAAGTGCTTGCTGTGGCTCATATTTTATGCGAGATGTTAGCTCTTCGGTGCAATAACGACGCCCCAACTGTTTACAACTTTTGTATGAGAAGTTATGTGTTGAATTCGACTGGAACAACCTCGTTGGTGTATATTGTCGTTAATATAAACTCTCTGTCCACTTCATAATGTAAATAACTGAATGAATAAAAAATTCAATAAATATGGAGTGTTCGTACATTGAATATTTTCAACCCATTTCAAGTTTTGAATTCGTTTTGGGCCCTTATGATACAAAATCCGTCTCTTGCGCGTTTGGTGTCTGTCCATCTGTCTATATGTATGTGTGTGCCCGTTCTAAGTCCAAACTGTTGAATACATATTCATGAAACTGCATACTGTGAGTACTTACATTCATTTAGTGACTGAACTTGGTTGCGTTAGTCTGACTGTCCGTCTTCCCGTTCTATGTCTGATTTTGTGTCTGTGTGTTTGCACAAGTATAACATAAAATATATCCAACATATTTTAATTCAATGTTCTACATTTAATACATCAGATTTTAATTTAGTGAATACAGTATTTGAAATTTCTTTGCTTACATATTTAAACAGGTTTCATGCTGAAACATCTGAGTAACTACTTAAATCCACATAATTTGGTAGTTTTGGAGTAGCTGGAAGGTATATTGAGCATTGCAATTACTTGAATTATTTTACCAGTGCTGCTGAAAAATTAATTATTTTTTCAAAAACTATTTTTAAGGAATCTAAATTCTAATACTTTATTTATTTTTAGGCTTATTTTTTTCTTCATGAAACAAAAAAAAATTCTGAATATTTGGGACAGACGATATAGAGAATAAAACATAAATAAAATATACAGAACAAGAACTTTTAAAATAGGACTGGTAACTAATATGGCAACCTTGGTATTTTTTTAATCGTTTGCTTATTTAAATTTGTGTCCGTTATATACCAAGAATCTATTTTGTAGTGAAAAAACATACATTCATTACTTTTCGCGTTCGAAGCTTTTTTAATGTTTTAAGATGTATTTCTAGATTTTCAATTGATGTTTTTCGTTCAATAACTGTAATTAAGGTAAGTGGTTTAATTAGTTTAAAAAGTGTTTAATAATTGTATGATAATTTGGGGGAAAGCTTGTTTTTAAATGAGATACAAAGCATTTATATGCATACTATGAACTATTCTATGCATTCTGGGTAACATTGCCACACTCTAGACTTCTTTCTTATTAAAAATTTAAATTCTACAAAAATGTAAAATGTCAAGTATGACATTTATTTACATTTATGAATTTTGTATTTAACAATTACGTACCTTTATTAGAGCGTGGTAGTTGTTACATGTTATGAATAGGAATTACAATTTATTACCGAAAGCATAAGTTAGTTAACCAATTCAACCCGAGTAATGCCGATGATTCTGCTAGAAATTTAATAAAAATGTTGTAATAGTGACTTGTGTTGAATATTTCATTCAAAATTTTAGGCGAGCAACGACACAATAGGAAGTGAATATTCCAAATACATCTGCATGTTTGGCAACATTCGAAAGAAACAAATCTGCTGTTATTAATCCCACTTTCATTTCCATGAACGGTATTCTTAGTTTACGTTTTCTGAAGAAATCGATGAATTACACTTGCTTCTCTGTTCTTCCGGACTGCAATATTGTGTTCTAATTGAGATATTTTGGAACACCTTTCTGTTTCTAAATTTTAGAAAAGGAAAATTTAAAGTTTCAAGATCAAAAATAGGTTCTAGAACGCAGTGATCGAAAATTCTGACTCGACTACCGCTAAAAATTTGGGAGTTAACGCTGGATTGTGAAAGAAGTAAAATGATTCATTAAGTTATATCACTATTTCTTCTATTGAGATCGCTGTTTTAAAACTCAATATCTCGTTGAGAGTGATCAAAATCGTTAAATTGGGGGTTTACTGAAGCCGGGGTGAGACTTACCCTTTTGTCCCTAAAATCTGAAACTATGATGACAAGAAAGTGGAGGTCTCAAGATTTTGTGCCATGCCGGGTTCATCTACTAAATTACTGCGTTAGATTCGTTTTCATAGCGGTATCTCACTAATTTGTAATTTGAATACATTTAAAAACATATTTTAAATTAATTTCCAAAAGTTACCGTGGCGAAAAATCCCAAATACTCCTCTTCCTCCCTGGGTGTCAGTAAATCTCTTCTGTATCAGTAAAATTTTCATTGTATGTGCGTGTATTACTTGATGTTGTATGTCTTGTGTCTGGCGCAGCATGGTTAAATATGACCCTTGGGCCATAAAACCCTCAAACCAACCAACCAAATACTCCTCACAAATTTGTCGCTCTACAATTAAATTTAATCAACATATTTAACTAAGAGGCCCCTCAATCCTGTTGGCTGCCTCATCATGGCAAGGGAATGTCACTGGGAGGACTAAGTGAAGAAGGGCTTGATTAATGGATTGATAGTTGAGTTTTATGGCGCAAGGACAAGTAAAGAAGAGAGTTTTCTCTTGGTAGGGTCATACTATGCGTGAAGACAAGTCCACATTCCCAGCTAAATGCTAACAAGCGACCTCCTGAGGCTAAATCAAACTTCAACGTTTATGGTACCTCACTAAAATGAAGCTGCAATTTTCTTCCAATGCCATCCATGTTAGCTACTCCTTATGGTTTCGATTGTATCGGTGTCTCAGTGGGTAGGTAGGTATTTAAATTAACTTCACACTGGAGCAACACAACGGGCTATTGGTGACGGTCCGGGACCAATCCCAAAGGGAAAGAAAGATAAGAAAACACCACGTAATTTTGAACCACGGTCAGATGACGTGGCAACGCCTGAGCTGGCACCCGACTCTCCAAACTTCCACACCACGCCAACGAGAGGACATTTGAGGCCGGCCACGACAAATTTACTTTCACCAGCCCCCTTGTACACGATGGTCTTTGGTTGGATTCGAACTCGCAACACTCCGGTTGCAAATCCATTACTCTTCCAACCGGGCTACCGCGGCCCGGTGTCTCAGTGGGTTGGTTTTGGGATTTTATGGCGCAAAGGCCATATTTGGTGATGCTGCGCCAGACACAAGACATACAGTTTCAAGTAATAGACATACACAACGAAAGTTTTTACTAACACAGGAGAGAAATACATCCATGGAGGAATGCACCTGACAGGAATCGAACCTGCGCGGTCTACAACTTGAAGGTTGCTAGCGCAGTGGGCATACCCACTGAGCCACGACGGTCCTGGCGTCTCAGTGGGATTGGATTCAATTTTGGGGTTTTATGGCGTACTCAGTGGGACAGCTCCTGGATGAACAGAGGTTGGTCGGAAAAACATAGTCTCTGGACACTTGGTCTAGGTTTAACTTTGACCAAGTGGATTAGTAACAACAAAAAGGCGCTGGTAAAATCGAGGTTCTACAGTACTTGCGACAGATAATTAAAATAAATATTTTCACATAATGATTCTCTGTAACTTTACCTGCACTCGGTGATTATTGCTGTCGGCCACAACTATCGTGTTGTCGTTCCCAACACAAACCCCTCTTGGCCACGTGAAGAATCCGTGGTCCGTTCCTCTGGAGCCGAACTTGAAGGACGACTTCCCCTTCTGCATGTACGTCCTCCTCGGCATGCTGAAACCTCGTGGAGAGTTGCTGTCCCCTCTGCGTCCGTACTCCCTACGACGAGATGGAGGAGTGTCCTCGTCCGAACTGTTATCGCTGCCACTCTTGGGGGCCACGAGGGACGCCGACGTCCGGCTTCTGACCAGTCCGGAAGTGGAGGACCGTCCGGCCCCGTACTTGTTCTTCATGTACTGTGACCAGGAGTGCGGTGGGGCGGCCTCTTCAGGACTGGCCTCCCGGTTTTGCCGCGCCCGGTACCGGTTCCGGATGGCTGTGAGAGTGTCGTCCTCCGGGCTGTCGTCCGCCGGGTAGAGGTCGTGGGAGCTCTTGCTCCGGGCTATCCGGTTCCGTCTCGCGGCGTAGCTGCTGTCCTCGGGGCTCTTTTCCCGGGTCCGGCCGCCGGAGTTGACGCTGGACCGACGCCGTTCCAGGAAGCGGCTGTAGGGGGATATTCGGCCTTCCGGTTCCGGTGCTGTGATCGAGGTCTTCCGCCTGAAAAGCCATTAAAAGTTCATTAGAGTTTGATGTAAATTCCGATTTGGAAAGCACAATTGAGCCTGGGTTGATTGGTTTGGGCTTTATGTTAGGTAGGTAGGTATTTTAATTAACGTCGCACTGGAGCAACACGACGGTCAGGGATCAAACCCGTAGGGAAAGATTCCGGACCCGCTTCCTCCCAGCTCACCGATAGGTGTAGAGCCTTTCCTGGGAGGAAGGGGAGACCACCAGCCAGCACACGAAAGAGGAACAGCGGGAAACCCGCTCCAACGGACCAGCATTTATTGAATGAAATTAAAATTACATATAAAAGGGGCCAACAGGGCCCAACATACACAAAAGACGACCGGCATACTGCCGGTTTACAATGTCCGTAGGGAAAGATTGGACAACACCACGTAATTTTGAACCACGGTCAGATGGCGAGGTCACACCTGAGTTGGCACCCAACTCTCCACATTTCCACACCACGCCAAGGTGAAGACATTTGAGGTCACGACAGATTTAACTTCGACTAGCCCCCTTTGTACACGACGGTCTTAGGTTGGATTCGAACTCGCAACCCTCTGGTTGCTAATCCCTTACTCTTCCAACCGGGCTACCGCGGCCCCCAAAGTGCCCTGGATTGTCGTTGTATTTTAAGGCTGAAGATTGAACTACTCCTCGGTCTAGACTTAGAAGCAGGCAGACAAGACAGACTGTTAGAGAAATTAAGAACTTTCCAACTTGTTCTTGCTCCGCAACCCCAACAACTCCTTACTATATTTTGGATTGTATCTGTGGGTCAGCTCCTGGTTGAACAGTTGTTCGCCGTGTGACTTGAAAAACATGGTCTTTTGGCGTTGGTCAAGATTTCACCTTGTACTCAAGGGATTAGTACCAACCGCTTTAACCCTCCTGGTTGTTGTCCTGATGAGATATCTCGTCGTTAGCAAAACTGATCAGATGTTGATGGACGAGATATCTCGTCGAAACCATTTGGAGAGTTTAGGTTGGTTGGTTAGTTTGGAGTTTTATAGCCATTGGCCATATTTGGCCATGCGCTATAAAACTGTCGTGAATTGTATGTCGTGTCTGATATTGTATGTAAAACTGTCTTGATATTGTATGTCGTGTCTGGCACAGCATGGCCATATTTGGCCATGCTGTTCCAGACACGACATACAATATCAAGTATAGTACACAACATATACCCACGGAGCCCAGATGGCCCCTGGAGGGTTAGGGAAGACTACGTTGGTTATTTTAGGTTTTATGGTGGAAGGACCATATTTGGCCAAGCACAAGACAGACAATGTCAAGTAATTGTGAAAAGAAAGGATGTATAAAGATCACTTGGGAATCCTGGGGTTGCGATTCCCGTGTTTTCCAGAGACAGTAAACAGAGAGGGAAAAGAATAGATCGCTAGGGTACCTCGGATTCATGAATCCCGTACACATCTAAAGAAGATCTGCCCCCGAGGGGAAGAAAGACTAGGTGAAGTGTAAGTGTAAACAAGTCACTGATCATGGTCTTTGGAGCTGATCGCTGTGGGAAACATGGTCTTTTTGGTCATGGTTGAAAAACATGGTATTTTTGGTTATGATTGAAAAACATGATCTTTTGGAGTTGGTCTAGGTTTCACTTCGACCTAGGGGATTAGTTACAGCAACATTAAGAAAGACTAGGGTAAGAGTAAGTGTGTAAGCAAGTTCACTGATCATGGTCTATTGGAATTGGTCTAGGTTTCACCTCAACCAAGGGGATTAGTAACAGCAACTTTAAGATTAGGTGAAGAGTTAAGTGTGTAAACTGGTACCTTGAGGACGAAATGTTGTCTCTCTCTTTGTTCCTCTCCCTGATCTTGTTGAGGTCATCGTCATCTTCCCGGAGAGAGTCCCTCCATGACCTCCTATCACTCGGCCTGGACAGTTTCTCGTCCGGCTTGCCCAGTATCCTGGCCTGCGTGGTGGCGCTCTGCTTCCTGGCCTGCGCGCTGCGGGCCAGGAGGGTGTTGACGGAGGGGCTGATGTCCCCTCGCTTGACCGCCGTCTCGCTGTCCACCTCCGCGTCGCTCTCGCTCTCCGAGCTGGAGCTGCTTTCGCTGGGGGAGTTGTGGTCCGGCCGGATGGCCAGGCGGAGGCTCGGCCGCTCGCTCCTGCGGTCCATCGGGCTGGAGCGTCCGGCCGCGGGGGTGGAGCTGGACAGGTTCGAGCGGCGCTGGACGGGCGAGGAGCTGCTGTCCGTCGGAGGATCGTCGTTCTCCAGGGAAGAGGGCTTAGGTAGGAATCGACTCGATCTGAAACAAAGTCGATAAATTAGGTATTTAATTAACGTCGCACTGGGGCAACACAACGGGCTATTGGCGACGGTCCGGGATCAACACCTGAAGGGAAAAATCAAGGACAACACCACGTAATTTTGAACCACGGTCAGATAACGAGGTCACACCTGAACTGGCATCCCCACTCTCCATATTTCCACACCACGCCAACGTGAGGACATTTGAGGCCACGATAGATTTAGCGTGCACCAGCTCCCTTTGTACACGACGGTCTTTGGATTAAATTGTAAGGAAAATAATGCAATCCCAATTATTAATAACAGCATAATTTACACCCATGCAAAGATTTGAATGGTAACGTGGGCCTTTCAACTCTGATAAAGAAAAAAGGATTATTTTGAAAAAAAGGTCAAGGTCATTTTAAAGAAAAGATGGATGAATGCTATATCTGTTGTTATTAGCTAACTATTTAGAGATTCGAGGTCGGAGTTCAAGAAATAGGATGTAAGTCCTAGTCTACACATGCCTTCGCGTTACAATAAATATGATTAGAGTGATAAGCCGAGCTAAACAAGGAGATAATATTAGAGTTCAAGGTCATTTCAAAGGGAAGATGAACAGATGCTCGTGCAAAGCTTACGGAACATTAAGGTTTCAGCTGCTTCTTTTCAGTGAGGTAGGTAGGTATTTCAATTACGTCGCACTGGAGCAACACAACGAGCTATTGGCGACGGTCCGGGATCAACCCCCGAAGGGAAATATCCGAGGACACCACGTAATTTTGAACTACGGTCAGATGACGAGGTCACACCTGAGCTGGCACCCCACTCTCCAAAATTCCACGCCACATCAACGTGAGGATATTTGACGCCACGACAGATTTAACGTGCACCAGCCCCCCTTCTTTTACACGACGTTCTTTGGTTGGATTCGAACTCGCAACCCTCCAGTCACTAATCCGTTACTCTTCCAACCCAACCGCTGCCCCCAACTAGAGCTGAAGCGAACAGTAAAAAAGTCTGGCCTGAAATGGGGGGTGCCATGAGACAGAAGGTTAACAGTGAAAACTAAAATAAAGAGAAGAACAGTCCTTAGTGGGCTGCATGACCACCTCGAACACTGATGCAGGCTTGGCTCTGCGTTTATATTAAGATTATTTCTGATTCGCAAGCAGAAATACTAGCAATTAAAAAACGTTTCACCAGTTATGTATGATCCTCTTTTGAAAAAAATAGCCCTTCTAATATTAAGTTTCAATAAAAATAATAAAATACATTTTCGCAATGGATCTCATCACATGTTGGCATTCCGGGCAATGAGAAAGCTGAGTTGTAGCAAAAGCTGGAGCAAATGAATAACCTGGCACAAGAGAAAGTACCGACCTACTCTCAGAAGGCGACCTCCTGTACGTACTTAAAAAGCGATTGCGCAGATCATCTCCAGTACCTTTTCATTACTGGTACCTCAGTAAAACATCAGGAGAGGTACTTTCCTTCAATTTGCTCCAGAAGACTTTCTCTATGCTTGCCAGGCGATCTGGCCATGATGATATTCTTTGATGGCCAGTAATCCTTTCCAGCCTGTACAAAGTCCAACTTATTACCAGCCTCTCCCTTACACATCTTGAATTGTATTGGAGCCATACATGAAGACATTTTTAGGGACCCATCTGCCATTGCCCCGAAACGTTTTTGCTCAGACTCAATGACTTAGTGTAATTTTTTTTACGCTGGGATAAGATAGAAGAGTATTAATATAGTTAGGAAAGAACTAAAGAGAGAGTTGCACATTTATGCTGTCCTAAAAACTGTCCTTACTAAAGGCACATGAGCAAGCTCCTTTATTTTGGTTTTAGAGAAAGAAAAAAAGATAGTCCAGACCTCGCTGGCGTGGGAGGTGGTCTTGGCGAAACTGGTGGTTTCTGGCTGTCTCTGTTTCTCGTCGGTGATCCTGGAGGACTTTGGGAGACGTCTCTCTCTGTCACGGCACTGTTGGTTGTCCTCCAGCTCCTGAGTCTTGGGGGTGGTGTTTGCGTTTCGTCCCTGGGGGTGCGTCGGCCGGAGGCCTCCTCTGTTGGAGTTCTGGAATTCCTTGGTTTGGGTGACGTTGGCTCTTCTACAGTGGGTCGAGAGGAACCGTATTTCGAAGTGTATGGTCGAATGGACGTATCTTCGTCTTTCTTCAGAATAGATGGTTTGGGGGTTCTCGTTGAAGTATCGGTTGCCGAAGTAACCTTATTTAAAAGAGATTTTGAAGTCATATTCACTGTGCTCATGAAAAAGAATGAAAATTTAATGAAATGCTAACTAAAAGCAAATGTTGTCATGTTAAGAGGTTTTAATCTTCCTGGTGGTTGTCTCGACGAGATATCTCGTCATTAGAACAAAACTTACCTTATCTTGCTGGACGATATAGAGCGTCATTAGAAGAAAACTGACCAGATCTTGGCCTCGTCATCACCAAAAAATAGACAATATCTTGATAACGAGATATCTTGTCATTTAAACAAAACTGACCCTATCTTGATGGACGATATAGCGCGTCATTGGAAGGAAACTGACCAGATCTGGATCTCATCATCATCAAAAAATAGGCAAATCTTGATGACGAGATATCTCGTCATAAGTGCAATTGGTCAGATATTGGCAGGCGAGGTACCTTTTCGAAACCACTTGGAGGGTTAGATCTTAATTTATTAACAAATTAAATCTCTAATTTTATGATAATGTGTATGAAAGAAACTTTTCCTTTGAATGTGTTCTGTCTTTATAAAACTTTCGTTATCTAGATGGGTGAGTTCTTATGGTGCAATTGTTAACCAACCTGCGTCAAACACCGAGTCAATTCCAGATTAATTATACATTATTAAAATAACAACCCAAATCAGTAAAATGTAAAATTCAATAAAAATACGATTCTAATGCAATGTGTCAAGGTTTGAATCTTAAATATAGTTTAAGTTACAAATGTCAGTGAGAAATAAAAATATGTTTGGATGATATCAATTTCCGAAAAGGTCTTTTAAGTCAGAATTAGCAGCGTTTAACAACGAGTAAATTCCAGGGGCGTCGAACTTAAAACGACTATGTTACTTGTTGTTCTTGTCTTCTTGTGTTACTTCTGTTGTATATTGCTGCAGGTTCTCCCCGTTGTAAAATAGGAAAAGTGTCCCCTCCTAAGTCTTGTTTTAATCATATTTTCTTTTTAAGGGGACACAGTATCCTTTGAACATTTGTTTTTTCATATTCACAATAAAATGTTTTAGTGTACCTTATTTCAATACACATTAAATATACACTACAAATGAAAATATCATTTTTACATTCACACTAATTAAAAAATTCAATTTTTATAAAAATATTTCAATATTTTAAAATTCCTGCTACTGCAAATTTTAATTTTTTTCAAATATTATTTTTATTTACTTTTCATGAAGTGTTCCCCACAATTTTGTGCATAGGATTACATGTACCACTGCTATTTTTTCTACAAGCATTTTTGAAACAAACACTGAAAAACCGAACAAAAAACAGTCATAATTGATTTCGTCAATTTTTGAAACAATAACTATTCTTCCAAATCTTTATTCCATGCACAGTCATCAAATATATCATTTTTAACAACCATGAAAAGTTTCAAATCGCTACTTCAATTAGAAAAAGAGCCTTAGCATTTTAAATACCCTGTAGTCATGAAAAATAGAAAGCTGAGACAGGGCACTTTGAAGTTTTAAATGGCTCTCGATTTCGGTCCTTACATTCGATAGAAAAACTTTAATAACTCGCTAAACAATATAACTACAGCTATAAAATGTTACACACATATTCTTTAAAGTTTTATAATTAATAAAAGATAATAAAAAAATTTGATATTTTGGTAATTTTTAGGGGAGGGTACTGTGTCCCCTTAAATACATAAGATGAATTAAATCCTAGATGATCCTCCTAATTGATCTTAGATGAATTAACTTGGTGTCATGAATCTGATATATAAAAATATTTCTCTACTTTAATTCCCGATTGAAAAATATTACTCCTTAATCGAATGGACTTATAATATGTAAACGCATATTATAATACCATTAACAAAAGATTCCATGGGTCCAATAACAAGATATATTAACAGAAGTTTTTGCTATGATGTTATTGGGGCCGTCGTGGCTCAGCGGGTATGTCCACTGTGTTAGCAACCTTTGAGTTGTAGGCGGCGTAGGTTCCATTCCTGCCGGGTGTATTCCTTGGTGTATTTCTTCTGTGTCAGTAAAACTTTCACTGTGTTTGTCTATTACTTGATGTTGTATGACTTGTGCCTGGTGCAGCTTTGCCAAATATGGCCCTTGCGCCATAAAACCCCCCAAAATCAACCAACCTAGGATGTTACTATGGGTTGATGCAAAAATTCGTCCCGTTTTTAGCGCTAGATGGCATTGCATCGCAAAACCGAAGTGTTATCTACTTTACACGTATAAAGTGATGTTGTTTGAAAGAAGGAGTACTTGGGGAAAAAATGTATTTGGTTGTGTTTTTGAATTTTGTTAAGCATTCCAAATGGCAGGAAATAAGGAACATTTTCGACATATGCTTTTTTATTGCCGAAGAGGCAAGAATGCTGCGCAGACACAAAAAAAGATGTGTGTTGTGTAGGGTGAGGGAAAGTTTCGTCACCTAGATCAGTAGTTCTTTAGCCAGAAACCTCAGAACTTCTATGAGCGCGGGATGATGCAGCTACCGAAGAGATGGAGAAAGGTAATCGAACAGAACGGCATATACTATATTGATTTAATGTAATTTTTAGTAAATAAAATTTTTCTTCGATTTTTGTCAAGAAAGAAAGCGGGACGAACTTTTGCATCAACCTAACACTTCCAAAGAAATCGCCCGAACAGCGTCGTTTCAATCCTACCTTTGTGCTTGTGATATTGGATGCGGCGTTCGTCGCTGTCGAGGCAGCAGCTGCAGCCTTGTTCTCCTTTTTCTGCTTTTCGATTTCGTCTTCGCTCAACTGTCGCGTCATGGGCCTCGATACGGGGGGTGGAGCAGGCTTGGGCATCCTCGCCTTCCTCTCCTCCTCCTCCTTCTCCTTCTTCTGCCGAACCTCGCTGTGGTGCAGCCTCTCCATCACGTGCGGACTGTCCTGTATCCGGATCACCCCGCTCAGGGGTCCTTTGGTGGCGTCCTCCGTCTCGCTCACAAAGTCCCGGACCGGCGAGGTCGATGTCTGGTTCCTCGGCGCGACATCCGAGTCGAAGGCGTCGATTTCGTCTATGGCCTCCCTGGACGAGAAGCGGTTCTTCTGACTGTGCCTCACCTCGTCCAGCTCCCTCCTCCAGGAGGACGGGGAGTGGTCCCGAGTCCCGCACGTCTCCCGCTCGCAGCTGTCCCTGTCCCGGACGAACCTGTCCCTGAACCTCCTGGACAGAGGCTCGATGTCGTCGACGTTCTGGGGCTTGTCCCTCCGCTTCTGGGACTGCCTCTGGCTGCAGAGCTTGTGGTCGCTCTGGCTCCTGGAGAGGGCGCTACCCTGGGGCGGCGTCAGGGTGACTGTGGGGCCGTTCAGGTTGCTGTTACTGCTGTACATGCCATTGCTCTGCGACGAGTCCGACGCGGCGGTGATGGCCAAGTTCGCGCTGTGGATGACCTCGTCGTTGATCTTCACCTCCGCGAAGTCGATGAGCGTCTTGTGGATGACGTCCGGATCGGACCGGGCGTGGAACTTCACCTTCCGGATGCAGTCGGTGGGGTCGGCGTCGAAGGCACGCAGGAACTCCAAGGTCTTCATGAAGATCTCCTTGTAGTCCGTGAGCTCTGCGTCGGTCCAGTCCACCCCGTTGTTCACGTACTTGTCCACGAGGTCGCAGTTGCTGTTGACGTTGTTCATCTCGATCTGGAGGTCGTGCTCCAGTCGGCGCATGCTCTTGAGCTCTGATTTCAGGTATATGTCCAGGTGGTGCTTCAGTTTTGCTTCTGTGTCCAACAGATCCCTTGTGTAGCGACGGACCACTTCTTCGATTTCGTCTTTGACCTGAAAAGAAACGTTAATATTGAAAACTGTGTTGTTATAGTACATATCGCTAGAACAACGAACCAAATAACGGCACAAAATACCGATAATTTTAGTTAAATGCGTCACTTATCTTTGACGTTATTCATCGATCTTTCGATGGAACGAGGGCAGAACCGTACTAACACTCATCTCCGCTACAGAGTATTTTGTCATTCTTAAAATTTCAACTGTTTCTCATCCTTTATCAGAAGAGGGCCGCGGTATCTCGGTTGGAAGAGTAACGGATTAGCAACCGGAGTGTTGCGAGTTCGAATCTAACCAAAGACCGTCGTGTACAAGAGGGGCTGGTGAAAGTAAATCTGTCGTGGCCTCAAATGTCCTCACTTTGGTGTGGTGTCTAAGTTTGGAGAGTGGGGTGCCTGCTCAGGTATGACCTCGTCATCTGACAATGGTTCAAAATTAAGTAGTGTTGTCGTGGGATCTTTCCCTTCGGGTTTGATCCCGGACTGTCGCCAATGGCCCGTTGTGTTGCTCCAGTGCGATGTTAATTAAATACCTACCTTTATCAGAAAAGCGGCGCAAGTTTACTTGTGACACAGATTTTGATGCGGGTGGTTAGCTCTGGTGCTCAAGTGCTGTTTAGAACGATTGTATCAGATGGTAGGTAGGTATTTGATTAACGTCGCAACGGGCTATTGGCGACAGTCCGTTAATTAAAATACCTACCTACCGAACATTATCACTCTAATTCACTTCCACTTAAAAGATTTTACTTCATGGAAAGCATCTCAAATTGAGTATTTTTATACTGGAAGTTGGGATAGGATAATTATAAGTAAAGAAACGATAATGGGGGCACCTTAACTTGACCTAAACATGTTCCAAAATACTCTTATCTTTTTATGTTGATAAACAAATCACTTAGCATAGAATCTAATGGAATGTAAGAAAATTTCTAGTTTAGCGATCTATCAAACCTTGCGTACCTTAAACATCCTTAAACCACCCAGTACGGTTTTGAATTCTGTAAACATTGCTATGCACTCTAATTCACAATCAGTTCCTTTCCACATCCTTCACAACTCGAAATTTCATCGTTACTACCGAAAAATTGGCCTTCTTCCCAATAACCGAGCACTTGTGGGTAAAGATAACAGGTGCATTTTTAAAACAGTGTATAAAATTATGTAGTCAAAGCTATGCAAAAGCTACGTACCGAAATTACAAAGTCACTGACTGCGGTCCTGTTACATAGACGAAAGAAAATTACATTGTAATCTTAAAGTACACCATTGAATCAACATAAAGAGTCTGTGAACAATAACGTCGAAAACCTATTTATGGATTTAGGAGATACGAACTCAGGCATTAGGTCCTTTTTTAATATTAACGAATGGCAACAAAAAGATAAAAATACATAACCTCAAGAATCCATCTCCCAACACGAACACCGTCATATGACCGTGCGTTTAAAATTACGTGGTGTTGTCCTCGGATCTTTCCCTTCGGGTTTGATCCATGACCATCGCCAATAGCCCGCTGTGTGGCTCCGGTGCGACGATAATTAAAATACCTCCCTACATACCCAGCAAGAACACTCACCACTACAGAATTCATACTTCGCACGATTTAAGGAACAGATAAAATAGTAATTTAGGGAATATCAAAATTTAGTTTTTGATGAAAAGAATCGATGTAAAAATATGGTTTGTACTTAACAGCTCTGGGCTCAAATAAGCTGTTAATGTAAGTATCTAAGAACTATCTAGGTTGTCTAAGTTCATTAAGGGTAGGTAGGTATTTAATTAACGTCGCACTAGAGCAACACTACGGGCTATTGACAACGATCCGGGATCAAACCCCAAGGGAAAGATCCGAGGACAACACTTAATTTTGAACCACGGTCAGAGGACGAGGCAACACCTGAGCTGGCACCTCACTCTCCAAATTTCCACACCACGCAAACGTGAGGACATTTAAGACCACGACGGATTTAACATGCACCAACCCCCTTTGTACACGACGGTCTTTGGTTGGATTCCAACTCGGAACACCCCGGTTGCTAATCCGTTACTCTTACAGCCATTTTACCGCGGCCCCAAGTACATTAAGGGACCGCGATGAAAAAATGATTAAACAAATCTAATTTACTCCCATGTGTTTCGTGCTTTACAGAAACGTACTCAAATAAACTATGGAGTTATGCACAAAACAAACAAAATATTAACTAAATTAACTATGATCTAATACATAAATCCTAAAAAAAAAATTTTGCGAAGTGAAGAACAAATAGAAGTAAAATTAAGTTGTTTGCACCTGCAGAATTTAGTCGTCATCTGACCGTGGTTCAAAATTACGTGGTGTTATTCTCGGATCTTTCCCTTCGGGTTTGATCCCGGACCGTCCCCAATAGCCCGTTGTGTTGCTCCACACACACAGTGCAACGTTAATTAAAAAAATACCTAATACCTCTGTAGAATTTAGATGGAATAAACTAGATTTAATGGACCACACTATATCCTACACATATCGTAAAAGTGTTGGATTGGATGGGATGTCTGGGTTTTATGGCACACGGTGTAAAAATGTTGGGCAAAGCATCTAAGCGCTGTACCACACCTTAGATCCTTGTCCCACTAATGTCGTGAGACACTGTATCAGTTAAAATAAGTGTGGTTGGGATGAATAGAGCATGCCACCAAGGTGGCATGTCTATCCAGAATGTTGGAGCAGATTATCATTTTGATTAAATGTGTATAGATTAAAACAAGTTAGCTAAAACATGCCAATCGTCTGTTGTTTTTGTTTCGCAAATCGAAGAACCTATTATAGAGATTATGTTATGAATTTTATTGATTAAAAATTATCCTACGCAAGAATCGTTGATATTTATCTTTTGGCGAATTGGAGAAGAGAATTTCTTAAATGAAATAATGATCGACTTTAAAGCACCTCGCTTACTGAATAAATTGGGCCGTGGTAGCCTAGTTGGAAGAGCAACGGATTCGCAACCGGAGGGCTGCGAGTTCGAAACTCGGTCCAGCCACAGACCGTCGTGTACACGGGGGTTGGTGCACATTAAATCCGTCGTGGCCTCAAATGTACTCACGTTGGCATGGTGTGAAAGATAAGAGAGTGGGGTGCCAGCTCAGGTGTTGCCTCGTCATCTGACCGTGGTTCAAAATTACGATGTGTTGTCCTTGGATCTCTCCCTTCGGGATTTATCCCGGACCTTCGCCAATAGCCCGTTGTGTTGCTCCAGTGCGACGTTAATTAAAATACCTACCTACAAAAAACATCCTGCGTTATCAAATCAGGGGAACGATGGACCAATAGACATCACCATGTTTTATTCGGTCAGGAAATGCGTCTTTTAGAATTCGTATGGTTGCATCAACTGTATGACAGGTTATTTCATATCGTTGGAAACACCTTGTCGATCAATTTCAAACGAAAAGAAATTTTGTAACATCGCACAATATCAATTGCAATTGACAGAAACCGCATTTTTATAAGCATCCTCAAAAATAAAACGGTCCAGTGATACCTCCTCTCCACATTACCAATTGTCATTAATGAGTAAACTGGATGTAAAAAATATGAATTAAAATATTTTAATTAAGTTATTCCAAAACAAAATGGTCCTAATGCATAGAAAATCACCTTGTGTTAAGAAATAGCTTAAATACGGCCTCAGATATTCCTGAAAGATTTAAATAGCCCGTTGTGTTGCTCCAGTGTGACGTTAATTAAAAATACCTACCTACCTGAAAGATTTACACTAGGAATTTTCCGAATTTTGACTGGTCAGGACCAGAAAATGAGGGGGGTGTATTCTTAACCTGCCTATGAATTCTATTGGTAGGTAGGAATTTAATTAACGTCACACTGGAGCAACACAACGGGCTATTGGCGACGGTCCAGAATCAACCTCCGAAGCGAAAGATCGGAGGACAACACCACGTTATTTTGAACCATGGTCAGATGACGAGGTCATGCCTTATCTGGCACCCCACTCTCCAAACTTCCACACCATGCTAAGGTGAGGACATTGGAATCCACGGCAGATTTAACGTGCACCAGCCCCCTTTGTATACGATGGTCTTTGGTTGGATTCCAACTCGCAACACCTCCAGTTGCTAGTCCATTACTCTTCCAACCGGGCTACCACGGCCCACTTGAGAATTAGATTCCAGTAAAGCAATATTCCCACAGAACTTATAAAGCTTATTGCAATGAACAAAAAATTTGACTGCTCTACCAAGCTAGCAAAAGGACAAAATCCATGTTTATCCATTTTGTTTGCATACCGTAAATATTAGTATCTAATGATTAACAACACTAGATAACAGTATTAATCCTCGCAACTAATTGTTGATCCAGTACCCTTTTGTCTAGCGTCCTTATGTATCGAACCACCTGTTATCTGTCAATCCTAAATGACTAAATTAGGTGGTACCTTCTTGATTATCAAGGCATATTGTATGTTCGTGTCGATTAGATACCGAACTCACCCGTATTTCTTGGGAACGCCAACATTAGAAATAATTTTTTTGGATTCTCCCGGTTACCATATTGCCTATCTATTTCTCCTGTGCATTTCATTAACAATCAAGATAGCCAAATTTAATTGCCGCCAAAAGCATTCTTATATATTCTGCCATTGTTATTGAGTTTATTTGAGGTCTAATGCATAAATATAGAAAAATTACATATATTAATCAGTAGCGGAATATTCGTTTACGGATTAAAACAGGTAGGTAGGGATTTAATTAACGTCGCACTGGAGCAACACAGGGGGTTATTGGCGACGGTAACCCAAAGATTAAAGCAGGAAGTATAGAACAAAGTTGGGTTCAATATTTTCAGTGATTTAAGAAACAATATGATGGGCCAAACCTTAAGATCTAAGGCTTTGTTTTAATCATCCCTAGCTCAAATGCTTATACTGAAAGAGTTTTTTCACTGATTAGCAATAAATTGACTGATGAGAAAAATCAAAGAAGTTTAGAACCAATTAATTCAAAGCTAATAGTAGCAGTCAATTGATTTCTAGAGTTTTTGAAATTTGAATAACCTTAAAAAAATGCTTTGTTTTGCAGCATCAGTGGACAGATGCATGTTGGTTTAAGACTAAAAAAAGTTGCAAATTTGTAAATTTTTATTCTATAATTTTTCATTTATTGTATTTCTAATTATTCTAATTTTTATTCCGTGTTTGATTTTTTTCCGTTCCATGTTCATTTGTTGGAAGGACGCCTCTCCGCTGAAAACGTCGCGACTTAATTCACTCTTAAATTCATGGCCCAAATCACATGGCCATGATCACATTAGGTCAGTAATGAGATTCATCAAAATGTGCACTGACCTGACTGTAGTTCTTCTGTAGTTTCTCAGCGTTCTCCTCCGTCGTGTGCAGTGCACCGGACAACAGCTGGAGGCCTTCCCTCACTTGACCGTTGATGAGCGCAATTTCCTTCCTCAGAATGTTGACGTGCGCCGTCTTGCACTCCTTGCACACCTTGCGATTGCAGTGCGCACACATCTCCAACTGGCCCTTCTCCTTGCACGTATTGCACCGCTGCATATTTGCGGGCAGGTCCGGCTCCCGACCGCTCACCTGCTGCCGGAGTTCCAGGAACCGCCCCAGCGTCACATTGTTCGGGAAGCCCTGGACGCCTCCCTTCAGGGGAACCCGGTGTTCCGAAGAGCACTCCGGGCACTTCACCTGTTGCTTCGTTTTCTCCACGAACTTCGAGAGGCAGGGCTCTGCGCAGAAGGTGTGGTTGCAGGGCAGGAGTTTGGGATTGCGGAACCTGTCCGAACACACTGTGCATTTCAGGAGCTGGTCCATACGGACCCATGGTGAAGACATGGTACAGCCTTTGTAACAAAACAGATTATTTCAATGGCTCAGTAATATCACTGGAGGCGTCTCCGATAGATGAATGGTAGGAAATTCTCAGTCCAAAAAGATCTTCGATTGCAAGATACTGCTTCAATTCCCCGACAGGAAAGGGTAATTTTCATTCAGTTCCGTTTGCGGGAATCACTGACAAAGCATGACACTCAACGGTTTAACCCGATGCAACCAAATAGCATATAAACATACTTCCAACGACTCAAAAGTAAATTTGGAAACGACGCTTCTGCTTGCGTTGTGTGGAATTGCACAATTCCATTGTATGAGGACCTCTGTTTTGTCGCGAAGGAACATAAAAGAAATCCACTGAATAATTTGATTTATTTATAGCCATGGTAAATGGTTAGAAAAGCGCATAATACTCTAAATTTAGAGAACGGGAGTGCCCCTCTGTTTGTTGGGTTCCGATTGTATCGTGGAGAGAACTTCCAGTAAACTCCAGTGGGTGTTTCATTCAACAGGGCCCTTCTGTTGTGCAAGGGTTCAGAGTGAAAATCTCGCCCAAACGCAGCGTCGTTCTAGTGGAACAGGTGCTGGTTGACGTCCAACTCTTACGGCGAGGAATTTCGGTGTTAGAAGGATGAGTCAAACGGGATCTAAAATAATCTTATCTTCAATGCCAAGCTCTAAAGTTGATCGGATTGAGACGGCTTCTGGGTCCTATCCATAGGCTTTATTCCTGCGAAGAAAGAGACGCATTGTTAACACGTCAAAATTTTATCATGCTGCAATCATTGTTAAAATTATGTATTGGCCTGCATGGCAAAGTGCCTAAAGTCCGCGATTTCCAAAACAGCACTTGCTACCGAATCCAAGTACTGGATTGGATTGAATTTTGTGGTTTTATGGCGCAAGGTCCAAATACGGACAAACTGAGCCAAGCGCAAGAAAAACAATAAAAATTATGTAAATACAAATGTTTTAAAAGGAAGTGGGGAGAAATCAAGCGCAAGAATTTTTGTCAGGATAAAAGTTTAAAAACATGCTAAAAAATTGTATTAAAAATTAATGTACCAAAAGTGATGATTTAAAACTTGTTCACTGTATAATAACACAACGTATAACATAAAAGGTACATTTTGAATATGAAAAAAATTAATGAAATTAAAAACCAACTAAACGTAAAAAGGCGAAAAGGTTTGAATGGGGTTTTTCTCCAACCAAATTTTATAAGCTTAAAATTGTACTTTAAAAACCTTTTAACGATGATGATTAAAAGCAGGACATATAATTAAAATATGATGAACAGTAAAATATAAAGAACATGAAGAACGAAAAGGGAGATTCCCTCCTTGGAACTGAAATTATAAAATGAAATAAAATGAAACAAATAACACATAAACGCACTAGATTGCTCATTATTATTGGTAATTAATATTAATCTAATCAGTAAAATTAAAATAATCACTAATGAGATGGATGAGCCTGGTGTGCTACCAAATTCGTCTATATGAGGCTCTATCTTCGTCAGCAACATATTTAAATCTTCAGCCAATTATTTTCAGTAGGTTCCTCTTTTAAGGTGTATGTATATGTTACCGTTAAAGTATATAATGCAGTTATTTCATAGAATACCTAGTTATTCCATGGAATAACTGATCGTGTCCGTTAAAGTGTGTAATATGTATTAATTTGACACTTTAACTAGTTATTCTATGAAATAACTAGGTATTCTATGAAATAACTAATGAGAGACAGTTAAAGTGTAAAATAGACAATTTATCTAAAATGAAATTAAACTAATGATAGACAATTAAAATGAAAAAGAAGCAATTTATCTAATTTATGCAGCGTATAAATGGTATATTTATGGAAACGTACCATAAAATCATTTGTTACAACAAGGATTACTAAAATGACACTTGGAATTACAAAGAACATTATTTCTAAAACAAAAACATTTTTTGTTGACACACTGGGCTTTACACGAACATTTTTTAAATCCCTGACCAGTACCTAAACTTTGAGCTGTAGCAACCGACCGGAGCGATATTTCTACATCCGGTACTTCTTCGATTCCTCCGGTTTTCGATATATGATATAGATTATTTTACACTTTAACGGGCTGCAGATCGTTATTCTATGAAATAACTAGTTAAACCATGAAATACAAGAGAGTTTTACACTTTAACGGACACGATCAGTTATTCCATGGAATAACTAGGTATTCTATGAAATAACGGATTTCATACTTTAACGGTAACATATACACTAAAAGATTTTTTAAAAGTTTTGACTTTAAGAATTCAATTTTTTTACAATAGGTCATTGGTTTGTGCTTAAAATTATTTCAGTGTGAAAAATTCAGATTAATCTAATTTGGATATAATAGCTAATTAACATGTTTTTTGAACAGTAGTATATCAAATTCTAATTTGTTCAGAAAGACACAATTCCTGTTGAAAAGTATTTCTCACATTATCCTTCATGTTTTGACCCTCCATTAAGTTGCTAGAGAGAATAGGGGTTTATCGACAATTTTTTTCACTAAGGAAGTTAAAAAAAATCAAGATTTTTCAGGAATTTCAACATTTAAAAATCAACTAAAAATTCATTTCTTTATTAATAACTTTGACTGAGGGTCAGAACATCCACTGTATTATATAGATTACAAAAATAATTATAATAGATCATTTCATTGTTGAGTTATCACTGTTTGAACAAAGCATCCTATTGCAAAAACACAGTTCTTCAGAAATTGAGTTTAAAATTTTGGAAATATGTTTGTATATGGTAACAGTACCTAACGATAACTACTAGAAAACTATTTCGAATATTTACAAGATCTTGGTATTGTTTAAAAGCTAAGGAGTTATACAATATTTTGAACTAATAAAAAAGTATCGATATGCTGGTCGATTTTCGTGATTTCTAGTGTATACATACACCAGCACAAATAAACCGCACTAGATCAATGTTTAACTAAATAGAATGATGCAAATGCAATCAAAACTTTTTTGCCACTTGTCCAGGATAAAATGTGGATATTTGCTTTGCAACCTTCTTTTAGTATCTAATTTTATATCGTTACTCATCACCCTTGTCACAACCCAAATGAAAAAAACCAGTGTGACTGGAATTTGACACCAAACCTCCGTATCTTGTTTGAAATATTCTCGAAAATGTGAATGACGCTTTAAAGGCACGTGTATTACTTTTAAATATTTATGTTTATTTCTGTATGAATTATATCAAATTCCCTGTATTTTCCAATCGAAAAGTTTCTATAATTTTTTTGCAAAATGAATACATTGTGGAAGGCAAAGGTTTTGTTTTACGTATGTTTTCGTGTATGTGTATGTGCACGTATCACATAAAATTTATTCAACACTAGCAGAATTACCCGGCGTTACTCGGGTTGAATTGGTTAATTAACTTTCGCTTTCGTTAATAAATTGCAATTCCTATTCATCGCATGTAGCAACTACCACTCTAATAAAGGTACACAATGTTTAAATACACAATTTCACTAAAGTAAATAAGTGTTATATTTAGCATTTTACATTTTTTGTAGAATTTAAGTTTATAGTAAGAAAAAAGTCTCTAGAGTGCGCCGATGTTATCTAGAATGCATAGAATAGATCAGAGTATGCATATAAATGCCTTGTATGTCATTTAAAAACAAGCTTTTCCTAAAATTATCATGCAATGATTAAAAATGTTTTTAAAACTATTTAAACCATTACTTACCTTGATTACAGTTATTGAACAAAAGACATCAAATTGAAAATCCGGAAATACATCTTAAAACAGATTTTAAAAAAGTTTCGAACGAAAAGTAATGGATGCATCTGTTTTTCCACTACCAAATAGATTCTTGGAATATAACGGACACAAATTTAAAAAAGCAAACGATTAAAAAGTACAACGGTTTCCATTTAACTACCAGTCCTATATTAAAAGGTCTTGATCTGTATATTTTATTTATGTTTTATTCTCTTTTTATCGTCTGTCTCAAATATTCAGAATTTTTATATATTTCGTAAAGAAAAAAAATAAGGCTCAAAATAAATAAAGTATTAGAATTTAAATTCCGTAAAAAATAGTTTTGGAAAATAATTGATTTTTCAGCAGCACTGGTAAAACAATCCAAGTAATTTCAATACTCAATATACCTCCCAGCTACTCCAAAACTACCAAATTATGGTTGATTTAAGTATAATTACTTAGATGTTTTAGCATGCATTTTGCCTAAATATGTAAATAAATAAATTTTAAATATTGTATTCACTAAATTAAAATATGGTGTATCAAATCTAGAACATTGAATTAAAATACGTTGAATAAATTTGACGTGATACTTGTACAAACACACAGACACAAAATCAAACAGAACGGGAAGACGGACAGACTTACGCATTTGAGTTCAGTTACTAAATAAATGTAAGTACTCACAGTATGCAAAGTTTCATGAAAATATATTCAACAGTTTGGACGTAGTACTGGCACACACATGCAGACAGACATCAAACTCGCAATAGACGTATTTAGCATCAGAAGAGGCTCAAAACGGATAGAAAACTTGAAATGGGTCGAAAATATTCAATGTACAAACAAACATTCCATTCTTATTTACATAGAATTTTTAATACAAAGTTCTATATTTTAAAAATTATATTTCAATAGTGAGTACGTTATTTGAATTTCCTTTACTTGTGCATATTTAGAGAAGTTTCATGCTAAAACATCTGAGTAACTATACTTAAAGCAACTATAATTTGGTAGTTTTGGAAAAGTGGAATGTATATTGAGCATTGCGATTATTTGGATTGTTTTATCAGTACTGCTGAAAAAGCAATTATTTTACCAAAAAATATTTTTACGGAATTTCAATTCTAATACTGTATTTTGATTCTTATTTTTTCTTGATGAAATATAAAAAAAATTCTGAATATTTGAGACAGACGATAAAGAAAATAAAACATTATAAAATAAAATATACAGCACAAAACCTTTTAAAATATGACTGGTAGCTAATAATAGGAATCTCGGTATTTTTGGAAATTATTTTTGGCATGAACAACTGAGTTAGTTCAAACAATTCTTAATCGTTTGCTTTTTTTTAATTTCTGTAATTCGTTAACTTATATTCCAGGAATCCATTTTGTAGTGAAAAACAGATACGTTCATTGCTTTACGCTCGAAGCGTTATTTAATCTTTGTTTTAAGAGTTTAAATAAGGATCCATGTAACTCTGGATTTTCAATTTGATGGTCAGCATTGTAATCAAGGTAAGTAAATGTTTAATTAGTTTGAAAAAAATTTGATTCATGGTATGATAATTTTGGAAAACGCTTTTGTTTTTAAATGACATAAAAGACATTTATTTGCATACTCTCAACTATTCTATGCATTCTGGGTGACATTGGCACACTCTAGACTTTTCTTTCTTACTAAAAGTTTTGATTCTACAAAAATGTAAAATGTTAAATTTGACATTTATTTACATTTGTGAAATTATGTATTTAACAATTGTGTACCTTTATTAGAGTGCGGTAGTTGTTACGCGTGATGAATAGGAATTACAATTTATAACGAAAATGGAAGTTAGTTAACCAATTCAACCCGAGTAAAGCCGGGTAATTCCGGTAGTCTGAAATAAGAACTTGGTCAAATGTAATTTTTTATGTTCTATTATCTAAAAAGGTTAACAAAACAAATTCGTATCTGCTTCGTCATTAGAACTCACTAAAGTGCAAAATTTCCAATTCCTTAAGGCCATCAAAATTGCAATTGTGATAGAAGCTTTGTATTATGTCGATGGTTAGCGCTGACAGCTTCATTCGACCAATTGTGAAAAGTGCTATCTGGTGCAATTGTCAGTTCATCTAGCATCGGTTAAGTACGAATGAATTCCTTTGATTTCTAATTAAGTAAAACGCGTGGATGGTTTTTTGTCTCTTTTTGGTTCTTTATCGCTTCACGAAGAAGAATTAGACGTCACAGAGAACTTCTATCTTTTAAAAAATTATTAATGGGTACTATTGCTGTTTAAAACAGCACTGTATTTTAATGTAATTTTGCGGAATGGTAGATACGTCTTTCAAATATCATTGTAAAAACTTTCTACGAACTTATCTTATTACCTGAAGTGATATTTCTGTTAAAACCTAAAACAGAGTTTAAAAACCTATAAAAACCAAAACGTAAGTTGAAAAGCCTAATTTTTTATCTTTAGCACCTAAAAATCCGGGCCTAGTAATAAGTTATTATTATTTCCTTTTCTCCAAAGTATTTCTGATACAGACTGTTTCAAATTCATTACCAAAGATCTGGCATTTGTCCCCAATTCACAGGAATGCTCCAAACACCGTCAGTTAATTTTAGATGCTCTGACAGGTGACATTCGCACTCCCCCAACGACTGCTTTCTTCATTAAAAAAGGCTCTTTCAGTCTCTTGGTGACGTTATCTTTTAAGTTTCATAATAACTCAGGTACATTTTCGAGCCTCAAACCCAGGTATTTCGAATCGTCTGCGAAGGTTGCACAATCGTGATGCAATCGCTGTGCTTTCTGCGAAGAGATGGGTGATAGGCACAAATAGGTGCCAAGAATGCATGCGTTATTCATCACACCTACACGTGGAAGTATGTTTTGAAATGCAAAATAACCCCCGTTCACACTTTTAATCAGTTCCTCCATCAGGTTTTCTTTTCTTAACTCTCAAATCATGTCAGACCTTGTATTGCATTTTTGTACCATTTACTTTTGTTTGATCTATCTATATATATATATTCAAAATATTTTCCTACTCCTTAGCTTTCAAACGATACTAAGATCTTGTAAATATTCGAAATATTTTTCTAGTGACAATTTTCGTTAGGTACTGTCACCATGTACAGAGGCTGTTCGAACATTTTTTGAACGATTTTAATGGACTGAAACTCAATTTTTACATGAAATTTTTGCGTTTTAAATGTTCCATTTGATAGCCCTTATTGTTAACTATCTTTCTACACCTTAATTTCCATTATAATAATGACTTTTGTAGTATCGACAGTGGTATATTGTCCCATTCCACAGTTTTCCAGTCCTTGAATGGTTTTCGGTCGACGTTTCGATAATGCCCTTTTTAAAAGTCCAAAAGTACAAAAGTCCATGGGTGAAACTTCTGGAGATTTAGCAGGAATATCAGTAAAGGGTATTGACTTGATACCAGTTTCTTGTTCCATTTTTTCAAAGAATTTAATAGTCGATTTAGATGTGTGGTTGCTTGCTTTACCCTGATCCACTTGCTTTACCCTACTGATTGTTGGCACTGTGTGTAAGGATATGGTATTTCTTTTTTGAATATTAGGGATAAAATATGGTCTTAATAATATGTGAGAGTTGATTTTTGCATTTTTCCCCTCTTTTTACTTTTAATTTTCCATTAGATGCAAAACCGGCAACAATCATAAATCTCTTAGAGAAAGTTCTCACGTTCACTTTGCTATAGTCCTTTGACTGGGCGTATTCTCTTTTAAAATTAAAGATCTTACCTTACAAATATTCTCAGAAATTTTTTCTTTTTTGGATACTTTTTTGAAAGTATTTTCCACTTTTACGTTTGTTTCCTTTCTCATTAATAATATTACTTATTGTACCTTTAGATATCGAAAATCCATGACTTTTACAGCGTTTTTGAATAATTGAATAAGCATAATTCCCTTCGGAAAGCGAAGAAACATAGCCTTCCATCCATTGCTTATTTAAAAGCGCCAGTTTGAAAGTAAACAAAACTCTGTGTTAGCAGACGATAAGTTATACTTTAACTATTTAACTGCTGCGAAAATAAAATTATTTCGTAGCATACAATTTTTTCTACAGCTCATCAAAATCGTTCAAAAAATGTCCGAACAGCCTCTTTATACAAACATGTTTCTAAAACTTTAAACTCAATTTCTGCAGAACCATGTTCTTGCATTATGATGCTTTGTTCAAACAGTGATAACTCAACAATGAAATTATCTATTATAATTATTTTTATATCATTGCAATCTACTATATAATACAGTCGATGTTTTGACTCTCAAAGTTATTAGTTAAGAAAGGAATGTTTAGTTGAGTTTTAAATGTTGAAATTCCTGAAAATGTTTTAATTTTTTAGACTTCCTTAGTGAAACAATTGTCGAAAAACCCCTATTCTCTCTAGTAACTTGATGGAGGGTCAAAACATGAAAAATAATATTAGGAATAATTTCCAACAGGAATCTTCTTTCTGAACAAATTATAATTTGAGATACCACTGTTCAAAAACATGCAAATTAGCTGAATATATCTAAATTAGATAATTAAAGATTAGATTAATCTGTATTTTTCCCACTAAAATGAGTTTAAGCACAAACCAACGACTTATTGTAAAAAAATTGGATTCTTAAAGTCAAAATTAAGAAAAAAATCTTCTATTGAATAACGTCCCTTAACACTAGTCTTTATCTCACCACTAGCCATGTGGTCAATATATCTTTCCTCCCCTTTCACCTTTGAAGTCAAGCCCTCACTAACCTTGACTTCCGACGGACCCGCTCACTCGAATTGTTCATCTCTTCCTTTCAAATAGCCTGTGTAAAATCAAATTACACTCTCCTTCGTTAAGACACCAACTTTCTACCTATGAATTTTCTTTAGATCCCCTGGTCCAATAATATTCCTCTTAATCCTTATCTCCTCTATAACGAGTTCATTGTAAACTATTCATTCTTCAACGAGTCCCCTTAGAATAAGCTCAGAGCAGTCCCAAACAACCAACACCTCCACGCATTATGGTGTTACTACTTGTCTGTTGAAGTAGTAAAGTATTGTTAAGGAACTTTTGCCTCACCATTCGTTGAATCTACACTACATTCAGTCACGGTGGATCATTCGCCGAGTGACTTACACCACTCTTGTAACGACTGCAGGCTTTTATAATTTCTGTTATTATGAAAGATTTTAAAATCGACAGGATGGCAGGTAATGGTTTCAGAACCTCACCGTAACAGACTCGTTTTAGAAGTTTTAATAAATTGAACGGACTCTCATAACTTTACACCAAATGGATGTCGTCTAATGGAGATGATTCCACTGCCAGCTAGGCCGCGGTAGGCCGGTTGGAAGACTAAAGGATTAGCAACCGGAGGGTTGCGAGTTCGAATCCAACCAAAGACCGTCGTGTTCAAAGGGGGATGGTGCATGTTAAATCTGTCGTGCCCTCAAATATCCTTACGTTGGTGTGGTGTGGAAGTTTGGAGAGTGGAGTTCTAGCTCAGGTGTGACCTCGTCATCTGACCGTGATTCGAAAATTCGTGGTGTTCTCCTCGGATCTTTCCCTTCGGTTGTGATCCCGCACCGTCGCCAATAGCCCGTTGCATTGCTCCAGTGCGACGTTAATTAAATACCTACCTACCACTTTCCAGCTACTTTTCAGAAGAGTTTTCGGAAACAACACTCAAATTTCACCCTTCTGATCAACCCAATGATAGAGCTATCTACAATCTGTACAACCAACTACTTTATGATGATGACAGCAGCCAATCAGCAGAAAAATCGAGTATTGTTCCCGTACCAGTTCTCCGTTTAGCCATGAAAACCAGTGTACTACCTTTCCCGGAAATATTATATGACAAAACATTTTCGTTTCTCGTAAATTTGGTAATTTGGGCTTATGGACTCCCGTGACCTTGTTCTAAATTCGTTTGTAGTTAGTAAGAAACTGATAGTAAGATTCATTGAACCCTGTGGACGATCTTCGGACATTTTTTGCAGGTCTGCCGTAGTTTATGTCACGAAAATTCACGAGGGATTTGCGCAAAATCTCTGCTGACATTCAGTGGCCCACTAAATACGAGCGTAAAGCACCTATTTTTACCCCTGAAACCTCGTGGATTTTCTCTTTTCTTCTACTTCTCCTGGAATCGGGGAATTCCTTATGAAAAATAAACAATTCAGGCCGGGGTAAAAATTCCCATTTCTTCATCGCGCTTCAACAGCAGCCGAACTGTAGCGATGAAAGAAAACACGTTACGCAAGAACCAGCGACAGCACGTATTTGTCTCTGCTAACAGAAATCATGCCTTTTTCCTCGCGCAAAACGGAAAACAAGTTTGCTTCTGCTCTGGCATGTCTTTCAGGGTAAACAACTAGCGTTCTTTGTCTGAGGCTTTATGTTTGGTCGTAAAAAGTGGAACGACTCTGTTTTCTATATTTATACTTCTGGAAATGCCAAGGGTCTTCCTCTGAAAGGCAAAACCTGAGAAAACATCCTCACGTTGAGGAGTTGGTACGTACCCAATAACTTCCCAAGGTGTGTGTGAAGCCCCTCATCTCCACACCAGAGATCATCCCCTACTGCACGGGCCATGGCCCGTTCTTGAAATATTTATTTCGAATGACCCAGTGACCTCTACGTCTGTGGTATGGAAATCTGACTCGGACCTCTATATTACCTACCACTTGTCCCATAACACCTTATCTTTCATCAGGGCTATCATATTCGATTTCTCTTTCGATGTATTTCTCTCATCTGTGTCGGTAAAACTTTCCTTGTGTTCATTATTTTGCATTGTATGTCGTATTTGGTGTCCAGCATGACCACATTTGGCTTGTGTGTCATCAAACCCAACCAACCAACACTACATCAGGCCCACTGAGCCACTACGGTCCCTACCATATACGCAGATGCGATTCCTCCCTGGGTGTATTTCTCTCTTTTGTGTCAGTAAAACTTTCATTGTGTATGTGTCAAAAATTTGATATTGTATATCTTGTGTCTGGCCAAATATGGCCCTTGCGCCATAAAAACCTAACCAACCCCACAGCACAATAACGCATGGCGTAAGAGCCCATCGACCTTCTAATGAAATGGACGGAGCATGTGGGCGGACTCTCTGTCGTCAAGATCTCTGTAGGGTAAATCACGTGGGCTTACGAATCACCAATCTAATTCGATAGCCAGTCTAACCGATTGGCTATCGAAGAGCAGACTAGTGTTTGTGATCAAGGTGGATAATCACTTCAACCAATCAATAATTTAGGATTCATGCTTTTTACCCACAACCACGTGACAGATCTTCAAAGCGAATGACTAGAGGAAATAACAAAGCTGAGCGAACATGCTTCGTCTATTTCATTAGAAGGTCGACTCAAGAGCCTTGCAGTTCACCCCTCACTGCAACGTAAAATCATACAAGTCGTGAGATTAGTTACCACCAGGGAGTTTAAACTGAAGCAACTGATTTAAATTCAGTCCTCTTTTATGTATAAGATTTTTACGTCTAAATTCTTATCGCTTAAAACTAACAATATAAAAGAAGTTATTTTCTTGCCTCTAAAACTATCACAATAAAATATTGTTACTAGCTGCACTTGCGTGTGTATTTAATAGCTCGAAATTTCAGTCTTGAATTGAAAATAATTATTCCTCGCCCACCTTTAGTCACCTAGGGTTGCGGTAGACCAATTGGTAGAATCCCGGACTAGCAGCCGGAGGGATGCGAGTTCGAAACTATCCAACCAAAAGGCAGTCATGTAGGTAGGGGCTGATACACGTTAAATCTGCCGTGGTCACATATGTTGTCTCGTTGGCATGTTGTGGAAATTTGAAGAGTGGGTTGCAGCTCAAGCGTTATCCTCTGATCTTTCCCTGCGCGATTGATCCCGGACCGTCGCAATAGTCCGTTGGGTTTCTTCAGAGCGACGGAAATTCAACTTCCTACTTACCTATTTCTAGTCATCTTATACGTTGTTGGAAGATTTTATCGCAAATCCTTTATTTGTTGGTAAGTATGATCGACATGATATAGACTGCGAATGTGCCCTCGGCTTCATGTTATTTCTTCCAGTTGCTCGGTTTTTAGATCTGTCACGTGGTTGTGGATAAAATCCTGAATCCTGAATTATTGATTGGTTAAAGTGATTATCCACCATGATCAAAAACACTGGTCTGCGATTCGACAGCCAATCTTCTAAGGCGATTGATACGTCTAAGTGATTTAACCTTCAGAGATCTCACGACAGAGAATCCACTCACATTTCATTGGAAGGTCGATGGTATGTAGTTGAATTGAGTTACTCGAAACCTTTCCGTTACAAGGTAGTGGTGCACTGCAATTCCGCAGACCATTATGACTACCCTGCACGTTATAGTAATTGAATTTACGACGGAATGCAGCGACGTTTTTGGAGCCTTTCCATCACTCATTTGGAAAACATGCTTTCAGTGTGAAAACGTTCTTTTGGCTCGTTTTCCCTTCATTCTTCTAAGTGGTTAGGACACAAAAATCAATCAAAACTCAAATTTTTCATCCCTGTTGTTTTGGCAGTTCTTACACAATGGGGAATGTGACACACGTGGAGCGTTACCCCCTGCTCTTCTTTTAAACATATAGACAAACAGGAAATTTCCTTAAATCCCTAACTTCGCCCACACCCCTCGAATCGGGGCAAGTTGTCAGGGTTGCGTGAATGATGGCACTTCCGCGTCACTGTGGACGTGTAAGAGAGGAAGAAAAGAAAAAAAATAGGCATTCCACTACTGTTGTGACATGCCAGATTTTTCAAGTTGGCTTCCAAGAAAATATTCACTGTGAAAATAGGCTTTTGGAAGTGGTGCCGGTCTTCTTCCATACTCTCCCCTTTGAGTGGAGGCCAAGGAAAATAATTTCGCCTAAAGGTGATTTGAGAGCCCTGTTGAAAGATTCGCTTCCGCCTCAAAGGTTGAAACAATACAACATTGATTCATTTGGTGACTCACTGCCGCCGAATCGAGGTGCGGCGGAAGGTTACATTGAGTGTGCTTAACACCTGAATTTTTCAACTCTTGGAACTGGAATTAGTTTTGCGTTGCTGGGCACAGAGTATTGCTAAGGCACGGTGTGATTGAAATACAGTTATGATGGAAGTTGTGAAGTTTTCCACCAGAAGAACTCTCCCTTCTCTCGTAATAGAGCAGTGATTCTCAACCTTTGTGAGATCAAGAATTTCTTATTTAATAAGACAAGTACCAACAAATTTGCTCGTAAATACCTTTCCAAATTTTTTTCCAGTTCATTCACGGACCACGGTAGCCTGGTTGGAAGAATAACGAATTAGCAACAGGAGGGTTGCGCGTTCAAATCCAACCACAGACCGTTGTGTACAAAGGATGCTGGTGCACGTTAAATCTGCCTTGGCCTCAAATGTCCTCACGTTGACGTGAAGCGGAAGTTTGGAGAGTGGGGTGCCAGCTCAGATGTGACCTCGTCGTCAGATAGACCGTCGTGTACAAAGGATGCTGGTGCACGTTAAATCTGCCTTGGCCTCAAATGTCCTCACGTTGGCGTGAAGCGGGGGTGCCAGCTCAGATGTGACCTCGTCATCTGAGCGTGGTTCAAAATTAAGTGGCGTTGTCCTAGGATCTTTTGCTTCGGGTTTGATCCCGGACCGTCGCCAATAACCCATTGTGTTGCTCCAGTGCGACGTTAATTAAGATACCTACCTACCAGTTCATTCACTAAACTAACTTAAATATTAATTATGGCATGATCATAGCGTATTAGTACATTTATGTATATGGTGTGACATCCTAACAAATGCAAAATCACATTAAATTATTTATCAGTCACTGGACTAATGAATTCTTGTAGCGTATTGTAGTTTCCTCAGACCAACATCACAAAATTAATTGGTACTGGACTTTTTATATACTTATCCCTTTCTGATCTCCAAAAATTTATATTCGTTGCGTCACAAATACCTTCAATACATGATATCTTAACACCAAAATTCGTGTCTTATTCATATTGTAAAATAAATTAGTTGTCCTATTATTAGTTTTAAAAAATCACTTCAGTCGGGTTTCAAAACCAGCACTTACAAACAGAAATTCTAACTTGAGATGAAACAGTATTCAGAAAAAATATTTGAGAACCGGATACAAGGATACTCTACCTTGATTTCAGTGAAAAAAAAACATTTTTAAATTTCCTTTTGATTTGGTCACTGACATTTGCTACATTGATGTTATTCAGGCGTTATGGATCTTAGCTTTTCGACACATTCCGAATATTATTCTCCTCAGAATATTTCAAATAAAAATATTTATTCATACAAAATAATTGAAAAACAAAATGACAAATTCCAGAAGAACCGCTCACGGCTCGGTATAATTAATGATACAGCATACGCTCGTTTGTCACTGTATCATACGCCTCGTTTGGTGGCAACGCTCTTCGCGCGTTTTTTGGCGCACTTTTAGTAGCGAGTTATGGCAGGTGAAGACAACCCATCTTTATTAGGTTTATTCCCGTTTTTATGGCAACCTCGGCAAGCGGAAAGTTTAAATTTTCATTTCAAATATTCTAGAGTGTTCTTTTCGTTACAGTTAAATTGTCCTTTGATTTCATTGGGGTTTTCTTAATTTTTTTTCCAATTCTTTTCCATTTAATGTATGGAAGAATTCAAACGTTCAGTTTAATTTCAGTCAGGGTTCATTTTCCAACTTTCTGCTAATTATTTTCCGATGAAAAAAAACATGTTTTTTCATTGATGGTAATTGAGTATAACTGTATTATCATTAAAAGCCCATTATGAAAGTTTTGTATTTTTTCCCATTAATTACTTTCTGCTAAAGCTTATTTTCCGTTAAAAGAAAAACTATTTTTTCTAAGAATTCTTTCCTTGGCGACATAAAAAGTGCGCCAAGAGCGTTGCCACCAAACGAGGCGTGTAATACAGCTGTATCTAATTAATGCCAGGACCCGAAACCAGGCTGCCGGGAAACCGGTTGAGGTAGGTAGGTATTTAGGGGGTTTAAGTAAGGTTAAGGGTTTAGTAGGTTTAATTAATATCGCAATGGAGCAACACAACGGGCTATTACTCGGCGGTTGAGAAACACTGCATTAGTGCATTTAGCAATTCAATGAAACCTCTCTTGGGTACGTAATAAAAATCCTCTCGTAAAGGGGTTGAGCTATCCACTGTTAATCTTTTCCGGTTGGTTCGGCTTGGTCTGTCATTTTACTGTCATGTTTTGCTACACGAGGGCTAATTGGACCGACAGTAAACTGGCTACCTAATATCAGCATAATGCTTAGTGGTGAATCCCTCTTCTGCACTAGGGCAGATGATCGCTACGTGGGGTGGAGACCTGGCCTGCGCTACCATTCGCAGTTTACTGTCGAACGGCACACCGCTGTAATCCCTAGTGTGGGGAGCTATCACTCACGACAGTCCTGTAGTAGTGGTACTAGATAGTTGCACAACGATATGTGCCACAGATCAGCCTGCTATGTAGCCTTTCACCGTCACATGTCAAAAAGGCTGTTTACTAGCACGACAATGGAAGCGGCTCGCCTCTCCCAAGTGTCCCTCCGTGTTGTTGAAACCCTTCCGTGGCCTGATATATCTCCAGATCTGTTCCCCGTTGTGTATGCCTGGGATATGCTAGGCTATCAACTCCACTGGTGATCCAGGTAACTACAAACAACTTAAAGTTATTGCCTACAACTTAAAGTCAACATGTCTGTAGCATGAGCTGATGGACAAATGATCAATCCTTACAGTTTCTGAAACCATCATTTCTCAAAAGCGATAGTGATTATGAAATGTAAATTGTTCTGAGGTAAATTGGAA
Organism: Meta bourneti; assembly: GCA_933210815.1. NCBI lineage: Eukaryota > Metazoa > Arthropoda > Arachnida > Araneae > Tetragnathidae > Meta > Meta bourneti. The sequence goes on from OW119924.1 coordinate 106,358,820, forward strand.
ACGACTAATTTACCTGTTGATTATTAACATCATTGATGATAATTGAGTATAATAACTGTATTATCATTAAAAGACCATTATGAACAATTATCAATTTTGTTATGTAGTAAAATAAAAGACAATTGAATCTCGAGAGAACCTAATCTCTGTATAGAAATATAAAAGAGAAAATATATCAATACGTAACAGAGTGTATATTATAACTATTCCTTGTGTCATTTAAAAAGCACATAGTTAATTTCGAAATTGTTAGACAATAACATAATGCGAAAGTAATTGTTTTATTATGTAATTTGAATATAATTTATGAGAGAGGGGAGAACCTTTTAGAATTATTAATTCAAATGTAGTTTTAAGCTGTGAATTATTAAATTCTGTATCACTGGGTTCTTGTGAAATTATTACTGGAAGTGAGATCTATTTATGAATAACGAGATTTATAAATTGACTTACTATTCTGAGTATTTCAATTAGTAAATATTCATGAACAACGAAGCATATCATGGGTATATTTCAATGCTCATTCATTGTTTAAGACTATTTCGCAAAATATGATTATAAGCACTTCAACAGCAAAAAGTGATTTCTAGAGACCGTTATATTATCTCAACAAGCTTTACAGCTAGTTTATTGTAACTGAAATAGTGTTTAATGCTATAGCAATGTCTTGGGATGATAAACTGAAACAATTAAGGTAGGTAGGTATTTTAATTAACATTGCACTGGAGCAACACGACGGTCCGAGATCAAACACGAAGGGAAAGATCCGAGAAACAATTAAGGAAGTCATTCACATAATAATAATATGAAATTTGAAATAAGCGTTTTTCTTTTCTCTATTCATATTATGTATGCGCTTTTGGACATAGTTAATCATTTAATTAAGTGACAAGATTCTTGACACAATTATTAATAAAAATGAATTTAATTAGCATTTCAAATAAACGATAAAAAAATCATGATTAGAATTCTGGAATTTAAAACTCTAAAATATTATTTGAAGGCATAAAGATGATTTAAGATTGTATTATTCAATAATAATACACACGTTAATTTATAAACGCTTGAAACATAAATATAAATTGCAAAAGAGTGTGTTTTCAAGATTATCAAGTGCAATTTATTATGAACTGTCGAATTTATGATTCTATTTTATTAAAATATATTGTTTATTCTATTAAATTGTAATAAACTAGAAAGATATGACAGATATTGTGAATGTTGTCTGAGAGAGTAAGCAAAGGCAACATTTTTAGTTTTTATAACATATTACACATATATTACAGCTTTTTAATATACCTTTATCCTGATATAAATTCCAAAAACATATTTTAATGAGTATAGACGATTGATCATTATGAGGCATATTAAAGCAAACCAACTGACATCAAGTGTCAGGTTTTAAATTAATTTAAGCATAAATTATTGATATTTGTCTTCACATGCATGCAAATTTACTTATACTTTGATAAATTAAGTTAAGGTGTACGCATGGACTAGAAGAATTATTTTTTTAATTTTGACTTTAAAAATATAGTTTCTTTACAATAGGTCATTGGTTTGGGCTTAAAATAATTTCTATGTAAAAAAATCACATTACACTAATCATTAATTATCTAATTTAGATATAATTAGCTAATTAGCATGTTTTTAACAGTAGTATTTAAAATTCTAATGTGTTCAGAAAGATGATTCCTGTTGGAAATTATCTCTAGTATTATTTTTCGTGTTTTGACCCACCATCAAGTTGCTAGAGAGAATAGGTTGTTTTATACAATTTTTTTCACCAAGGAAGTATAAAAAAATCAAGATTTTTTTCAGGAATTTTAACATTTAAAATCTACTAAGAATTAATTTCTTAACTAATAACTCTGACTAAGGGTGGAAACATCCGATGTATTATATAGATTGTAATGATATAAAAATAATTCAAAGATCAATTCATTGTTGTGTTATCTCCGTTTGAACAAAGCATCCTATTGCAAAAACACAGTTCTTCAGAAATTGTGTTCAAAGTTTTGGAAATATGTTTGTTCATGGTGACAGTACCTAACGAAAGCCCTTGTAAATAGAAAAATATTCCGAATATTTACAAGATCTTGGTATCGTTTAAAAACTAAGGAGTTGGAAAATATTTTGAAGCAATAAAAAAAATCGATATTCTGGTCGAGTTTCGTGATTTCTAGTGTATACATACACCTTAAATTAAGGAAATGAAAGATAAACTGCAAACATTATTTAAAATCAATGACAACATTTCAAGACTGTAATCAGTACTTCAAGAGTAAAACTAATTGATTTTCATAGAAGCTCTTAGTCTTATATTATTATTATTATCTGCCTCTAAAAGCATTTTTCTAAAGCATATAAGTCGTTGACTCCACTCAATTGTAACTGCTCACGTGGAATTCTACACTGTTTATTAAAATAAGTATTATTGATTGTCCATTTCATGTGTTAGGGCACGTACATGCAAAGGCAAGTTTTGCTGAAATAAATAATCGACGACGAGGCATTATCTGAAAGTCATCAGTTATAAGATAATCATAACGAGAAACTAACGCTTTCCATAACAAAGAGAACAAGAGATAAGCTTAGTTATTCAACTTCCCATTCCGTTAGAATAATTTCATGCAATAAGTAATTTCAAGTAAGGTTTGTAAGAAAAGGTCAGTCAGATACGTTAGGTATTATCTCATAGTCCCTAGTTATGAGATAATCATAAAGAGAGACCGTTTTATTTCCATAACGAAATGAATAAGAGAAGCTTCGTTATTCAAGTTCCCGTTTCGTTAATACAATTTCATGCAATCAATAATTTCAAGCATGGATTTTGCTTTTGTCAAACTAATTCAAAATTTGGTTTTAAGCATCAAAAATCAGACACATACACCGTAGACATTACCTCAATTAACATTTAGTCCCTAGTTACAAAATAGCCATAAACAAAAACCAATTTGCTTTCATAACAAAGAGAACAAGAGCATAGTTATTTATATTATCCTTATCTGCTATTTCTAAAAATTCCTACCGGATCAAAAATAACCCAACTTGGAAGATTCACTGAGGGTACGAAAAGATAAATAATCCACAGCTTCTTGAAACTGACTTACTTTTTATCCGAGCCTCATTGCCACATAATCAAGATGTAAGCCGTGCGATTCATCAAATTCAGCGTCCCTTTCACTTCTCGAAAAACCACACTCACAAAGTCACGAAAAAAAAACCTCGGAACCAACGGCTGCCTTCCTCCGTCTATGTTCTACGCTGTGTGGCAGAGCTTTCGAATCTCAAGTCGGGAGAGAGAATTTGGGAGCATGTTTCCAAGTCTTCCTCAACCCAAATCAGGCCGGTCTATTCTTAGCAGTGCTATCGGGATCCTCCTGCTGTGAGATGAAGTTGGGTTGCTTTGCCTGGTCGTGTGCATGGGTGACTCAGGATGTGACAGGTTATGCCGCTGTCGTGTTTTCGATTTTTAAATTTGTTTCGGAAAAATATTTGAGAAATGAAATGTAAGTCACGAGCCGAGAGGTTGGTTGTGGGCGGATCGGAGTAGAATGGGTTTTGGAATCCATAGAATTCGTTCGGGGGTGTAGTTTTGGATGGGTCGTTTGTCTTGTGATGATACAATTGCGTTAAAGTGTGTTAATTTTTTTAGAAAGTTGGAGATAGGATTTTGTCGAGTAAGAGGTAATTAGGGGACTCAGTTGCCTGAAGTGATCACTTCGGAAACTCATGCTTCTTTGTAGCGTGTACCTATTCTAGAAGCTGAGTTATCACCCTACTCAGTAAAAAATAGATTGTAAAACATCTTGTTTAATGATAGTTTTAGAGAGATATTTGCTTTATGTGATAAACCTTTTCTTTGCGACTTTACAAAAATCGTTCTTAGGATTCATTTTAATTTAGTCGATATCTACTGCTAACCTCACTTGCTTCATTTATTCTAATGTTTATTGATTTCTATTAATGCGTGAAGGTAGGTATAGGTAGGTATTTTAATTAACGTCGCACTGGAGCAACATAACGGACTATTGGTAACGGTTCGGGATCAATCCCGAAGGGAAAGATCCGAGTATGACACCACGTTATTTTGAACCACGGTCAGATTACGTTAACGCGTGAAGGAGATTCTGGTTGACACTTGTGGGTAGTTAGTTCGAATTAAAATATTGTGAGCATGAAAAGTCCTCTCTACAAGTCTATGTTCGGGTTACCCATCGATGAAACGGTCGAGGCCTCTGGTTCACCTGTAGCTTTGGATGATGTCACACCCTGTTATCTATACTTCGATGTCATAAAACACAACAGTAGCTGAACATTGGATACCAGCATTGTGGAGTCTGGTAAATGAATAAGCGAATTACGGCAGAGGGTACTGCAAGAGTTCAGATTCCAAACAGATCCATCTCGTATAATTCAAAAAAATGTACCACCAAGAAAAAATAAAAGAAACTTTTCATCTAATAGCTTGAAATTCAAGCAAACCCAAGGCATATTAACCGTAAAAAATATCTCATATGCCCCAAGGGCAGAAGCTGTTGCAATAACCCGACATCTGAGAGGTCGCGATTATTTGGCTGAACATCTCTACCACCTAAAAGTTCTGCAGAATCCTTGCTGCCCCCTTTGTACTGAATCCCAAAATATAGACAGCCGCCACCTGTTAATTTGTAGCCTGGTTGGTAGATTAGTGATTAGCAACCGGAGAGTTGCGAGTTTGATACTCAATCCAACTCAAGACCTCGTGTAAGTGAGGGCTGGTGTACGTTAAATCTGTCTTGGCCTCAAATGTCCTCACGTTGGCATGGTGTGGAAGTTTGGAGAATGGGATACCAACTCAGGTGTTGACCTCGTCATATGACCATGGTTCAAAATGATGGGGTGTTGCCCTCGGATCTTTCCCATCGTGATTGATCCCGGACCGTCGCCAATAGCCCGTTGTGTTGCTCCAGTGTGATATTAATTCATCTACCTACCTACCTACCTGCTAATTTGCACTGCTCTCTATAGTCGAGCCCGCAGAGGCCTAGACTATAGAGAGTATACTAGAGTACTTGTTCCGATAGCTCGATTAGTGGATTGTATTCTAATTAACACAATTCGTTGTAATAAAAACAGTTTTATTGACAACAAATATAACAAGGTTGTGGAAGGACCACTTTCTCATTAGGGCTAAGGAATCCTCTTTCTCGTTCGTGCTAAGGAAGCCTCAGTCTCACCAGATCTGAAAAAGCACCTCTTTCTTGTGTCTAATGCTTGAATACCACCACGCGTTCACACAACGCCCTCTACAATACAAGGACTGATAGGCAGCAGCTAATTTTCCGTATTCCTATTTGTCATCTTTTTATTTATCAATTTTATGCATTGTTTGTGAGTACTTTTGGAACTAACCTCCTTCATGCTTCATTGCATCCTAACTATGACAAAACATCTCAACTTCGAATTTTTTATTATGAACTGAAGTAACGTTATCAATTCGAGATAACAACCGCGCTAATAATAAGTTCCATTCAAAACATTTTGTACACATACACCTGTGCCTATTATTTTGCACAGCAATGTATATACGTCAACACCTTCTCAATTCTAAAAATAATTTTGTGTATCATTTTATATCTGCTATTTTTTATTCGGATATCTTGTTGAATATCATATTGAAATTGCAGCAGTTAACTTCGTAGAGGTTGACAAGTTCAATTACAATTATACTGTTTATTGTTATGAAAATTTGAATGTTGGAAGCGCCATTTTAGAGTAAGAAGTAGCGAGAAAAAAACTTAGAACATGTTTGTTTTATACTTTATTTTTAGTTCATCCACTATTTCTAATCGTAAGGATGTCCAGAATTTGGAAAAACAAGAAGTTTTTGGAAAAATAAACAATATAAAATAAGAATGTTCAGGAATTGAAGAACATTTTGAAAGCGAAGACGAGACTGATTCGAAAGTGATGGCCAATTGTTATATTGTTTATAAATGTCAAATTATTATTTAAAGATAATTTAGCTTTTTATTTCAAGCACTAATTTCACTGCTACCTGCATCCAAATGGAAAATGGTTAATTTAACCCGTTTTGGTAAAATAGGCTTTTACTAAAGATCAGTAAATTTAGTGTTTAAAATTTAAGAAGTAACAAGTCAGTAATGCAAAAGTTTCTGGGAGTAAGTTCAAGTTTTTCCGAGTTCTGATCTGGTCGCAAGTCGCCTTGATAAAAGATCAGTAATAAAGATCGGTAAATTTAAAATACACCTACCGGTGGGAAAAAAGGGAAAAATCTGGGTTTGATTACATTCTTTCGAAAAAAATTATTAAACATGAAAGACTTGAATATTAATAGATGCAGTCAGGAGTGAAATACTATGACAATGACACTAGTTGAACTAAACTATCGAAAATTGGAGCACAGGTTAAATAAAATATTCTGCTATTGACAAACTCTGGAACACTGATAGCAATCACTATATTTGGCTTTAATGAAAAGGATGGCACTCATTGCAAAATTCCAACTTCACCAGTTAGTCAGTAAAGCATGAATCACTGATATAAATGTAAGACTCAGATGGTTCCAGTCAAAATTTATGTTGCTACGTACATATTGAGACTTTTACCTAAAGTATTGAGTGGTACATGCTTAAAGGAACATTTAAAATTTCGTGCATAAATATTAGCCCATCAGGATGAGAAAATAGATTTATGGATTTTTGTACCTTGGTAGGAAAAAGGGTCAAATGTCCAAATTCCCTGATTTTGAGTAGTTATATCTACAAATCACTTCAAGGTAATTAAAGTTATAATAGAAAAGTGTCAATATCCTCTTGTCAAGGTAAAAAAGTTTAAAAAATTGGAAATTATTTTTGTATTCAGTATTTAAAATAAAAATAATAAAAATTACTTAATTAGCTGTTACCAAAACTTACAAAATTGACATTGGCCCCTTTTCTACCAAGGTAAGATTTATTTCGCTCAACTCTCAGTTATTAGCCAAGCAGCGAATGCGTTCTTTTAAATTGCTAGAGTAAAAGTGTCTCAACAGTAAACTTTTCCGTTTTTCAATGCTCTCTTGATAGTTGAAAAACGAAAGTTCTATAAAAGCAATAGGCTTTTTCTTCTAACGGGTAAAAGGTGACTGAACATAGAACCATTAAGCAACCGACCATTATTCATAAACATGTCTTTTAGGAGAGTTCCTTCAAACTCGGTTCGTAGAATCTGGAGTGCTATTTCAGAAGGTAATTAAAGAAACTTTGGCATCATCTTTTAACGAGTCTCAGACCTCATCCGTGATCCATTGTAAGGACTCAAGAAAAATGAACGAGTGGATAAACAGTGGCTTGATTTAGCGAACGATAAGGGAATGTTCATGTCTCTCTTGTTAAGATTTCTCCTCAGGAGAGAGAGATACACAAAAAGATTTCTGGAGATTGTCCAATTGAAAAAAGGCTGTTGAATTGAGCAACAACAGGATATTCAACTACAGCCTTTGTGTCAATTCAATTACGTCCACCCACCCTTATTCGTAAAATGGCGTCACTAGAATCGTGACTTGTTGAAAACTCAAAATATTACCAGGAGCTGTGAGGCCTCAAGTTTTGAGTCTAATTTTGTTGTGTTCACTGCTGAAACACAGGTAAGGGATCTTTGATGGATGGTATCTTCTTTTCCCAACATAGGATAACATTTCAGGTGATGTACCTCAGATATTGTGCAACACCAGAGGTAGACTGGTTACAAACTCAATACTTTTATCTACTGAGACTGAAGATAAGAGGATAGGATTTTCCGTCTACGGTGCTCATTTCAGGGTGGGCAACCCTGTAGCTCTCATGCATCGTTGCTGCAATCAACTTCAGATGTGGAAGGTGCATTCTCAGTCACTTTGTAATTCGAATCCACGGTGTTATAAACAGTCCTAGTTCTATAAGATACTATCTGATAAGATATTTTTCGGAGAATGCTCGCGAGTGATCGAATCCAGGGAAGGCAATAGAAATGGAAGGAGGGGAAATATTCTAAATGACTACTAAATGAAAGGGGAAATAATAAAAAAAGGGGATAAACGTGTGTGCGTCGGGAAAGCACACATAAGGTGAATGTCCTTAACAACTGCCACTAGCCTACTGCGGGAAACGTAGTGACCCTATCAAAAAACAGCAGGTCGGATCACTCCTAGTTGTTCGAGGTGTTCGCAGGTATGCTCTAGAGCAATGGTCGCCAAAGTAGTCTATATCGACCCCCAGGGGTAGATATAACATTGTTAAGGGTCGATATAACATTGTTAGGGGTCGATATAACATTGTTAGGGGTCGATATAACATTGTTAGGGGTCGATTGGAGTCGTTAGAAAAATATAAGACATCATTTTATGGGTAATATTTAATTCGGTTAACTTGAATTACCTCCATACTGAATGACAGCGCAATTAAGAGTGAATATAGAATTCCTTAGCGATTGAAGGCTGAAATTTACTCATTTTGAACCCAACATTAACCTTGTTAAGAGTTACGAAGCACACCCTACAAATTGAATAACGTTAGTAAATTGTATGCTAAGGTAATAAAAGTCTTATTTTCATATATATGGAAGATTGTATTATTGTTATTTTGTTACCTAAATCAAATTTTATATTTTACTAGCAGAATTACCCGGCGATTCTCGGGTTGAATTTGGTTAAATATTGATTCTATTTTATAGAGAAATATAAGCATCATTTAAGTGTACAGAAAATATTTTTTAGCATCGTTTTAACTTTTTCATAGCTTCCACAATTTACTTCGGGCGCAAATATGTATACATAATATATCCGTCCATATAATTCATTTCATATTCATCACACTCTTGCTGTAAAAAGCTTTTTCTGAGATGACTTCAGAAGTCGATTTTGAGTTTTGGAGTGATTACGAATGCCAATTAAGTCTCAGTTTTCCAATCAATATTTACTATTTGTGGTACCCTTGCAACATGGATTCGATGTTTTCGAATTACATTATCATTGTGAGAGGGCGGCAAATTAAACTGTTACAGCATTCGTGGTTAATTTATTTTGAAGCACACATTTTGAAAATTCTATTCAGCCGCACGTGGAATAACGGAACTTGTTTTTAAACCAGATGTCATCAGTGTAGACAAAGCAAACTCAATCAATTGCACTTTTTACAAAATCACAGTTTTCAATGAATGTTTCACAGGTACCTAAGTTGTATACGAACAGTTTCAACTTCAAGTAAGCAACCTCGACCTTCTGCCACTTAGGACAAAAAATTTCTATTTTTCAACAGTCCTAGTTTACTTACTTCCTTACTATGATATTATTCCAAGATCAGCAAAGTCTTATTTAAAATTCGCTTTTCTCCAACAGAAAAATTTAGTTTTAAATCGAATCCTTAAAGTACTTTCTCAATTGAGAGACTCAGTTTCTATATGGAAAACACGTACCTATTTAGAATGATAGATGTAGTTACTTGACTATGGAGTACAGCTTTCAATAATACCCATGAAACATGAAAAACAAATGTAAATTAAATTTATTTTAATCTTATTGTAATGAAAATATGTCAAAATTTAAAAATTTCTTTGAACTACAACGTATGCTACCCGTTTTGATTTAACGTAACATATCTTATTTTAGAATAACTTTATTTTTTTACTAGTCATTTTAAATATGAAGTTATACACCTTACTTAAAAAGGTTTCCATTTATTTTTATGAAACAGAATTCTACAAACTATAATATATTTAACCAAAGCAATACAATATACATATACCACCAAAAAATTACCCATGTCTAGTGGTATTTGGCAGAAAATAAAAATAATTCATTACAATTTAACTCCTAAATAATATATCTGTAATATGGAAAGTAATGGAACACATAAATACAAACAGAAACGAAATTATGGTCATTGAAAACTAGAATTCTGAAAAACGAAAGATCTGAGTAAGCGTGTCGAACTTCAACGTCATGAGAATATTCTGAAATAGAGAAATTCGAAAAAGACACTTGAAAAATATTGACAGACAATAATGAATTATTTACAAAAAGAACACAAATTTACAAAACTTAGAAATGCTCAAATATGACCGCAACATTTTTGTCTTAACTCAAATACACAAACACGGAATTCTAAATCTAATTTATAAAATAAAACATTAATTCTGGCGTTGCCAGATACCTAATTGCAAAATTACACTGTTATCATCAATGAATTTTTTGTTTTGGCTTTTCGTGTGTATTCCATTACAAAATGTAAGTTGTATAAAATTAAGTATTTGAAGTATCCGTTTTTCATCATTCAAATGTTCCTAAATTATTTATATTGTGGAAAGAAATAAAAAAAAATCAGTTCAAACATAATTAGAATTTGAAATTGTTTAAATATAACGTTTCGGAAAAAAATGTTTTTCGAGCAATACTGGTAAAACAATTTTATTAAAAAATTTGATTTTCGATCAATACTGGTAAAACAAACTGAGTTGCGTACCGCAATCGTTTTATGTTCAATGTTTTTCCTTTGGCAATTTCGAATTGATTTAGCCCCTTCTGTACACCTTGGTTAAAGAGAACGGGGTTAATATGTAGCTTGCTTTACTCGCAGGGTTCCAAAGTATAAGTGTACCAAATTTGGTGTGGATTGGTCAAACGGTGTAGATTTGTATAGAGAACATAGACAGACCCCAACTCTGCTTTATATGTATAGATATATTATTTATACCTCCTATCAAATAATGTTAAGAAGGACGCCAAAAACAAAAACGTATCTCTTTGACGTTAAGCCAATATAATAATATATACTATATTATACAGACCATAAACACTGTAACTATAAAATAAACAATCTAAAAACTCACATTAGCTTATTTTTTGCTTGTCCTATTATAATTACGTAATAGTAAAATAGACGGGGTCGATAAAATGTCAAGAAACTCTTGAAAGGGGTCGATGGTCAAAAACGTTTTTGCCAACTCTGCTCTAGAGTCTACAACTGTTACATAACATAATAATGTTTGCTACCAATCGTCATGTGGCAAACTGAACCATGGAAGAGTGCGAATTTGAATTTTCCAGCTCCCACAGTAAAATTGATCTATGCTGTCTTACTAAGTTTATTTGCTTTTTTACAGGGAAAAGCAATTTCCAACTAAACGGCTCTAAGGTGGTATCCACATGGAACCACAAATGTACAAAGTTCTCGCCCTCAGTACCAGGTTGGATGATGGGCTCTCATGATATAGGACTATTCTTCGACTTGCAATTGAAACACAAAGTCAAAAAACACAGTATAAAGAAAACGAAGGAAGGGAAATTTTAATTTTCAAGCAATGAGAAAATTGTAATATTATCATTTTGACAATTATTTAGCACACTTTGTATTTATTCAAATTATCCTTTATTCAGGGAAGAGTATTTTCATTATGATTACGTATTTCCATAGCAACTTACTTATAAATAATCAGAAATAATGTACATTTATTCATTTGTTTCTTTAAAAAGCCAAAAGACTAAAAAACCAAAATACCGGGGTATAAACATAGTCAAACAGAAGCAAAAAACAGTACTGTCCATGTATGCGCGCCGAAGTCGCAGGCATAGCATGGCTAGCAGTATAATTCAAAACAAACATAAATTTAGATGGTGGTGGTGGTAATTAATTAACGTCGTACTATAGCAACACAACGGGCTATTGACGACGGTCCGGGATCAATCCCGAAGAAATGTAGGAATTTAACTTTAAGAGTACCAAGAAAATTTTGCAAAACAATGAAGAAATTTTGATGGATCAGGGCGTCATCAAGGAGGAGCCTGACTCAGTCAACACAATATGGTGTTTTCTGCGTGTGGGCGGCAGTTCGACGAAAGTAGCCCACATACCCCTCCAAACGCCGCAAGTAGAAAGGCAAAACTAGAAAAGCAATTCAGGCAAAAGGTCAAACAGGCAACATGGAACATCGAAGGACACACACCAAAGACAAGCACAACAAAAAATCACACAAAACTATAAAAGAGAGTACGCACTTACCCACATTAACAAACCTCAAATCGTCAACAGGTTTGAGATTTGTTATAATGTGGGTAAAAAACTAAGAAACTCATTCTCCGAAAGTTTGACTAGTGTGTTTCACTTGTAAGTCGATGATATGTATTCCAAGTACATATACGTGATTTTTCTCTTCCTTTGTTGATTGTTCATCGTAATTTATAACAGTAAAATTGTTATAGATCACAATGAAAAAGATTTCCTTTTAAACCAAGAAAACTGACTGTACCTTACAGTACAAAAATCTTTCCACATTTCCCGGGTCAACTTGCCTTGGGATACCATGCTACCGTCGTAGCCTATGAGAACCTAACTTCGACTAAAATACATTTATAAATATAAAAATATTTTCCAGTTTTTAAGAGCGTTTTTTTGTTGTGAAGAACTTCAAAATCTACCTTCTCAGTTTATTCAGAAACATCGCTGGAAAAACTCAATATCTATCAGACGATATGGCGAAAATATTAGATTATCGAAGAATTGAAAGCATAAAATCAGAAACAATTATTGCCTCTTTGGAGGCAATGTTGTGGTATGTGCCACCTTTGCTTCGTTTGAGAAGAGTCAATGTTGTTCCTGAAAGTATCCCATTGTTCCAGAACAGACTCCGCAGAACAAAGAGAAAAGAACGACCTACTGCCGACTCGGCGACACAGACAGCATGTCAGGGTGGCATCTCTTTCCTAAAGCCACCCCACCAACCTCTGTAGCTCCCCACCCCCTGGGAAAGACAATACTGTCTGAGTGAAGAGTTGAACTGCTACCAGCGCAGACAAAGCGCGGAGGTGAGATATCTGTGTAGAATGACTCTTATCATTCATTGCATTTCGAAGTAATGGAAATGAAGATGGTAATGTTGGAAAGATGGATTGCATGTAGACTCAATCTGAGCAAACGCTTATCCAATTTTGACGTAACATTACCAATAAAACAATTTTTGGTTTCAGTGGAATTTGGGTTGGCAAGTTCGCCTTAAAAGTTAATTTCCTGTGATTTTGTTGTCGTTGCTGCTTGAATTTGAGCAATGAAGAATTTATTGCGAAAATGATTCTCGAGATTTTAAGTTCCAATCTGAAAAGAGTGAAATTGTTTTCATTTTCAGGAAAATTACTTTGCACAATGAATGACGACGATTTAACGTGCATCAGCCCCCTTTGTACACGATGGTCTTTGGTTGGATTCGAACTTGCAACCCTCTGGTTAGTAATCCGTTACTCTTCCAACCGGGCTACCGCGACCAAGGTGCTTGAAGACAATGGAATACGTATGTGTCAGTATTGAGTGGAAATCATGTTGAAAAATGAGGGAAAAGTGTACAAATAATAACACATTTTTTATATCCAAATATGGCCATAAAACACCAAACCAACCAACTAAGCCGTTCCTCTTCCAACTGATCGGATCTTTTCCTGTCAAACCGGAAGGGAAAGATCCGAGTACAACACCACGTCATTTTGAACCACTCTCAGATAACGCGGTCACACATGAGCTGGCACCCCACTCTCCAAACTTCCACACCACGCCAGCGTGAGGACATTGAGGCCACGACAGATTTAACGTGCACCAGCCCTCTTTGTACGCGACGGTCTTTGGTTGGATTCGAACTCGCAACCCTCCGGTTGCTAATTCGTTACTCTTCCAACCGTTCCCAAGGAACCCTGTGTCTCTACGGAACTTCAAAGTAATGAAACCAAAAATATTTCGCAATTCAGAAGAATGTACATCTTAAGATTCATAATTCTTAAAATAAATATACCAAAAAATTTATTCTGTACTCTTTCCATATCCATGATGTAGCCGTCGTAATTGACAATTGTCACAACTGAGCCCTAGACGGAGTTTAATGAATTTAATGACTACAAATTGAGATATATACGATTGCAGAAAACAGTATTATTCCTGGCAGACAAATGATTTTGAGAAAAACGCATTCGTCGTCAATGGTATCTTACTGCGTTTCCGTCAATGTCAAATTTTCCGTCGGAAAGTCTGATTTAGGGGCATTAAAATAGCCGCGTCAACAGAACGTTTAAGAGAAATATCCCTGAGACTTGCACCAGTTCTTTTGGAAACCATTAAATTCAGGTACAACCTAATTAAGCACAGCTTTCGGCCTGGAACTGTCAAGAGCGGCGAAAAAATGCCTTTTGGCAAAGGTGAATGAGATAAAGAAACATTCTTTACTCCACAACAACACCTCATTGTTTATCATAATCGAAAGTAGGGCGAGTTTTGACTGCGTTTTTATCTCGAAATATGGCAACGGCGCAAAACTGAGATAAAAAGTTTTTCCAGTGACATTGACCAAATAATCTCAATAAAGTCTAATTTTGTTTTCTTAGTCTTGTGCTTTAGAGTTTTTCTTCAAATTATTTTATGGTAATTAATAAACGTCGCACTAGAGCAACACCACAGGCTATTGACGACTGTCCGGGATCAATCCCGAAGGGAAAGGTCTGAGGATAACATCACGTAATTTTGAACCACAGTCAGATGATGAAGTCACACCTGAGCTGGCACCCCACTCAAAACTTCCACATCACGCCAACGTGAGGACATTGGAGGCCACGACAGATTTAACGTGCACCAGCCCCCTTTGTACACGATGGACTTTTGGTTGGATTCGAACTCGCAAACCTCCGGTTGCTAGTCCGTTACTCTTCCGACCTGGCCATAGCGGCCCTCGAATTATTTTAATTTGTTCATACTTTGTAAAAATTTGTTTCTTTAGAATTATGAATAATTTGTCAAAATGTGGATAATTGTATTTCTGAACTTAAGCATTAATTTCTGAAATCATATTTTTTTACTTATGAGAGGGATATTTTGTGTGAACCAACAAACGGAGATGAAAAATGAAAATTTTACTTTCGCTACCTAAATATTCTCGCATTATACAGAGGCTGTTCGGACATTTTTTGAACGATTTTAATGGACTGAAGCTCAATTTTGTACATGAAATTTTTGTGTTTTAAATGTTCCATTTGATAGCCCTTATTGTTAACTATCTTTCTACACCTTAATTTCCATGATAATAATGACTTTTGTAGTATCGACAGTGGTATTTTCTCTCGTTCTTGCTCCACAGTTTTCCAGTCATTGAAAGGTTTTCGATCGACGTTTCGATAATGCCCTTTTTAAAAATCCAAAAGCACAAAAGTCTATGGGTGAAACATCTGGAGATTTTGCTGGAGTATCAGTAAAGGGTGTTGACTTGATACGTTTCTTGTTCCATTTTTTCCAAGAATTTAATAGTCGATTTAGATGTGTGGCTGCTTGCTTTACCCTGATGCAGTTCTACTGATTGTTGGCACTGTGGGTAAAGATATGGTATTTCTTTTTTGAATATTGGGGTTAAAATAGGGTATTGATAATATGTGGAGGTTGATTTTTTCATTTTCCCCTCTTTTTACTTTTAATTTTCCATTATATGCAAAACTGGCAACAATCATAAATCTCTTAGAGAAAGTTCTCACGTTCACTTTGCTGTATCCTTTGACTTGGCGGATTCTCTTTTAAAATTAAAGATCTTACCTTAAAATATTCTCAGAATTTTTTTTCTTTTTTAATACTCTATGGAAGTATTTTTCCACTTTTACGTTTCATTCCTTTCTCATTAATAGTATTACTTATCGTACCTTTAGGTATCGAAAAACCATGACTTTTACAGGATTTTTGATTAATTGAATAAGCATAATTCTCTTTGGAAAGAGAGGAAACATAGCCTTCCATCCATTGCTTATTTAAAAGCGCCATTTTGAAAGTAAACAAAACTGAGTTAGCAGACGATAAGTTATACGTTAACTATTTAACTGCTGTGAAAATAAAATTCTTTTGTAGCATACAATTTTTTTTGCAGCTGATCAAATCGTTCAAAAAATGTCCGAACAGCCTCTGTATACAAGAAGCCCCCTGGCGTCTTGGGGCAAAGTATGAAATATCCGAATTATTTTAATGTTACATATACTTTCCCTAGGCATTGTATATAATACCTAGGCATTGTATATAATACCTAGGCATTATATAGAATGACAAATGCCATTTAGGCAAAGTATTAAAAGATAGCCATGAAAAGGCTTTTATTGAAAAGACGTATATGAAAAAGAAAGAAATACAAAAATGTATAGGACTTTCTTATGAGGAAAACAAGAGAAAATAAAATATGAACCTTGCAACAAGGAAGGAAATAATTTTATTTTACATTGCACTTAATTGTCTTTTTCATAAAATGTAAAACTTGAAAAGAGAATCATGAAAAGGCTTTCATTAAAAATACATAAATTAAAAAAAAGAAAATGTAAAAAAACAGACCTTTCTTACTGAAAAAATAAGAAAAACTTATTACATTATACTTTGCCGGTTTGTCTTTTGGCATTGCATTAGAATGCCTAGGAAATGTGTGAAATATTAATCTTTTCATAACTTTGCCCCCAAAACGCCAGGCATGCTATATATTGACTAGTCATTCTATACAGTGCCTACTTTGCATACTTTGCGGGTAACATACTATATATGGATGGCTAAGAAAAGAATCACCACACACGTTAGTGTTGCAGACGAATTCAGACGTTCATTTCATCCGAGGATTTTCGAAACTGATTTTCTCGCATGTAATTAGCTTTAATGTGAATTTTTTAGAAGTTTTTAATTACAAAATCATTTCGGGAAGGAATTAAGACCCTCGGGCCTTTCTCCGGTATACATCTCAGCCCTTAATGATTGCTTTCTGAATAACCTAATCCAAAATATGCAGATTTATAAGCACAATTTATTATAATCGCTAAAGCACCAGCAAAGACCGAATAAATATTCATCGAAGTATAATTTTCCGATATTATAAAGTTATATAAGTAACGAATACGTTTAATATAGTAAAATGTATTGTTGGACATGTTTATTTGAAGTGAGAGGGATACTGTGCCTTGCAAAAACGATAGGTTGCGCATTGTGTACGAAAGAGTTAATAATAAGCTTAACAAGAAGTTCTTGAGCAATTTATAATGCCACCATCGAAGATTCATATGATAATTATTTCCTTTTCAAGCAGAGCCAGCTTCTTGTCACACTTCCATGAGAATTACTACGTAGCTCAAAGTAAAGCAAATTAATGAAGTAACTTGGTTTGCAAAGTCGCCAGATTTAAACTCGGGGAGTGAAACTCAGATTTAAAATTTGGGGAGTGTTATGTAGATATGTTTTTGACAACTTACTCCAGATCAAGAATGAACTTGTATTTCTCTATGAGCCTAATTTATTTAAAAAAAGGATTATTCCAAACCGTGTACGAATCGTCATAAAGACTAAAGGCGGATATAATAAAATACTTATTATCGCATTATTTACCCTTGACTGCAATATTTGTACACTTATTTTGCATTATTCTATTTCGAATCACCTGATAGATTATTCCAATTTCGAGCAATTTTCTTCAAATGACAGTTTTTAACTTTATATTGCTATTCCTGTGTTTAATTTAATCTTCAAAGTAAAGTACGTAGATTTAGATGAGGCTATTTCAAACTTGCTAATAATTAATTTTTATGTAATATATCTATATATCTATCTCTCTCTCTCTCTCTCTCTCTCTCTCTCTCTATATATATACATATATATATATATACATATATATATATATATATATATGTATATATATGTATATATATATATATATGTATATATATATGTATATGTATATATATGTATATGTATATAAATGTATATGTATATATATAAGTAGTAAGCAGAGGTCCTACTGCGGCGGAAGTGACGTCATCAAAAGGGGCGTGGCTTAGTGACGTCACAGCGTGACGTCACGGGGAAAGGGCGCGTGACCGGAAGTGACGTATTGACGTGCTGTTGAGTTGTAGATGTCCTGCTTGTGGGGAAAAACATTTAAGCAAGAGTTGAGTTGTTTTTTATGGGAATGGAGTTGAGTTGGTTTTGTAAAAATTTCTTTTTTGATGAATGGCAACACCCAAACGTAAACACACGTGACGTCAGTGTGTTTACGCTTGGGACTTGGATTTGTTTTCCTTCTGAGATTTCGATGTGACGTCATATAAAGTAAAGTTGAGTTTTAGATGTCCTGCTTGTGGGGAAAAACATTTAAGCAAGAGTTGAGTTGTTTTTTATGGGAATGGAGTTGAGTAGGTTTTGTAAAAAAATTTTTGTTGATGAATGGCAACACCCAAACTTTAAGTAACACGTTAGAACATGAACCAAACTTTAAGTAACACGTTAGAACATGAATGCGAGTGGCAAGCTGATGCAATCATACCGGTTATAGGGTAGGAATGTTGCTATTTGTTGAAGACCAGGTAGGAGGGATTTTCTTAGTATCACGTGATTATTCAAGCTTCTCTGATTGGTGGATTAATCTTGTGCTCTTGGGAAGTAAGTTATACCCCCTCAGAAATCATTTCTATCAGTGGCTGCAAGGTTTGTTGATCAGTTTCAGAAGTAATTTTGCATTGAAAAAACTATGAAGCGAAATTCTGTTCAGTCTGGTCCTATGAAAAAAGCTCGTATTGCTGAAAAGAGTGCATTGTCTGTTCTTGGTGAAAAACCAAAAATAAAGACAAAGTCTTTACCTATGCCTGGGGAACAGCCAAAAATAACGATGGATTCGCTGCCTGATACGATGTTACATCTTGGAGACAACATGTTCCTGCTTGTTAACAAGTTCACTGGACTTACCAGAGTCCACATCAGGAAGTACGTTACGGATGGGAGTGAAAGCTTACAGCCCACGAAGGAAGGTATTTCACTTTCGCCAAAAGTGTGGGATTCTTTTATAAGTAAAGTGAATAAATATTTCACTTTTGGTACTGTGGAATCTGCTAAGATTCTTGAAAGAGACCTGTGCATGTCTAAAGAAGTTGTGGGAGACACGACATTTCTCATTCTACAAAGACTGTTTCGCAAAAGTGATATGTCATTTCATTTTGTGCCCGAACGTGTTGTGCTGTGTTGGGAGCAGATCTTTAAAATCTGCGAAAACTACCAGCGTGTTGCTGAATGTGTAAATACTTCACTATTCACATACTCCTTGTATTATTTCGTGAGACACGAACTTGAAAAGTGTTCAACATTTAATTCCGAAGAAACTTACAACGGTGACCCTGACAATCCAGAAGGGGTGGATGAAATGAAATTAGCCTTGTGTTCCCACTTAGAGGATATAATTTCAAAGAACATATCTAAGCATGTGGATTGCTTCGGATGTAAGAATTACATTGTGAACAACATAGCTCATACCTGTTTAGATAAGAGTAAGGAAGATTCTTTTTCCATGCATTTTACTTCCATTCTTTACAGTATTGATTGGCGTGATTTTGCTGGGACTTTTGTTCAAAAATATAGTACTCAGTTAAATTTTAGGTATTTGATTTTCCAAGGTGACTTTTTTGAATGTTTGAATGTAAATGAACTCATGGTGTCCGTGCGACAAATGTATGTAAATACCGATTGTATTCCTCCATATTTTTCATCAGTGTAATGTATTTTTTTTTTACTTTTATTACTTATAAATAAATTTTGTTGATTCTTATTACCCCTGAGTGCGTTTTATTTAGACTTTTATATTACTTCTTACTGTGTGTACTATATGTTTGACCTATTTAGTGTTTAATTTGTTATTGCATAATTGTTTTAATTATTATTTTTAAATATTATTTAGTTTAGCTACATAATTTTAATAGTGAAATTCTGTTCATAAAGTGAATGTAGGAGAAGTATATAAATACTGTGTTTCTTATAATTTAGCAGTCATTATGAATATCAGCTTTAGGTTAGACCACAACCGCTGCTGCAATGGAAGAAATTCTGAATCAGACATATCGGAATCCCAAACTTCCCGGCAGCTTTGGTGGTATCAATGCTTTACAGCGTGCTTTAAAAGGTCGCGTGAAAAGAAAACAGATAAAGAATTGGCTACAAACGAAAGATTCGTATACTTTACACAAGCCTTTACGGCACAAATTCCAGAGAAATCGTGTAATAGTAGGAGGATTAAACGAGCAGTTTCAATCTGATTTAGTGGACATGCAATCTCTCGCCCCTCAGAACGACGGGTATAAATATTTACTTACTTGTATTGATATTTTGTCTAAATATGCATGGGCCATTCCTCTGTTAGATAAAAAGTCTACAACTATAATGAGAGCTTTTGAAAAAATATTTTTGGAACGTACTCCTCAATCCTTACAGACAGATGCTGGGAAAGAGTTTACAAATAAACTAGTCCAAAATTTCTTAAAAAAGAAGAAAGTTCATTTCTTTACCACACATAATTCAACAAAAGCTTCAATCGTTGAACGCTTTAATCGTACTCTTAAAACTAAAATGTGGAAATACTTTACTGAAATAAATACGAAGAGATATATTGACGTCATAGACCAATTGATGTATAGTTATAACCATACTTGGCATCGTAGTATTGAAACAGAGCCTTCATCAGTGACATTACAAAATGAAGGAAAAGTATGGGATACGTTATACGGTCAGCAATCTGTTGTAGAACAGAGCAGTTCAGAGTTAAAGGTTGACGATACTGTTCGTATTAGTCGGGAGAAAATGCACTTTGAAAAAGGATACGAACAAAACTGGACAAAAGAAATTTTTACTATTGATAAAATAATACATCGGATACCTGTTGTGTATAAACTGAAAGATTTAGCAGGGGAAGTGATACAGGGAAGTTTTTACAAAGAGGAATTGCAAAAGATCTCGGATTCCGGATTTTATCCAGTAGAAAAAGTTTTAAAGAAAAGAAAGCGTCAGGGGAAAACGGAATACTTTGTGAAATTTCAGGGTTATCCTGAAAAATTTAATGCTTGGGTTGAGAATGTCAAAATGATATAAATAGAGCTGTCACTGTACTTACCTTCTCATTTTCACTGTACGATGTCGTTCTACATTACACTTCCCAGCGACAGCTCTATCGAGTTTTATCCTGGCAACACAATGTCTCACTTCTACACGAAACTCCCTAAACGTCTGGAACTCTCAGGTGAATGGGAAGTAGGATTAGTTGAAATGATTTATCCCAGAATGTGGAATAACATCATTGATGGTGAAAATTCTTTCGAATATGATTTAGGAAACGGAATAAAAATTGATGGAAAAATAGCATGCGGATTTTATGATTCTCCGATTGACATTTTAAATACATTTCCAAAGCACATAAAAATTCAAATGAAATATAACAAACACACTAAAAAGGTGATGGTGCAGCTCACTAACGGTGCAACGGTGAAATTATCCAAGGGATTAGCTGAAAACTTAGGTTTTGAACCTAATAAAGTGATTGGAGAAAATTTTATTCCCGGAAATGGAGGCCCAGATACAGTAATCACTGAGAGTCCTTTTGTTGCGGATCCTAATGTTGATTTACATTTGTTGTACGTTTACACCGACATCATTCAGCCTGAATTTGTTGGTGGGATCTTAGCTCCTCTTTTACGAACTCTGACAGTGAAGGGAAGAGATGGTGATATGATTCAGGAACAATTTGAGAGACCTCATTATTTACCAGTTTCCAGAAAAAATTTTGACTCGATTGAAATCATTATAAGGACGCACACTGGTCGTTACGTCTCATTTGAACGCGGAAAGTTGATAGTGAAACTACATTTTCGCTTGAAACAAATCATATAAAAAGAGTATTCCTTTCTGAATTGATTCATTTTTCATTTTTCACATTCAAGAAAAGAAGTAACAAAATGTTGGTGCCTTACACGTGTTGTAGTAAAAAGTTTGAAGATTATTATTCAGGGCAAATTGGAAATGGCTTGCCTTACTATAAAGGAGTTGTTTTTCAGAAAGGGCACGGAATAGGAGGATTTTTTGCAAAACTATTTCGCAGAGCATTACCTTTTTTGATTAGTGGTGCAAAAACGGTTGGAAAAGAAGCTTTACGGACAGGGACAATGGTTGCTAATGACGTGTTATCGGGCGAAAATTTCAAAACATCGGTTAAAACGCGTGCAAAAGAAACTGGGAAAAAATTAGCAAGAAAGGCGGTTAAGAAAGCAGATGAGATGATTGGTCATGGAAAGTTTAAAAGGAAGCGCAAACCCTCGAAACGTATCATTTCATCTAAAGTCAGGAAGGTACAAGGACGTGATATTTTTGACTCGTAACACCATGGCTTTTCTACTAAAAGATTCTCCAGAATGTGTAAAATCAGAACTAGAATTATTCTCTTTACCTCCAACACAAACTGTCATCGAGAGAGGTCAGTGGGTTGAATTTCATCCCCTAGCCAACGTTTCTGGTGGTAGCCCTATCGAATTCAATGTCTCTGGAAGCGGAGACGAATACCTCGATTTGTCACAGACCCAATTATATGTTAAAGTTAAAATTTTAAAAAGTGACGGCAAACCAATCACAACTGAAAGTAAAGTAGGCCCTGTAAATCTCTTTCTGCATTCCATGTTTTCTCAGGTGGATATCAGTTTAAACGAAAGACTCGTTTCCTCCAGTAATAACACTTATCCATACCGAGCCATGATAGAAAAATTACTGAATCATGGTTATGATACTAAAACTTCTCAATTGTTTTCAGAACTGTTTTTTAAAGATACTGCTGGACGTATGAATGTTTTTGATACGGCAGATGCTCAACCTAACGATGGATTCAATAAACGGTCTGAAATGTTTAAGCTAGGTGCATCGGTGGATATGATTGGCCGTTTGCACTTGGATATGTTTCATCAAGAGAGACTCCTTTTAAATATGGTGGATGTGAAAATTAAGCTTATACGCAGTAAACCGGAATTTTGTTTGTTGGGAGACGGGGAATTTAAAGTTTCGTTGGAATATGCTTCCTTGTTTGTTCGCAAAGTCAGAGTGAGCCCCGGTGTTGTTATAGGACATGCAAAAGGTTTGGAAAAAACAGCAGCTAAATACCCCATTAACAGAGTACTGTGTAAAGCTTATTCCATTCCGGCTGGTAATATGAGCTTTGTTCAAGATAACATTTTTACGGGACAGATGCCTAACCGCATTGTGATTGCCTGTGTCGATAACGACGCGTTCAACGGACACTATAAGAAGTCACCCTTTGAGTTCAAACATTACAATATTAATTTTATAGGAGTCTATGTGGATGGTCAGCCCGTGCCTCATAACCCACTCCAACCAAATTTTGAAAAAGATCAATTTGTAAGAGCATATCAGAATTTATTTACGAATGCAGAAAATAGAGGTCTGTACCTCTCAAGGTCGGAATTTTCGAAAGGTTATTCTTTATTTTGCTTTGATTTATCCCCAGATTTCTGTGATGGTTCACATCTAAATCTTGTTCGACACAGTAACTTAAGAATAGAAATAAAATTTGGAACTACGTTACAGCAAACAGTTTCATTGTTGGTGTATGCGGAGTTTGAAAATTTAATTGAAATCAATAAAGCTCGAAATATTCTCTATGATTTTGGAAACTGATGAATTCGTCAGACCTTTATAAAATCTTGTCTCGTGACCCTATTTCCATGAGATATTTTGCGGGTGTTTTTCCTTCGGACAAAATACCAAAAATTAGAAAGTTTCCCTCTGCTATGGTGTTGAATACCGATAAACATGATGAAAAAGGAACTCATTGGCTTGCCGTCTACATTCAGGATAAAAACACTGTTGAATTTTTTGATTCTTATGGATTGCCTCCCGACGCATTTGGGCAAGACATAACAAGATTTGTCAAGACGTTTCAGCACGTTCATTGGAACGAGGTTCCGTTTCAAAGCTTAACATCTAACGTATGTGGACATTATTGCATTTATTTCATTGTTAAACGATGTCAAGGGTCATGTATGAAATTTATTCTTACTCAACTTAGTGGAAAGAAGAATGATTTTAGAATGTTCCAGTTTGTCAAGAAAAGATACGGTGTAACAATGATTTTTAAAAAGTAATAAAAATTTGTTTTATATCAGAAAAAAAATATGATCTGGTCTTATGTATTTATTTTGTTGTGATTTTTACATGTGTTTGTTATTATTTTTCTGACAAATGGTTTTTGGGGTTAAAATACAAGAGTTTAAAAGGGTTTACGTAGAGAAAAGACAACACTTTGTTAAAAGTATTCACCAGAGTAAGTCATACAAAAAAATGGACAACACAACCATACGAAATCTTTTAACAGCATTGCTTATATTTTCCTACATTGGTTTTTCTGTGTTTATTATTTGGACTTGTCTCAACTGGCCAAAACATGAATCATGTAGTTTAGCACAAAATAAAACGACGCTTGAAATGTATAAAATTTACCAAAAAATTGATTCAGTGGGATTTATTAAATGCAACGAATTTTCCAATCTGTTCTTCAGTCACTCAGTTTGTGGGAAAACAATATGCGATTGTGTTCATAATTCTTTAAATGTCTTTGAAAACCACTGTTTGGAATTTACTCAAAATATTGTCGATTCAATCAGCGAGTGTGAGCTCGTGGCACGCACAATTAAAGGTTGCACAGACATTGTCTGTAAAGTATAAAAGTCAAAGCTTTTTTTAAATTAAACACATATTGGAAAATGGAGCTCCCTAAACTTGTTCATCCTTCTACATGTCTTCTCAGTGGTCCTACGGGTTCAGGAAAAACCGTTTTCGTGAAAAAACTATTAGATCATAAAATGTTTGATCCTATGCCTACGCATATTGTATACTGTTACGGAAGTTATCAACCTATTTTTAATTCCATGAAAAATGTGACTTTTGAAGAAGGTTTACCTTCTAATCTTAGTTCCATTCAAAATGCCTTAATTATTATAGACGATTTAATGACAGAGTTAGCCAGTGATACTCGTTTAAGCAACCTCTTTACAAAAGGGAGTCATCACCGAAATCTTTCAATTATCTTTATAACGCAAAATTTTTTCCATCAAGGCAAAGAAATGAGAAATGTTCATTTGAATTCACATTACGCGGTTTTGTACAAAAATCCTAGAGATAAAAGTCAAATAATGCATCTAGCCAGACAAATGTTCCCTAGGAAAATCAAAGCTTTTCAAGAAATATTTGACGATGCTACCTCAACGCCCTTTAGTTATTTGCTCATTGACTTAAGACCCGAAACGACTGAACGGTTACGGTTACGTACAGGAATATTTCCTGGTGATAAGCATTTCGTGTATGAACCTCGATAGGTAATTTCGTGTTTTAGACATTGCGTACGTAACATGTCTTCTGTAGTGATTGATTTTGAAGGTTTTCAAGTTAAGTCTGGGTGTTACATTATTAAAGAATTAGCTTTTTATTCCATAAACGAAGGACATCATGCCTGTTGGACATTTCTTCCCCCTCACCCTTGGAAGAGTTTATCGGTGGTTCAACAAAGGTGTTTCGCCTGGGTTATAAGAAACAGACATCATCTGGAATGGAACAGTGGTACGTTGCCCTACAGTACTCTACGTATTATTTTACAATACTTGTCATCGGTTCATTCTGCTATTTATGTGAAAGGACTAGAAAAGATCAAGTTTTTAGAAAATCTGTTAGGACAAAATATTGAAAGCTTGGATTGCCCCAAGATCAAAGATTTATCTGCAAGCAAACTTTCAGTGACTTGTTCTCATCATCTGATTGGATTTCATTATTGTGCTTTGTACAAAGCGGGTGCTTACGCAGCTTATATAAAACAAAGTGTACAAGCAGGTGAAATCATTTCGATTCAGAATGCCCTCTCAGAAGGATGTGGAATATCTGAAACTCTTACAGAAGAGTCGAAAAAAAGCAGCTGTATTGAAAAATTGCCCAAACTGTCTCGTTAAATTAATTTGTGAATCTGTATTAAATCTTTTAAAGGGAAACATTCCAATCAGTAAGCGTTCCAAAAATCGACTCGTTCCTTTTAAGAGAACTTTGAGAACACTCGCTGAGAAGAGAGTGCCTCTCTATAGAAAAAGGCGTCTTTTAGTACAAAAAGGTGACGGATTTTTATCCTTTCTCCTCCCCGCTGCACTAACTGTCCTATCATCCCTTATCCATGGAACATAGCAAAAAGTTTGCACTGGTACCGCTGGACCGCATGCAGCAAATGGAAGAGGACCATTTGAGTGATTTAGATACTCAGATTCATCATATCTTAAAAAAGAAAATGGACGATGATGAAAAGGCCAAGCTGTACATCCAGATTTTGCAAAAATATGTCACATTACCAAATTATAATATTGTCAATCAACCTGAAGAACAGCCTTCGGAGGAAACTTTTGACCTAGAAAATAGGATTCTGGAATCTGCTCCGAAGAAACATAAAGATACTGCCCAGAAAATTGTTGAATTTTTAAAGGAACATAACATTTCATGGAACAAGAACAGAGAAGTTATGCTAAATAAAGAGGGGATCCCTGGCTCAGATATAATTCAACTTATAAATTTTCTATTGAGAAATAGAGTTCGTAGGCCAGTTGCTTTTCAACAGTTTGAAGAAATATTAAAGGGAAACAAATTTCCACGAGATTTTATAAAAAATAACTATTTAACTGAAGTTAAAAATATGTATGCAAAACCTAAGATAGCCAGAAAAAGATTATCTTCGAAGAAATGGCAAACATTGTAACCTTCTCATTTTCATTATTTTTTTTTAAAATAAATGTCATGAATTCTTATTTTTATTGTGTGTTTTTTTAACTTTAAAATTCACAAAAATAAATAATTAATTATACACATCTTTACAAATTTACATTTATTTATTTACAATTTTTTTTTATTTTACATTACAATTTAATACCCGTATGGAAGGGTTGACAGATCAGGCTGGATCACTCTCTTGTTATACACGATACGGTAGACTTTTGTTTCTTCTCTATTTACCACCTTTCTTCTCTTTGCCTCCCTTGTTATTTTGGATGGATTTTCTACCTTCATTGTTCTTGGCTCGTCTAGCTCCTGAATCATGCTTCGGATTGACTCAAAATTCAGCTTCAGGGAATTTCGAAAATTTAAAGTAAAGCCTCGTACTTTACAGCACGTTTTTCCTGAAGCTGTTTTGTAGCCATAATTCTTTGGCCCACCTGAGAAAATAAAAAACTTATAATTATATGAACAGTTAGTTATAAGTTCATGAATAATAAATACATAACTGATTACCACCTATCATATGTTTTTTAATAATTTTTTTTTGTGCCATCAATTATTATCATTACTACTTTACAATGAGTATTAAGAACAGTCGGTTAGTTAAAATAAAAATATAGCACATGATTATTTTTTTCTTCTTCTCTGAAATGGTTAAAAGTTTTTTAATGATAAGTTTTCATATAAACATTTTGCTTACCAGAGACGAAAGTTTTAATCACATCTCCATCCAATTCGTCCGTGAATTCACCCAAGAAGTTTCCCAAGGGAGGATCATTTTGGCCATTTGTGGCGTAGATGATAGAATCCGTATCGTGGTACAAGACGTTGGGACCCAGTCTGTCCATCTCTTCATACAGCTTGAGACGAGCCCAAGCTGTAGTGAAGGCCGCCAGAAATATGTTCGTGGTGGCATCTTGTTTTAAAAAGTTTTTTGATGTTTCCCACTGGATGGCAGCAACTTCCGCTGTGGGTAGATATACGTCTTTTATCTGAAAAGAAAAATGAAGTGTTACCAAAAGAATTGTATTCGAATTAAAAAAGTATAATATATATATATTGTGAGGATTCATTGACAGACCCTCAATTATCCCTCCCAAAGGCAAACCCGCCGACAGGTCGTAAAAAAGCCGGACAATACATTTCCATCTCTCTGGCGCCAGACGGTCGGGACTTGGATCGAAGAGGACAAAAGGAGATTCGTTCCGTAAAAGAGCCCAGGTGTTTAGGAGTGCACCTGCCAGGTGATTAAGTCCACCTGCTAGGTAATCAAGCCACCTGCGCTAAGTAGCTGATCCCATTTTACGTCAGAGAGTCTCTACCGAATCAGCAACCTCAAAAATGAGCAAAGTAAAAACGAACCAATTAAAAGTAAGAACCAATCAAGAACGAACGAATCGGGAACCACCAGCGAACAAAGGCTGGGAGGTTTCAAAAGGAAAAGTAGGGAGTCGAATCGTCAGTTCTTGCCTGTGATCTCGTTCGAGAGGCTTAACTCAGCGACCCTTCGAGCGGTCACTCCTTAGGGAGAAAATATATTTTTTGAAGACGGTTCTCTCAACCTGAGAGGACGCGTTCTTGTAGCCGGCGTAGGCTACCCATCTCGAGTCTTGTTTGTTTCCCGAGCTAACGTCTTAGCTCAGTGACCCTTTGAGCGGTCAACCCCATTAAGGAGCTCTTACTAATTTGGAAGACGGTTCTCTCACCCTGAGAGGACGCGTTCTTGTAGCCTGGCGTAGGCTGCCTATCTCGAGTTCCTGCTTATTTCTCGTTCGAGACTTGAACCAGCGACCCCAGCGGAGCCGTGCCTGTCTTGTGCCGATCCGACGACCCCAGCGGAGCCGTGCTGTCTTGTACTGACCCGACGACCCCAGTGGAGCCGATCCCTGATTGTGCCGAGCCGACGACCTGCGGAGAGTTCGGTACCGACTTCTCGTCCGGCAGTGAACCTGCCTTGTCCTGTCGTCCAGTGAGGATCCAGTGCTGATCTGGTGAAATCGTCACCCGACGAGTAGAGTTTCATCTAGAGACTGTTGAGATACCTTTCTCCAACTCAGAGACTTTCGTACGTCCTGAGATTTCGACACCCTGTCGCATCCAGTTAGCAGAGGCGTGAAAGTGTCGTGTAAATAGATTCTAATATAGTCAAGACATTGTTTTAAATAAAATTATCGTTTGTTATTTAAGCTAGACTGTTCTCTGTAGATTTGAATCTACCACGCTACTCAGAGAATCACTACAGTCTACTTAAATTATTGGTGGCAGCAGGTGGGATTGTTAGCCATTAAATAAAAAATTGGCAACCACACCTTTTGCGTAGTAAGCCCACCCAGGATTTATTACGTGAGGACATCCAGTCCAGAGGCAAACTCAAGAAGAGTTGTGAAGTGAGAAAAAGCAGAACCATCCAGAACTGCTACAACGTGAAGGACATCCTGTCCAGTGTTGAAAAAAGTGTTAGTGTGCCAGTGAAAGAAAAAAAAAACGAACGCCCGTCTGACATCCCAACAGAGGCAGAGCAGAGACCTGTCGCAAAAGCAGAGCCAGTCGTCAGACAAGGTAAGCTTGGCATTTCTTTAGAGGCAATTTAATAGATTATTGTTTTAAATTGTTGAGAAAAAAAACTGTTGTGAAGAGTGTTTAAATTTTTAAATTGATTTAATTGTGGAATCCATTCTAAAGAAATTCTGATTACTAGTGTATGCAAAGTCGCGGAAACGTTAGGATTTAATAATTGCAGTAAATTTGTAGTGAAGATTTGGAAATTGTCAGTTTAGCAATTGCTCGAATAAGTTCCAGGGCTGTGGATGATCTGGTACCTTTAGCACATAGTTAAATTAACTTAGATTGTGAAGTATCTACGCAATTGTGAACTACCTAGTCAAGTTGAATGAAATTTAGTGAACTTGTAGTAGAGATTATTATTGTGTATTATTTTAAGTAAAAATATTTTAATATTGCATGAGTCTGGAAAATAGTTAAGGCTTAGGAAATTGACTGCATTGTGTATTATTATTTTATGTGTGTATTGTTATTTGAAAATTGAAGTTCAGAATAGTTGGTGATTGAATTTTGTAATTGTGTCACTGGGAAAATTTAGTGTAGAACCATGGCGTTTTTAACTAAGCAGAAAAAGGTAGACTTGCAGAAATTAGCATACGAGTTTAATGTTGAGTTTGGTTCCGACGATCGAATCATCGATCTAGCAAGGAAAATACAGGGATGCAATGATTTTAGCGAGGAGAGCGCTAAAGATATGATAGTTAATATCATAGAAGAGAGGAAATTGGCCGAGGCTAGAGAAGAGAGGAAATTGGCCGAGGCTAGAGAAGAGAGGGAATTGGCTAAGGAAGAGGAAAAATTAGCTAAGGAAGAGGAAAAATTAGCTGCGGAAAGGGCTTTCGAACTAGAGAAGCTAAGATTACAACAATCGGGAGAAGTAAATAGTTTAAGTTCGTCTAGCCATGATAGCGGGAAACCGTCTAAAAACATTAAATCAGTCATGCAAAAGTTTGATGCTGACAAAATAGATATGGCCTTGTTCTTAACTCTTTTTGAACGCCAGAGTAGAAAATTAAAAATCGAGTATGACGAATTGGTCTCACAGCTGCTTAGTCTGTTGCCGATTGAAATCGCGGAGATTATTATTCGTGAACCCGAGGAATTGAGTGATGATTATGATCATGTAAAGTCCGTACTTCTCGCTAGATTCAAGCTTAGCGCAGAATCCTTTAGATGCAAATTTCAAACGCATCAGAGACAAAATGGCTCTTTATGGAAGGACATGATCTTCGAACTAAGAAGCTATCTAGAAGGGTGGCTTAGCGGAATCCAA
Source organism: Meta bourneti (assembly GCA_933210815.1). NCBI lineage: Eukaryota > Metazoa > Arthropoda > Arachnida > Araneae > Tetragnathidae > Meta > Meta bourneti. Next base: position 106,389,264 of record OW119924.1, read on the forward strand.
GTTGAGGATTTTGATTCTCTTAAGAATCTGATGATCGCTGATCAAATGAAAAGAAGGGTACCGGCCGACATAAAGGACCACTTTATTGATCAATGGGGCGAGTTGACCGAACCGAGCGCATTGGCTGAGAAGCTAGACGCGTACGAGTCAACCCGTCGAGTCAAGAAACAGGTGTTCTCCAAACTACCGGAGAAAAGGGCTCTCGACCGCCCAAAACCTATTGAAAAGCCGAATCAGGGAAAGAAATTCGGGGGGGAGAAAAATCACGGAAAGGACTGGAGATCGGGAAGTAAGGGAACCAACACAGAATGGCGGACAAGGGAATTTGAGAAACGTAGTGGCCCCGTTTGTTTTAATTGTAACTTACCTGGTCATATACGCCCTCAATGCCCCGAGTTAAAGAAAGTAGCGGAACCCTTAAATAATCTTGCTACGAGCGCAAATTTTGCTCCCTCATTTGAGCCTTATTTAAGCAAGGCCAAAATAAATGATGTTGACATGGTATTGCTGCGTGATTCAGGAACAACCATTGACCTGGGACCCCTAGACTTGGTGAAACCTGAGGATTTTACAGGCGAGCACATTTGGGTTAAGCAACCTCTGGACAACCACTTCAAGTGCCTACCTTTGGCAAGAATTAAAATCGAAAGTCCAGAACTCGGCGTAATTAGAACTAAGGCAGCAATTGTAGGTAAATCCGTCGAAATGCGACATTACCTCTTAGGAAATTCCACCCAGGAATTAATTGAATCGCAGAGAGTAAAACCAGAACTGGTAAACGCGATTATGACTAGGAGTCAAACCAAACGTCTGAGCCCTGAACAGACTGTAGTTGAGGAAAACCAGACAGAAATAGATCCACTTGAGGTAACGGAACCTGAAAATGAACTAGAGGACGAAAATTTGGGGATAGAGTTACCACCCTTACAGGAAAATTCGGAAATCGAATTAGTAGGCATTCACGCTGAAACTTTTGCCAAGGAACAGCAGAATTGTCCCGAACTCAAATCTATTTGGGATAAGGTCAGGCAAAATAAAACGAGTGAGTTCGTGATTGAAAAAGAGCTACTCTTTAGGCAGTCTAAGGATCATCGAGGCGAAGAGCGGAGGCAGCTATTAATACCCGCTATATATAAAAATAAAATTTTAAGCCTTTGTCATGATGGGTTCGGATCCCACATGGGCAATACGAAAACTAAAGATAAGCTGTTGCGCTATTATTTCTGGCCCCAGTGTATTAAGGAGATCGAGGAATATGTGAAATCGTGCGATGCTTGTCAGAAAGTCGGGAAATCCTCGGAACAAAAGAGAGCGCCCCTTAAGTTAGTGCCCGTGATCACCGAAGTGTTCGCGAAGATGAATATAGACATTGTGGGTCCCTTGCCAATATCACCGAAAGGGAACAAATATCTCCTGACGGCTATTTGCCTTGCTTCCAAATACCCGGAAGCTATTCCTTTATCAGCAGTGAACTCAGAAACCGTCACTGATGCCTTGCTTGCTATCTTTAGTAGAATAGGTTTCCCCAAAGAACTACAACTGGACAATGCTACGTATTTCACTAGCAACCTCACAACTACCTTCTTTGAGAGGTTTGGGATTAAGGTGGTGCGTAGTTCGATCTATCATCCGCAAACGAACCCGGTGGAACGGTTCCACCGGACCCTAAAGAGACTTTTGAAAGCGATGTGCCTGGAGCTAAAAGAAAATTGGGAGGACGTACTTCCATCGGCTCTCTTGGCTTTGCGGAACGTCACCCATGCGTCAACCGGTTTTAGCCCCGCAGAGCTAATTTACGGGAAGAATTTGAGAATGCCCGAATCCATTTTATTTGACAAATGGTGCCAAAGTCCCCCATGTGAAGACATTGTCACGGAGTACGTATTCCAGTTGATAAATCGATTGCGACGGTGTCAACAGGTAGCCACCGCAACCGAAACGGACGCAAAAGTTAAAAGGAAGTCGTACTACGACAAAGGATCGGTGAAGCGCGAGTTTAAAGTAGGCGATCGCGTCTTAGTATTGTCATCTTGCCAACAAACAAAATTCGCCGTAAAATGGGTTGGTCCGGGAACTATAGAGAAACAGCTTTCGGAGACCAATTACGTTGTTAAGATGCCAGGGAAGGTAGAGAAGGTACGAGTGTACCACATTAACTTATTAAAGCCATACCACCAGCGGATGGAAAGCGTAAATGTTTTGATGAGCGAAGTATTCTCTCACGACACCGTAGAATCTGATTTGGATATTCAGTATCCTATCGCAGATCCGAATATTTTTGATTTCGGAGAGGTAGTGAAAAACAGTAAATTGGAAGAGCGATGCACGCAGGATCAAATCAATGAACTTGGGAAATTGTTAAAATCCCATAGGCAATTATTTTCAAATGATCCCGGTAGGACGAATCTTATCGAACATGATATCGATTTAATTAGTGACAAACCCATTAGATCGAAACCCTACCGCACCTCTCCTAGACAAACGGAAATCCTCAAGTCAGAAATTAAGAGGATGTTGGATTTAAAAATCATTGAGATCGGGGAGTCCGATTACACTTCCCCTATGATTTTAGTAGAGAGTCCAGGACGTGACCCTCGCCCTTGTGTCGATTATCGTCGATTAAATTCCATCATTAGGACGGAATATTATCCACTGCCTAATATGGACGAGCGAATCGAACAAGTGGCAGCCGCAAAATATATAACGGTCATAGATCTGACCAAGGGATATTGGCAGATACCCTTGAGTCTTAAGGCACAAAGATTGGCCGCTTTCGTGACTCCATTCGGGTCATATAGACCACTAGTTCTTCCGTTCGGACTAGTAAACGCGCCATATTGCTTCTCAAAATTCATGGCTCAACTCTTACAAGGGTTAGATGAATTTTGTGTACCCTACTTAGACGATGTAGCTATATTTTCGCAAACTTGGGAGGAACACATCAAACATCTCGATGTGGTTCTTAAGAAAATCACGTATGCGAAATTAACAATTAAACCTGCCAAATGCAAGTTCGCACAGAGCAGTGTCAAATATTTGGGACATATGGTAGGGAGTGGATGTAGAACTCCGACTGAGGCGAAAATCCAAGCGGTAGTTGATTTCCCCACACCCAGGAATAAAACACAGATCAGACAATTTTTAGGTTTGAGTGGATATTACGCCCGGTATATCCAAAATTATGCCATAATAGCCGAGCCATTAACGAGGGCATTAAAAGGAAAGAATAGAAGGGAGGAGGTAGAGTGGTCCACGGAATGCGACTCAGCTTTCCGAGAGCTGAAAACGAAACTCACTGAGAAGCCGGTGTTGTACGCCCCAGACTTCTCAAAGGAATTTATCCTCCAAACTGACGCTTCCAACCAAGGAATCGGGGTAATCATGGCACAAAAAGGGCCAGATAAAGTTGATCACCCGATATTATATTTAAGCCGGAAGTTTACCGACACAGAAAAGGAATTCTGCACTACCGAAAAAGAATGCGCAGGCATTATTTACGCAATTAAAAAGCTGCGGCATTACTTGGACGGACAACGCTTCACTATTGAAACGGACCACAATCCGTTAGTATTTTTAAAGAATAACTCCGGGAATAACCCGAGATTGATGAGGTGGGCGTTGGCTTTACAGCCCTTCAATTACCAGATCATCCATAGGGCTGGGAAGGACAACCAACATGCAGATTGTCTGAGCAGAATGCTGTCGGAAAATTAAATAATACCAAAAGTACCGATTTAAATTGTACATAAACCCCAGTATTTGATTGAACTTATGTGATAAAATATAATTGTATCACAAGAGTAGGATGTAAGAGTATTGTAAATAGTAGATGTAACTTGAAATTTAAGTGTTGAAATCATGTTAAAATTTTGTATATAAATTCTTAAAATTGTTGCCTCTAATGATGTGTCGAGTTGCCATGTCTAACCCTTGCCTTATAGATTTTGCCATACCACAAAATCTTTCTTAGGGGGGAGGGGTTGTGAGGATTCATTGACAGACCCTCAATTATCCCTCCCAAAGGCAAACCCGCCGACAGGTCGTAAAAAAGCCGGACAATACATTTCCATCTCTCTGGCGCCAGACGGTCGGGACTTGGATCGAAGAGGACAAAAGGAGATTCGTTCCGTAAAAGAGCCCAGGTGTTTAGGAGTGCACCTGCCAGGTGATTAAGTCCACCTGCTAGGTAATCAAGCCACCTGCGCTAAGTAGCTGATCCCATTTTACGTCAGAGAGTCTCTACCGAATCAGCAACCTCAAAAATGAGCAAAGTAAAAACGAACCAATTAAAAGTAAGAACCAATCAAGAACGAACGAATCGGGAACCACCAGCGAACAAAGGCTGGGAGGTTTCAAAAGGAAAAGTAGGGAGTCGAATCGTCAGTTCTTGCCTGTGATCTCGTTCGAGAGGCTTAACTCAGCGACCCTTCGAGCGGTCACTCCTTAGGGAGAAAATATATTTTTTGAAGACGGTTCTCTCAACCTGAGAGGACGCGTTCTTGTAGCCGGCGTAGGCTACCCATCTCGAGTCTTGTTTGTTTCCCGAGCTAACGTCTTAGCTCAGTGACCCTTTGAGCGGTCAACCCCATTAAGGAGCTCTTACTAATTTGGAAGACGGTTCTCTCACCCTGAGAGGACGCGTTCTTGTAGCCTGGCGTAGGCTGCCTATCTCGAGTTCCTGCTTATTTCTCGTTCGAGACTTGAACCAGCGACCCCAGCGGAGCCGTGCCTGTCTTGTGCCGATCCGACGACCCCAGCGGAGCCGTGCTGTCTTGTACTGACCCGACGACCCCAGTGGAGCCGATCCCTGATTGTGCCGAGCCGACGACCTGCGGAGAGTTCGGTACCGACTTCTCGTCCGGCAGTGAACCTGCCTTGTCCTGTCGTCCAGTGAGGATCCAGTGCTGATCTGGTGAAATCGTCACCCGACGAGTAGAGTTTCATCTAGAGACTGTTGAGATACCTTTCTCCAACTCAGAGACTTTCGTACGTCCTGAGATTTCGACACCCTGTCGCATCCAGTTAGCAGAGGCGTGAAAGTGTCGTGTAAATAGATTCTAATATAGTCAAGACATTGTTTTAAATAAAATTATCGTTTGTTATTTAAGCTAGACTGTTCTCTGTAGATTTGAATCTACCACGCTACTCAGAGAATCACTACAATATATATATATATAACGTAAATTACTCTTACATTTTTGGTTGTATCTGCTAGCATTTTATTAAATTCAGATAACTTGTTGACGTATGTTAACTGCCCTCTTTGTGTATTCATTCCCCATCTGTAAGAAAAACAAGAAATTATGAGAATGTGTTTCCCTCATACTTGCTATTTTTTTTTTAAATTTAACTTTTAATGCCTACCTTCCCCAAAAACTATTAAGGGCCAGCTTGGCCACTTGTCGGCGCCCCGGGTTTTTACTAATTTTTTCGGGTTCTAATCTCACTCCTTCCCGTTCCTCGTACTGGCGAATGTAGTTAGCTTTCTGATCTTCAGTTTTGCAATTTGCAGGCCAACCGCTGCTCTCCTGCTTGATTTTTAAAAATAGGTCTATATATGACCTAAACAGGGTATCAGAAGTGGCCTCAAAATTGTAAACTTCATAAATCTGAAAAATATATATATATATATATATAAAGATATCATTAACAATATTTTTTTTTCTGAAAACAAAATGCTTAAAAACTTAAACACTAAACGCACTTACATGGGTAAAACGATACCCTTTTCTCTTCGCCAGCTTGAGTTCTTCCGATACCCAAGTGCCAACCAGTGCTCGCTCATCGTCCGTGTGTGTGCACGGGTTTTGGTTTAATGATTCAACACATGTCCGGCATAAAGGGAACATGAGTTTATTTTGGCACCTGTATGGGAGAACAGGATGGTACAGTTGATTAGGGGGAATTACTCGGCAATGTACTATCCCGAAGTATTCTTCCACATCTCCGAAATCCTCGGTGATTATAGTGGGGTGGCCAACGGGGTAGGTGCAATATTTGTTAACCTGAAAGTGGAAAAAAAATTAAGTAAAAGGGAACCAATTTGTTCCGTGTAATACCGAACAACTTAATAAAGTATGAACTTACCCATGGGTACAACGACGTAAAATCAATGTATTTTGAGTCACCCTCATGATACAGTTTTATGGCGTTTGTCCTACCTCCAAAAAACGCATCTCGAGGATTTAGGCGGTTAGTCAAACCATGACCTTCAAGGAAGGTCTTCAACTCACCATCCTCCTTTTTTTGTGCCATGAAGTCATGCTCCCACATTTCAACGACCTCATATCCCAGGGCCCGTAGTTTTTCTGTCAGATGAGCTGTGGTGGCTCTTAACGTAGCCATGGGAACGTTCTTCAGTGGATGTATAATGTCCCCATCATAACATTTTCCACAGCCGTGGAAGAAACATCCCTAAAAGAAAATTAAAACAAAATACAGATTTTTTTTTCTTGTTTGATCGTTCCTAGTAGTGAATTTTTTTTACAGAACAGGCTGAAGCATTTTAAATGAAATAACAACTTGTGTAATCCTTACATGATATTGGTAAACTGTATTTGAATTTGCGCAAAATCCATCCACCGATACCCCAGCTACTTTACATTCACCCGCTCCATTCATCCCATGCTGAATAGCAATCTGGTACTTAAATGCTAGAAAATCTAACCACCGAATGCTATCAACACTGAAAAGGGTTTTGTTGATATAGCCGTACACTGGAATCATGCCAATAGTGTTGGGCTGTATGTGGTTGTGCCTGTATGTTGCCATGCAGGCCGATGCAATTGTCACATACCTGAAAAAAAAACAAGTTACGCATATATGCATTTTCTTTAACAAATTTTTTAATTAGGAAATGTTTTTTAATTCATTTCTTTCATTAGGTAATGTTTATTATTATTATTATTTCTTTTTTTACCGAAAGGGATCCACACCAGCCACTTCAATAAATTGAATCCTAAATTCTAGGCAACAACGGCGGAGGATATCTACATCAGATCTGGAAGAAGAAAACATATTTTTTTTAATTCTTTTAAATCTTCAATTTTTTTTAAGTCACAAATAATGCCTGATAGAAGAAAGGAAAATTTAAAAGAAAAAATACACATACTTGCAATAAGAAAGCATTTCTTCTTTAAAATTAAAAGAGTCATTTTTGTGTTCTGCATGCCAGGACAAGAATGCAACACGTGCTGTACCTGACATTGTGTCTGGGCTGTAAAAATTGCACTCGGGCAGAGCCCCAATATAATTTTGATTTACCCTAGTATTAAAAAGATGGGGGAAATACCCCTTCTTTAACTCGGTCAATCCAAAACATCCCGGCAACTTGGCCAGAGCCATGGGAAGAAAGTTCAACGAGTCAATGACCCGAATATCCAGAGTTGGGTGTCGAATTGACATGATCAGTGATCCATTTGGGATAACTTCCGGTGCACAGCCCTGTTGCAAGAGGTACGCCATTATAAACTGGCCATCAAATCTAAAAAGAAATAATAATAATTAACTTATAAAATATAATATACAATTATCTGATTTCAGTAAATTCACTGATAATTATTATTAATAAACCTTGATAAAGAAAATCTAAAAGTTCAAGGTTTTTTTGTACGCACACATACTCTCTTTCACAATATTAACTTATGTTAATATTTTCTTTAAGCCTTACCCTTTCATGTTATGCGCTATGGCGGTGTATTCTTTGTGCTTGGGGGAAAATAACCAAGCACAAAAATCCTGGCATGCCGAATACCCCGGGAAGACCTGCTCATCTCCGTTGGCATATTGCGAGACTGCGAAATTTACCAAGTGTTCACCAGAAGACTGATCAGTTTCAAAGTCGAAAAAGATCAGCTTCTCACTTGGTTTCTTTGCTCCCACGGTTCGGAGAAAACACAAGTGCTCCGAAGACACCACAAATTCAAGGCAGGAGGGGCACTTAGTGGCTTCACATCTGTGGTTTTCGCGGGCACAGTCACGTCTTCGAATTACACGGCTGCACTTCCTACACTGATAAACCTGTAAGGAATAATAATCGAATAAATGGACATTCTTGCTGAAAAAAGAGACATGCACCTGTACCCTTCGCATCACGGATAATACACTTACTCTATCACATAGAGAATGAATTTGCAAGCCTGTGCACATCTTGTGTGCATCAAAGCAGTCCTTCGACCTGCACAGCCGATAGCAATCGAGACATCGAGTGGGCATATCTTCGGGACACTGCGTCCTATTGCATACATGGCAGGAATTGGCACAAATGTGGTCTTCCACATTTTGAAAGGGTTTTTCACACCTCTCACAATAGTGATTTGATCCAAAGAACCCTTTCAAGGATCTTATAACATCGTAATGGTCATCGTGAAACCATAAATTGATCCTGCGTGGTCTTGTGTCGTTTTTGTAAGCTACCTAACAATCCAAACAAAAAGGATATACATCAGATTTTTTAAACTATATATTATGTAGATGTAAAAGGATATAATTAAAAAAGCACAAATAAGTAATGTATTAATTCAACGAGTAAAAAAGTAAAAATACAGCAAGCATTCGATTTTAACACCTTAAAATAGATAAAATTTAAGTTCATCAAAAGAAGAAATAAATATAAAACTTACTTGATTTAGATTTTCCGAAGAGAAAACTACAATTTGCACATCCATGTATTCTTCGAAAGCCCTAATTTCCGTGAAGGTGCAGGGACCTGGCGGAACTCCGGCAGCTTCATGAAGAGCTCGGGCCCTATTCAACAGTGCGGGGCGTCTTTTATCCCTAATGGCATTGAGGGCCGCGTTGTCTTGTTCCAAGTGAGCCAATGCGTATACAATGGACTTAGCACAGCAAAGGTCTTCACTGTCGCTAGGGATCGGAAAAATGGATTTCTTCCGTATACGGTCCAACGAAATGTTAATGACCCTCCGATTTTTTCCAGCGCCTATAGGTCTGTGGATGGTGATTACGTCTACTTCAAAATCTTCGCCCAAAACGATTTGTTCCTTCGATTGTAAAACTTTGAGCACCTTACTTAGTAGCGTCTCAACAGTCACCTCAGACACAGCCATAAGAGTTGTTGAGATAGGCTTGTCCAGTCCTTCTGCTCTTATACAAAACCGTATTAAATCTGAAGGACTTAAATTTTCGGTGGATCGTCGTATCAAGACAGAAAAAAACTCTCTAACCGAGTCAACAACGGCTGAAAGGGTATTTCTCATGGCTAGAGGTAGCCTCTCTGGATCTATATGAGCTCGATAGATAATTTCTTGCGCCTGATACTTGAGGTTCCTGCGTCGAGATCGCTCCAAAATCACAATTGCATTCTCCATCTTATTTTAAAAAAAGATATATTAATTGACTTTTAAAAGAAAGTTATTAAAAAGTTTTCATTACGAAAGACATTAACACTTACACTAAATACTTCAATGGTACGTGATGAACTAGCTTCATTCTCTACCGACCTCTAGTTGTAAAAAAAAAATAATAATTAGAATATATGCGAAAATTAACCATGAAAAAGATCCGAGAAAATAAAACATTTTCTTAATAACAAAACATAAATAATAACAATGATACTTCGAATCCCGATCCCACTTGTAAATATAAAGGCAAGGGCATCGGTTGTTCCATAAAGATCTGCGAACATTCATCCAATAGCAATGGGTTTTCCATAAAAATTTGATCGCATTCATCTATTATCTAAATATATAGAAACATTCTTACAAAACGGGGAATCGGAATACAAAAAATACAGAAACTGAAAAATAACTCATGCAATATTACAAAAAAGAATTTATCCAAAAAAAGTAATTTTGTAAGTTAAAGAGGAAACTTTAAAAGTATATAACTTTATTTCAAATAAAATTTTACAAAAAAGTAAGTAAAAATAATAATTTTGTATTGTAAGTTAAAAAGGAAACTTTAAAAGTATATATCTTTAATCTTTATTTCAAATAAACATTTACAAAAAAGTAAGTAAAAAAACCTTCTTTTAGATACATTAAATGACAAATAAGAAAAAACGTAACATACATCATCATCTGAATCTCTCATAGGAAAATCAGGGTCTTCGAATAGTATCTACATTAACAAGTACGTAAAATTAATAATAATAATATTAATAATCAGTATATTTAAGCTATTTTTTTCTTAATAGTATTTAAAATTATAGCGTACTTACCGAACTAGCAGTAGTAGTATTCTTTGAAAAATCCATCGTTGAATAAATACGTGAGTATACTAACCCTAAAAATGCACCAAGATAAAAAAAGGCAACAGCACGAGAACTGGATGTACAAGTAAAGAAGTTCTATCAGCTTGCCACTCGCATTCATGTTCTAACGTGTTACTTAAAGTTTGGGTGTTGCCATTCATCAACAAAAATTTTTTTACAAAACCTACTCAACTCCATTCCCATAAAAAACAACTCAACTCTTGCTTAAATGTTTTTCCCCACAAGCAGGACATCTAAAACTCAACTTTACTTTATATGACGTCACATCGAAATCTCAGAAGGAAAACAAATCCAAGTCCCAAGCGTAAACACACTGACGTCACGTGTGTTTACGTTTGGGTGTTGCCATTCATCAAAAAAGAAATTTTTACAAAACCAACTCAACTCCATTCCCATAAAAAACAACTCAACTCTTGCTTAAATGTTTTCCCCCACAAGCAGGACACCTACAACTCAACAGCACGTCAATACGTCACTTCCGGTCACGCGCCCTTTCCCCGTGACGTCACGCTGTGACGTCACTAAGCCACGCCCCTTTTGATGACGTCACTTCCGCCGCAGTAGGACCTCTGCTTACTACTTATATATATGTACTAGCTGAATTACCCGGCGTTGCTCGGGTTGAAATGGTTAAATGTTGCTTGAAAAGTGAATTAGAATAATCACTTTTCTTTCACAGAAAAATGCAATCATTTAAGTTGTACGGAAAATACGTTTTAACTTTTCCATAACTTCTACTATATACTTCGGACGCAAATATATGCATTTAATTCCTGAATATATTGCAATATCTAAAAGATTAAGACATAAATACGAACAGAAACGAAATTCCGACGAAAAAATGCAGAATTCTAAAAAACGAATGATGCGCAGTGTCGAATTTCGACTGCCTGAGTGTATTCTGAAACAGAGCAATTCGAAAAAAGATATTTGAAAATATTGATAAAGACGATAATGAAATTTAGTAATGCTCAAATATGACTGCAACATTTCGCTGTGTTAACTCAAATAGACAAACACGGGATGCTAAATCAAATTTATAAAATAATAAAAATTAATTCTGGTTTCCCAAATCTAAAATAACAAAATTACGCTTTTATGATTAATGAGTTGAAGTTTTTCGTGTTTCATTACAAAATGTAAATTATGAATAATGAAATATTTTAAATATCCTTTTATTATCAAACAAATATTCATGTAAATATATAAAATTCATATAGAAATAAAATAATAAACTTTAATTCAATAATGCACATTACACCTGTCAAATAAAGTAGGAAATACTTATACAATCAACTAAAAGTTAGATTTAGTAATGCTCAAACAACGGCAACATAGCTTTGCCCGGGTATTTATCCCAATCTTCTATTGGACAGGAAAAGGAATGAAATCAATGTATAGTGTAAAATCAAAGTAATTATATTAACAGGTTCTAAAAGTATAAGTACAGTACACGCATTATAAAGTAAAATATTTTACAAATTCACTGCAATATAAATTTAACACAAAACTTGATTATACACAACATTTTTAGTTTCACCTCCGGGAGCAAGAATAAATAAATTCTTGGGTGAACCCACCCTCGAGCAACCAACATAAAGTTGTCCGTGGGAGAAACACGGCGATCTCAAATCCACTCCGCAGTACTTGATAGACTGCCCCTGCGACTTGTTGATCGTGATCGAGAACGCAAGTCTTACTGGAAACTGCAATCTCTTAAAGTCGAAAGGGAGATCCGTCGGAATGAGTGGTATCCGTGGGATAAAAACTGTTGCACCCTCTCCCTTTCCTGTCAAGATAGTCGCTTCCATTACATTGCCCAGCAGCTTCTTGACACACAGCCTCGTGCCGTTGCAAAGTTTTGGCGGGTCGAGGTTCCGCAGTAAAATAACCGGAGATCCCACTTTAAGTAAAAGACGATGTGGTGGCAATCCAGCCGGATCAAGCGAGTTCAGGAACTCTGGCGGGAAATTGACGACCTCATCGGCATCTACTACGGTATCGATGGACTTGTATTCAGTGACCACGCCTGGTAACATGACAAGTATTTGATTGTTTATGTCGTGGACGTCTTCATTTTTAGCAGAAAGAATGGCCCTCTCTCGCAACCAGTTCAAATCGTGATAGTTTTGGGAAACAGACGGATAGACTGCATCTATCAGCTCTGAGACGGACGACACCAGATTACAAAAATCGGATGGGAATTTAATCTTGCCAGAAGACTCGACTGCCAATCTGCCTTCTCCGATCTCCAGGAGTTTGTCTGAGAAAATTTGAGCACTCTCATCCCCCAGATGTACTCTCATGTTTTGCTTCAAAGTTATCTTTCGCACATGTCTCCACAAAAACGAATGTTTCAAACATGCATGGATCTCATCGGCCGGCGTCGACTTCGGGATGACGGGCAGAGTTTGACGAAAGTCTCCACAGAGGAGTACCAGAGCTCCTCCCATCAGGTTGTCGTTTCCTCTCAGATCTCTCAGAGTGACGTCGAGGGCCTCGAGAGCTTTCTTGTGAGCCATGGTGCATTCGTCCCACACGATTAATTTGCAAGTCTCGAGCACCTGCGCCCGACCACTTGCCTTGCTTATGTTGCAGGTAGGATTTTCCTGCCTGGCGATGTCAAGTGGCAACTTAAGTGCAGAATGGGCCGTCCTCCCTCCTTCCATTAACGTCGCCGCAATTCCCGAAGAGGCGATGGCAAGAGCAACTTCTCCCCGAGTCCTGATTTCGGCCAGTATTATATTAATCAAGAATGTTTTCCCTGTGCCCCCAGAAGCATCAAGAAAAATGATACCACCTTGTTGTTTTGCTGCCTGATCCATGATAATTTGGTATGCGTTTTTCTGATCTCGATTCAGAAGTGGCTTCTTGTCCGCGACGTATGCACTCAGCTCTTCGACGTCGTAGTTCGTTTCTCGCACGTAATCTGCGCGAAGTACGTCTCGTCGATCTCTTACTGGTGCAGGCAGGCCCAATTGCAGTAATGTTTTATTTGTCATGGCCACACATTTGTCCTCAAGAATAACCAAAGCCTCGTTGAAAATGTCCGGACCAAACGCGATTTCTAATGTCGGGGTTTCCCTCCGGACTTTGGCGAGTATATCCTCACTCAGGGCCTCCTTATACTTTTCCCATAAAGTGTTTGGATTCGATGGACTTCATGTAGTCAATATTATAGCAAACAGGTTTCTGATTTGCTCTGGTAGGGAGATCAATTCGGCTTCTCGCAACGTGTCATCCCAGTGCTGGTCTCCTTCCAGCAAACCCAACTTCTGACAGGCCTCTCTAAATGTCTGGCATACTTCGTCGTTTACCGTTCTCATCTCTGCGAAAGATCTAGGTCCTCGTACCGAGTGAAGAAGCATCCTAAGGAAATAGCATTCGGCGTTGTTGGGGTGAACAGTGTACACTCGACCCAAGGCGTCACTCGCGACTGCATCATGTCCAGGGACGGGCTGGCCAACTTTTCTCCTACAGAAAATTTTCCTCGACGCATTCCACGTGTAATATCGAGGTATCTCAGGATACAACAAAGTCCTCGCAAAAGGATCCTGCTGACACAGTTGAAAGAATGCCGTCAAAGTCGTGTTTGGTGGCTGATCAATCACTCTATGGGCGCTCTCTGTTGTGAAATAAACTCTCTGACCATTTTCTAAATGGACGCTGAGGTGAACAACAGTAGGGTGTCTTTCGTGAATCGAAAAACCCAGTATTCGCCAAACTGCCTCGTTACTGCTGAGGTATCTTCCCAATTGATACCGCGTCACTTCATCGTTCGATCTCTCGTCGCTGATACCGAAAACAGCCATATCACTACCTTTGTTGACATACTTGCACACATATTTAATCGATTTCACACTGTTGCAGTACTCCACGTTGATGTGTGCCCGAAACATTTTCGACAGCAGCGGCGAAAAGGGCACAACCCACCTATTGTCGATTTCTATTTCCGTGTTGCTGCGTATCGTTAGTTTCGCCGTGAACCCTCCATCTTCCGGAGCCCGCCGTCTGTACAGGGGATAGCCGTCATTTCCAGTTTGTGTCTCTTTAATCAATTTTCTAGGGTATTTCTTGGTACACTTTCCGTCCTTCATACACGGAGAAATGGGATTGAGATTTCCACACGGTCCGTGGATCATGTTTTTCGTTACCACTTCAAAAAGTTCGGGATCTTGTTCCGGGTCTGGCAACTCGGCAGATATAACGTCATCGATTTGAGTGGGCTGAATTTTGTCCGCTAACCAGATCAAATTGTGCGAGTGTGGCAGCCCTCTTTTTTGCCATTCAATCGTATACATCCAGCATCTCGGCACTCCAAATACATGGCCCTTTGTTATAACGTCAATCAGTTTCAACTGTTTCTGTTTAAATACTCTCGCAATCAAGTCGTGGCGCTCACTGGGTAATTGACCATTGGTAAGAACCTCCTTGATCTCCGTCCAAGTGGGATTGCAGGTGAAGGTGATAAATAAGTCTGGTCTCCCGTACGTCCTCACGTACGTCATAGCATCTTGTGTGTATTCGTGCATGTGTCTGGGACTGCCTGTAAATGTAGCTGGTAGTATGACTAAGGCACCGAGGTTTTCAACGTTCCCGTCATTTGCCACAGCATCTCTCAGGTGAATATATTCGTCAACTCTCAGTTCACGTTGATTTAGACGAATGTAAAGGAGACGTTCACTCTCGACTTTAGCGTACATATCGACGATGAACTGATGAAACAATTGCCTGCAGTTCAATACGTGGTTCTGCCCAGTATCTCGAACCATTAATCTGTACGCATAGAAATCCATCGCTGAAACTTTCTTGCTCGTTGTTTCACCTGTTCTTGGGTTGATCTGCCTCAGATTAAATTGATATCCATCTTCACCATGGGGGAATATTACTGGGTACTGCAGAGCATCGTAAGATCGATGTGTTTCCGAAATACGCTGCAATGATTCACCTCGTCGTTGAATAACGATATCCCGTTGATGAAACTCATCTCCTGATATAACCACCGCGACTTCATCTGCTTGAGGAGAGTTAAAACGCCGCTCGTGTTCGCCTGCTGGTCTTCGGTCTGCTCTTATGACTACTTTATATTCATCTGTTGGCATATGTTCCAATGCTGTTTCAAACGTTTTAATAAGATTATTGTGCTCATGAAACATCCTCTGTAAGTTTAACACAATCTGACGTCTTGTTCCCGAGATGTAGGCGCACCTCTGATCAGTTTCCATTTGTTCGTTTTGAATAAAATATAGTTGTAGAAATTTTGGTGGTTGATCTGGCAGCGGAAGCAACGATCCCGCTCTATGGTAAACCTGCCCTTGCACCTTGAATGTCGACGGAAATCCGGGCTGTCCAACAACTGATGTGGCGCCGAATGATGTCATTTGGAAACATGAGTTGTATTTTCTGATGTTACTTAGAAAATGCTTCGACTCTGACGTATCTCCTGATGTGTAAGTCAAAAGGTCTTGTGGTGGTGGTTCCAGTTGGCAAAGTTTAACTTTTCCATTTTTGCAGCAAATACCAGTAGACTCTGATTTAAACTTTTTGGCTTGACAGTAAGTACAAACCATTTCCATTTTCCCGATCGTAACACTTGCATGCATCGAGTAGTCTTTATGTGAATCGTAGTGAAATCCTTCCAGTGCTAAGCTAAAATGGCTCGCAGTCCGTGATCGTTTGGCTCTATCTCTCTTATCCTGTAGTCGGGCCTCTCGCTGCTGTGCCGTCTCTGTTGCTCTAGATGTAGTAGCTCTATCTCTCTTATCCTGTAGTCGGGCCTCACGCTGCTGTGCAGTCTCTGTTGCTCTTGATGTAGTAGCTCTATCTCTCTTATCCTGTAGTCGGGCCTCACGCTGCTGTGCCGTCTCTGTTGCTCTAGATGTAGTAGCTGTCTCTTTCATATCCTGTAGTCGGGCCTCACGCTGCTGTGCCGTCTCTGTTGCTCTAGATGTAGTTGCTCTATCTCTCTTATCCTGTAGTAGGGTCTCACGCTGTTGTGCCGTCTTTGTTGCTCTAGATGTAGTAGCTCTCTCTCTCGCAATCGCAAGTCTTCTATTCCTCTCCTCGGAAGTTTCTTGACTACGCTCATTTTTCATCATCTTAGCCGTTGACTGCACTTGGCCGATTGCCTTCCGCTTCCTTGGAGGCATTGCTACAGCAAAGAAATCTGTAAAAGAATACAAAAAGCTATTTCATAAAATAAGCAAAAGGCACACTCTCACTGAGCAATGAAATCTATTATAGAATACAAAGAAAAGCTATTTCATAAAATTAGCAAAAGACACACTATCACAGAGCAGTGAAATCTGTCATTAAAAAGTTATTTCATAAAATAAGCAAAAGGCACACTCACTGAACAATGAAATCTATTATAGAATACAATAAAAAACTAATATAAACTGAATGGTAAAACAAATTTAAAATTGTGAAGTACTTACATCAGTTTAGGAGAATATCAAACTTTTAACACAAATAAAAAAAATTAATGCCTTACTTAAAAGCTGTCAATCAAAATACTCAAACACAGAATTCTAAATCATGTTAAAAATAAACTTTTATTCTGGTGTAAAAAAAGCATTAATTCTGATCCCATTAAACTTATTTAAAAAATTAAGCAAAAGGCACATCTCACTGAGCAATGAAATCTATTATAGAATACAATAAAAAGCTAAAATTAACGAAAAAACGAATTTAAAATTATGTAGTACTTACATCCGTTTAGAAATATAAATCCAAAATGTACGCTATCACTGTCGAATAAAGTAGGAAACACTTATACAATCAAAAGAGCGAAATAAAACTGCCAGATTCACTGAAAGATGATAAACTGGAAGACTTACCGAGTTAGCTTCCTTTAAATACGACCAGCTAAGAATCGAGTGGGTGCTGGAATGTTCTCCACCATGAGTCCAATTAAGTTTCCGTTTCCCCAACTTTCTAGAAAGTTCTACAAAGTTTTATAAAAAAAGTAAACATTAATTCTGGTGCTGCCAGATACCGAGTAGCAAAATTACGCTTTTATGATCAATGAGTTTTTCGTTTGTGCTTTTCGGAATAACGGTGCTTGGTTTAGAAATAAATATAATCGGTGTAGACAAATTAAACTGAATAGATAAAATTTTTTCAAAAAGCAGAAGGTCGATTTTACAGAATTTTTCAGAAAGAAAATCACTGCTTTCAACGGAGGATTCACATGTATCTATTCCGGACATTTTAAAATAAGTTACACGCCTTACCTAAAAAGCCTCGTGAAACAGAATTCTACAAATCATTACGTATTCGATAAATTATTTAAGGAAAGTTGGTCGAAATATACACCAACTTTCCTTGAAAAGAATCCTTGAACTCCTGAAAACCTTTCCTTGAATTTCCTTGCAAACATAAATATTTTAAAATATTCTTTCCCCCTTCATCAATAAAATATCTATAATTTATTTACATCATGGGAAGAACTAAAAAGTCAGTTCAAACATAAATACTGTAATTTAATTTGTTTCGGAAAAAATTGTTTTTCGATCAACAGTGGTAAAGCAACCATCGCTGCCTAAAGCAATCAATCTATGCTCAATGTTATTTCTATTGCGATTTCGAATAGTTTTTAGCCCCCCAGGGCCAATAGAACGGGGGTTAAGAGTTAGCCTATGCTGACCGCAGTGTTCTAAATTATAAGTGTACCAAATTTGGTGTGGATTGGTCAAACGGTGTAGATTTGTATAGAAAATATACCCACATACACACACACACACATCCTATTTTATATATATAGATATATATATGTATATGTATATATATATGTATATATATATACAGAGAGAGAGAGATATTCTAATTTTTATGTATATATTAGAATTATAAATCATTAATTACAATTTTCTATTTTTCTAATTTTCAGATTGAATTGTGGTTGCTGAATAAGAAATTTTGGGCCGCTGTAGTCCAGTTGGAGGAGCAACGGATTAGCAACCGGAGGGTTGCGAGTTCAAAACTCTGTCCAGTCAAAGACATCGTGTACACGGGAGCACATTAAATCTTTCGTGGCCTCAAATGTTCTCACGTTGGTGTGGTGTGGAAGTTCGGAGAGTGGGGTACCAGCTCACAAGTGTGACCTCATCATCTGACTGTGATTCAAAATTACGTGGTGTTGTCAGAGGATCGTTCCCTTAGGGTTTGATCCCTGACCATTTCCAATAGCCCGTTGTGTTGCTCCAGAGCAACGTTAATTAAAATACCTTCCTACCTGGAAACTGTCGTTAGGAGAAGAGCATCTAATAAATTCAATGAAATATTAAAACAGAATAAAGGAGAGCCTCGAATGGCATCGGAATGCCAAGTCGCAACTCCTGGGTTGAATTAAAAACCGTGTGATCAAATCCCGGAAACTAGGGCGTGAGGTGCTTCCATCTTCTGAAGTTGGGGCCATCCGTCTTTCAAACCAAGGGGACTTTGTTCACTTGCCAGCTCGAAAGACGAACGCTTGTTTTCTGAAGGAAAAAGTGTGAAAATTGTAACTTTTTTCCTATCTGATGTTTAAAGAGTTATGTTTAGAAACATTACATTAGATATGGAATGCATGAGAATAGATAGAGAACTGCATTGGAAAGGAAGACTGAAGGAATGTTTTCAGCAGCTACTTTGAAATGAAGTGACCTGGATGTGGAAAAATTATACAAAAAGTACACCGAGAGTTACCGAACCGATGAGTAAAAACAAAACGCTTTCAAGAATAGAGGCAAACAGTAAAAGAAATGTCTTTGAACTGAAGTGGTGGCATTGCACTGGGTGCAATGAGACAGAAGAGTAACAGTGAAAACTTTCAAAAGGAGATGAGGCGGTCGTTTGTAGGCTGTAGCCCACACTTGTGATGCAGGGCTTGCATCGCGTTTTATTCAGAGAATGAAGTTGCGGATGAGTTCTTGTGGTAATAGAACCGATTCCTATGTTAGAGCCTCTTAAATAATGCTAAATACGATAAAGTTCTTGAAACTAATTCCTTTAAATCTGTTTTCGAGACGCAAACAATTAAGTTTTTTTATCAAATTGCTTTCGTATAACTGTTTTCCAAATCTAAAGAAACACATTGAGATTTCTTCTGCAATTCGAAAATTCGTCGGTAGGTAGGTATTTCAATTAACGTCGCACTAGAGCAGTGGTTCTTAACCTGGGTGCGTGCACCCCTGGGAGTAAGAGAAAGCATTTCCAGGGGTGCGAGAAAAGTTTCTAAATTTTCGATGGGAACTACCACCTGTGAGAAACTAGCGAACTCTACGTCGGCTTTTGGATCCCCACTCTTCCCCTCTATCTTTTCCTCAGCCACTGAGATATACTTGACATTACTTGTATAAACTGGGGGGGGGGGGTATTTCAATTAACGTCACACTGGAGCAACACAACGGGCTATTGGTGACGGACCGGGATCAATCCCAAAGGGAAAGATCCGAGGACAACACCACGTAATTTTGAACCACGGTCAGATGACTGTATAAACTGGAGTAAGCGATGCTGCTTCAAAGACACAAAATGCCCCACGCTAGAAAAATCTATTTACTGAGAAATATTTTACTCTGCAGTAATAAAGATATCTCTTTTAAATTAAATAATCACATTTTTAGGTTGTATTAATTATTTATTCCACGCATAAAATGCAAAATTATGTTTTTAATGGAAATTATCATCAGGATAGCATAATTTGTATGAAACACATCAATGCAAGGATTTGGTAAGAACATAATAACAGCTAGTGAAAAATTACCATGTATTGAAAAATTAAAAATTTAGAAACATCGAGTTCACACAAAATAGGAATTTTGCAAACGTTCCTTTGCTTGATTCAATCGTCCTGGAAAATGGGAAAATAATAATTATACCTGAAATTGCAATACACCTCTAACAATTGAGTGAATCATTTCATGAATACTTAACCACGGAAATTATTAGCAAAGTTCAGACATGGATAATGGATCCATTTCTATTTGACCCAGATGCGATGGACGACAGCGATTTAATAAAAGATGATCTTATTGAAATACGAGCCAGTGCACGTATTCATATGGAATTAGAAAAACTGGACTTGGAACAATTCTGGTGTACACAGTTAGAACCTTATTCACAGCTGGCAAAAGCAGAATTGCAGACACTTACCATTTGCCACCTGTGTGAAATGGGATTTTCATCACTTTTGCACATGAAAACAAAAGCCAGAAATCGCTTAAATGCAAGTGATGACTTAAGCGTGGCTCTCTCAAAAGAGGAGCCTCGCTTCAAAAGTATTATGAATAAATAACATAGTAATTAAAAATTGAGATAGTGTTTTGATGTATATGTAAATGTAAGTGTTTATTTTTCAATAAATAAATTATCTTGCAATCGATGAAATGTCCTAAATAAAGAAATAAAAATACATTTTTCAAGGGGGTGCGAGAACCTCCTTTTTGATTCAAGGGGGTGCCGATCACTAAAAAGGTTAAGGTAGGTATTCACACTGGAGCAACACAACGGGCTATTGGCGACGGTCCGGGATCAATCCCAAAGGGAAAGATCCGGGGACAACACCACGTAATTTTGAACCACGGTCAGATGACGAGGCAACACCTGAGCTGGCACCCCATTCTCCAAACTTCCACACCACACCACAGTGAGGACATTTGAGGCCACGACAGATTTAACGTGCACCAGCCCCCTTTGTACATGACGGAGTTGGGCTGGATTTGAACTCGCAACCCTCCGGTTGCTAATCCGTTACTCTTCCAACCGTGTAAGGGGGGTACCAGCTGAGATGTTGCCTCGTCATCTGACTGTGATTCAAAATTACGTGGTATTGTCCTAGGATCTTTCCCATCGGGTTTGATCCCTGACCGTTGCCAATAGCCCGTCGTGTTGCTTCAGTGCGACGTTAATTAAAATACCTACCTACCTAGCCCTATCAGCCCATCATGAAGTAATTTGGTATTTTGAAATCTTTTTAATTAACGTCACACTGGAGCAACATAATGGACTATGGTTGGTTGGTATTGGTGTTTTTTGGCGCAAGAGTCATATTTGGCCATGCTGCGCCAGACATACAATATCAAGTAATAGACAGACACACAATGAAAATTTTACTGACACATAAAAGAGAAATACACCCAGGGAGGAATGCACATGGCAGGAATCGAACCTGCGCCGCCTACAACTCGAAGGTTGCTAGCGCAGTGGGCATACCCACTGAGCCACGACGGCCCCACAATGGGCTATCATCATGAAGTAAAACACTGACCTTAGAGCGACAGCCCAACCCATAAAACAATTTTCAAATCAGAGTAATATAATTACTTGAAAATTGGCAACAAGATATTTGGTTTTAAATTGAAATAATAGGCGAATTTCTTGAATTCGAAAGTAATATTAAAAACATTTAACACAGGACGTACACACACAACGGGTTTTATACTCAAATAAACTATAAAATCAATTAAGAATATATAAAAACACGTTTTCGTTTCAAAATGCACTAAAAAGTAGAAAATAAAATTTTCTTCAGATAACATAACATATTTTCATAGGCTCATAACTAAAAATTTTAGCCATATGAGTTTATTTTAATTAAATTTTATTATTGGAAACTTATGGACTAGTCATTATTGTGACAGAATTCATTCATAGTAAATTCGAGAACTTAATTAACTGAATTAAGATAACTTGGAGAAGCACTTATAAATCCAAAAGGGGAAAAGTAAGTAAATTATAATTAAAAAAGTAATACATTATAAAAGCGCCCACATTTTTATTTTTAGTCATGTGTATATGAAAATATTTTGGGTAATAAAGAAAAAAAAATTTTCAACTTTGTAGTGTGTTTCGAAATAAAAATGTGTTTTAAAAAGATTTTCAATATATTTTTATTTTGTACTTT
Source organism: Meta bourneti (assembly GCA_933210815.1). Taxonomy (NCBI): domain Eukaryota; kingdom Metazoa; phylum Arthropoda; class Arachnida; order Araneae; family Tetragnathidae; genus Meta; species Meta bourneti. Next base: position 106,411,382 of record OW119924.1, read on the forward strand.
TCAATTTGAAAACTTTCGTTTTGATGTTGTGATATCGCACCCCTAGCAAGAACAGTGACACAACTCAAAATAAAATTCTGTTTTTCAGTTTTGGGCACATGTATTGAAAAGCGGCAAAATTCTCTTGGATATTATTATTAGATACCCATGCCCATAATTTAACGGGCCGCGGTGGTCCGGTTGGAAGAATAACGGACTTGCAACCGAAGGGTTGCGAGTTCGAATCCAGCCAAACACCGTCGTGTACAAAGGGGGCTGGTGCACGTTAAATCTGTCGTGGCCTCAAATGTCCTCACGTTGGCGTGGTGTGGAAGTTTGGAGAGTGGGGGTGCCAGCTCAAGTGTTGCCTCGTCATCTGACCGTGGTTCAAAATTACGTGGTGTTGTCCTCGGATCTTTCCCTTTGGGATTGATCCCGGACCGTCACCAATAGCCCGTTGTGTTGCTCCAGTGTGACGTTAATTGAAATACCCCCCCATAATTTAACCAAATGTTGGGCAGAAAACAGCAATATATTCTTTATTTACAAACAAAAGCAAGTTTCAACTTTGTTTCCCCATTTTTTGAAAAATCTTGTTTTGAGTTGTGACATTATTCTTCTAGGGGTGCGATATGCTGTTATTCTTCCAACCAGCAATAAATGATACATTCATGTGGATTAAATAATGTAGTACTTGGGATTCATATAGGTATTTCCATGAGGGGGATCCATACAGTGCCGCCCTTTTAGGTCGCATTGCTTCATCCGATCTAGTACCGAGGCCTCGGTTCTTTCCCTTCGGGGGTTGATCCTGGACCATTGCCAATAGCCCGTTGTGTTGCTCCAGTGCAACGTTAATTAAATACCTACCTAGTACCGAGGCACTAGAGCCTGGATTGCAAGTTTATGTAATAAAAGCATTACGAGTAAAATTTTCACCCTCCCCAAACGAAAACATATTTTAAGTACCCCACATTATATATTACGAGGTATATTTCTCAACTAATTTGAAAATAAACTGTTGTGTTGTCCTAGTGCGATTTAAATTCATCAACCAACCAGCCAATCAGCTAATCAACGAGCTATTTCTTACACATGGGGAGGACTGACTTTGGTGTAGTGAAGAAGTTTGGAGAGTGGTGTGCCAGTTGATCCCGGACAGTGACCAATAGCCCTTTGTATTGCTCTAGTGTGACGTTGATTAACTACCTACCCATATTACAGATGGGGCCTCAATAACCCAGTTGATAGTCTCGTGTTAGTAACCAGAAGCTTAAAATTTCGAAACACAATCCAACGAAAAACCGTCGTTTAGGAGCAGGCTGATATGTGGGTAAAATCTGTCATGGATTCAAATGTCCTCGTTGAGTTGATGTGGAAATTTGGAGAGTGGGGTGCAAACGTAGGTGTTAGCACCGTCATCTGACCGTAGTTCGGGCCGCGGTGGCCCGGTTGGAAGAGTAACGGACTTGCAACCGAAGGGTTGCGAGTTCGAATCCAGCCAAACACCGTCGTGTACAAAGGGGGCTGGTGCACGTTAAATCTGTCGTGGCCTCAAATGTCCTCACGTTGGCGTGGTGTGGAAGTTTGGAGAGTGGGGTGCCAGCTCAGGTGTTGCCTCGTCATCTGACCGTGGTTCAAAATTACGTGGTGTTGTCCTCGGATCTTTCCCTTTGGGATTGATCCCGGACCGTCACCAATAGCCCATTGTGTAGCTCCAGTGTGACGTTAATTGAAATACCCACCCCCCTGACCGTAGTTCAAAATTACGAGGTGTTTTCTCGGATCTTTCCCTAGGGATCGATCCTGGATCATCGCCAATAGCTCGTTGTGTTGCTCCAGGGGACGTTAATTAACTACTTATCTACCTTATTAGACAGAATTTAAATTTAATAGAGGTAGGTATGTATTTAATTAACGTTGACTTGAGCAACACAACGGGCTACTTAAATTGAATATAATATCGTTACCACTGAAAATCTACCGATCTTCATGATTACGAAACTAGGAAGTTTTTCTGAAATAAATGGCAACAAAATACTTTTACCGGTCATTTCTGTCAGTTCAAGATGTCTGCTCCATTGTGTGGAAATCCACACGTGTTTTTTGATGTGAAAATTGGAGATGAGAAAGGTAATTTCGCCAGAGCTTCTGCTTCAAATTTGTTATTTTGTTTTCCCTAAATATCTTTCATTCAAGATTTTGTTTTGTCTCGCCATTTTTCAAGGATTATTTGTGTTTAGAATAAACATTAATTTTCCTTAATTTAATTTCTTCATCTTAAGAATTGCATATCTTTTACAATTATTTGATTCTGTGTATGTTATATTTGCACTTTGCATTTCACAAAACTTTTTTCTACGTTTTTCTGTCAGTAGTTTCAAAGAATAAAGATTTATTTTGACATAGGTTGCAGTACAAACTCGAGACTTAAAATCTTAACATGAAATTTTGCATAACATTATGTTCTAATAAAAGGAACATGAAACACTATCTAAAAGAAAAAGTACAGCCGATAATTTTTTTCTTGCGATACTTAACCCGCGATAACTTTTTAAAAACGATCCTGTTTGAATAATAAAAACTACAAATTTCTCGTTGCACTTTCTCTGAAAATAGAATTTTAATCTAATTTAACTTGTCAACACCATTGAATGGTACTTTAATTTATCTTCGATGAAACAGTGCATTAGCTTCTCTATTTCTAAAGTAATGATTGCAATATTCATGTGAAAACACTTTAACCAATCCAAGATTAGTAATCAGCTTGATCGGTAATTTAAAGGGCTGCAAAAATTTTTACTCCAAGAAATATTTATCCTTGTTGGAACAAAACTAATATTCCAAGACACCCATTATGCTCTTTATTCATACCCTCTTTACAAATAGTCATTAATTTAATATTAATTTCTGTAAATTGGAACAATTGATTTGACTGCAAAATTACATTTTTCACTGCTTTGGGTCATGACTTTGCTGTTGAAGCAGTTAATTAATGTCATACTGGATCAACACAATGGGCTATTGATGACGGTCCAGGATCAATCCCAAGGACAATGCCTTGTAATTTCGAACCATGATCAGATGAATGACGAGAACAACACTTGGGAGCTGGCACCCTACTCCAGTAGCCGAGTTGTAAGAGTAATGGACCTAAGGGTTACGAGTTCGAATCCAATTAAAGAGCGGCATGTACAATAGGGACTGGTGCACATTCAATCTGTCATAGCATCAAATGTCCTCATGTTGGAGAGTAGGGTGCCAGCTCAAGTGTGACCTGGTCATTGACCGTGGTTCAAAATTAAGTGGTATTGTTCTCAGACCTTTTCATGTTTGATCCTTGACTGTCACCAATAGTCCATTGTGTTGCTCCAGTGTGACGTTAATTAAATACCTACCTTCAAAAAATTATAATTTTTAATTTGACGTATATGATTAATATTAAATATTAATAATTTTTTAGCAATCTGGGTGTTTATGTGCTGTATTTGTTTTGTTTCATTTTGATAAATAGCTTTAAATTTTCAGTTTCAAATTGTTTTTATTCCATACTAGCTTTTCTACTTGTGCAAATTATTATTGGTTGAGATAGTTTTCCAGAAGGGAGCCGAAAAAATTTTCTTTGAAAAGGGGCATTGATCCGAAAAAAGTTTAGAAAACTGGTATAAGCTGAGAAGCTGTTGAATTGATGTTTTATGTAAGATATGTGTGTTCTTGAAGGTTCAAAGTGGTTAAGTCAACAATTTATGTTTTTAAAGCTAAATATCTCAAATTTAAGGCAGTCATCTTTGTTTATATTGATTCGTTCTTTCAAAATAGTCATATAATTCATATCTATTTTTGGTACAGGTGTAAAAAAATCCCATCGACCATGAAAGTTGGCGCAATTCCAGCCAAACTTACACCGATCATTTCCGTTGCTATGGCGACAAGCAGAGAAGCAAAATAGGAAAAAACGTGTTTCATTTCACGGTTTCCATTGGCAGAATATCACATCGTTTGGCGACATTTTTCTGGTTTGGCAACAATGGTCAACGGGATTTTACACATGTACCCTATTTTTCTATATGAATATAGTGAGAGAAATGTAATTTTAAATTGAAGTTTAATCATGAAATTGATTTACATTCATTATTTTGCTTTGGCCATATATTAATCATTCCAAAGTGATTTTAGTTAAAGATGGTAATTGCAACTAAGTATTACTTTCAAGAAGAAATTGATATGCTTCCCCCATTGGAAGTGTTATTTGTGTTATCAATAGTTGGCTCTGTTCAGATGATGTAATTACTATCATTAAAGTCTCTAATCTAATTAAAATAAAAAATTAACAAAATAAATGTGGTAAAAAATCTAATGAAGATATTTGTTTTGTTGTTTCAAAAAAGTTTTTGCATTTTTTGTCAGAAAGAATTTCACTTTTTATTTTGTGTAAAAATAAACAATTTCATCCTTAACTTTGCCATTGAAAAAAATAATATAATAAAGACATGAAAAATGCCTACTTACCCTTAACTTAAAAATAATTTATATCTAAAATTTCTTTACAAATATTTTAACACAATTTTATGAGATCCACAACTACAACGAACTGTTGCAGTTCTAAATGCATCCAAACTGAACAGTTACATGTTTGAAGTTTTGGTACTTTTAATTAAATCCCACAAATATCCTTTTTATTTTTGCATTCTTATTTTCATATCTTTTTGATCTTGCATTTGGTACAGATGGTCTAATTTTGGTCCTTGCATCGTTAAACCTAACAGCCAACCATACTGACTAGCATATTCTCATTGTACTCAAATAGCTTTTCTTATCTTTACATTTGGCCAAATATGGCCATTGTGCCATAAAACCCCAACAAAACCCAACCAACCTAACCTTAACATTGTATTGCTTTAGTAATGAATTAACTATTGGACAGTATGAGAGTCACACAATTCTTAAACCTGTTCTTAGTATACTGATTTTACTTACCATACCAATCTTTACAGTTGGGAGAATCGTTATTGAATTGTTCAAAGATGAAGTTCCCAAAACAGCTGAAAATTTTCGTGCATTATGTACTGGAGAGAAAGGAATTGGAAAATGTGACAAGCCATTACATTACAAAGGAGCTCCAATCCATCGAAGTGAGTAGCATATCTTTTATAAAAGTATTTAATGACTTTCAAAGTAGCATGTTTTTTTGTGGGTTCCAATTATTAGGCTTGGTTCTTTCAAAAATATGCACATGACCTTTCTTTATAGGTTTGTGATAGTGTTTGAATTTGATTTTCAGCTTTGTTTCTTGTGTAATTCACGAGATGTGTTTTCACTTTTTCAGTTATCCGGCGGTTTATGATTCAAGGAGGAGATTTCATCAAAGGCAATGGTCAAGGCTCTGAGAGCATTTATGGAGAGAATTTTGAAGATGAAAATTTTAATTTAAAAGTAATAATTCTATTTCATACATCTTAATTTCTACCAAATTCCAATGACAGTGCATGCGTTTCAATGCATTAATAAAAAAGACCTGTAAACTTAATTGGATTTCTGAGTAGTTTTTTTACTGTATCAATATCAATTTGAGACTTTCCTAAAATGAGAGGGGCTGTCGTGGCTCAGTGGGTATATCCAATGCGCTAGCAACCTTCAAGTTGTAGGTGGTACAGGTTTGATTCCTGTCAGGTGCATTCCTTCCTGGGTGTATTTCTGTCTTCTGTGTCAGTAAAAACTTCCATTATGTGTGTATGTCTATTACTTGATATTGTATGTCTTGTGTCTGGCACAGCATGGCCAAATATAGCCCTTGTGGCCCAACCAACTCTTAATGACCACTCGTGTGTTTGACAAAAAGTGATGTAGTAAACTGAATTTGATCCTTTTTTTAACATTGTAAAGTTTGATTTTTGTTACTCATGTTAAATGGAGAAGTTTGTGCTTCATTTAGGAAGAGTGAAATCTTGAATTTTGTTCTATTTAAATATCATTAATATCTTGGCATTTTGTTGTGTTTAGTGTCGAACTAAATTACCTTTTCTTGCAGCATGATCAACCTGGTCTTCTCAGTATGGCCAATAGTGGCCCCAACACAAATGGATGCCAGTTTTTTATAACAACTGTACCTACACCTCATTTAGACAATAAACATGTAGTGTTTGGTAGAGTGACGAAAGGAATGGGGGTTCTAAGTGAGCTTGAGAATCTTATCACTGAAAATGATGAACCTTTAGAAGTAAGTGGACACTCCATGTATGTCAATGTATTACCTATAAATTTTTGGTTATTAGCTTCGATTTTCAAATTTGTGTCTATACTAGTGACCAACTCTCCTGTATTCCCAGGAACTCATGTATAAAAGCTAATTTTTTAAGATCCTCCCGTATTGACCTTCTATTTCTCCCATATATTTCATTAAGAATTAAAATAACATTTTAAATTATATCGTTACCACCACGCCAAAGGCGCATATCTGCAAAATTGACGTTTCTACAAAAACACGTTAAAAGTTTTGATGCTTTGGGAAAAATCGAGTAACGACTCTAAGGTTGTTTTTCATGAAAATCGGCATTTCCACTAAGAATCAAGATGACTCGTGGTTTTGTCATAGTATAGAACATGAAACAGTGACTGAAAAAATGCAGTTAGGTGAAAATCGTCAAAATGCAGATATGCGTCTTGGGAGTGGTGGTAACGATATATGCATGCTGCCAAGCGTATTCTGATATAAACTGTCATTATTATCAACAGTATAGACTAAGGTACTCGTTCATAAATATCGAAAATATTACCTATAGTAATGAATATAAAGTTTAGCATATACTTATAGACAGTGTAATACCGTGTCCGAATTGTAAAGAGGAAGTTTCGAGCTAAAAGTTGGTTCAATATTTTCACTGATCTAAGACATTGATGTGCTGAACGTTAACGAGATTGTAAGCTGTGCTTTAAGCATCCCTGGCAAATGTCCATACTGAAAGAGTTTCTTGCTGATGAGTAACAAGTGGACTGATCAGAGAAATCAAAGTAGCTTAGAGCTAATTAAACTAATGGAAGAAATTAATTGGCTATAATTGTAGTTTTTGAAATTAGCCCAAGAAAAAATTGCTTAAGTTCTACAGCATCAGTGAACAAATGCATTTAGATTGGGACTAAGAAACATGCTAATTTATATATTTTATTCTATAATGTGGCCTATATATAATGTAAATCAATTGTTTTGTCTAATGTTATGCATTCCATGAATTGCTGGAACGACACCATTTTGCTCAAAATTCGTTGTGACTAAATCTCTTAAATTCATGCCTGAAAGTCTGTCTTCCTTGTGCATATTTGCAAGTAATGACTAAGGAAATAAAAGAAACATTAGTCATTTGGAAAAGCTACAGCAATTTTCATTTTTGTGAATGTGTGCTTTTTATTAAAAAACATTAATTATACTACTTTAATCCACACTTTGAGATGTGATTATATACATTATTTTTGTCATGTGAAAGTATTGCATTTGTAACCATTACCACTCCTACACACTTATATCTTACGAGAAAAACACTAGTGTTTATGTTTGGCTTTATCCCAATTTTAGTTTTCTCAAATTATTAATATAAGTGACGGTTTCGTTCAGTTTGTTACATCAGAGTTCAACCATATTTTGTTACATATTTTTGAGCAGTGTATCTGAAATTCTTAATTGTGTGAACACTTTATTTTCTTATGGTATTTCTACAACTCTTGTATTTCTGTTAACAGGGTGTGAAGAATCATGCTTTTTATATAAAAAATCTTATTTATTTTATTTCATATTTTTTACTTAAATTGGATTTTTTATGACTTAAATTAATTTGGGCCATGGTAACCCAGTTGGAAGAACAATGGATTAGCAACCGGAGGGTTGAGAATTTGAAATTTGATCTAACCAAAGACCGTCATGTACATGGGGTCTGGTGCATGTTAAATCTGTCATGGCCTCAAATGTCACATTGGCATGGTATGGAAGTTCGGGTATTGAGCCAGCTCAGGTGTTCTCATCATCTGACCATGTTTCAAAATTACGAGGCTTTGTCCTCTTATCTTTCCCTTCGGGATTGATCCTGTACCGTCACCAATAGCCTGTTGTGTTTCTTCAGTGTGACGTTAATTTACTACCTACCTTAAACTAATTCCCCTTTTGTATTTTCAGCCATGTATTATAGACAATTGTGGAGAGTATAAGCCTGGAGAAGATTTTGGACTTTGTGAAAATGATGGAACAGAAGATGTTTATGTTCCTTTTCCAGAAGATTGCGATTTAGATTTTAAAGATGTAAGTCTCCATGCTAAAGTGAACACATTGTTCATTGCAACTTTACATGCATGTACTTTAACATATTTTTTCTGGCAAAATCTTATGGTAGCTTGATACATCATCCACACATTGAAGTTAAATACTACCCATAGTTTCATATTTCTGTCATGAACTTCATTTTAGGTGTTGTCATTTCGATTCATGTTGAGTGTGAAATTGCAAGAGTTGACTTCACCATTATACCATATATGATTTTGAAAAAAGTGCCCAGACACCTGATTGTTAATCAATCGCAAGTCGTGTTCTTCGTCCTTCTGCCGAGTTTGGCGGGAAACTGCTATTGCTGGTCGAGTCATGCTTAGGAGTTTCGAGCACGCAAGGCGTCTTTACATCCCTGCATTCATTGGGCGATTTCAGGTATCCCACATGTATTCAAGGCGGCAAAACCTGTTTAAAGAGGCCACCGATTCACTCCAAATGAATAAACATTCATGCATTACCCCGAATTGAAACCTAGAAGCCAGAGCACCCTGACCACCAGGAGTTGACTTCACCATTCAACCAGACTGGTGGGCATTCATGAAAAGTTAGATATAAAAAGGGTTCATCACATAAACATATTGAATGTAGCATTATTCTTCAGTGACAACCAATACAAAAAATTTAGGTATATGAAGGGAGGACTATACTTTATCACAATCGTAAAATAAATATTTCTTCGGTGGGGGGGAGGAAGAAGTCTTACATAGTTAATTTCAGTCATTTTATCATAACTTATGTCTTACAGCTAACATAGGACCCTCATAGTCTCAACACTTAATTTAGATTTCACCTGTGACTACATATTAAAAACAGGACAAAGTTAGCATTTTTATTAAAATGAGAGGACTGCTGGTAAATATGAAAAAAAGAAAACATTACGTATAGTCAATCTAGTTATGACTTGAAAGCTTAGCAAGCTGTTTGAACAGCCAAACTTTATTCAAATCTGGTCGGCATTGGTGTATATAATGGTTCAGAATCCTTTTAATAAGTCTTGGTCTAATTATCCCCTGATATAGAAAAATTGACTGCAGAGCAACAAACCAAACCTGAATCCAACAATTTCAGTCGCAAAAGAGTGGAGTTTACCTACATTTGTGCTGAATATTCTGCATCATTTTTGCAGTGCTATAATTCTCCACTCATTTTTGTAGACCACCCTGATACAATAGATCAGATAGACTATTTTTATCATTCCTGTTTTGACTGCTCTTTCAGTCATAATCAAATATTTTTTCCCGGTACGATGCATTTATGTACTTATGTGTTGCAACCATATTTCACTAAATAATTGTATTTTTTCTTTGTTATTTTTAGATTGATCACATATTGCGGATTGCCGAACAAATAAAAATGTCGGGAAATGTGTACTTCCAGAAGGAGGATTATGTCTCTGCAAATATGAAATATAAGAAGGCATTAAGGTAAGCTTAAGAATTATTTTCTTAGATAACTTTTTAATTATTACTTGCTACTGTGTGTCTGATCCCGATAAATTGCAGGTATCTAAACAAATTGCATGAAGTTAATGAAGTGGATTCAGAGTTAGAAAAAGCCATGAACACTCTTGTTTTGCCTTGTATCTTAAATAGGTAGGTTATGCATGTGCAGTTTTGTTTTATGATAATCTTCCGTGATAACTTTTGTTCTATTATTTATTGTTATTTATATTGCCTATTAATTATTTCACATATTATTAACACAAAAGTTTCTATAAAAAGTTATTTATTTTAATTTGAAATCAAAGACTAAAAATCGCCCCAGAAGCTTACAAGTATTGTCACCTTTGAAAATATAAGAAACAATTTTGTGGTTAAAATAAATCGTTAAGTAGATGGGGAAGTTTATTACTGACTTTATGAAAAATTTGGGCAGAATGTAATACTTTCTGTAAAAATTATCTCTAAAATTATTGGAAATTAATAGCGAAGCCTGTTAGCCTCCTAAAATTAGTAGCCCAGTTGGAAGAGTAACAGGCTAGCAACCATAGGGTTGCGAGTTCGAAACTTAGTCCAACCGAAGACTGTCCTGTACAAAAGGGGCTGGTGCACGTTAAATCTGTCGTGGCCTCCAATGTCCTCACGTTGGCTTGGTGTGGAAGTTTGGAAAGTGGGGTGCCAGCTGAGGTGTGATATTGTAATCTGACTGTGGTTCAATATTTACATGGTATTGTTTGATCTCTCCCTTCAAGGGTTGATCCAGGGCTGTCGCCAGTAGCCCGTTGTGTTGCTCCAGTGTGATGTAAATTAAAATACCTACCACCTAAAATTAAAAAAGAAATTAAGATTTTCATTTGGTTGGCTACATATACATTTTCTAGCTGAAAAATGAACTGCTTTTTCAACAAATGAATGCAAATTTTGGGGGTCATAATTTTGAACCCTGGTCAGATGACGAGGTCAACACCTGCGCTGGACTGCTATTTGAACTTAAGTTTTTTCACATCCAAATCAAGAACTACTTTAATAAAATAAGTGAAATATACTATCTCATTTTCATATATTCAATAGATATATATAGTCTACTTTGGCCAATAAATATTTGTAACATTAAAATCATTATTTTCCAGTGCTGCTTGTAAATTAAAGTTGAAACTGTATGACCGTGCATTAGAAGATTGTGATGAGGTATGTAATTTTTCACTTTGCTTTATTATTTAGACAATTTGCTGATTGCTTCACGACAGTCATAAAAGTCGCGATTTAATTAGTTGGATACCCTTTTGCCTGTGATTGCATAACAGCTTTGCTAGAAAACTTAAAGTACATTTATGATTGCTAAGTGCTTGAAACCATTGTTATTAATTACTAGAAAAAATTACCCGGCCTCACTCATGTTGAATTGGCTAACAAGAGATTGAAAGTGACAAGAAAATAATCACTTCCCTCCTTTCGTAGAAAAATGCCAAATCATTTAAGTGTGAGTAAAATAATTTTTTTAACACAGTTTCGACATTTTTATAATTTCCACAACCTACTTTGGACACAAATTCTATGCATGCATATCCATCCATATAATACATTTCACACATATCGCAACCCTGCTAAAGGTACAAAGTGATAAAAGGAGACAGGCACTAAGATAACTACTACAACAGGCGCTTTTGAGGGAAGATTAGGAATTTTCCTTAGGATTAACCTTCCTTAAATTCTTTTCCTGTAAAATTGCTCAACTCATTTCATAAAAATGACGAATCTACGATGAATACTCTTGCACTCATAATTTACCTGCCAATATATTTTGATTTGTGACACTCTTCGAATTTTGCTATCATTAAGAGAAAGATGACAAATTAATTTGATAAGATATTTATCACTAAGTTTATTTTAAAACGAATATTTTTTCTTGAAAATTCCATCTTGTGGTACGTGCAATAATAAAGGAACTTGTTTTAAAATTGGATGTCTTCAGTGCAGATAAAGCAAAGGTAACTTATTACCTTTTTTAAAATGGTTAATAGATTTGACAGTGTTTCTTCTAAAGGAAATCAGTGTTTTAAACAAACTTTCTGTATATAAGTTGCTTAAATATAGCTTCGTAAAATAAACACCTTGACCTTCTGTCGTTATGACAAAGAATTTGTAATATTTCAAAAGTCCTAGTTCGAATATTTTTAACATTAATGTTCTTTCGATAATAGCAAAATTCCACTTAAAATTTGCTTTAGTCTAACTTACATGCCACTTTAAATCAAATGCTTTGTGGTGGTGTTGTGTGTGATGAAAAGGAATTACAATTTATTAAAATGATAAATATTTAAAACAAAGTAAAAGTTCGTATAAAAAACTTGTTCTAAAGATATTAATTTTTGATAATTTTTTATCTCTTGGTATCTCAGAATTGCCACAACGTACATCTAAAAATTAAACAAAATTTAAAAATATGAAATTAATTCTGAGCGAAAAAATCAGAAAATATCACTCAACATGACAAACGAACACGAGTTCCCATTTCGTTGCATGATATCGTCTATCCCAATATTCGGAAATAGTTTATACGTCGCAAAAAAAATAAAGTTCAAATAAAAAAGTAGTAGAATTTAAATTCCATAAAAATAGTTTTTGGAAAAATAATTTATTTTTCAGCAGTACCAGCAAAACAATACAAGCAATTGCAAAGCGCAATACATATTCCAACTTCTCCAAAACTACCAAATTATGGTTGATTTAAGTATAGTTACTCATGTTTTAGCACAAAACTTGCCTACATATGTAAGCAAAGGAATTTCAAATAACAAATTCACTAAACTAAAATATGGTTTATCAAATATAGAACATTACATTAAAATATGTTGAATAAATTTTATGTGATACGTGTACAGACACAAAATCAGACAGAATGGGAAGACAGACTAACACAAGCAGGTTCAGTCACAAAATGAATGTAAGTGTTCGCAGTATGCAAAGTTTCATGAAAATATATGCAACCATTTGGACGTAGTACAGGCACGCACATAGACAGATAGTCTAACAGACACTGAACGCACAAGAGACGGATTTTGCATCAGAAGGGCCCAAAACAACTCGACTTATTAACAAGAGCCATTATTATGTACCAGGCAATGAGCGCGCAGACAAGCTAGATAAAGATTGTTGTCTTCTACCCCAGCCCCCCTCTCCCTTACCTCTGTGCTTGCATGTTGGTAGAGCAAAGGAAAAATAAGTCCGTCTGCGACCATCAAAAGCTTAAGGCCTCGGACAAAACATGGAGCAAGCTTTTGTCTGGCCCTGTTCCATCTAATTTGCCACAGCATATTGTTATGGCAAATTTTCGAATTTTAACTGTATGCGACTTTAAGAGGGCGCTTGGTGCATGATTCTCCCGACTGTCCCTTTTATTTGACGGGGAGCTTTATGGATTTTAGTCATCTTTTATCTTGTACTTTTTTATCTGACTATCACATCTTAGTTGACTTTTTTAGCCAGGCTAATTTTTACTGGGCTGCCCGTAGGAAATTATGGACTTTTCCTGACATAGGAAAAGGAAAAACTTCATTAACAAGTCTTTTATTCATCCTCGCTCATCGTCATCTGTGCCGTCCCGATCTGCAACTCTTCTAACTTCACTTTCCCTTTGTTTATATTTATATCCATCACAGCTAAACTGTAATTTTAAGAGACTTGCATTGACCACCATAAACAATCATGCCTGTAAAAATAATTTAAATACTTTTGCATTTTATTGTTCTTAGCTGATTTATTCAACAGTAATAAATTATCAAAGTAAATATATTTTTTGTTTTCCTTTTCAGGCAATAGACATCGAACCTAAGAATCCAAAAGCCTTGTATCGAAGAGGTCAGGCATTCCATGGAAAAGGCGACTATGATAGAAGTCTTGTAAGTTGGCTTAATCTATTACAGGGTTGAAATTGTAACAAACTATTGAAAAATTCATGATATATTTTACATTTAGTCAATAGCTCATTTGTATAACTTTCAAATGAAATGGGATCCCTCTTGCTAATCTGACTCAGTGGGTTTACCCACTGCTCTAGAAGCCAGCGAGTTGTAGGCGCTGCAGGTTCGATTCCTCCCTGGATTTATTTGTCTCTTTTGCATCAGTAAAACTTTCCTTGTATGTGTATGTTCATTTTACTTGACGTTTGGTGCAGCTTGGTGGAATGTGGGCCTTTGCATCATGTAAAACCAAGCAACCCTCTTTCTGATCTGTGAAATGTTATGTTTTGATGGTATTTAATGTGGATAATCATGACCTAGATTAATGATTAATATCATAAAATATGAATATGATGTGACCAAAATATGAATATGCCTCTAAAAATGCAATTTACGAAACATTTTGATTCCATGCTTTTTTTCTGATAGGTGAACTTTCCCAATGTAAAATTCTGATAGGATTAGAAGAGAGCAATTATAATTTGCTTGATTAAATATTCTGTTATCCTTTTGCTCTTTTTAAGGATTGAGAATGAATTGGTTCTTGAGGTGAGACTTAAAAATTTTTTTCAATAGGAGGGCTATTAAATCCTGTCACAAATAGCAAGTCTATAAACAGTAGAATTTATCAAAATAGAAATTTTTCATTCAAGTCTACAGAGCCTTTCTTTTACCCTAATTGCAAATTACTCAAAGAAAATTGTTATTTGGGAGCAAAATTAATTGCTAGGGTTTAAGCATCTGGTCTTAATGATTACATAAATTCGTTTCCTAATAAGATCTTGATATGACAGGAAGGAAATTTCATAAGTTCGAAAAAGCAAGATTAACTGAGTGCTGCTTCGAATTTTGGAATGCTCATTTTGTGTTGCCCTTTTTTGTTTTGAGTTTGCTCTTGTCAATGCATAGTTTATGTGCAAGAATAAATTTTAAGTTTAGTACTAAGTGAATATGAAAAAGCCGTTCTAAAAATTTCTAGGTGATAAATGAATTGAAACTGATTTTATTTTAGGATTTATAGGATTGTCAACATTTTTTAGTGTTTTCTTTTAGTTTGAAATTGTAAATTTTTCTTGTTTGACAGAATGATCTGCACGAAGCTTTAAGATTGGCTCCTCATAATAAAGGTAAAACCAATCATTTACTCATTTGATAATGTTGAATTTATTAACTTTCCCTGGTTTTTAACATCAAACATTAAAAAAAAATTAGTATTCTATTGAGTTGATGCAAAAGTTTATTCCGGTTTTGGCGCTCGATGTCATTGCACTGCAAAACCAAAGTGTTATCAACTCCACACATGTAAAGTTTTGGTGTTGGAAAGAAGGAATTTCAATGAGTACTTGGGGAAAAAATTGTGTATTGGGTTGTTGTTTCTTATTTTGTTACGCTTTAAAAATGGCAGAAAATAAGGAGCATTTTCGACATATTATGTTTTTTATTTCCGAAAAGGCAAGAATGCTTCGCAGACGCAAAAGAAGATATGTGTTGTGAGGGTTGAGGATGCCGTTGACGATTCCAGTGCCATAAGTGGTTCACAAAGTTTCTTCTCCTGGATCAGTTCTTTAGACAGAAACCTCAGAACTTCAATGAGCGCAGGGTTATGCTGCTACCGGAGACATGGAGAAAGGTCATCGAACAGAACGGCTATATTGATTAAATGTAATTTTTAGGAAATAAATTTTTTCTTTAATTTCTGTCAAAAAAAAAACCGGGACGAACTTTTGCATCAACCTAATAAATTCGGAGATATAGAAAATATTTTAGTCACCTTATCAACTGTTTTGCTTTGCAATGAAAACATTAAACGTAGAGGGGAGAAATACTTTCCTGTGTCTGATTTTCAAATTTTCATTTCCCAGCTGTGATAGCGGAACTTGCTGCCGTAAGAGGAGAAATACAAGCTTACAAGGCCAAAGAAAGGGAAGCCTATGCCAAACTATTCATGTAAAAATTTCATTTCCTGGCATTGTATGAATACCATGACCACAATGTTGTAAGTTGTTGAGGTAGTGTTGTATATTGATATCAATGTTTTTACTACCTTTCGGGTAATTGTATATTAACAATACATTTTTCCCTGTTGTGTTTCACGTCAGTAGTAAATTATTCAATAATTCTTTTGATATTGATTTCCCCCAGTTCCTTTGCACAAGTTTTCCATGTGTTTCTATGGCATTTTCGACGTGATTCCAGCCTTGTTCTTAGGCAGACGTATGGATCATTATATATTTGTACTACTGATATTGTATTTTCTGTGTTAAAATAGGAATTGGGAGATAAGTGCACATAAGAGAAAGTGTTGTATTTCAAGCAGATGAACTGTTATTTTAATACAGATAATTTTATGCATGATCTAGGAATATGAAAGCGACGAAATTAAAACAATATTGTTACCTTTGATATAGAACCTTTATAGTTACGTGTAGTGTGATACTTTTTTAAATTAAAATATACTACTGTACAAAACTTATGTTCGTTTCAGTGTAACAGATTCATTGTGTTTTACACTTCCCATTAGAATCTTTAAATGTGTCCTGCACAAAGCTGTTTCTGTCTTTGCAATCTTTAAACTGCATAGTACTGAAACTGGATTATTATTATTTTGGTTTTCCATGGACAATCACCAAGCAACTAATATACAAGAATGCAAGTAGAGCAATTTGTGGATATTTTATTTTATCAATACATTTTTACGTTTGTTAATTGTCCTTCAGAAAATGGTTTTGCAATTTGCATTGGCTTGTTTTTGAACTTGTTTTTTTATTGTGTAAGGCTGTTATTCTTATAATTTACTTTACTGAAGAAGTACTGTTGGATTTGAAGTCAGATCTTCAAATTGCATGTGATGTTTTTGTTCACAAGTGCTGCTTTGTATCGGGAGTGAAAGTCGTCAGCAATAAAAGCTTTTCGAATTGAACGTATTCAATAAAATATGCATGTCTATATTTTCAAAGTAGGATATGGTGAAATAATAAAAGCTTTTTTCTTTTATGTGTGATTAACTTGATTTATAAGTTAAAAATAAAACACAATTTTTTAATATTCTATAACTGTTTCATGAACAAAGTGCCCCTGTCTATTTCACCGATATGAAATTACGCTCTCTACAGCAGTATTTTATAAAAGTTGTGATATAAAAAATACACATCTATGCAATCTATACGTGAAAACCTAAATGCTATATTTGTGTAAAAGTAGGTTAGATAGAATTGAGCTTCCTTTTGTGAGTATTTGAATCTTCATAGTGTGACTTAATTGATGTTTATACATATGTTATGTTCATGAAGTTCCTTTGTGTTTTTACTACAGTTAACGTTTAAAAGTTTTCCTATAGTAGATTCTGTATCTTTTTGCTCCAAGTATTATCACATTAGTTTTACGGCAAAATGAAGTGTTGGCTCTTTTTGTAAAGATTTGAAATACTTGTATGTACAGAAAGTGTTAAACTACTCGTGGTATTTGTCAGAAATATGTGAATCGACAAAGCCAAATGCATCAGCATGGTAGTGATAGTTTCGTTGTCTACGTTTTTTTTATTGTGATCTATAAAATTGTTATCAAATTTAAATATTCTCCCAGCTATCAATGTTAATCAAGGTTATTTGTAAAACATTAGTCTAATAAGAAATGTAAAGTAAAGATATTTTAAGGCATCTGTTGATTCATTGTCGCTTGTTCTGGAGTGTCAATGAAATTTAGTAGTCTTGTTTTTCGTACTAGTCAAGAGTAGTTAAAAAAACTACCATGTATAATCTCAAATATCTCTTATAAATGACTATACTCTACCATATTATATTTTAATTTTTAAATGTATTGTTATCAGCAATTTCTCTTTAGATATCAAAGAAAATAAGGAGGAGCTAAAAATATTCCCAATGTACTCATACTAAACTAATGAATAATATAAATTAGTGTATTCATAAATTGTAAGCAAATTCTCATGATAAATTATAAACTAGCAAAATGAATTGACAATAAAATACGTAAACTAGCAAAATAAATTACCATAACTTAACTAGCTGTCTTGTTTCTGAAACTTATTCTAGTGTGTGTGGTAGACCTTGGTCAAGTAGTCCCTCGATATATTATGCGAACTGCTATATTTGTTTAACCACAATGAATTTCCAGTTTGAAAAGTAGATAAATTTCAGGTTAGTATTTCCTCCGAAATTCAACTTGAATGTTTGAAAAGTTCGCATGTTTCAATATGTATCTACTAGATTTTTATTATAATTTTAAAAAAATATTCTATTATATATGTGTTTTGCGGGATTTGAAAGTTATTACCACATCAGTTGTGTTATATTTGCAGTTTTACGCAATATTAAAACAAATGCTTTAATGCATGATTCAGCCTTTATTTTTTACTAGTGGGTTTTTGGCCCTTGATTTTTTCAATATATCACACTTTTCTTGTCTCTTGTGTTTATTAAGTGACTGCAATGATAATATATGCTGATTATATGACACCATTCCCTTGATTTTATTCCTGCGTTATTTATTTCTGTTATTGCTTATTGTTAACAATTTTGTACAATATTTCTTAAAACATTTTCTAGAAAACTTGACCGCAATTTTCGACCTTTTTCATCTCAGTGCAAACTAATTACTAAAATTCTGTGATACTTTAATATATATATATATATTACCAATTTGACAAAAAATAATTTGATTAAATAAAAGTAATCACTACAATTTGCTGCAAAGTGACTTAAAAAAACCTTTATGAAACGATTTGCTTATGATACTTTGTAATAAAAAGTAATACTCAACATTTTTTTTACATTAAAAATACAGGTATTGGATTTATTTGTGAACATTTCTTGTTTAAAACTAAAACGTAGGAATGAAATAAATCTGACAATTGCACCATTCATAGGACACATAAGTATACCTTGGCACACTGGTTGAAAACCACTGATCTAAAAAATGAATGATTCAGAATCTAGTTTCTTTACTTACCATTGCAGACACTTTCAGTTGCAACTCCTTATTTCTGATGTGGTTCAAAATTACGTGGTGTTGTCCTCGGATCTTTCCCTTTGGGATTGATCCCGGACCGTCACCAATAGCCCGTTGTGTTGCTCCAGTGTGACGTTAATTGAAATACCCCCCTTATTTCTGACCAAAATGATGTGGATGTCCTCGGATCTTTCCCTCCTGGGGTTGAACCCGGCCCGTCGTCAATAGTCCGCTCCAATGCGACGTTAATTCAACTGTCTACCTTATTTGACTCCTTTGCGTCTTACTGAAGTTGCGAAACTTGCTTTTGAGGAAAAACCCTAAACAGCCTCGATATACCATTTCTAAATCGATTATCGGATGCAATTCAGTATTGTTACCTTTTTAGTTGTCTGGAGATGGCATTTTTTTTATTGATTTGCATATTTAAACGTATCCAATACAACTTTTAAACTCGGATGAAAAATTAAAGTGGCCATGCTTCTGCATTTGGATTTGCTTGTTTAAACTTATAAGATTTAACAGGTATTTGATTTGTAAGTCCTTTTCTCTGAATAAAGTTGGATTGACTTCATTTGCGTCTGATTGTTTCTTCGTTGGCGTGGTGTGGAAGTTTGGAGAGTGGGATGCCAGCTCAGGTGTGACCTCACCATCTGACCGTGGTTCAAAATTACGTTGTTATCCTCGGATCTTTCCCTTCGTGTTTAATCCCGGACCGTTGCCAATTGCCGTTTGTGTTGCTCCAGTGCGACGTTGATTAAAATACCTACCCTCATGTTTTGTGGTGGTAATCGGTAATTAACGTCGTACAAGAGCAACACAACGGGCTATTGACGACGGTCCGGGATCAATCCCGAGTTTTCCGGTGGCGACCCAGCCATAATATATATTGGAGCTCAGACCTCTAGGTATGTAGTGGCTCGGTTGGAAGAGTAACGAATTACCAACCTGAGGGTTGCGTGTTCGAATCCCGCCAAACACCGTCGTGTACAAAGGGGGCTGGTGCACGTTAAATCTGTCGTGGCCTCAAATGTCCACGTTGGCGTGGTGTGGAAGTTTGGAGAATGGGGTGCTAGCTCAGGTGTTTGTTGCCTCGTCATCTGACCGTGGTGTCCTCATTAACGTCAGCAACACAACGGGCTATTGACGACTGTCCGGGATCAATCCCGAAGGGAAAGAATCGAGTAACCAACACGTAATTTTGAACCACGGTCAGATGATGAGGCAACACCTGAGGTTATCCAAAATATCTATTTTTGACATCTATCCCTCATGTTTTGGGGGTGTCGACCCAGTCATAAGGGACCTATGGAGTTCGCACCTCTAGGAGTTGACGTCCGTGCCTTATACCTCTGACTGCTCTCGTTCTTTTATAATTGCAATATGAATCGCCTCTTAGCGAGACTACTTGCATTTGAAGTAATTCTTTGGTACTATACGCCTCGTTTGGTGGCAAAGACTGGCGCACTTTTAGTAGCGAGTTATGGCAGGTGAAGGCAAGCCATCTTTAAATATGTTATTCCCGTTTTTACGGCAACTTCGGCAAGCGGAAAGTTTCAATTTTCTTTTTGAATGTCCCAGAATGTTCTTTTCATTTCCGTTAAATTGTACTTTGATTTCATTGGTCCGTTTAAATTTTTTCCGTTTCATGTCTGTTAGAAAAATTAAAATGTTCAGTTGGATTTTATTCCCGGCCCAGTGAAGTGGCATCGGGTTACCGTTTCTTGCTATTTTATATTTTTGAAAATCGTTCTTTTTCTATTTTAACATGCCTTCTATATTTAGTGTTGCAGATAGGTTTTTAGAAATTGTTAGATTTAGATTGGGAGGAGTTTAAAAAATAAAAAGGTATTTTAACCGCTATTTTCCAATTATTTCTTGTCAACAACTATGTCCTCGGATCTTTCCCTTTGGGATTGATCCCGGACCCTCGCCAAGAGCCCGTTGCGTTGTCCCTCAACGTTTAAACTACCTACCTCTTTCTCTCAGTTTCCCAAATGCCGCAATGTTAAATAAGCACTGCGTTTATTGATTTTTTTCAAACTATAACGATTTGGTTTAGTTGGTTGGTTTTTCTGGCCAAACATCGTCTATATTTTTAAGGATGAGATGTTTAAGTACATGGGAAGATTTCAAAATTAAATTGAAATTATATCAAATAAAAAAGTTATATATAATTTATAAAACCAATATCAGAAAGGAATAAAAATAAGTTTTTGTGATGCGGATCCATCAACAGGTCTGTTAAGTTAAGAAGCTGTTATGTATCGCTTACAAGTCTAGAGAAAGAAGCGTCGAGTCAGGAAGAACACAGTAGACTATTTTATTAGTTATCCGATCTCGGTCACATGATCTACCATTCAAAAACCGTTGCCACTTAAAGTTACATAAATGCTAATACACAACATTCCTCCCCTTGTAGTGTAGTCCTTTAACCAGGTAGGTGGATGTTTACTCCTAGTAGGTCTTCATGGTAAGGCAGGCCCTGGAATGGTTGGGCTGTTCATCCAGTCGAAGTGTCCTGAGGGGCAGTGGCTGCTCCAACTGATTCTGAATCTCTGTGCCCTTCTGATGGAACGTCCAGGATCACTGGCAATGGATTATTAGTAGGAGTCCACAAGCTGCCATCGGACTCTGGTATTCACAGGAACATCTTGGCGTCTTCTAAGTTGATCGATGTGAAGTTTCCAAACAATTCCTTGGTTTGTCTACACCTTATACATAGTTAATCCTATTACTTCAGTTATGATTGTTGGGATTGATTCTTCCCTTGGCTTCTCTGTTGGCCATCCCCTCCAAACCCAATTGGGCACTTGTACCCATTTAGCATATGAGGGAAACCCTTGAGCATATACAGGATCCAAGGATGAAAACACTCGAAATCTAGCTGCAGTATTTTTATCTTGCATAGACTCAGAAAAATCTGGATGCAATTTATCCAAGCATGTCCTCAAACGACGGTTCAATTAACAGTTCAGCAGGCGAAACTCCTGTGGTGGTGTTAGGAGTAGCATGTTGTGCTAATAAAAATTATGCTAGTCTCAAGTTCCAATTTCCCGAGATAATTCATCGTAGAGAATCCTTTGTAGTTTGGACCATCCGTTTCGCTTGACCATTTGGTGATGGATGTCTAGGTGGAATCAGGATGTGCCGAATGCCATTATTTTCAATGAACTCTTGAAATTCTGATGAGGTAAATCATGTGCCGTTATCTGAAACAATGGTATCGGATATTCCGTGCGTACTGAACATCTTTCTCAGTACTCCAATTGTATATTTGGAATCGGTTGATTGAACTTTGAATACCTCCAACCATTTGGAGTATGAATCCACAACAATCAGGAACAATGCTCCCTGGAAAGGGTCAGCGTGATCAATGTGCAGTCTTGACCAAGGTTTCTTTGTCTATTCCCACGTTATGGATGTTTTAGGTGGTGCATATCTAGTCTGTTGACACAAATATACTGATTCACAGTGTCTTCAATCTCCTTTCCCATCCCTGGCCACCATACATAACTGCGGGCAAGGGCTTTGGTGCGCACAATTCCTTGATGAGAATCATGAAGAGTAGCCAGCATTTGATCTTGAGCTTTCGCAGGTAACATAACTCTGCATCCCCAGAGTAAACAACCCTTGTGAACCGAAAGTTCAAGTTTTCTCTGGAAGAATGGAGCAAATTCTTCCCTTGACTTCTCTGTTGGCCATCCCCTCCATACCCAATTGGGCACTCGTTAAAGAACAAGATCATGTGTAGTCATCAGGGCGATATCTTTGGCTTGGAGAGGTGGTTTGTGCAGTGCTTCCAGTAGTAAGATTTCCAGGGGTGATGGGTTATCCTTTACAATCTGCGGGTACGGCAAGCGACTAAGTCCGTCTGCGTTAGAAATTGCCTTTCCTGGCTTGTACACAAGATTGTAATCGTAGGAACTTAGTGTTAAGGACCAACGCTGCATCCTTGGTGATACCATAGATGGTGTAGGTTTGCTACGAGTCAACAGTCCCAACAGTGGTTTATGATCAGTACGAATTTCGAACTTGTGACCATAGAGATAATTGTGGAATTTCTTAACCCCTTGAATGATGGCTAGAGCTTCCTTGTCAATTTGTGCATACCGAAGTTCAGTTGGGTTCATTGTTCTCGAGTAGTATGCATCTGGTGCTTCGACTCCATCTGTCATCTTATCACTTAACACAGCTCCAACACCATAAGGAGAAGCATCGCAAGTGAGAATGATTGGCTTCTTTTCATCAAAATGTACGAGGAGTGTATCAGCTGATAATAACTTTTCGATCTTTTCGAGAGCCGCTTCATGATGTTTGTTACACTTCCACGGTGTTCCTTTGTCAAGCAGACGGTGAAGAGGTTCAGCCACCTTGTCATGCAAGAATACATGATAGAATTTGAGCAGATCCAAGAATACTTGGAGTTCTTCCCTCTTTGTAGGGGTAGGTGCTTCCTGGATAGCCTTGTCTTTAGTAGGTCTACTACCCTTATCATCAATTTGATATCCCAAGAATTTGATACTGGGAGCTCCGATGATGCATTTTTCTTGATTGACTCGCAATCCAGAATCAGAGAAACGACGAAGGACTTCTCGAAATCGTTCGGCTAATTCCTCCACTGTTGAACCCTTGATCAGGACATCAAAATATGGTAATACTCCAGGAATGTTAGCTAATGTTCTCGATGAATCGCTGAAATATTCCAAGAGCTTAAGATATTCCAAACTAAACGTTTACATTTGAATGCTCCACGGTGGGTTACAATTGTTTGTGCCATTGCAGAAGGCTCATCGACAGCTAATTGTAAGTAAGCTTGGGACAGATCAAGTTTGATAAAATGACGACTTCCCGTCAGTTCGGCAAGAATTTGGTTAACAGCAGGAACAGGATGATTTCATAATGCCTCATTTACTGTGCATTTATAATCTCCACGAAACTCACACGAGACCTCATCTAATGTTGAACTTCCTATGTTATAGATTCCTGTCACTTTGATTCATAGAGGTTGAAACCAGTTTAATCCTAGAGTCATAGACGCTGTTTCTTAGCAATCAAAAGTGGAAGTTCTCCGTCAAATGAAGCATATTTGACACTGACCATGCACTGCCCTAAAATTTCAACAGGTTTCTGATTATAGTCTTTCACTACAAATGGAGGCTTTGTAAGAGATGGAGAACTGTGAAGATATAGGTTATCAAATGTGCCTTTATCAATGATGATATCTTGGCTCCAGAATCAACTTCCATGGTGCATGGTGAGTCATTTATGAAGACTGTTATTTTCATGTTTGAGCTTTCTATAGTATTAATATGAACATGCTTCAAATGAAAATCATCCAAATCCTCAGCTCTATAGCATGTGTGTCCTTATTCTGACCACGAAAGGTTTTCTTATTGGAGGAGTTTGTTTTAGCACTCCTGCATACTTTCTGAATGTGACCTTTCCTTTTACAAAGATAACACTCCGCATCTTTAAAGTGACATTGGGTCCTTGGGTGATTTGCCCCACAATCGGAACATTTTTGTTACTGGTGTTCACCTTTGTTTGCTTTAAAGTGCTGCTTACGATGTTGCTTTTGAAGAGGCATTACAGATGTAGTCTGATCCTCTTATCTCCCTCACATGACGATTGGTAGTTTCAGCAGCAAACGCCCTTTCTTGAGCTTGTGCAAAGCTGAGAGATGTTTCAGCCAGTAAGCGTCGTTGAAGAGCCTCATCTTTCAAGCCACACACCAGTCTGTCTCGCAGAATAATACTTAAAGATATTCCAAAGTTAGTGTTCTGACAGCTTCCGTAACTCAGCAGGGCCGCGGTGGCCCGGTTGGAAGAGCAACGGACTAGCAACCGAAGGGTTGCGAGTTCAAATCCAGCCAAACACCGCCGTGTACAAAGGGGGCTGGTGCACGTTAAATCTGTCGTGGCCTCAAATGTCCTCACGTTGGCGTGGTGTGGAAGTTTGGAGAGTGGGGTGCCAGCTCAGGTGTTGCCTCGTCATCTGACCGTGGTTCAAAATTACGTGGTGTTGTCCTCGGATCTTTCCCTTTGGGATTGATCCCGGACCGTCACCAATAGCCCATTGTGTTGCTCCAGTGTGACGTTAATTGAAATTCCCCCCCCCCCGTAACTCAGCGATAAATGCAGCGACACTTTCTCCTGGATGCTGGTTTCTTCGATAGAACAAGAACCTCTGGAATCTTTCGGATGGCATGGGTGTGATTTACAGTTCTAAGCTCATTGGAACATGTCAAGCTCAACCTACAATTAGGCAATGATTGTTTGCACTGGTTAAAGATATGGTATTTCTTTTATGAATATTGGGGATAAAATATGGTCTTGATAGTATGTGGAGTTGATATTTACATTTTTTCCCACTCTCTACTTTTAATTTTCCATTATATGCAAAACCGGCAACAATCACAAATCCCTTAGAGAAAGGTTTTTAGATTCTTTGAACCCCGTTTTAAGATTTTTTTCTCCTTTTATGATAGCAAATTGTTCTTTTTATTGCAGTCATTTAAATACGCCCACGCCTCGTCTATTATCACATTTTTCCATCTTTCTCCAGCTAAATGCTTCTCATACAGAATTCTGCAGCGAGTTCTGCGTTATGCAATATGTCGTAGAGATAGATGATGAACATTGTATTTATTGGTCTTTTTAAGATTCAAATCACTTAATTATTTTACTTACAGTTGAAACTGAACATTTTAATGACTTTGCACTAGTCCTATGACTTGGCGGATTCCTTTAAAATTAGAGATCTTACCTTACAAATATTCTCAGAAATTCTTTTTTTTGGATACGTATTTGGAAGTATTTTTCCATGCTTACGTTGTTTTCCTTTCTCATTAATAATATTACTTATCGTACCCTTAGATATCGAAAACCATGACTTTTACAGCGTTTTTGAATAACTGAATAAGCATAATTCGCTTAGGAAAGAGCGGAAACATAGCCTTCTATCCATTGCTTACTTAAAAGGCCATTTTGAAAGTAAACAAAACTCTGAGTTAGCAGACGATAAGTTATACTTTGACTATTTAACAGCTGCGAAAATTAATTTTTTTCATAACATACAATTTTTTACAGCTCATCAAAGTCATTCAAAAATATCCGAACAGCCTCTGTATTTCCATCTTGGGCCATTGATCAATAGGTGTCAGTCACAAGCCAGCTCATCAGCTTGAGTTTTATTTTAAACATTCCATTTTACTATAAATCGCATTCGGATATTTTTTTCTATTGGGCCCACAGTTCGGACATAGACCAAAGGGGATTTTTTCCTATCAGCTCCAGTCCGTATTCGGCCTTGAGTATTGTGACTTTTTTGTTCAATTGTTCTAATAATTTTGGTTTTGCCCTAGTGATGTTTTTCCCCTATCGGGGCCCTTCGTAATCAATTTTCCTTTTGGGCCTGTAGTCCGGTCACGGCCCTCCATGTTTTTTCCGATCGGGCCAATAGTCGGGGCCATCGTGAAGAATGCATGCTTAGAAGGTGCTCGAGAAACTTACAAATTGAGTAGATATTTTGTCCAGTTTTCACGTTAATCACATAGAATGACATGTACATCATGCCCTTTTATTGGTAATGGTAACTTCTAAAAAACTTCAACTCTTGTGAATAAAAGGGAACTATTACAATACTGAATATGCATGTTTCAAAATGAACCTATTATATACAGCAATTATTGTTCATGATTTTCATCTCTATTATAAAGCTCAAGTTTAACAACAATAACTACCTTTACAAGGAATCATTGTACCGCCTGAAAAATTAAATTGGCATGATAAAGTCTAATAATCATAACTAACCTTTTTTAGTTTCCCAACCTAGTTTAACCAAACACATCGCCAATCCATTCCCAGAGGACAAGTTCACATATGGCTACTTTAAACACTTTTTCATTTAAACTTTATGAATTTATTTACTATGAATTAAAAACTGAGGATTAGTATAACATACCATCATATTCTTCAGTGATTGATATGGTAAAGGTATGGTATGGTATTTTTAATTAACGTCACACTAGAGCAAAGACAACGGGCTATTGATTGATATGGTAAAATTCTGGTGGCAGTTATCCTTTGCAAGAATTCTATAGCCAGATAAAATAAATCAAATTTCAAGTAGTAAATGCCAGAATA
Organism: Meta bourneti; assembly: GCA_933210815.1. Taxonomy (NCBI): domain Eukaryota; kingdom Metazoa; phylum Arthropoda; class Arachnida; order Araneae; family Tetragnathidae; genus Meta; species Meta bourneti. Next base: position 106,438,179 of record OW119924.1, read on the forward strand.
TCCCGCATCTAATCAAATTATTCAGTTTCTGGATATATTTTTACTATTTTAACTAAATCCAATTTTCTTTGATTCTAGGCTTAATTCAATCTCTAAATGAAAAGACCTTAAATTTCGTTTCACACTGAATATATAGCAGTATCTAAATATTTGTTTTACTAAATCTTATTTTAACTGACTTTACCCCCATATAGGCCTAATTCAATTATATACACAATGGAGAAGTGAGATTTTAAAGTAATTTGCAAACATTTCGTTTCACACTGAATAGGTATAAGTATCTATACCGCACTTATCAGTTCAAAAAGTCACGTTTTTTTTTAAAATCTAGCTGGTTTCCAAACTTCATATAGAACAAGAAACACACCCCACACACCAATTCACCTTTAAAAAGCCTTAACTTCAAGAAACACATTTGGAACAAACTAAACCTTATACGTTACCGTTATTTTTAAAATGCACACGTGTTCATCTTGCTCCAATAGGTCGTTTGCAGCATTTCATGTGGCGATATGGATTGGCGACAAAACACGCTTGTAGTATCGGTCGTGGAATTTTGACGACCCAATCACAGGGTCCGAAATTTTATATGTAGTGGGGATGGCTATTATGCATGCGGAACGCTCCGACAATGGTTGCTTTTTCGATTGGCGACAGAAGTAGTTTGGCAACTAAAATAGTGATATCGCCAGTCTCAATCTTACATGTAGGGATGGGAAATACTGTTCTTTTCGGCGAACAGTTCTCTGATGTTCCGTTCTTTTTTAAAAGAACTGTTCTTTAACCTGATCTGTTCTCAAATATCTCTCTACTCGAAATGTGCAAGCCCTGTTCCTCCTCGTAGATTATGTGGCGCCAGCAGTTTTCGCGATAGACAGACAGGGACCGAAATTTGTTGACGTCATCTTTGTTAGTAGTTTGTATATAGGCGTGCATATATAAAAAAATACAAATAACTCGGAGTCTTCGTATTGTTATCGGTTGATTGATTTTTTTTATGGCGCAAGGGGCAAGTCTATTCAAGCTACGCCAAACTATCAGTAATTGAGAAAAGAAAATCAGAATTTTTCCGTAAATTGGAAAACGTTCTTGCAAATCGAAACGTTTAAATTCTCTCCCCAGTGGCAACTAATAATGTCCCACATCTGAACCATCTCAAGTGGTTTTCCAAACAGATATGAGGTGCCTAGGACAAAATAAATACGCAAGCGAAAGTAATAATTTTTTTTAAGATTTTAATGTCATTTAAGTCAACAAAATGGTCATTTAAGTCAATAAAACGACGGTCCGTGATCCATCCCGAAGAGAAAGATCCGAGGACAACACCAGGTAATTTTGAATCACGTTATGCAATACGTATTGAGTTGCCCTTTATAAAAGATAATAAACACAAAAAACGCATACCGGGATTACCACTTGGAAAGTAAAATTGGTTTGAAAAACAGGTTAATATTATATGATCTATCTAAACACGTTTAAAACAAAAAATACAAGTTAAAAAATCACTTTCGCTTTTCAACACATTAGTTTTATGGTGGGATTCTTATTTCCGAGATGTCTTTAAAATCGTAATACCTGACTTAACGAGATCCCTTTTCAATTTATAGAGAGCATGATACACACCCGATCCAAATTTCCTTTTCACTGTGAAATATGTCCACACATTTGAAATTTTGCTTTCCATTTTGTAAAATTTGGTTTTAAAATAAGGTTAAAAGCATTGCAAATCCTAAGAACGAGTAGAGGCGACACCACCAGAGAGAAAGCTGGACAACAAAATCTTGATCAGCAATATATTTAAAAAGTTTTAATTTGTTTAAAACTAAAAATTCATCATTATGTCATTGCCTAACAATTATAAAATTTCACAATTATTACGTTAATCTCCTCGCAAATTCATCAGACGTCGGGGCTTGGTTCAGTCGAGAACAGTTCCTGGAACAGTTATCGAGATCAGCTCCGCGAACCGTTCATCGAGAGCAGCTCCGAGAACAGAGAACTGCTCTGAGAACGGAGAACAGCTCCGCGATCAGAGAACTGCTCTGAGAACGGAGAACAGGGTCGGATCAGTTTGAGAGTAGGAATCGATCCCTGCTCTCAAACAGGAAGTAGTCTCAGAGCAGGGAGTAGGTTTATGGACAGAGAACGGATGAATGAATCAAACGGAAACAGTGAGTCACGAATTGTAGGATGAACAGCTGTGTTTCGGACTTACCATAATTTAGAATATACGAAAATTTTTGCGAACTTAGAAAATTCGAGAAAAGAGAACTTTGCAAAATTCCTACCTGTTTAAAATCGAAGTAGTATAAAAAAAATTGCAATGTTTCTTTTAACAAAAAGAACCGAGAACAGGTTTTTGTGAAAAGTGGGAACAGGCTGTTCCCATTCTTTTTGAAGAACAGGTGAAAAAGAACAGTTTGTTCTTTTTCCCCATCCCTACTTACATGGGGTCGCGGTGGCCCGGTTGGAAGAGTAACGGACTAGCAACCGAAGGGTTGCGAGTTCGAATCCAGCCAACCACCGTCGTGTACAAAGGGGACTGGTGCACGTTAAATCTGTCGGGGCCTCAAATGTCCTCACGTTGGCGTGGTGTGGAAGTTTGGAGAGTGGGGTGCCAGCTCAGGTGTTGCCTCGTCATCTGACCGTGGTTCAAAATTACGTGGTGTTGTCCTCGGATCTTTCCCTCTGGGATTGATCCCGGACCGTCACCAATAAATAGCTCGTTGTGTTGCTCCAGTGTGACGTTAATTGAAAATACCAAATACCTACTTACATGTCACTTGGACCCGCAGATCAATCAGATAAAGTTCGCTTAGGCAGAAGCAAGTATCAACACTTCTTTCATTAGAGTGATTTGCGAACTTCTCGCTAGGGGACTCTCAAGGCTGTTTACACTCGGCAAAATTGGACTCGCGCACGTTTTCTCGCTCGTGGACACGGCATTAGAATGGGGGCCTTTCAAACACCTGAGTTTGGTGTTCCTAAAGAGGAACAACATAAAGTAAGAACTTTTATCTATAATACAATCAATATTTATGTTTGTATAAATGTTACAAAATGTAAATTTTTTAGCATTCAGAACGAACAAATAAAAAGATGTTTTTTGTAGAATTGGGAAACTAATTTCTTCCGTTTGAAGTACTCCCGTCTGGTTCGTTCTCCGGAACCAAAATGTGATTTTAGAGCGACAAACGTGAAAATCCTGGTTTATGGTGCGGTCACCAAAATGCGCGCCCAATCAACAATGCTACTTATTACCATTTGGGATTAGCTTGGCTACAAAAAATAGTAGTCAAGTTAAGGCAACACCGTTTAAGATTTTACTCTTTGGAAGTTTCATACTTTGTCTCAATTCCTCTATTGATCACATCTTTTCTCTTCCCCAAAATCTGCTCATTTTTCTGCATTTTCTAATTCCGTAATTCATAAAATGAAGCATGTATGATGAAAGCACATTTAAAATAATTAACCTTCATTCATTTTTCCTCCATGAATGTGCTGTGGTCTGTTTGTTAATAGTTATATGTATTATGATCATACCTAATATGAATATGATCATACCGAATATATATATGAAATCATTTCTCCTTTCCATTAAATATAAAAATGTTTAAAGTCAATTCTATTTTCTTTCATCCATTGACCACATGAGATCCATTATAAAATCTGCATACTGCAAACTTGGTTAGATAAATTGGAAAACGAGAGATTTTGTAATACGTGATAATTGAGGTATTTAATGTTTATTAGATCAGGACTGGAATATAAATCCAATTTTGAATTGTTATTATGCTTGCCATGTCAGATATGAAAGAATACAGAATAGAGTTTTGTGGTACATTTATTTTAAGAATTATGAATCTTCAGGTATATTCTTTCGAAATCATTTCAGTTTCATTACTTTGAAAAAATTTATTCACCATATTTAGTTTCTTGTATTGATTCTAACATCAGGTATATCACCAGAAACTCAATTATTTTGTTGTTAAACCTTTAAAAGGATGTACTATGTAAGAATTTTGCTACAAATAGGTATTTTAAACTAATTCTTTCTCTGAGATTGAGGTATTTTTAATGATTTCAAACAATAAGTAAATTGCTTCAATGAAGAGTTTTTCTTTATTTTCTAACTATTTGTGTATGTCTTTTTTCTTGCATTTTTAGGTGCACATTTTTTTGTTGGATATTTTTTCTGCAGGGGAACAAATATGATGATTTGCTTGAAAAAAGTCCCATTTTAAATATTCCCATGCCTTAATTGAGTCTCATTTCAATGTAATATTTCTAAAACTTTAATGAAACTGATCAGCCAGACTAAGAAGTGGGTGTGCGATGCATAAATGGTTGGGTGACCCACCAAAAACCTTCTTGACGTGAATACACAAGCTCGTGGACACAGTTGGACCAAGTGTATCGAAAAGGAAGGAGACTAGAAAAAAGACGAACTTCAACCCCTACATTTGTGTAAATAAATTTTAAAAATAAAGTACTGATAATTTTTGACTTCCTCGTAAATCGTGTTGTCTTTACTGCTGGAAGTGAGCATTTTGTTTTGAATACTATTTTATACAAACTGATATATTTTTGACGGCTTTTTATTCAACTTTAATTCATCTGAATTTCATTTATTTTAGTAAAAGGAAAAAAATCAAATGTGTTTCTATTGTTTCAGGTTTTGCAAGAAGCAGCCCTTCAGCATGTTGCATCTTTTAATTTTTTGCTGAATGAAGGCCTTCATGCTGTGATTCAAGTAAGAATTCGCTAGTTGTATAAATGTCTGTAACACCGTTTTGATTAGCAGACTGAAAGGCCGTCTTCTGAAACTTGGGGGAATAGATTCCTTAAAATTTACTTGTTTTTCATATAAAAATATAAAAGTTTATAAACTTTCTCACAAATTGCTGCCTCAAGAAATATGTGCTCAGTGAACTACTAAGTATTATGTACGGTTGTATTCAGTTTGGATAATCTGCCATTTACGTAAGCATGTTGAAAAACTAAAACAAATCGTTTGTATCTCAAAATGCAAAAATGGTCTTAACATGTAACTACAATAGGTTAATATATCTTTCAAGAAATGAAGTTTATTTGTTGCCATTATATGTGCAGATATGCATAGATAATTTTTATTGTAAAATGCATGAAAATAACATTACCATTATTTGTACAGCAATTTGATTGAAAAGCATTGCTTTAATTTTCTGTCATTCCTTGAAACTATCCATGATTCTTTACAGTACAGGACTTTTGTAGGCTAAGAGCCATATTTCCCTCTGATACAGGGGCATTTTGTATAATAACCTAATAATTCATAATTACCTCACCTTTAGTTGCACTGGTCCTGACAGGTGCAGTGACTACTTTTTCACTGTTATGTAATGAAAAGAATAACTTAAGAATATATATATATATAAATTTGAATAATACATTTTTTAGTTACTTGTTCTTAGAATGTCCTATAATACACTTATTATTTTAATGAATAATTTATGTGTGTGTAAACCTGGAAAGAAAATGTTGAGTCCCTCACAGTTGCACCATAATCTCATTCATTGAAAACTGGCAGCTTATGAAGGGGGCCTGCTGGACATCCAGAATATAAATGATTACAGTACCATATTATTGCTCAAAGAGGGGTTAAAATTACAGTGGACTCCCTCTTAACCGGCCGCCACGAGTTTGAGACGACGATGACTCACAGACCTGTAGTGACATGTCTCTTGCCGCTTTCAAAAGAGTAATGCACACAACGAAACAAGAAAATCTATGATTACTTTTAGAGCTTATTTTTTTATATTTACAGTACAGTACTAAATGTGAGATTTAATGGCCTGTTTAGTAAGGCCTAATATGTATACTGCAATTATGTATTGTAAAAACAGTAGCCTACAGTAACATGTGTTTAGTTTTTTCCCAACGAAGGAAGCTCTTCCAGGGTAAGTTTTCTTAATTATACATATATTACAATAAAGTAGGCTATATACTTAGTTTTATACTAATAAAAACGATTTTGGGAGTGCATTTTAATGCTATTAAGGGAATGACGGTTTAACAGGCCAAATCGTTATCTGGTCTGGGTCCCGGTCCTGAAGTGGCCAGTTAAGAGGGAGTCCACTGTAATTTAAAAGCTAATAAAAGATGTGATATGTATAGTCATCCTCTTTCTTGGCCCTCTTACCGGAATGAGTGATATTCAGTGGCTCACAAGTGATGACTTGTGTTCACTAAATTATTTTTTATTTGCATTAATGTTAGATTTCTTCTTGAGAAACACTTAATGAGTTTAGCAAATGAGTAAAAAATTTTCCCTTTCATTTCCTCTGAACGATGTTTCACTTGTAAGCCGATGATAGGTAGGTGTATTTTAGAACTTTATTATATAAATGAATTTAATTTGTTATTTATATTTTCTATAGAATATACATCCCCTAGAAATGGCTCTACCAAATGGAGACAGATTAAAAGTGGAATTCAGAGTATGTAAATAACCTCTTACAATTTGTTTAACAGAATTTCTCTAATTTTTCTGTTTAATTAATTAGTATTCTTACTTTCTCTTAAAAATATCAATTAGACTAAGGGTCATTCCACGCAAATCGGCTGTGGCTGACATATCACCGATTTTAATGAAAATCAGTTTTTAAATAGGTCACATAGTAATGACCAACTGCAAAATATTAGGTTTCAGAAACCAAGAATAGGCAAGTACATGTTTTTGTGTTTTACTAATTTTGTTGCTTTGGGACTCAAAATACAATCCTGAATTTTTTTTACAAAAAAATATTAAACTATATTCTTCCAATATATAGTTTTAGTCAGAGCTGTCCATCATTTCATTTTGTGTGCCTATTTTAAGTGGAAAACCGTCATTTTACAATTTTCCTTTGCTGTTTGGAAGATGAAGGAAATAAAAGCTGACTTTCAAACTTCAGCAGTAGTTTTATCATACCTAGCACTGTATCTGGCATGAATTTCAACAATGAATTTAATTTCCTTTAGCCCATAGAAACCTTTTTAATTCTATCAAAATAGACTATTTTCCATCTTTTGCTACTAATTTTTAGCTTAAATATGATTAAAATTATTGTTTGCAAAATAGATAAAAAGAAAATTCTTCATAGATTACAAAAATATGAAATATTGTTGTCTATGTTAAGTAGTTTTTGAGAAAGATCTTCAAACATGCAACATCAAGTGATTTCACAATTGCTCTTCGATGTTGCAAGTCCTTAAAATGCCTGAAACTTCCAAAATATTTTATTCTGAGCCAAATTATTTTGGATATCGTTATTTATGCATAAACTTAACCCCTGTAGCAAATTTCATGAAAATCCGTCACCCTACGGCCACAGGTTTTTTCTGGTTTTTGATCATTTCACATGGAATGACCCATAAGCTAATCAACCTCTCAACCTGGCTTAAGATTAATTAAAATTGAATTTTGTAAAATGTGTTAACTAGTTTCATATGCACAAAATTTGTTTCTCTTAATTCATTTAACGAATTCTGATTTCTTCTAAATGATTCCGTCAGATTAGTGATGAAAAGAATATTACAAATTTAGGAGATTATGTATTCACCAGAGTTCATGTTACTAGTTGCTATGATGTATACTCGTCTTTATAGTCATGCTTGACACCTAAAGCTTATGAGTGAATATTGATTGAATATACTATAACTTTCTCATTAAAAAATATTTTCGATTTGTCAAGTTTTATGAATGAACTTGTAAATGTAATAACATGAAAAACAGAATTCATTATTGCTTTATTTGGAATTTGAACAAATTAAAAACATAAAAATTCTAAAAGTTCTGAAATTATATTGGAGGAAGAAAATCTGATTAGTGATAATTCTATTTCCATTAAAGATCTAATTTGCATAAAATTGTAAAAAAAATATATTTTAAAGAACTTATGTTTTCAGAACTGACGTCTTTTCAACCCTACTATCAAAAGAGGCACTGTGGCAAAGACATATAAAATCTATCCTGCTGAAGTATGTATACTTTTTTATTCTGCCATTCTGATCAAGTAGGCAATACCCCAGTTTGGTCACTTTCAGTTGGCATAAGTATGTTATTCTTAAAACACTTATAACACTAGAATCATTAACTTGATTATTCTGCTTTATGGCAGTATGTAGTATCAGAAAGATGTGTACCTTGTAATGACTAAAATTAATCAAATTGAAGGTATTGCCATTGTGATTAATTAAATTGTGGTGTGGGGGATTTGGTACAGATAACAGCTTTTACAACAGACTGCATATTTAATAATCAATTTACAGTACTTACACAAATTAAAACAGAATTCAAGGCTGAAAGGAAATTAAAATAAAAAGGTTTCAGTACTACAGTTCCATCTGAGCAAGCTCTGCATCTATTTTCTACCGAAACTTGAGCTTGCCGAGGAGTCAGGAATCCAGATCACTTCACCTCCCATTACTCGTTAGCAAAGAGGGATGGCTATCTCAAAGGGGCCCTCTGAATATCTCTTAATCCAATCTGGTTAGAAATCCACCAGATGCATATTCGAAGGATATATAGAGGAATTTCAGCCCACTTAATTCGGAAAACCATTAAAATGCTGTACCACCTTCAGCTACCATGTATTGTGATTACCCCATTGCACTCTACTTGTCCTTATCTCTTGTGATGCCTTTGTTAAATGGTACCTATGATGGTAGAAATTGGTGGCTTGTCTATCTTGATGCATTTATCATTTGATTTGTTTATTTACCATTTCAGTGTCGTGGGCGTCATGTTACTTATAAAGGTTGCTTGCAAGCAACAATTTCCTGGAGTCTCAATGGAATAGTTCAAGAGGTAATTGAGAAATTGATAGGAGAAGTGCCTATCATGGTTAAGGTAAGTTAGAAACGTTTTAAATTATGACCCAGATTTTTTAGAACTGTTTTGCTGTTTATCGAAGTCAATGTTCAAGTTATTAGGTCATTAAGTATGAAATGTCCGATTTCAAACTGAAAGTTTGGTTTATTATATCTCAAGCAAGAAACAGTATAATTAATCAAAGTATGTGCCTAAACTATCAATACTGTTTTGCCATCTTAACAGTAGCTTGTTAATGCCGGCATCAAAGAAGCAAGTGGTGATAAAATCGAGAAAGGCGTTTTCTACAGCTTGTTGGGAATTAAATATTTTTCCTTGCAAAAAGTGATCCAATGCTTGGAAGAAATGGTAGTCAGTTGGTGCAAAGTCTTGAGAATATGGTAGGCAACTGAGTTTTCAAGTCCAGCTCTTGTAGTTTGAGCAACGTTATTCGTTCGACAAGTGGTCGAGCATTGTCCTGCAAGAGGATTGACCTGTCTCTATTCACCAATCTCGGCTGCTTAATCCCAAGCTTCCTCATCACTTCGTCTAATTGGTTACAGTAGACATCCGCCGTAATCGATTGACCAGTTCTCATGAAGCTGTAGTGGAAAACACCAGCGCTGGACCACCAAACATACACCATTATCTTTATTTGGTGAATATTCGGTTTCGGAGTGTGTTTTAGCACTTCATCTTTATCCAACCATTGTGCCGAACGCTTGCGATTGTCGAAAAGAATCCATTTTTCATTGTACACAACAATACGATGTAAAAATGGTTCGCCTTTACGTCTTGACAGCAAGGAAAGGCAAGCTTCGAAACGATTTCTCTTCTGATGCTCGTTTAAATCATGCGGAACCCCATCTATCCAACTTCTTAACCTTGTTTCAAATGGTTTAATATTGTTGGAATAGTAAAGTCAAACCATTCTGCTAATTCACACGTAGTTTGAGATGTATCCGCTTCCATTGCAGCTTTCAGCTCATTCTTCACCTTGCTCTCAGTTCGCCCAAGTGGTTTATTTTGAAGATCAAAATCGCCAGATCAAAACTTCTCAAGCCATCTACGAACTGTGCGTTCATTAGCCATATCCTTGCCAAACACTTTGTTGATATTTCGAGTTGTCTGTGTTGCATTAGTTCCACGACGGAACTCATTCGAAAATAACTAGAATTTTTGACTTATCCATGGTTTACAAGATTTAATCTGCTAAAGGCAATTCGACAGATAATCACAAACCAAAACGTGCATCTGAAAGGCCAATGACGTACCTTCACAATAAAAAAAAAATTTCAAAGTGAAATATCAGAGACATTGGGTATCAAACTTGATACTTGAGGTAATCGGTATCAAGTATCGGACTTAATGACCTAATAGTATGCTGTTTGCATAGCTTCTAACTTGGCTATCTCAACGCAAAATGATAGGGCCGTGGTAGTCTGGTGGGAAGAGTAGCAGATTAGCAACTGGAGGGGTGCGAGTTAGAAACTCGATCCATCCAAAGACCATCGTGTAGGTGGGGGCTGGTGCTTGTTGAATCTGTTGTGGCCTCAAATATCCTCATTGATGTGGTGTGGAAGGTTGGGTGCCAGTTCTGGTGTTCGCCTCGTCATCTGACTGTGGTTCAAAATTACGAGGTATTGTCCTTGGATCTTCCCATTCGGGATTGATCCCGGACTGTTGCCAATAGCCTGGTGTCTTGCTCTAGAACAGCGTTAATTAACTACCTACCTAATATGCTTATAACCTGGTCCCTTCCACATGAGATAAGTACTGCAAACTTGCACATATACTGATAGTATTGGTAATGATCCATGTAAACAAATGAAAGTTAAAAACCTCACTCAAGTATTAAGAAAGTGTGTTTTTACTTATGCCCTCCAATACTTTCTCCAAGTTCGAGTCACTGCTTTCCAATCAATTCTATTATCTTTTGTGTCTTCAAAGTAGTGAAACCATTTATTTTCAGTTTAAAATAAGATCATTCTTGTGGGGTGGTACTGAGAAATTTTTACACTTATTTGCATAAAATAACATGTATCCTGTCTTGGGTTATTTCATTTTCAATGTTATTATTAAACTATCAAAAAGAACATTTTAAATTTGAGATTTAAACTGATTTAAATCAAGCTCGTTTGAATTGGCATATCCTGGTCATTAGAGATTAAATTTTACTTGAAATTGAAGTTAGGAAGCCAATCCACGTTCCATGATCTTGAAATCTTAACAAGAAACTGCAATTAACAAAGTTGATTGCTCTTTTTAATTTTTTACTGTCGTATGATGGATTTTGCTGTTCTCTCACAATGTGGGGTCTACGTTTAGTTTCTCCATTCAGCAGAGTATAGAAAGCTTTCATTAGCACTAATTCGAACACATTAATAGTAATTGTTAAATAATAGCACATGTTGCACTGCAAACTTAATTTATGTTGAATAAAGTCGTAATGAATTATGCACTGGCCTTGCTAAAGCTAAGTTTGACTCCCAGGAACTTGTTATTAAAATTATTCTTACAAATCGTTTGCTTTACAGGAAATACTTTTTGCAGATGTTATTGTAGTTTAAGTAGTAGCTTTAGTCATGGTATATGTACTTTTATTCACGACAGTGTCGTATAATAGTTAAGTATTTATTCTCACTAGAATTAAACAACAGTATGGACAAACTTGGAGCCTAGTAAAAACTGATATTTTTTGTTGGTCTCCAGTAAATAATGTAGCATTTTATTTTCCCATTCAAGTTAATTGGATGTATTTAATTTTAGTGGTTTTTCATAAATGAAAGTCAACATGGATTGCGTTGTCTGAATTTCAAATTGTTAATGATATATCACAAATTATCTTTATAATAATTTAAAAGTTTTAAATTATTAGTGATTGGTATCCAAACTTTGTTCTCGAGTTCAATTTCTCAGTTTCTGAATTGTGTTGTGTTTAGTTGTGTGTGTTGTAGGCTGACAATTATATTTCAACAGTATGAACACTTTTTTCAGTCTCAAGCTTGTAATTTGGATAAATTGAAACCAAAGCAGTTGGTTACAGTTGGAGAGGAAGAGAATGTATGTATCCATTTAAAATAGTTTTATGAATGAATATTTCTTTAGGTAACACTAAATTTACTGACCTTTTGTAAATACCTATTTTTATCAAAATGGGTTAATTTCCATTTGGATGCAGGTAACAATTGAATAAGTGCTTGAACTAATAAACAATGAACTTGAAAGAATAATTTAATAATTATAAACAAATTAATAAAAATTCAATTATCGGAAGTAAGATGTTATTTTGACCTTTTATTTAATGGTTTGACTTTTTTAGCATTCAATAATAAAATCTGTTTTGTAATTGAACTCATTACGAAGTAATCAGTGCGATGATCTATAGTAAACTGCTGCAGTTGCAATATGATATTCAACCACATTAATCCTTATTTAAAAAATGATACGAGGGAATATCCAAATTATTTTTAAAATTGAGATGGTATGGTGTTATACACTGCTGTGCAGAATAGGCACAGGTGTTTGTGTACAAAATGTGTTGAATGGGACTCATTATTTGCTTAGTTATTATTTCAAATTGATACCATTACTTTAGTTCAGAAGAAAAAATTTGAAGTTGAGATGTTCTGTTATAAGGATGCAATGAAACACGAAACTCTTTACAGTGGTGTGTGCTTATGATTTTGCACAGTAGTGTATGTGGAATGGTTTTAGAGTCAGAATGTTGTAATAATTATTATGACAAAATGTTGAATAGTCATATGACCTGACTAAAAATGGATGTACTTCATATGTATTTCAGATGTATGGAAAGACGAAGACAAATATATACTACTGAATTAATTTTATAAACATTTCAGAAAAAGTTGAGAATTAAGGAAAAGCTACAAAACTTAAAAAGTTTTAAGTCAAAATTTTAAAATGGGTCATTTTGATCCACAGTAAATTTAGTGTTACAAGATTTTTGCAGTTTCTTTTAAAATTATCTTTTCACAGTATGTGTTTTAACTAAAACTATATTGTTTTCAAAGATCATCCATATAAATAACATAAACAATGTTTTGGTTTGCTATATGACAAAAGTAAAATGTTTAGAACAATCATGCTGGACTTGCCATTTTGGTTTAGTTTGTTGATCTTTTGCATCATTCATTCTTACATTCTGTTTTGCTACATTAGGTTTTTCATTTTTGTTAGCAATTTTTATGGACATAAAATTAGTTAGGAGATATGCATATATTAAACTATAGATGGTGATTGTTGATAGAATTTATATGAAAATCACGTTGAATACAATATTTCAATATAGATAATAACATGCTATTCTTTGGTTCCTAAAAATTCAGCATCTGCTCAATGTATTAAAGATGTTTGAAATTAATCTTATATTTTCTTAAGTATTTATTTGCCTTAAATGATTTACTGTCTCTCTTTCCTTACAAATTTATTCAAATTACAAATACTTTCAAACAAAGAATTATATTTGAACTATTAATTTTTGTTTCTTCAGTTATCAACTAAGATTATTTTATTACCTATTAAATTGTCTATTTGTAGGAATTTGGAGGCTATTTTATCATTAATGGATTAGAAAAAGTTGTCAGGTTGCTTATTGCTCAAAGACGAAATTATGTAAGTAGATAGATCTAAATTTATTTTATTAAAATTTATACCCACCTATTACTGTGAAGTGTTCATTATTTCACATATTCCCAAATCTAAACATTTCTATTTTAGGATAGCAAAAATACTACATTTTTTCTTATTTCAATCTTGTATCTATTTAACCAGTTACCTGAAAAAGGAGGGGTCACCATGGCTAAGTGGGTTTGCCTGCTGCGCTAGCAACCTGCGAGTTGTAGGCAATGCAGGTTCGATTCCTTCCTGGGTAGATTTCTCTTCTGTCAGCAAAATTTGTATGTATTGACATTGTCTTGTGTTTAGTGTAGCTTGGTCATATATGGCCCTTTTACCATAAAAATATCAAAACCAATCATCACATCAAAAGGAAGGCAGGTGCTTATTGTCCCCAGCTATATAATATAAACTCTTTCTTATCCCAGTGAAAAAAAATTAAGTCATTGAGTTTTCAAAAAGTTTTTGGACAATGGCAGATGGGTCCTTAAAAATGTCTTCATGTATGGCTCCAATGCAATTCAGGATGTATGAGGGAGGGGCTGGGTAATAAGCTACACTTTGTACAGGTGCAAAAGGATTTCTGGCCATCAAAGAATATTATCTTTTGCAAATGGCCAGATCAGAGCCTGGCAAGCATAGAGAAACTTTTTCTGGGCTAATTGAAGTCACGCAGCTCTCCTGGTGTTTTACTGAGGTACCAGTGATGATAAGGTACTGGAGATGATCTACGCAATTGCTTTTTAAAAACAGACAAGTGGCTGATCTCTGAGATGAAGTATTTTTGAACAAGTTCACGACATGGGTAGAGCGTGTCTGTTATTCATCATAAGTCCTACTTAGCCAGCCGTTCACCTTCCTTTGTCAGCCGGGTAAAGTAGCACAACTTTCTCGCCTTAAGTGGCCCTACCAGGAGTACATATTCCCGACGTACTTCGCCTGAGCTTACCCATTTCCCCTCTCGCCACAAAGACGCCATAGGATAAGACAGAATATAAACTATGATCAACTCTAGTGGTCAGGTTTTATGGCTTGAGGACCGAAAGGTTCCTGCTTCAAATCAGGAGTAAGGCATGAATGTTTGGAATGTGGCCTCTGTAAATGGGTTGTGCCTAGATTGCATGGTAAGAATGTGAGCTGTAATGCGAACTCACCACTTGGTGCACCTGGATTTACACAGTGATTCAGAAATCCGTCCTTGTGCTATGATGGCGATGTTCAATAATTGGCCTGGCATTGGGAAGAAAATAATATAAATTATATTATGTGTTCTATTCCCTATCCTTGCATATTTCAGTGACTGTTCATAACTATTAAAATAGCATAAAATTCCCTCTACTTAATTTTTCAATTCATTTCTGCATACTAAACTTTTCCAGCATAACTTACATCTGTAGAATCTTTCTCACTTCATAAATTGCTCACTTCAACTTTAATGTTAAACATCAAAGAATAATTCATTAAATTGCCAAGAAAAAAAAATTGGTGTATGCTTTCTGTGATAAAAATCTAGATCAATTGAAAAGTACTCATTGTGCATATTTTTAGGTTAATGGTAAGAAGTTATCTCTATCTTGTATTCCCCTCTTTTAAAAATAGCTTGACTTACTTTAAGGGCAAGGAAAATATCTGTGGCATGCAATTTCATTTAATGTTTGTACAGTAATATTCTATTTTCATTTTGAAATGTTGAATTTTTTTACTTTAGCCAATAGCAATGCAGAGAAACGGCTGGAAAAAGAGAGGCGATTTGTTCACAGAGTTTGGTGTAGCAGTCAGATGTGTTAGAACGGATCAGTCGGGAAGTGTATGTTAATTTTCTTATTTCAGATTTTCATAAAGTTATTTTTCAAGCCTTTACTAATTTAATACGTTGGCATACCTGTCAACTTTTCTGGAAAAGCACTTGGCTTCTCTATCTTCCGGATTTTTCTTCAGGGAGAAAATGGGCAGCGGTAGCCCAGTTGGAAGAGTAACGGATTAGCAACCGGAGGGTTGCGAGTTCGAGTCCAACCAAAGACAGTCGTGTACAAAGGGAGCTGGTGCACGTTAAATATGTAGTGGCCTCAAATGTCCTCACGTTGGTTTGGAGAGTGGGGTGCCAGCTCAGGTTTGCTCTACTCATTTGACCATGGTTCAAAATGATGTGGTTTTGTCCTCAATCTTTCCCTTTGGTATTGATTCTGGACCGTCACCAAGCCCGTTAATGCTCCAGTGTGATATTAATTAAAATATCATCAGGAAGAAAATTTTCAAGTGGTGCCAATTTTGAAATTTTGGCACCAAGTCACGATAACTATGAATAAAAAATATAAGAATCAGCGATTGCTAGATTGCCTTAATTTCAAGAAAAACCTCAAATATCCCTCCAAAACACTCAAGAAAAAGTTAAATTGTTCAATTTTCCATATATTTGCTGCCATTATGTAAAATATTGCCAAATCGGTTTCATTTTGTTCAAGTTGCTGCCAAGTATGTAATATAAGTAGAGAGCAGAGAGAGAGGGTTACTTTTTCTGTTTTTAATTGCTTTTGTTAAGCCCAATTTGGCACAATTGCTAATTTGAGGCTTTTAGTTATTTTTTATTTAAAAATTTATTTTGTGGTATTCATTTCTGACATCTCTACTGACTGCTTTCGTCATTAAAATCTTCAGGATTTTTTTGGAGATTGGCAGGTATGTTTTAGGATTGGTTATTTAAACTAAAGTCTAAATTTTCAATGTATTTCTACTGTTTAGTTCTCCCTTAGAACTAGATTTTGATCTACCTGTCTTAAAATAATTGCTTTGTTAACAAGGTCTTCCTGAAGGGCATTATGAACTTTTCAAATTTTAGTTTAAAAGGTATAATTATGTAATTTACGTGTTTTATTTTACATCACATGTTTTACGTGTTTTATTTTACATCGCTAATTTAAAATATCTCGAATATTGCTATTACTCAATGTTATTGCTCATTTTTTCAGAACCTTGTTCTTCACTATCTTTCCGACGGAACTTCAAAGCTCATGTTTACATATAGGAGAGAATTGTACTTAGTTCCTGTGATGATAATACTAAAAGCCTTGGTGAATGAACCTGATTATTACATTTACAAGCAATTAGTTAGAGGAAAAGAGAATGATTCTTTTTTCCAAGGGTAAGTCAAAAGAAAAGTAATATTTGCCTGGACTACTGCAGACACTTGTGTATTTTGCCATGATTATTTTACCTCATCCTACGTTAAAATATCTTATCTATTTGACTGTACGAAGAACAAAATATGAAACTCAGTGTATCTGGATATTCTGTTAGTGTCACCTAATTGAGAAAGGTTTTAGTTATAACTTGGATTATTTAACACTGCGATATAAACATAAAAAGCACTCGCATTTGTAATACAAATCCATTTCCCTTTAGAATAGGAAAATATGTATTGTATAACAATCAACATAACAATCAACTATGCAAGCTGATAAGTATAATTTTTAAAATGATTTCTATGAATTTTATGGAATTGTGTATGAATTTGATCAAATCAATTTTTTTTTCAAATAATTTTTTATACCTTTGCATATGGAAAATTAAATTTTTATAAGGATAAGTCACATTACATTCACTATTACATCATCCCAACTTTTTATTGTTCAACTTTCTATGCATTTTGCAAACGATGTTTAATACAAGTTGAAACATGATTGCGCTAGTGCTGCAATTTTTTCATTTTTATTCATTTTACATTTGTCTATATAAAATACCTGTAATACTCTGTTAAGCATAGCCAAAAAAATCCACAGTAAATATAAAATTTGCATCGTGCGAAGTATAACTTTAAACTTAAACTTTTTTTAACCCTTTTGGGTATTGATTCCGGACCCTCACCAATGGCCCATTGTGTTCCAGTGCGTAAATACCTTCCTCATCACACCCTAGACACTGTACTACATATATTCCCTTTATTTTGTTAAGTGTAATGTAATGAGCACCTTTACTTCAAATTCTTATGGTTTCAACTAACATAGTAATGAACTTTTCTCTGAGCCACGTTAATTGCGATTTTAATGTTTTTAAATTTCCAGATGTGTTAAGAGCATGCTTCGAAAATTGGCCGAGAAAAAAATATTTTTTCAACATCAGGCTCTGGAGTATATTGGTAGTATGTTTAGTGTGAAACTTGGTCTTCCTTCTTGGTATACGCATGAAGATGCAGCAAATTTTTTGATAGAGTAAGTTGGAATTGATGCTGCTTGCCTTTATCGTTTTTTTTATAATAGAAACTAGTAGCTTATCAATATTAATTCACTCTCTCCTTGTCTTAATCCCTTTTCTAAAAGTGCAATTTTTATTTTCATTGATTTTGAACAACTTGATTTAAAAATATTTTCTATATCAGATTCTATCTAACTTTTAGTAAGCTATTTTTCAAGGAAAAATAATATTCCTCTCCATTTGTCCTCCGTTCACTTGCTTTTCTATTTCGATAAAGTTTTTGATACATAAATGTTTAATTATTTATACATGGTATGGTATTTTGAACATGTATTTATATCCCTAGGCAAAGCATTGCTGTTCATCTTGCTACACCTAAGGAGAAGTTTGATTTTCTTATGTAAGTAAATGAAACATCAAAAGGTTTTGACATTTGTTTCCTTTTAATGTGAAAAATATTTTGTAGAATTACTGAAATTCTCTAAGATTTGCTTAAAAAATGTTTTTAAAGTATCAACTTAAAGATTTTCTCAGAAATTTTTTAAAAATATCTACACATTGTGTAGTGATCCAATAATAATTATATTTTTTATGACTTCCTTCAATGTGTGTGCATTATTTCTATCTTCATTAGTTGAAGGTAGTGCAGATTCGATATCTGTAACTTACCCTGGGTGTTTCTTTCTCTTCTCTGTCAGTGAAATGTATATGTCCATTATTTTATGTTTGGAGCAGCTTGGCCAAATATGGCTCAAAATATGCTACAAAACACAGCAAACCTGTCTTCATTATATAGGGTGTCCAATCTTAAAAATCTGAATAATGATTAGTGTATTGAGTGCAATCTAAGTTTAATTTAAGACAATTCCTTAAAGTGGCACATGGCAGTTCACATGAAATATTAGAAAAATGTATGACGTCTTCATCAAAATGTTCAAAATATTTTTGAGAGAAGTGTATTACGATGCATTGATATTACACTAGGCATGCACCTGTATTATCCTATGTAGAATTTACCTGGTTGGTCGAATCTTTCTGTAAAATAAGTGGATTCCCTGGTTGAAATCTTTGGTCACACTAGAGATATGTTTCTTGGTAAAAATCTCTTAGAGAATATTTTCTCCAAGTGGAAAATAATCGAGAATTTTCTTCTAGAGGAATAAAAAAATGCAGTTTTGCTTGAAGTGTGATTATTTCTTTAACGGTGTGAAGTTATTTTCGAGTTCACTCAAAGAGTTCATTTTTAATATATCCCCAATCATTAAGTTTAATGTGTGTGCTGCACAACTATATGTAGAAATATGGCGGTATAATTTGCTTATCATATCTCTAAACCTCACCATGGCAGCAGCATTATCAGTTATGAAAAATGTATTTAGGTTTTCAATAATGACTAACAGTTATAAATAATTTCGATAAAGCAGTGCTTATAAGATTGTTAATGATATGCAATAAGCTTCAGGTTCATTTCTGCTTTCAACAAATTGTAGTTATCTGAAAAAATGAGGTTTTGCATAGTATAATTCTTGAATGTTCTCCAAATTTTTAAGTTTGGAGAATATTCTCTGCTAATAATAACTCTAGGTCACGCTACTCTCAAACAAGAACTTTGAAGTCTCAAAATTAATTTTTTTGTCAAGAAGTGTATTCAAATTTGTCCAAGTAGTAATCTGATATTTAATGTCTTTTTGTTGGCATATACTAGTGCAACACTGATTTCTCTACTTTAGTTTTCCTAAAAGTCACATGTTGGAAACAGAACAAGTTTTGAATTCGAAATTAACTTTAAAAAGTTTCTGTTGACTCAAATGTTATGAATAAGCCGAAACTAGTCGCTTATTTAATTTGTAGCTTGTCCTTGCTTTTCTTTTTTAGTGGTTTTAGGTTTAATTTATTGATAACTGCTTTAACAATTCAAAAGTATTAAATTTTGCAAGTATTAAATCTCATTCACATTTTCCATGTGTTATTTGTCATTACAGATTTATGACCCAAAAATTATTTTCTGCTGTGAAAAATGAATGTGCTCTTGAATCTCCAGATAGTCTTATGAATCACGAAGTATTGTCACCTGGTCACTTAATGCTCATAGTGATAAAGGTAAGAAATTTATTTTTATCTATATAAATAATAATGGAGTGTTTGTACATTGAATATTTTCGACCCACTTTAAGTTTTCTATCCGTTTTGGACCCTTCTGATGCAAAATCTGTCTCTTGCGTGTTTGCTGTCTCCATCTGTGTCTGTGCCTGCACTACGTCCAAACGGTTGAATATATTTTCATGAAACTTTGCATACTGTGAGTACTTACATTCATTTAGTGACAACTTAATTGCGTAAGCCTGTCTTCCCGTTCTATGTTTAATGCAGAGTCCTACATTTGGTAAACCATATTTTAGTGTAGTGAATGCATTATTTTTTAAAAATTACTTTGCTTATGTATTTAAGTAAGTTTCATGTTGAAACATCTGATAACTATTTCAATCAACCATAATTTGGTAGTTTGGAGAAGCTGGAATGCATATTGAGCATTGCAATTACTTAAATTGTTTTACCAGTACTGCTGAAAAATCAATTATTTTTTTAAAAACTATTTTTGCAGAATTTAAATTCAAACACTTTTTTATTTTCTTTGCAATATATGAACTATTTCTAAACATTTTTAGGACAGACGATATTTTGCAACTAAACGGAAACTCGTGTTCGTTTGCCACATGCAGTGATATTTTTTTCGCTCCAAATTAATTTCATATTTTTAAATTCTATCTAATTTTTAGTTGTAAGTTGTGGCAACTGCAAGATCAAGAGATAAAAAAGAATCATGAATTTATATCTTTAGAACTTTTTCCCACCAACTTTTTTGTTTTAATTCTGTTGTCTGTTTTAAATATTTAATATTTTAATAAATTGTAATTCCTTTTCATCACACGCAACAACACCGCAAAGTATTCTGTGTAAAATGGCATGTAAGTTAGAATAAAGCAAATTTTAAGTGAATTTTTGCCATTATTGAAAGAACATTAATGTTAAAAATATCCGAACTAGGACTTTTGAAATATTACAAATTCTTTGTCATAGCGACAGATGACCAAGGTGGCTTATTTTACGAATTGAAGCTATATTTAAGCAACTTATATAGGGAAAGTTTGTTTAAAACTGATTTTCTTTAGAAGAAAAGCTGTCAAATTGATTTACCATTTAAAAAATTGTAATCTATTGCCTTTGCTTTATCACTACTGAAGATATTAAATTTTGAAACAAGTTATTTTATTATTGCATGTGCCACTAAACGGAATTTTCAAGAAAAACGTATTCGCTTTAAAACAAACTTAGTGATAGATATCTTATCAAATTAGTCAACTTTCCCTTAATGGTAACGAAATTCGAAAAGAGTGCCACAAATAAAAAATATTGTCAGGTAAATTATGTGAGAGAGTATCTACCGTAGATTCATCATTTTTACAAATTGAGTTGAGCAATTTTACAGGAATAGAACTTAAGAAACCTCCTTCAAATAATATTTTGTAGTAGTTACCTTAGTGTCTCATCTTTGACCAATTCATTTGTGTCCAAAGTAGGTTGTAGAAATTATAAAAATGTCGAAAAGGTGTTAAAAAAATTATTTTACTCACACTTAAATGATTTGGCATTTTTCTAGGAAAGAGGAAAGTAATTTTCTGGTCACTTTCAATATATAGCTAACCAATTCAACCTGAGTGAGATCGGGCAATTTTGCTAGTTTTAAATAAATTTTATTTCAAAAATGATTTCTAAATTTTGCTGAAGTGGAGTTTGCGTTTGTTTTGTTCATATCATATTACTTATCTTCTAAGATTTCTTGCATACATAAATTATGAATAAATTATCCTTTATGATTGTATTAATTTATTCATTTTTGGTTTTTTTTTGTTAAAACCTTTTATTTTAAAAATTGAAATCCATATTTCATTTATTTTAGGAAAGATTGTATGCATGGCAAACATCAGTGAGGATCAACATAGATAAGAAATTGAGATCAGCTAAAACTTCAATTTTAAATCAAAGTGAGCCAATTTTCTCTATGAAGCAATTTAGTATCTATTCATTATATAACCTTACAGGTGGACAGAAAAGTGACCACTCAAATAATTGTACACTTTAATGTGATATTTTAATATTACCATTCCATGATGTTATCCGATGTCTTACTTTTACCATGAAAAATAATTCTGTATCTTGGTAGAAAATGGGCCAATGTCCAAATTTGCTGATTTTGAGTTATGTCGTCCAATCACTTCGATGTAATAAAAGTTATACTAGAAAAAAACATTCCAAGTTGGACCTTTTTTAAAAAGGCCAGTATCAACCGTTCACAAATTTCAAAAGGGCCAATGTGCGCATTGACCTTTTAAACAATTCTGATACTTCAATTAATGTAAGTAGAAATGGACAATGTCCAGACACTGATCTTTTTTGCAGATTGCACTGAGAATAATTCGTTGACATCTTATGTCTCACAGAGAATATGTCAAAAAACAGAACAGTTAGGCAATAGGTGGTGCCTGTGAATTCAGGTGGAGTTTTGATAAAATTAGTGATACAAAGGCAGATCTTTCACAATGAATACCTCGAACTCTAGCGATGGCAGGGACCAACTAATTGCTAACATGTTTCTCGAAGTTCAAAAGTCGAGAACTGATTGGCATTCAGAAAACATAGCCGAAGATAGATTTCAAGAAAGTACTTTTCAAATATTCGCAGTGAATCAATCAAGGTCTATTAAGTGTGTTTAAATACATAGTTTGCTGTCATAGATATTTTTTCGCTTACCCTTAAGAAAGTAAAGGTGTTAACTTTAAAAAGAGAAGTGCTCCCCTAATGTTTGCCTACCTTACAGTAGAAGGAAACACGCTAGAATTTATGATGAAACAAGAGTGTCAGACAGTATAAAACCAGCTTATCAAGGAAAAAGACAGCAAAAAAGTATAACTTTAGTCCTGATTTATCTATATGGGCTGTGGTAGCCCTGTTAGAAGAGTAATGGATCAGCAATTGGAAGGTTGCAAGATCGAATCAAACCAAAGACCTTTGTTTGATTCGATCAAACCAAAGACCTTTGTTTGATTCGATCAAACAAAGGGGCTGGTGCTGGTTAAATCTGTCGTGGCCTCAAATATCCTCATGTTGGTGTGGTATGGAAGTGGGTGCCAGCTCAGGTGTGACCTCGCCATCTAACCGTGACTCAAAATTACATTGTAATTTCCTCAGATTTTTTCCCTTCGGGTTTGATCCCAGACCTTCACCAATAGTCTGTTGTGTTGCTCCAGTGCGACGTTAATTAAAATACCTACCTGATTTATCTGTGGCACAAATGTATTGGCTGTATGCAGAACAATGCAATGAGAATGAAACTTTGTTTTGTCTTCACCATCCACCATTGAAGAGCTGCATCTATACAGTGTTTCATGCTATGGCCAAAACAAAAAGAAATACATATTTGTAATTTTTTTATAATTTGATGTGTGGATTAAAAACAAAGTATATAAACCATTGACGACTAACTTGTTCATAGCTTTGAGAACCCAAGCACACTCACATAAAGGCATATAACAATCAATGCATCTTAAAAAAGGCTAAAATTAAAACATTTTGACAGTGAAGTACCCCATCACTGGTGTAACTTCACCAAATCAATATCAATAAAACTCATGTCTGATGAAAATGCCTCAATGTGATTTTTCCAATTTCACAATTCTTTTACGTTTAAGACTCTTCAATTGAAAGGAAAGTGAAGATAGAACTACCAGCAAGTTGACTCGATAGTCTTTGCCTCCAGCTGAATTGAAACACAAGATTTGAAAGTCTGCAATACATCAGTGATTAATAAGCAATTTTACTATCAATTAATTTCATCAACACGTGCAGAAGCCGATAAATCTTTTACAGGTCAGAAGGATGTTCTTAAGATGAAGGCAACTTCATTATTAATGTTTTTTGTTAATTTATTTTATGTATTGCCCTTCTTTTTATAATTTACATGGTTTAATTTTTTCTGAGTTTATACTGCTTCCACATAAAAAAGTTTTCAATACAATGAATGACATTGTTTGGGAGGGCCAATGTCCACTTCCATGAAATTTTTCTGTAGAGCCAATGTCCAGTAAAATTTCTAGGAATGCGAAAAAATTGAAAATCATGGTTGGACTAGTAAATACTCTTACATGGTAGTTTACTGAAAGGATTAAATCATTTGGAAGTTTTTTGTATTCTGTATAATAAATTTAAAAATAAAAATTACTTAATCGGCTGTTACTAATAACTTGAAAAATACTTAGGCCCTTTTTCTACCTAGGTACAGAATTTTTAATATCAGCTATAAAAATTCTAATGAAAATCTCCCAAGATGTTAAAGGAAAAAATGTGAACTACTCAAATTTTATAGTAAATATATTTTTCAAAAAGTCTCAAAAGCTTTCTAATGGCTTTTATCTATGCCCAGATGAAAAAGTGGCTCAATGGGTTTGCCCATTGCACCAGCAAACTGCGAGTTGTAGGTGGTGCAGGTTCAATTCCTTCCTGGGTGTATTTCTTTCTGTGTCAGTAAAGCTTTCTTTTTGTTTGTCCATTTATGCAATGATGACCTTTGCACGAAACAATTTAAAACCTATCAACAGTTGAAAAAATTCCTGTATTGAAGATGTCATCAAAGAAAACAGGTCTGTCCCTGTTTCTATTCTTTAAAAAGTCATTATTGTAGGAAATCCTACTACTCCCTATCTTTAAAAGTTATCTGTACTTAAAAAAAAATTCAAAATCAGTTTCATCAGTTGGTCCATAACAATCTAATAATCACATCTCTTTGTTGTATTCAAATAATTAAATGTATCAAGTGGAAAAAATTAACCGATTTTATTGTATTTTTGATGTGCTAAATCTTTTGTAATTGAGTTTATGAATTCCTTGTGTATACAGTTACTTCAGATGTAAAATGTAGAATTTTACATCTTACATCTTTTACCTTGTAATTGTGATTTATTTTTCCACAGCCATTATGAGAGATTGCATCAACCATGCCAACGATATAACTCGCTCTGTTGAAAATGTTCTGGCCACTGGAAATTTTCTTCCACGCTATGAAAACAGCTTGCAGCAGTTTTCTGGTTTGGTGATTGTTGGAGAAAAACTGAACTACTGGCGTTACCTTTCCCACTTCCGTGCTGTCCACAGAGGTGCTTTCTTTGCCGAAATGAGAACGACAACAGTTAGAAAGCTTCTTCCTGAAGCTTGGGGTAATGAACAATTGCATATTTTTATTCATTAACCCTCCTAGCAGCATGCTCGAGTGCAGGTCAGAAGGGTTTATATAAAGAGGGCGGCTGACACAAAATATTTTGTGAGGGAAATGTTTTGGGGCTGGACATAAGATGCCTAAATATTTCAGGTCTGCAACTTGCCATATGGTAATTTTTACTGGCTATATTCAAACTGAATTTTCCAAGCTGTGTTCAGGTGTGCCGCTTGGAGGATTAAGTGTTACGGACTGAACTATTAGCACATTTTTAGTATGCCAACTCCACCAGACTCCTGGCAACCGTTTTCGCCAAATAAAAGAAAATATTCTATTCTGTGTATGGGGTCACATACTACTTTGATAAAAATGCATCCTTTGTGATACTTTATTTTTGGCTGTTTTTCCATCATTTGTGAAATCTAAATAAATAGAATTACCCCCGAGAGGCTTATTGAATTCTGTTATAAAATGGCCTAGTAGTAACTAGTAGCTATAGTAACTATTAGGCATCCTATGGGCGCATTCCTAGCGTTGTTAACTCTGCGAAAGGATTCCTTGCAACCTTTTCCCATTTTATTGAAGAAAATTGATTCTGTTTTTTTTGGGGGGGGGGGTTATTGTTGTGACTTTTGTTTTCGGCTATTTTCCCATCATGTAAAATAGCCCATTGTATTGCTCTAGTGCAGTGTTAATTCATATGTAAAATTTGATACATCCCCATCATATGTAAAATTTGTAAGTAAATGTGATTAATTCTTAGATGTTCATTGAATTCTGTTTTATAAATAGGTTATTCCTGAATAAATGTCTATATAGTAATATAATTTTTATGTCCTTATGTGAAGTCCTCTGCTCCATTATTGAAGATTCTAAGATTAAATCTTCCTGTCAAGCTTAATAATGATGATTTTTTAATAGTGATTTTTTTATATCACATTTTTTATATTATGATATAAAAATCACTTTAAATCTTGATTTAAATCGGCATACCCTGTCATTGAGAGCCTCAAAACAAGATGATTTGTGCAGCCACTTCAACTGAGCTCAATCCAATCAAACAATGGCAGCACTTATGTGATTATCAAATCAACCAATTGTGTGAATTCACTTGCATGTAGCCCAAAATTAATTTCAGTCAAAGCTCAGTTGGAAAGGATAAAAACCTCAGTCTATATTTGTCGTATATGAGATCTGTATGAGCATATTCCGAAAAAATGACAAAAATTTAATGCTGTGCTGCCATGGTATAACAATTATTGTAATTGTTAATGTGTTGTGTTTATAGAATAGATGTTTTGTAAAAATCTATTTAGCATTAAGTTTTGTATGTTAGTATCTGCAAACCTTCTGACGAGTCCCAGTATGTTTGCAATGTAGTAATAGCTACCTTAACCTTGCGGCAATATATTTTAGTCGTTTTGTATGGTTAGCTGATATGTATTTTACTAACATTCATGGTCATCATTCATCACTAACAGAAATCTACATTATTTGTATATTGGTGAATGGCAACAAACAGATATAAACAAAAAGATATACTGCTACAGGATTCGTGTGCCAATTTTGCCTTTTCATTTAAATATGCTTGATTTGAGCTATGGATCTGTATAATATGAGTAAAACTAAACGGAATGAGTTTGCCGCTTTAATGAAATTCTTCAGCAGTCTCATGATATAAGACAAGAAATCTGCAAGATAGAAATCTGAGTAGAAAAGAAAATGTGAGCAAACATGAAAATATATTTTTAAATACTGAATCGATTTAAACAAGTGAATGAAATGCAACTGAAGTATATATTCAGAAGATAATTGTGCTAATATGACTGAAATGTGCACTTTTTGCTATGCACTGTACTAGAAATAAAAATTAACACCAGTAATAATATGAAATTTTATATTTGACTCATTTTATTCCATTTGGTGGTAATGTGTTTATCAATACTTATTAAAAAGGATTTAAATACGGTATAGTGTGTGTAATGAACCTGACATCAATAGGTATAAGAAATTAAAAATCTTCAGTGCAAATGTTATGCACAGATCTGTTATAGTTTTAGGTATTCTTACTGCAAAAATAAAGCATGAATTGTGTCCCAATTATTTGTAATATTTTAGAAGCAAACTGGGTAGTTAACTGTTAATGTTTAAATATTTTTCTTGTGAATTCTATCCATTCAAACATAATCATAAATAGTTGTATTAGAGTATAAGCCTTCTAGAAATATAAACTATGTTAAAAACCTTTAAATGATGCATATGCTATTCATGTCACAAAAGTCATGTTTTTATTAATTGAATTTTACCTTTCATTTTAGGCTTTCTGTGTCCTGTTCACACTCCTGATGGTTCTCCTTGTGGTTTATTGAATCACATGGCTTCCATGTGCCAGGTATGCCTCAATTCACTCATTTTCTTGATTTATTCTTCAAAATGGTAATATTCTCCACACTTTGTTTACACTAAAATTAAAAAAGATTTACAAGATAAATTTCACTTGTCTTGTAATGGCAATTTTTTCCTGTAAAACTTGTCTTATAAACATAATATCTTTATTTGATGAATGAAAATGTAAATAACTTGTAGAATGATTTTTCCATTTAATTATTTTTATTCCACAATGTAAATCCTCTTATTGTTATTGATAAGAAGGATTTTTTTTATATTTCATGAATTTTAACTCATCCTAAACAAGAGTGATTCCTTCAGTAAGATTCCCTTTAGGTTTGATACTGTACTGTCACCAATAGCCTGCTGTGTTGCTCCAGTGCGACGTAACTTGCCTTCCTTCAGTAAGATGGCGCAGCTTGGCCTAAAGTGCTCTTGTGCCATGAAACCCAACACCAACCAACATTCAATAGCAATTCATTGTTTTTATGGCTTAATTTAATAGGTCCTTTCACAAATTCAATTTAAAAAATTTCCATGCCTAAAATGGTTTTGGTAATATATGATAGAACAGAAGAATGTTAGCAAACCCCTGTATAGCATTTGCATGAAACTTTCTTGCTTATATCCATTGACATGAAATGCTTAGGTTTTTAATACCTTTATAAGAAATATCGTTTTTATAAATCCTTGTGCAGAAACCTGCTTTATTAAAGCATTTGTTTGAAAAAAAAATTGTTCTGCTAAGCTAAAGAATATCAATCAAGTTTTTGGATTGTGTTGTCGGTCAACAAAACCCAGGCCCTCGTAGTTAGTTTTTGATTTGCACTAAAATTACAAAATCCTTTTTTTCATTTTTAGGTTGTTAATGATGTCCAACCTGACAAAAATCTCATACTTAACGTATTCTGCAAGCATGGTCTAATACCAATTGATGATCCACTTCCTATTGGTCCTAAACACTTCACTGCTATTTGTGATGGCAAAGTGATTGGATGCGTGCTTGAAAGGGATGCCGTAAATTTTGTGACCAAGTTGAGGGCATTGAAAGCATTAGGACAGGAAAACGTATGTGAGATTTTTATAAAAGGTTTGTTTTGTAACCAAACCATTCTGCTCGAATCTGTTACTTACGTTTTGCTTTTTTAGATCCCGACACATATTGAAATATGTTTCATTCAGTCAACTAAACACTCTTCTCCATATCCTGGCATATTTATTTTCACAACCCCGGCAAGATTGATAAGACCAGTCAAAAATCTTCTAACAAATTGTACTGAATTTCTTGGTACATTGGAACAAGTTTATCTTCATGTAGCATTTAAACCTAAGGATGTCATTCCTGGTGTAAATAATTATTTTTGCATCCCATGGCATTTCTACATCACACAATATGAAATTGTATACTTGTAATAGATACATAATTTAATACTGAATATTTAATTATTGTAACATGAATAGCAGTTCTTCAAGTAATTGATGACAAAATTTTTGTGTGAACAATACCATTTCTGAAAATTGTTTTGTTCAGCAACTTAAAATAGTTTTCCCTAAATTGACGGGTCATCGTGGCTCAGTGGGTATGCCCACTGCACTAGCAACCTTTGAATTGTTGGCGGCACAGGTTCTATTCCTGTCAGGTGCATTCCTCCCCTGGGTGTATTTGTCAGTAAAACCTTCATTGTGTGTCTGTCTATTACTTGATATTGTATGTCTAGTGTCTGGCGCAGCATGACCAAATATGGCCCTTGTGCCATAAAAACCCCAAACCAACCAACCCTAAATTGACTGACACCTTGCACCATTTAATTCAAACCAACCTTAAATCTACTGCATGGGTATAAATTTTAATAATGGCCTTTCATTGTGTTTGACTCATTTTGATGTACTGTCGAGGTACTACAAACTGTTTAAATTGATTTCAAAAATGTCAATTCAAAATTGGAGAAAGTTGTGAAATTTTGAATAAATGAATCTAAATGGCACAAATATCAAATTTCTTCCTAAAATTTTATTTAAGAATAGAGTTATCTACTGATGAATATATTAAGAATATCACACTCTAATTTTTTTAAGCCATCAAAAGTAAAAGAACCATTTCATTAGTTTTTTGAGCAATTACAATTACGACTTTTTTAGGGGGATCGCAGTGGTTCAGTGGGTTTGCCCACTGCACTAGCAACCTGCGAGTTATATGCGGTACAGGTTCTATTCCTGTCATGTTTGATTCCACCCTGGGTTTATTTCTCTCTTGTTTCAGTAAAGTTTTCCTTGTGTATGGCCTTTGTGCCATTGCTGTGACTTGAACAGAGCTACTACTTTCAACGGGCTTGTTGGTCCGAGATCAGGTATTACGCTTTATCCAACCTTTCCTATTTAGAGAGCAAACTAAAGTGAAACTAATCAGTTTTAGTTTGCATTTGTACGAGTATATAAGGTTTACTTCCTTGTCTGTTTGCCTTGTGCTTTACTACCTTGCCTGCTTGACTTGTGTTTTCTGTGGTTGTAATGTGTATGTTTGGTGTTCATAAAATAAAAACCTGATTATGTCACTTTCACTATAAAACCCAAAACCAGGGTATAAAAATATCATGACTTTCTAAAAAAGCTGAGCTTACTAAAAAAGCCCATTGAGAGCTGTCACCAATTGAAAATAAAAGGAACTTGCAATAAAACTCATGAAAAAATTCCTACTTCTCATTAATGTTTAGCTTACAAAAAGTACTTATTTGTAAAAAATGTTGATTTTTATGTTGGCCTTGTAAAGCTAGACTGATGGCAATTCTAATTATAAGCAGTATTTGGAACTTAAATCTCATTTTTGTATATTTTTCAAATGCTCAATTTTTTTCACTTCAGGTGACTCTCCACCAAGAGATTTCTCCCATTCATCTACTCAGTATACTTGCAAACCAAATTCCTTATTCAGACCTCAACCAAAGTCCCCGAAACATGTATGAATGTCAGGTATGTGCAAGTCTACCCATGGAGTGATATGAATCAAATTTTTAGATATGGATGAAGAAATAACACAAATCTCATGTCATTAAATCCATTTTTAAATGTTTCCTATTCTAGATGGGTAAACAAACTATGGGTACACCATGTCATTCCCTCAGGCAGAGATCAGACAACAAGCTCTATCATATACGGACACCCCAGTCGCCTCTTGTTCGACCTGCAATGCATGAGTTTTATCAAATGTATGACTACCCTCTAGGTACAAATGCAATAGTAGCTGTGATATCTTACACGGTAAGTTTTGTATTCAATAACCTTAACTTTGTATGCATAGCATTTAAAATGTTTTTATCTATATTTGTCTTGTAACAATTACCGAGGGCTGCGGTGGCCTGGTAGGAAGAGTAATGGACTATCAACCTTAGGGTTGGCGAGTTCGAATCCAACCAAAGACCATCGTGTACAAAGGGGCTGGTGCACATTGAATCTGTCGTGGCCTCAAATGTCCTCATGTTGGCATGGTATGGAAGTTTGGAGAGTGGGATGCCAGCTCAGGTGTGACGGCATCTGACCTTAGTTCAAAATTACGTGGTGGTGTTCTTGAAACCACCTTCGGGTGGTGATCCTGAAGGGGATTCGAGGGACTTTCGCTAATAGTCCGTTGTGTTGTTCCACTGTGATGTTAATTAAATACCTACCTACATAACAATTGCCAAATATATAGAGGAGTTGTCGTGGCAACCTGCGCCACCTATAACTCGCAAGTTCGATTCCTCGCTGGTTGTATTTCTCTCTTCTGTGTTAGTACCATTGTGTTGTGCTACCATTAGGCTCTATTTTCGATGGCAGCATGCTCAAATCACTGGTCGACTATTTGCAGTCAAAAATTAAAAGACTTGTTAACACTTGATCCATGGTTAAATTAAATAGGATGATAAAAATGCAATCAAAATTTAAGTCAGAAAAATTTAAGTCTTGTTTGTTACGACTTGCCGTCTTGTGTTTTAGACCGATCATAAATAACTTGCATTTTACAACATAATTCTTGCAACTGTCGAGAGTGCTTGTATGGTCAAGAGGATTTCTTGCTTAATAAATTTTTAGGCGACTGTTTTTTTTTAGTATCTTATTGCCTACGGGGTGGCCTTTCAGGGAAGGAAGGGAAATGCCACTTCCCCAACATTTTTCATCAAATTCATTTTTCAAATTACATTTCTCAAATTAGTCTTTTTTTTTTCATTATTTCATATAAATATACATTTTTAATATTTCTATGGAAAAACTTTCTTTCTTTTTTCTTTTACGCTTCATAAATTACTATAGTACTTACAAATATGAATGAATTTAATTTCGCAGAGTGCGTTATTCAATACACGGAAAATATCTTTCAATGTTTACGACTGTAGATAGCAAAAGCTTATCACGGAAATTTTTGCTGATTTCGGGGAGGCCCTTCCCTATTTTTACAACCATGAGTCACTGCTGATTGCCCATTTTTGCTCCTCAATGCCCCCTATATCCCCTGGGCCCTTTGAAAGTGAGGTGCCAACTCAGGTGTGACCTCATCATCTGACCATGGTTCAAAATTACAAGGTGTTCTTGGATATTTTCCTTCGGGTTTGATCCCGGACCGTCACCAATAGCCCATTGTGTTTCTCCAGCACTACGTTAATTAAATTACCTACCTACCTGCCAGCATTGCTCCCTAAGATTCCTTCTGTGATCATAATAGGGCCTTAGCAAGCACTTTGCGAAACCATGGTCTAGAAACAGCTCAGAATTTGAATTGTTCAATAGTGCTATATCTACTGGAATAGCCCGCTGTGTTGCTCCAGTGTGCCATAAAATTCCTACCTATATCTATCAGGCTCTTTTAAAGTATATGTAATGGAAAAATTTGTTGTTACAGTTTACAAAACCATTATTATATGCAATTAACAATAAACTGTAAATACAGGGTAGCTAATTTTCAGATAAAAAGTTTTAGTGTCTCACTTCTACTCAGGAGGAAGGGAACAGAAAATTTGTCTTATCAAATTATATGTACAAGTCTCTTATCTTTTTGATGAAGTAATTTTTTGTCTAATAGGGATATGACATGGAAGATGCCATTATATTGAACAAATCATCTGTGGAGAGAGGCTTCAAGCATGGAAGTATTTACAAAACTGAAGTGGTCAACTTGCGGATCCTTGCAGGTGATCGAGGCCTCCAGAAAAGTCTGGCCTTTGGCCGAGGAAAAGATGGAGAGAAATATGCCAATTTTGTTGATGTAGATGGCCTTCCTTACATAGGCACTCGGTTAACACATGGAGATCCTATTTGCTGGTAAGGAGCTAATCTAACATCTAAGTTTCTAGTTCAAATTTTTATGATATACTAGCAGAATTACCTGATCTTGGGAAAGATGACTAGAATAATCAATTTTCTCAGAAAAATGCCAACATCATTTAGGTGTTAGGAAGAGAATTTTTTTAATGCTTTTTTGACTTTATAATTTTGACAACTTTGGACGCATATAATTTTACATGCATACCCATTCATGTAATTAATTCATTTCACACACATTGCACCACTGTTGTATGACAAAAGTATGAAAGATGACACTAAGATTAATACTACAGAATTAGATTCTGAGTTTTTTGGGTTGGAATGTGAATGCTCCTCAAATTCTTTTACTGTGTAATTGCCATGCTCATTTTGTAGAAATGATGAATACTCTAGCACTCATAGTTTTCCTTCCAATATATTTTGGCACTCTTGCACCAGTCATGCGACACTTTCAAAATCAGTAAAACTTTTATTGTGTGTGTATGTCTATTACTGGATATTGTGTGTCTTGTGTCTGGCTCAGCATGGCCAAATATGACCCTTGTCATAAAAACCCCAAAACAACCAACAACCCAGCTGTTTGGACATAGTGCACTCACACACATACAGACTGACAGGCACGAATCACGGAAACCACCGGTTGTACATTTACATAATGAGATGAATGAATGAATGACTAGAAATGATGTGAAAATATTCAATGTACAAACACTCCATTTTGATATTTTAGCATTGCTTTTATTTTGAAATGGAAATTTGGAAATGTAATGCTAAACAATTTCATGAATCAGGTGTTCATTTTTGGTGTACTTCTAGCTACATCGATAGGATATCTGCCAAAACAACAGTCGTTAAGTACAAATCCACTGAAGAAGCCTACGTTCATGATGTGAAAATTTTGGGAAATGATACTGGAACAGAAATAAACCAGCAGATATCTATTAAGTTTCGGCTGCCTGTAAGTTTTATTTTTTTCAAAACATTGAATTCTTTTTAACTTTTACGAATGCAAATGCAAAAAATTTCAAATTTGATTCACCATTAAATCAATAACACTTTATTACCTTTGCTTTTTTAACTAATTTGATTGGAAATGAAATACAGTAGGTTGTCATTCAATGCTTGTCAAATCGCCCTTTATTTGTTTGGCTGAAGGAGATGATCATGTTTACAAATGCACTTGGTGATCTGTTTGTTACCTATTTGAAATTTTAATTAGTTTTTTGCTTTATAAACCCAAGAATCAAATCTGTTTTCTTGTTTTTCTTTAAATATGGACATTCTTTTGAAGTTTTTACGCCCACCTAATAATTTAATCAAAGTGTTGTCTGGAGACACATTCCTTTCTTTATTCTGCTACTATTATTGCTGTAGTAACTGCCAATCAAAACTGATATAATAGGATTGATAATAAATAATGGAATTGATAGTAAAATTGATATAAAGTTGATATGATGGATTATTTATTTGTGACTATCGTTTTGTGAAAACATTGTTGGTAGAGAGATGTGCAAATTGTATCCATGGTCAAAGCAATGCTATTGTTTGCTCAATTGACTGTTTAAAGAAAGGGACGCTATTGTTAATAGACTATTTTTTAAGTAAAGAGTTTTATTCGAGTAATTCTTGGTCACAAAAAAGGATTTGAATCCACATTTTATCTTACCCAAATTATCTTTCGAATGCGATTGGTAGTACAAGACTTGGTATTGTCATGTATGCAATATCCAAATATAAATAGGATTGACTCTTTGCTGTCTCTTCATCCATTTAACCATTGTACTGCACCATAGGATTGATTCTTTTGATATTTTCTGACTCTTTTTTGGTACTCGCTATAAAAATGACTATTTGGAGCAGTATTATGATGCATAAATGACTCTTAAACTTTTATGTCCTGGATAATTTTAGTCTAATGACAGATAGGGCAACCTGGGAAACACAATCCAAGTAGTTCAGTCATTCACCCTATCTCGGGTGCACCTATGAAGGGAGCTTGAACTCCACTCAGTGTAAAAAGCAAAAAATGTCCTTATTTTAATTCATTAATTGCTTTAAAAATCGTGTATAAAGGTATTTTGATATTTCCTCCTTAAAGTTAACCAATACTTATTCATTGCTTTCAGCACATTAACAAAAGTGCTCATTTTCTTATTTACAGGGATTAGATAAAACATTGTCCTTTAAATTTTAATATTGCTCATTAAAACTTTGGTACATTTTCTCTTCTATACAGCTTCTATTTGTTTTGTAAACACTTTAAAACTAGTCTCTTGGCAATACATTCTAAAACTAGTCTCTTGATAAATCATTCAAAAACTTTTTTTTTGGTAGCATATTCCAAAAATAGTCTTCATGTTATGTAACTTCAAAATTAGTCTCTAGGTAACAGACTCTAAATCCAGTCTCTTGAGAACACACTCTAAACTAATCTCTGATTAACACTAAAACTACTCTGCAGCGGTAGCCCGGTTTGAAGAGTAACAGATTAGCAATTGTAGGGTTGTGAGTTCAAATCCTATCAAAGACCGTCGTGTACAAGGGGACTGGTGCACGTTAAATCTGTCATGGCCTCAAATGTCCTCACACTGGTTATGTGGATGTTTTGAGAGTGGGGTGCACACGGTCCATGACTTTGTCATCTGACCGTGGTTCAAAATTACATGGTATTGTCCTTGGATCTTTCCCTTCAGGTTTGATCCCAGACCGTCGCCAATAGCCTGTTGTGTGGCT
This sequence comes from Meta bourneti, assembly GCA_933210815.1. Taxonomy (NCBI): domain Eukaryota; kingdom Metazoa; phylum Arthropoda; class Arachnida; order Araneae; family Tetragnathidae; genus Meta; species Meta bourneti. The sequence goes on from OW119924.1 coordinate 106,473,518, forward strand.
CCAGTGCGATTTTAATTAAATAACTACCTAAAACAACTCTTATGTTCAAAGAAATTTCAAAATTACCCCTTAAATAAAAAGCTTGTGATTAAAAAGACCCGAGTTGTGCTGCCCAGGTTGCCCCATCTGTCACCTACCTAAGAAACAAGTTGGATGTGGCACAACTTGTAAGTTGTGGCTGAGTCGCATGTAGTTTGACTGTCATACAAAATTTGGTGAGTTGTGCTGCCTCATATGACAGGAGCAATAGACGGGTGTCAATAGATGAAGAGCAATGGATAGAAATATATATTTATCCACCAGGTTGTGCTCCTCCCTTCTGTCCTTATGGATTCATAAAGTAGTTGAAGATTTTGCACACAAACTTACTTATTCTCATAATTCACTCCTTATACTTTGATTGCTTCAGAAGTGATAGAACTTGGTGCAACAACTATAAAAGGCAGAATGAACTTGTAGAATCACTTTCCAGTGGTTCACATTGAACTGATATGTAGAAATAGCTTAGATTAGGAATATTTAAACGCTGTTATTTGTATTTGATTCAGCTTTCATTTGATATTTTATGTAATTTTAAATGAACAGGTATTAATTTGTCTTTGAAATGTTTCAGCGAAATCCTATAATTGGTGATAAATTTGCAAGTAGGCATGGCCAAAAAGGTATATGCAGTTTGATTTTACCAGTAGAAGACTTGCCATATACAGAGTCTGGTATGGCCCCTGACATAATTTTTAACCCTCATGGCTTTCCATCTCGTATGACAATAGGTATGAATGCAAAATCTATATTTGACTAACATATATGACATGGAAATTTGTTTATTGTCAAATGGCAACACTTGATATATAAACAATATAAAATTGACCATTGTGGAATCCATCTGTCAATTTTGCCACTTCATTCAAATGTGCTTGATTTGAGTAATGGAGCCACATAATATACCTAAAACTACACTGGGAAGAGGTCACTAATGAAAGTCTTCAGCAGTATAATTACAGAAAGCAATGAGGAATTTGGAAGATAGAAATCAGTTCAGAAAAGAGAACACAAGCAAAAGTAGGTTCAGTGTCAAAAAATGCTGAATCCCTTTTGAATAAGGGAATGGGTTGAAATTGATGTTTTGAATGGAGGTGACAAGACTGACGTGTGCTTTTTTGACATGCATTTTATTGGAAATAAGAATTGACACCAGTAAAAGTAAATGAAATATAATATATTATACATTTATAAGTATAGAAATATATGTTTTATATAAGTTATATATTTTGGATAATTTTATTCAAAGGTATGAAATCCATTTATGTGTATGTTGATGCTTATTCATTTTCATAGATTGAAATAAGATATGAAAGGTGAGTTATGACACTTTGCCACCATTAGATACAAACAAGCAAGAAAGTTTAGCTCAGATGATTTAGTTATATGGGGCTGCTGATAATTTATAATTTTATAAGTTCTTACCATTGCCCTTGATGTGATTAAGAACAAATTCTGCATACTCTAACAATGAGAATTTTGGAGTTGGTGTGAATACTTTAATAAGTGTACTTGTGCAATGTTATATTTAAAAAATTAAGCAGATGTATTAAATTTAGTTCTGTAGAGGATTTAGCTTTGTGGTACTTTTCTGTTATAGCCTTACCATTAAACTTCGGCACAGTTTTGCTTATTTCTTGACACTATTTGTTTCCATACCATTTTGTTTTTTCACACCATTTTAGCTTATTCCTTTGTTAGTTCCATGGTTTGGGGTTTGCCAAGAGATGAACAAGCGGCAATACTATTTCTACAAGAAAGAAATATTCTTCACAAAGATTGTGTTCGAATAACCTAATGGAATTAAAATGTGACTCGAAGCCGAAATGGTTACGTAGCCTTTGTTCGTCCAGGAAACGTGGTTTACTGGATAGCGCAATCCTTTCGTTACTGCCATGCGATTCATTTATTTATGGTGTCAAGAGTTAACGTCTATTGAATTCTTTGAATTACAGCTTCAAATGAATCACAACACAACAGTAGATTGGAGTAATTATATGCGAGAAGAATGGTATGGCTGTAGCGGAAAAGTACCAGCTTTGTAATCAAAATGCTCTGTTTAAATCATATTGCAACATGTCATCTTCAACACTATTAGTTGCAGCTAAAAAATGTCACCCTAAAGATCTGAGGAATCCTAATTAACTTGTTAACTGAACCTTCCAGCCCTACATTTTTGTATGTCACTTCAAACCAAAAAACTTCTATTTATTTAAAAACAGTGTCGAAGCAATAGTGCCAGAATCAGTACCAAAATCCAACTGGACTATAATTTTGCGCGTTTATAGGATTAAAAAATACCGTTGAAAGCTTTCTCATTTCTAACGTCTAGATATATTAAGATTTTCCTTATCGCGAAAATTTGTTTTAATTTTCGTTGGAAACGATATTTAATAATAAACTACATATAAGAACAACATTTATAAGTTTAATCACCATCTACACATTCCCTTTACACTCACTATAGGTATGATGGTTGAAAGTATGGCTGGTAAATCTGCTGCAGTGCAAGGTGTGCTTCATGATGCCACGCCCTTCGCTTTTTCGGAAGAAGATACTGCCCTAAACTACTTTGGCGAATGCTTGAGAAAAGGTTTGTTTGCAATATTTCTACCTTATTGCATTATAAAATAGGTAAAGGTTATATTTAAAGTTCATCTCTACCCTCTTAAATAAAAAAGTGTTTGGGAGGTTGTTAGTTTTCAACTTTAAACTGAAAAATTACTACATTGGGAAGTGTATTTTTATCATTGATTTCATTAATGTTTTTAGATAATGTTTCTGTTTTAAATGTTTTGGAAGGTCTAAACCATAGTTTCCCAAAGTAAGTACTATACCTCCCCTATGGGCACTGAAGGAATTTGGTGACAATGCAGAGCCCAGAGGAATTGGGGGCAAGAGTGTGCAATTAAGATGCTAAAAACATTTGTTGTATAAAATGGTTTAATCAAACTATTCACTTGACCATACAGACACTACAGTGATGCATTGTTGCTAGAATCATGCATTGTAAAATGCAATTTGCAATTGATTGGTCTGGAAATAAGACGACAGATCGTAACAAGCGAGTGTTTGTATTTGTGCGTACTTCCGACATGCAGGTTCTTACCACTGCAGTGACAGGAATCTGTTCATCTTAAGTCAAGTTTACTGTTCAATACTATAAATAGGTGAGTAGACTTAAATCACTATAGTCCAGGCAAACTAAAATAAACATAACTTCAACCCTGCCAAATTGCAACGATATGAGAACATGATTGTAGATGCAGCTCTTAGTACTCTACTGGTTTCAGAGGTTTTCCTCACAATGAACATGGATCTCCTCATGGCATCATTGAAGAAGCTTGTTATTTGCTCGAATATATTATGACTGGCCAAAAACAAATGAAAGATGTAGAAATGTGTGATGCGGTGTCTTAGATTGACATTGCTTTGGAGACAGAAAAATCACTTGCGATCTTCTTCGAGAACAAGTGAACTCTGGTTGGAATATCAGCGAATGATCAGTGTTGTAAGAACCTTGATAACAGCTGACAGGATTGGCTCTTGGGAATTGCACTTGCATGCTATGGTGGAGATTCTCCCCATAATAGCAGCAGCGGAACATGTCAATTATCTCAAGTCACTCTACCTGTATTTGCAGAAAATGTTTAATCTGCCATCTGAGAATGCAAAGGTGCACAAAATGTTTGTGGAAAGTAAATTTGTGATAAGAAGTGACAGATTATAGGGTGGACTCGGATCAGATCTTGTAATAGAACCAGTGCTTATGCGCTTCCTGAAAAGCAGAGGACTGACGAGAGGAAGTGGACTTACAGAAAATCAGAGGGCTACATGGCTGCTTTCTATGCCCGTTTGTTCAATTTACAACTTACCTATGCAGGGGTTTTATGTAAAGTAGTGACCAACACAAAGAAATGAGGGACAGTAATGACATCTAAAAGGTGGCCAATGTACTAGAATCCATATCTTCCATTTCATTCTGATTCTACTCTATGCAATATTGTTACAGGCGTAACAGCTGAAGAAGAAATTAGTGTTGATGAGTTGCAATTATTTGGTACGGACATCATCTCCAAAATGATAGGGAAGGATGTATTTAGGTAATCTGCTAAAAGGTTGGATAAAGTGAAAACTCTTGGGTCTGCTGCCGCTATCTGTAGTAAAGATGATTTAGATATACATGTAGATCCAGTACTCCTCTTCCAAAGAACGATGACTTCCCACTTGTGGTGAAATGAATCTTGTAGATGTCATGCGTTATGAACTTTGTGTACCCTGCAGCATTATTTGAATCACAAAGCATGATGAGGAAGCAGACAAATCTCAGCTCAAGCAATAGTCAAATACACCAAACATTTGCACAATGAAGAATCTGACAACATGGAAAGAACAGAAAGGTACATTTTGAATGGAGGATCTCTTACATCGCATTTCGTGGTGTGACAATTACACATGAAAACATTGCAATGTCTTACGTTGATTTTAGTCTTAAAACATGGAAAACCTATCGTTGTTTTTTTATGGCTACATTGGGTCCCTGACAACCAAGGATGTGGCTCACAGACGAGGCTACACAAAGACCAGTAGCGATATTACTTTCAGCCCATGCATGAAGTTTGTCGGCAAAAAGGAACAGTTCCTAGCCAATGAAAAAAACAAGCAAGCGATGACTTCCCTCATAGGTGACTTGCTGAAGAAACAAGGATGTACTGTTCACAACACAGATGGGGATGCCGATGTGGACATTGTTCATGCTGCAGTCTCATCTTCAGAACATGTGCATACCACTGTAATAGAAGAAGACACAGATTTGCTGATTCTAATTCTTTACCATGCAAAGGATAATGGGTTCAAACTGTACTATCGCAGTGATATAAGACAAGGATCAACTCCCAATCCAGTGTATAATATCCTCAATATGAAATCTCTATTAGGTCATGAAAACTGCAACTTCTGTTTCTGCATGCTTTCACGGGCTGAAATACCACATCCAGAATTTTTTCGATTGGGAAATCCTCAGCATTTGTCAAACTGATGGAGACAGCAAAAATATTTTGTTCTGATTCATGCCTACATTCAGATGTCGCTGGGAGAAGAGCAATGCTTCTGTTTTATGACTGCCATTCACTGGAATCCACAACAAACTACGTCAACAAATGTTAGCAGGGAAGGTAGCTACTGCAAAATCATTTGTTACACCTGAACGTCTGCCTCCGACTGATTCTTCCACAAAATATCAGCTATCGAACTTACTTACAAATAAATATCCGAAAAGCTACTGAAGAAAGAATCAAGCCAGAAGAATGGGGTTGGTATGTAAAAAATAACTCATACTACCCAATACTCTGCGACTTACCACCAGCTCCAGATTACCTACTCAATATGATTTGATGTTCCTGCAGGACAAACTGCGTTACTTTACGATGTGGGTGCAAGCATAATGGGCTGCCCTGTTTAACAGCTTGTGGGGTGTGCTGAATCAATGGATGTTAAAACAACCTCACTTCTAACTGAATATGGTGAAAATGATTAAAGTTTTTTTTGTTTGGCTGAAATATTTCTGTAATTAAACGATTTTAAGCAATAATTTGAAAAGAATAATGGACTTTTGTGTACTGTTTAAAGATACTTCAATTGCAAGTTGTGAAAATAAAACAATATATTTCCATACAAAGCTTACATTAAGTTGCCTTTGCCTTAATTCTAGAAAAACCACTCTGCCATTTTGAAATCCGTATATAGGGGTGTTCTGATTTTGGATACCTGATTAAAAAGCTTCTGTTGCAATTTTGCCCACGTTCACACACATATTGCCTGGACTACTATTAGAAGTTTAATAATTGTGCGATGAGCAGTTTGGTGCACTGCAAGTGAAATACCTAACAATTTTAGTGTTTACTCAGGTCCTCAACTGATTACATACAAATGATATTCCAATAAGTGGGTAATTTTTGTAATACCAGAAATTCTCATTTTTTAATACTTCATAGTAATAAAAAATTGGTTGACACAAATTGCATGCAAGCTATTTTGTTAAAGTTGTGAAACATAAGTTCATTGCAAGTTGAAACACTTGATTTTCATTGACTACCCCAGTGAATCTAATATGATATATTTTTTAACTTTCCGTAGGAGTGTCGAAAAATGTCTTCGAATGGCAATGAACCTAAAACCCCCTTTTCCAGAATAAATCTATTGCTGAATGTATTCCTTGTCTAAATATACTTTTGCATTTGTCAGTTGAATAACTAAGAATGAAACACATCCCACATAGATATACTAATATTTAAAAATTGGCATCCATATAATTAATTTTATTCCTTTGTAGCTGGCTATGATTACTATGGCACAGAAAGAATGTACAGTGGTGTAACTGGTGAGGAGCTGGAAGCTGACATTTTCTTTGGTCTTGTTTACTATCAAAGATTGAGACATATGGTTTCTGATAAATTTCAGGTAAATTTACTTTTGTTACAATAAAGTAATTTTAGTTATTACTTACCTTGTGTGTTAGGAAATATTCACATTTTATGAAATGCTTCAATACAAACTTCTGTACAAAGAACTAAAATAATTGCCTTTGTAACAGTTCAACATTCTTTGAAATGAGCAAAAAGGAATAATTTTAATCTTAATTGACATTACTATATGTCTTCTTTTCAACAAAATTCAACTGCTTGATCATAAGTCTAAAGCATTCTGTGATGGTAAACAGGAACTTCACTCTTGCATTTTACGTTTGAATTCAAATCAGTCTTACACAAGTCCCTGTTACACGCATCTCACTTTAATATGGATGAAATTGAATTGCATAATTTCAGAAGTGAAGGAAAATCTGGGCTCCCAGTTGTCCAAAATAGAAATAATTAATATTTGCTGACAGTTCTTAACAAGTTTAAGGGCCATGGTAGCCCAGTTGGAAGAGTAACGGATCAGCAACTGGAGGGTTGCGAGTTCTAATCCAACGTAAGACTCTTTTGCAAGGGGGACTGGTGAATGTCATGGCCTCAAATGTCCTCACCGTTTGGAGAGAGCTGCCTGCTCAGGTATAACCTCTTCAACTGATCATGGTTCAAAATTATGCGCTGTTCTCCTCTGTTCTGTCCCTTCAGATTTGATCTCGGACCATCGTCAATAGCCGTTGTGTTGCTCCAGTGTGATATTAATTAAAATACCTACCTGCCTTAAAAAGTTTAAAAAAGCCTTAGCTTTTACAAGAACACTTCATATTTTATTTCACCTGTACTCAGTAATTAAGGTCAAGGATACTCATCTAAAGTTAAGTGTCATTGAAAATCGAGGGTTTGTTAAAAATTGATGTTTTTAAAACTAGGTCCACATGACCCAAACGAAGCACTCGTGAAAGCTTCTTCACATGTTCTCTCATGAGGGAATTTATTGCGATCTATGTGAAATGTTGTCTTAAAAAAGGTAGCCTTAAATAGGCCCTAATTTTTTCTTTTGTGTGGGAACTCTAAAAATATAAAAGCACTGCCTAATGCTCAAGTTTGATCTTCTCTTTGAATGGTTTTCAACCAACTGAAAAACTCACCAAAATATGTATAAACACCATCAGTCAGTGAATTATTGCATTAACACATCGATTTTCAACTGGTGTGCCTTGTGGAAGATGAAACGGTTTAAATTGAGAAAAAATATCTATTTTCTTTTCAATGGTTTAGTTTTCAACTTTCGATGAGCTTGTTCGCAAATAATTTCATGTAATATCTGTATAATTAAATTTAAATATTACTTTTTATTACAATTTATCATAAATAAATTCTTTCAAAAAGATTTTAAAAAACCACATAAAAAGGGTAAGTAATTACTGTTATTTTTGTAAATCTATCAAAATTTTACCAGATGTCAGATAAAAATGTAATATATGTTTGGGGGTGCATAGACTTAGTTCTATGCATATCTTGAGATGAAAGGTTAAAAAATCTCTGCATTAACCTTTTGACTATGGGCGGGACAACAGTCGTCCCATATTCAAATAGCGGAATAAAAGCGCCGTAGTGTAAAGGTTAAGAAGTTATCAAAAGAACTGCAATTCCTGTAACATCATGTGGAGGGTTGCGAGTTTGAATCCAACCAAAGACTCATGTACACTGGGGCTGGTGTATGTTAAATCTGTTGTGGCCTCAAATGTCTATGTTGGCATGGTGTGGAAGTTTGGAGAGGGGTGCCAGCTCAGGTGTGTTCTCGCCATCAGAACGTGGTTCAAAATTACATGATGTTGTCCTTGGATCTTTCCCATCGGGTTTGATCCTGGACTGTCGCCAAAAGCCCGTTGTCTTGCTCCACTGCAACGTTAATTAAAATACATATATATATATACCTGTAACAGCATGATTATATTGAATACATGGTCTTATTTCTTTTCACATGTAAAACTTGAAAATATTACTTATTAAATTTTAAAACTAGAACAGTTTTTTTTTAGTTCCAAGATTTTTCTATGGACCATTAGATTCCCTCATAAGAATCATACTAAGCATGATTCTTATTTCTGTCATTTAATTTTTTTTAAGTGGTATAAATTTGACTGATAAGCAAGTCTTTTCTTAAGGTGAGAACCACTGGACCCATTGATCCTCTGACACGTCAACCTGTTAAAGGACGAAAAAGAGAGGGTGGAGTAAGGTTTGGCGAAATGGAACGAGATGCCTTGATATCTCATGGGTCTAATTCACTGGTTTATGACAGGCTTCTTTCTTGCTCTGATACCTCCCAGGTAAGTACAAACACAAGACTCTTTAATCATGATGGTTTTATAAAACCTTTTACGCTGAAACCGAAGTCAAACCTGTTGCACCAATTTCCAAGAGTCCTTAAGCCAGTAAGGTTAAGATTGTGAAGGACTCATCTTGGATATTAAATTCCGGTTGGAAGAGTAATGGATTAGCAACCGGAGGGTTGCGAGTTCAAATCCAACCAAAATAGGCATGTACACACACAAAGAGGGCTGGCGCATGTTAAATCTGTCATGGCCTCCACTGTCCTTACGTTGATGTGGTGTGTAAGTTTGGAGAGTGGGGTGTCTGCTCAGATGACCAGGTCATCTAAGCGTGATTCAAAATGACGGGTCGTCTTCGGATTTTTCCCTTCGGGTTTGATCCTGGACCTTCGACAATAGCCTGTTGTGTTGCTCCAGTGCGACGTTAAGATACCTACCTACCTTGATATTAAATTTCAAAAGGCTTTCAATATAAGGAGCCTTAGTTCGCACCATTTAGAAAAGAAGTTTGTCTATTTTTGCCCATTTGATCTTGTGGAATATAATTTTTTTTACAGATGGTAGCAGGGGTAAATAGAGATTAAAATTACAGGCACTACTCGCACTTATTGACCGAGTTCCATTCCTGTGATTAGGTCGTTAAGCAAATTGAAGGACAAACAAGGAGCTTAATTGCTTTTAATTGTTCTGAATAAAGAAACAGTTTTTCACACATTGGCATTGACTGCGGATAGTTAGTTTGTTTTATGGTACTATCCAGAAATCAGAACATTTGTGCAGAAATCATATCAGGAAATGTCTGTCATTCATCTTGCCTTTAATGTTGGTCTGGTGATAATTATATTTTGAAATTTATTTTTATCCTCGTTTTGAGCAGCTTATCCATGTTTGGATCTTGTGCCATAAAACCCAAAACAACCAACCATCTAATTTGTCAAGTTTGCCACTTGCATTTGCTGTAGTTGGTGGAGAGACAAGATGACAGAATGCAAGTAGAACATCTGGTTTTCAATAATATAGAATTATTTTCAAAGTGGGAATTCACAGAAGTCAAAATTGTTTTGTAGGAAGGAATTGTGTTCTGTTACCATGATCTGCAATTGAATTATTTCCGAAAAGAACCAGTCAGGATGTTTCACTGATTTGTCCAAATTTATCAGGATTTTTAAAAATAATTTCCTATTATATATCAGTTTGCTATATAATTTTATAACATAGTTTTATGCTCTGTCATTAAAACTTGTGCTACATTAAGGTTTTCTATTTCTAGCAATATTTGTGTTTGAACTGCCAAGATTTAATGTCACCTAAATTTAAATCTCATGATGACCAGTTTACACCGAATGACTGGACGTGTAAAACGTGTGGCTCAAACAAGGATGTTGAACTCGTTGATGTTCCATACGTGTTTCGCTACTTGTGTGCGGAATTATTGGCAATGAATATTAAAGCTGATCTGATGATTGGAGATTATGACTGATGGAGGTAAACTATCACTTAGTGTTTGTTTATTGTAACTGCTTGTTCAAGATGTAAAATGTAAATAATTCCAATTACATCTAATGAAAAGTATTGAGTATACTTGAGGTATTTCTGTTGTACAGAATATTGTAAATAATGTATGAAATAAATTATTTTGAGTGAATCAATCATTTGTATTCAATGCCTTCTTTAAACATAATGCAAAATCTTTCTAAAACAAAGTATTAAAAGTGTACTAAAATGTTTCCCAAACTTTATACTGCAGACAGGTATTTTTGCAACATTCTTCAGTGTTTTACACAAAGTAACTCTTCTATTATATACATGAATTTTTTTATCAGTTATCAAATAAACTAAACATTAGATTCTGTTTATTTTGTCAAATGTTAATTGCCAATTTGAAATTAACATTTATTCACAAAAGAAAGTTCTGGTATGCAGAAGAGATAATTTTTTTAATGTTTACTTTATTTTTCAAATGTGGATCACTTAGCAACTATAAAAAAAAAGAAAACATCAAATAGAATTTTAAATCTTGTTCTTTACAATGCTTTTTTTAAGCCTAAAGTAGCAATCCATTTTATCATTAATGTGCTGGAATTGATTTATGAAACAAAATCCTTTAACCACCAACTATGGTTTATTGATTAAACTTACTTATTACAATATTCTTTGTTATTTATTTCGATTATTACAAGTTTCCCTCTCATTACATTATTTATGCATTTGAACCACACATATATTTAACTATAAAATTTGAAAAAGTGTTTGACCATATACTGAAGCTAAGATTAAATTTATTCCTTAACTTAGTAACAGATTCTAAAACAATGAAAAATTAGTTAAGAAATTGAGGTTAATCATTGTAAATGTCATTAAGGCATTAAATTAAAATTTCCAATTTAGAAAGTACATTTTGGAGGTTTCATCCTGAGGATACTTTTATGGAGTACACTTTTTTATTTGCAAAATAAAATCAGACAAGGTGTAGCATGCCACTCCCTGAACTTGTGAATTTCAAAGATTTTTCGTCTGAAGATGTAATATTCCTATATGCTCTGAAATGACGGATTACTTAGCCAATAAAGGACAAGTTTACAATAGTCTGATTTTATTGTGCATGGTTTTAATTTTTCTGTTCATTCAACTATCCCATCAAAATCATACCTGATGAAGGTTGAAAATCTTACATGAATATAGTACAAATTAATACATCCACATGCATTATAACAAATATCCCTTGAAAAATATTTTAACGGTCTTTCCATTTTGCCACAACTTGAATTATCTGAGATGTTGATGTATTCATGATTGGATAGAAATATTCATATTTAGTTTGTAGAATTAAAGATCATTTTAAAAGAGAAGGACATAAAACCTGGAAAAGTTTTTCCAAATATCAACTAAATAATTTACAAATGTTTTTTCATCAACTATTAACAGGAGTTTCATTTTGAGTCTCTTTTAAAAAGTCACTGAATGTCAAACAGTTGTACAAATCTTCACCTGACAGCCACATGACATGTTTCTCGCTTTGCTGAAAAGTGAAAATTTTTAACGCTTTATTATTTTTGAATTGACTTTCTACCCTGTGGGGCCTACACTTGTTTGACCAACTCACATTCCTGTATTATAGCCAGTTTTTTGGATACTCCCATATTGAACTCGTTGGATTTTAAAATCGCTTGGCACGATTTCTATTTGATATGCACAGGATATGCCCTAAAATTTTCAGACAAGCGGTTCAGGAGAAAACGGGAAAATTCGAAATTCTATTGCATTCCTGGGGACAAAAGCTTGTAGGCTGTAAATCCCAAACCCCTCGATGGATTTTAAAATCGCTTGGCACGTTTTCCATTTGATATGCACAGGATATGCCCTAAAATTTTCAGACAAATCGTGCGAGTGGTTTGGGAGAAAACGGGAAAAGTTCATATTTCAAACCCCCGCCTTAGCAAATTTGGGAGGCCATAACTCCCGAACTAATGGAACGATTTTAAAATCGCATGGCTCATCTTGATTCTAGACTCAAAAATATTCAGACCAATCGGATATTCGGTTCGGGAAAAATCCGCAAAAGAGTGACAAAGTTTCACTTTTTTGACCCATTTAACATGGGAAATCACTTCCCTCCGACACTCAAAAAATTCCCATTTAAAAAGGTATTGTCCGATTTGAAAATCGCTTGGTGAATCTCTTCAGAACGAGACTTCATCCATTCTGGCATTTAGAACGTGTTGCTATCATTATTAGAGCCGGAATGACGTCTGTTTTAGCGAAAATGAGAAAAACGTGATTTTCACGAGGAATGGAGACGATTTTTGCATTTTCGTAACTTTCGTAGGCTGTAAATCCCAAACCCCTCGATGGATTTTAAAATCGCTTGACACGTTTTCTATTTGATATGCGTTCTATTTTCTATCCGATTGTGCGATACATCGATACTCTAAACGACCTATCTTAAAGAATTAAGGAAGGTAGTTGAATTGACGTCAACTGAAGCAATACAACGGGCTATTGGCGATGTTCAGGAATACATCCCAAAGGGTAACATTCCGTTTAATTTCAGTCGTCTTTTATGAGCAAGATTGCCTTTTCGTACGATATCTCTTTTCACCTAAAAATAATTATTAAACTACTCACAGAAAAATTTATTTAGAGCCTGCATTTGCATTTAATAAATCAAAATTGTTGCTTTGCATCACAAGAAATTATTCCTCATCTAATCAGCTTACACGTTGTGGGAATTGTTTTTACCGCAAATTTTTAGTAGACAGTATCCCACGGTGGAGTTGAGTCCATACCTGAGCTGGCATCCCAGTCTTGAAACTTCTACACCTCGCCAGGGCTAGAATTACACCTTTGAGGTCAGATTTAACGTGCACCAGCCCCCACGAACACGATAGTCTGGTTGGATCGAGTTTCGAGCTCACACCCCTCCGGCTGCTAATCCTCTTCCAACCGGGCTATCGCGGCCCACAGGAATCAATTTTGAATTTCACTAATTTTTTAGTAAGTGCTCATTGAAGGAATGACTAAAAGGGTAAGAAAATAATTATCTTAAAACAAAAACAATAACAAACTTTATATATTCTTGAATTAAAATATCTTCATAGAACACTAATTTATCAAACTAAGCAATTAAAAAACTAAATTTCTGAGATTGCGAAACAAAATATTCCAAATTTATTTTTTATACCGTAAAATGTTAGCAAATACTAGAGTTACACAGGAAGAAAATCGCACACTAACATAATTTAATGTAAATTAATTTGGATCATTTCGAAGAAACCGCTTACAATAACTATCAAAAGAATGTTTAGCTAGAATTTAGTTTAAAAACTGCATATCAGAGTTTTTAAAACATAGTACAAGAGATTGTAATAAACGTACATTACATTGCTCACAACGTAAGTGGGATTCAAAAATTAAAAAAAAATAGGATTCAGTTAATTGTTAACAATTTATCACTTCGAAAGAACATGCGTTGTTTGTACAAACGATTTCTTACAATTATTAATCAGGAAACAAAATTTTAGCAATTGCTATACATTTTTTTTTAATTTATTAAGTAAATAGCTTAGCAAAATTGTACTTTAAAATCCTTCCATTTTCTGATATTAAATTAATCCAACGCTAAAATTCTTCATCTTCCAGAGTCGTCGAGCCATTTGCAGTGTGAGGTAATCAACAGCTGAAATAGAAACGCCAGAAAAAAAAATCGCAGAAAAAATCAATCGAAATTCAAAGTATAAATCTCAGAAGTTCGCTTTCAATGCTAGCAGTACAAAAACTTTGCATCAAATGGGAAGAAACAGCATTTTATTTTACAGTTAGAAGAAAACATTGTAACTAATTACGTAACAATGCTAAAAAAAGTTGCAATTTGTATATTTAAATAATGTTTTGAGAAAGCCAACATTGTTTGAGAGAAAGTCAACAATGATCTACTGACATACAATGTGCCAAACGGACAACAGTGAAATTGTTCTGGGGTCCTTGGTAAATTTTCAAAAATAATTTTTAAATATGATAAATAGACAATCAAAATAAAATAAATTATAAATTACCCCAAAATAGAAACTAAGCAGTGAAATCCAAGTCATTTAAAACACAAGAAGCTAAATAATTTTCACATTTAACCCTCAATTTTTGACCGCTAAAAATTGGTATTGATTCAAATCGTTCTTCCTCGTCCATAGTAGCGCGTTTTAGATCCGCTTTGATTCGAAAATGGTGCTTTAGAACTTTTTCTAAACTATTCTAAGCATTTTTCGTGACGTCGAGGTTTGGGAAACTGGGTAGAGGCAAATATTTATTCAAGTTGTGTAACAGCCAACATCTCGCATGTTGTGTAACAACCATCATAGTCTCACGCTTGAGATCGCTGTCTTTCTAATAGAAATAATGCTTCCAGTCAGTTTTCTGTCTCTTTCTGTAATCACACGTTTCTAGAAAATGCATTGATATTTATTTCCCTCCAGAGAGTTTATATCTACTTTTCATACAATTAGGAGGTGGTACCTTGACCTTTACATAACTTACACTATAGTAGATTTCAAGTTTTGGGAATATTGTTTTTTGTTACTGTTTTGGGAATTTTATAACTGTGACCTTAATCTTATTTTAAAAAAAATATCGAAAAGAATGTACGAGAGGTAGTTCTGAAAATTATGATACATGACGGTGGGAAATGTTTTCGTGTCCAGTTTGCGTTGGACCAGTTGGTCTGATTTCCTCTATTCATTTATTCCCTTTAAACATCGGGGTCGCCGGGACTCATTGTGTTTGTCCTCTGCACTACCAACCTCTGCGGCGCTAGTTCGATTCCTCACTGGATGTATTTCCCTCTTCTATGTCAGTAAAACTTTCACTGTGCTTGTTTGTCCATAACTTGGTGTTCTCATGTGTTGGCGCAGCTTGGCCAAACATAACGCCTTAAAACTCAATGCAACCAATCACTCTAAAAAGTGTCTCGAATGATTTGATTAACTGTCAGCAGAAAGCATAATTCAATTTCTAAGGATTGCTATCATTGAAGACGATGGCGTTTATTTTCTTCATGAGGGCCATTATTTGTACCTCAGAAATACACCACAACAGCAAGATTCATTCAAACATTCAAAAACAAGCGGGATTCATGTTTACTGCTAATTTGCATAAAAATTTTCATCCTATCTTGTCTTCCCGGTTCGTTACTTTGTAAAGCAATCATTTGATATATTTCTGGTTTTGTAATCGTTACAATATACGTGTTATCATTTGATCGCATTTCTTTGTATGCACCCTGACTTCTTAACCACATTCTACATAGAAAAGTGCGAATAATAAATTAAAAAAAGATTTAATGTGCACCAGCCTGTATACAAGCCGGTCTTTTGGTTGGATCCAGCTTCAAACTCGCAACCCTCCGGTTTCTAATCTGCTACTCTACCAGCCGGGCTACCGCGACCCTACGGCGTTTAGGGAAACGAGACTGGGCCATCAAATTATTTTATGAATATGTGTCTGATCAAGGGTGTTCTTTCAGAAAATCAGTTTTTGAGAAGAGGTGGGAATTCGATGAGGGACTGCCCTGACAGTAATAAGCTGTAAACACATTTGGATCAGCTCTCTCCGTAGCCATGCCGTGAAATAATCTCACACCAAAAATTATCAGTGAGATCCTATTTCCATTATTGTGTTTCAAATCACCCCTTTAAGAAAAAAAATTGTTTTTACTGGTGATCCTACTTAACTTATCATTGCGAGAAGTTGGGATGCCAGCAACCATCAGTGAATTTCTTTATATAAAAGTGTGCGTTTGATATTTTTTTCCGGCATGAGAAATTTTTCCCGCCATTACTAACCACTCGGCAGAATAAGGGACAAAATGTTACTTGTAAAGGAGCACCCTTCAAATGGTTGAGCCATCGCTACTCCTATAACAAGGACAATCATTAGCGTCCATGATCTTACAAACCGGGATTCGAACCAGCAATCTACTGGATGGCAGACAAGTGCCATGATCCTTATACCAGGTCCTAGCTAGACATAGAATAAGCGATTGAGACCAATCAAAAATAACACTTCTCTTCGACTCGCAGGGGGTCAGCCTTAATTGAATAGAACCTGCACTCTCGACCAGTCAATCCAAAGAGCGTAATTTTGAATCACGGTCAGATGACGAGGCCAACACCTGAGCTGACACCCCACTCTCCAAACTTCCACACCGAGCTAACGTGAGGGCATTTGAGGCCACGACAGATTTAACGAGCACCAGCCCCCTTTGTACACGACGGTGTTTGGTTAGATTCGAACTCGCAACCATCCGGTTGCTAATCCATTGCTCTTCCAACTTGGCTAGCAATACAAAAGGAGATGACAGATGTAAAAGGGGAATTTCTAAGTAATCAGAACACCCAAAGTAATAAAATATTTTTGAGATCTAAGGAATACAAATTTTCAAATATAAAAATTAAAAAATAAAACTTTAAAATTATTGCATTTATAAAATAAAGTTCTTAACATGAGCTGATTCAATAAGCTCTTGTATTCAAAACTTCATATAGCTTTGTAAGCTCTAATAAGCTCACAATTTGTCCCTTCTATCCAAGCCTGTATAAAGGCTCTCCACTTTTTGCGCTAAGATTGTAAACTCACGCCAACGTATTTTAAGCTATCCATAACAATTTTCCAAGTTTCACATAGGCTCTAAGATAAAAAAAATTCGTCAGAACTACGAACCTAAAAAAAGGTTTTCAAACCTTTAATAAGCTCAAAGATTTGTCTACACTCCAGCCTTTAAAAAGGCTTTTGAAAGCTTTGTAAACTCAAAAAATTTAACTGCATTTCTAGCCTTTAAAAAGGCTTTTCAGGCTTGTAAGCTCGAAAGATTCAACCATCAACTCTTTTCACAGCTTTTGACTCATCAATGACTACAATGAAAATAAAATGCAAAGAAACTTTTTTGAATCATGTTAAATTTGAAGATGTTAACACTAAATACAAGTTGAGAAACATTTAAAGATTTATTAAACGAAGTCCATTTTAAGTAACGAAATATTTTTAGGTAAGAAGTTTTAATTACATCCGTTGTAATTTAAATAAAAATCATGTAACTAGTTTTCTTAATACTACTTTGAATGTGAATCGATTGTAAGTATGTATTGATTTCTTTTCTACTGTTTCTTATAACTAACTCAATTACCGTTTTTTGCTTTTGAAGCTATTTTACTTCTGCCCCATCCCACATGCAAGTATTTCGACATCCCAAAAATTGGCGATTTTTGAGGTGCCGTTGGCGGGAATTTATCGCCCCAACCTTCAAAATACTCAGATCGACGAAAGGCGCGTACCCTGGCGCCCAAGGGCCATATTTGGCATGCTGTGCCAGACACAAGACGTACAACATCAAGTAATAGATAAAAACAAACAATGAAAGTTTTACTGACACAGAAGAGAGAAATACAGCACGAAGATTGGCTATCTCTCATCTCGGGGTCATTGAAAACCGAATTTTCATAAACACTTGACGCTGCAGTTTAAAAAGAAAAACTCAGAGACCACTCCTCGTTCGTGTTTTCCAATCTTTCTCACGCTCTGAAACTCTTCTCACCTTATGATTTTTAGCTTTGCACTCATTTCTATTAACCCTTCGATGAATAGCTTTTTTTAGCGAAATAATAAATTGTGTTCAACTAGAGAAAATTGCAATATAAAATGAAAGATTAATTTACACAAGCGAAAAAAACGCGGGGGTTAATTGCAGATTACGTTTGGTTTGTCGCTCTACGGTCTTTTTATGCTACATGAGGATACTTAACCTTCATTCTAGGACACTATCGTTAATAATTTTTTTCATTCACTACTAATAAACAAACGTAGATTTTATGTACTATTCTAGGGTTAAAACAGCTGATTGATGCATTTGACGACTCGTATTCAACTGATTCCAAATTATAATTGAGGCCGCGATGGCTCAGTTGGGTAAGTAGGTGGGTATTTTAATTAACGTCGCACTGGAGCAACACAACGGGCTGTTGGCGACGGTCCGGGATCAATCCCAAAGGGAAATATCGGAGGACACCGTAATTTTCAACCACGGTAAGATGACGAGGCCAACACTTGAGCTGGCACTCCACTCTCTAAACTTCCACACCACCTCAACATGAACCAAACAACATCAAGTAAATGAACATGAACACAAGGAAAGATTTTCTGGCACAGTAGAGTGAAGTACCTCCGGGTAGAAACAGGAATCGAACCTGCACCACCTACAACTCGCAAGTTGCTAGCGCAGTGGACGAACTCACTGAGCCATGGCAACTCCAAACCGGGATTCAGACCTGGAACCTAATGGAGGTAATTTTTTTGATTAACGTCGCACTGGAGCAACCAACAGGAACCTATTGAACCAAGGCCTAGAGCGCTAGCCGCCGAAAGAAATACTTGGGTTGGTAGTTGAATTTATGTCGCACTGGAACTACACAACGGGCTATTGGTGACGGTCCGGGATCAATTCCGGAGGGAAAGATCCAAGAACACACACAACGCCTTGCGAATTTTAACCACGGTCAGCTAACGAGAACACCTGAGCTGGCACCCAACTCTCCAAACTTCCACACCACGCCAACGTGAGGACATTTTCAGGCCATGACAGATTCAACGTGCACCAGCCCCCCGTGTACACGACGGTCTTCGAATGGACCTCATTTCGAACTAGCACTTCTGTTGCTCTTCCAACTGGGCTACCGTGGTCCAGTACTTCCAAAAAGAAAAATTCGGTTTTCCTGGCTGAAAAAATTGCTTTATTCTTCGCCATAGACTGGGCCTTCCTTCATCACCACACCATCTGCCAAATTTCCACAGATAGCCTCTCAACCATTAAGACACTCCAACGGTTTCAGAATAAAGAGAATTGTGCACAACATCAGGAATAAAATTAAACACAATACAGAACGAATAAAAATTAAATGGCCCACACGGGCATCCAAGGTGATGAGAAGGCGGAACAGTTGGCAAAAGCAGCAGCCACAGGACATTTCAGCTATCATTGAAGTTTCCAAATAGCCATGCAAAAAGAAAGATGAGAGAACTGTCACTGGCAGGAAAAACTGGGAAGCAGTTGAGAGTGGGAGAAGTTCTTCCCGAAGGCCAACTCAAACAACCATGTGGACCGTTCATGACTTTCTTCTTTACAGGCCCAGTTACCTGCAGAAAGTGCCTATGCGGGGAGATAGGCACCCCTGACCATTATGTCTTTGGGTGCCCGTTAACCCCGTGTAGTAATCACCCACCCAAACAAATTATGGAGCCTGGGCCGCGAATACGGCAAAAAACAATACAGTGCTACATAAAATTAAGAAAATAATGCAATTCCTCACGGAAAACATTGACATTATTAAAAGATAGCAAAGCACATAAACTAATGAGTCTGCATGTAACCCAATAGGGGCGAAAAATCCATGAGTGATAGAAGTGAATGTGAACAATGCAAATACCGCATATAAGATTGTGCTAAGGAAAAATTATAAATTATTGTGTTGTGTCTTTGTATATCTGTACTTGCTAATGTATGTAATATCTTTGGTTTTTTTTATCTTGTAAATATTTTTGTTCATTGATCTAAAATTGAAATTTATGCAATTAAACTTTAAGGAATGAAGCCGAGACGTCTGGCCACGGTGGTGACTTCGGTCACAGCCGTGACTGTCGCATCTCCCAATTGGTGAATTCAGACTACTTTCCCGTAGGTGACCTAGACACCACTTAAACCTGATTCATGTCGGGAGGTAAGTGGTCACCTGCGGTGCCCATGCCCATGTAAATTTATTCGTACGCCAGGGCTGCTCCCTCACCGTTTCCTCCCCGGAACTTCTTTTCGTTTCCTCGAAAGTTTCTGAGGATACCTACAATAAATCCCAATCATTTTTTTTCTCCCTAAGCAACAAACCTCTCCTATTTTAAAAAAAAATTAAGTCCATTATCACCTATGCATCCCCAATCTGGGGCTTGCAGCAAAAACTCACATGAGAAACTTAACTATCTCCACAACAAAATACTTAGAATTAGTACGAATACCCCTTGGTATATGATATTTACGTACGTGGTAATGTTGTCACCCTTAACGACTAAAAATTTGAAACCTTTCCACGCCATATTTAAAAACTCTTATTACATTCCTTAACTCTATTTCCTACTACAAAATAACGTTATCCAAGAACCCCACGCGAAATAGACACAACTACCCCTTTTCTATAACCACCCTGACTGATCGCTTCACTGCAAATCACCCATTGGTCCAGAACGATTCACCCAGATGCTCGAAGAACACTACCACTTCTCTTGTAAAATGATCCCTCCCAACAGCCGAGTTGGCAAAATCGCGGGCTCAACTCCAGCGACTACAATTCGAACCCTACTTTCCTCACTTCTCACCATCAAGACAAATATTTTTTTTAATTCTCAGAAAATATTCTGAATAGAATCATAACATTTTGAACTAAATTTTTATAATTTCCCGGCTAATGAGCCTAATGTCTTTTTTACAGCCCTCAATTTCTTTCCTGAAGTATAATAAGTTAGGTAGGTATTTTGTAGGTAAGTACTATTTTAAGTAACGTCGCACTGGAGCAGCAAAACGGGCCATTGGCGACAGTCTAGGATCAAACCCGAAGTGAAAGATCCGAGGACACCACCTAATTTTGAACCACGGTCAGATGACGAGACAACACCTGAGCCGCCGCCCCACTCCAAACTTCCACACCACACCAACGTGGGGACATTTGAGGACACGACAAATTGAACGTGCACCAGCCGCCTTTGTACACGACGGTCTTCGATTGGATATGAATTCGCGACCCTCCGGTTGCTAATCCGTTACTCTTCCGACAGCGCTCCCTTGATTTTCCTCCCTTGATTGACTCCTTGTTTGCTCAATCAACTGCGAAGTAAAAGCGTCTGAGATGCTGTGGGCTTCGAAACTATGCTATTTAAATAATATTTAATAATACCAGTCATTTTTAGTTACTAATTTTGCTTCTACTAAGCACAGGGCTAAGTATACCACACTAGATTTCTCTCTTCCGGTGGTTGGTTGGTTTGGGGGTTTTATGCGCATGCATAAGTCTGAAAATAGTCAAAAAATCAATCAATTTAAATGTTCATTTAGCATTCGCGGCCTTTTGATTGGAATAGAAATCTGAGAAGATTGGGGCCCCTCCAAATTATATTTCGAATACTGTGCATAAAGTGCCCATATACAAAAACAAAATCTCTGAAAAAATCAACCCGTTAACGAAAACGGATTGCCAACCTCAATTAAAGAGGCTCCTCTAATCAAAGACAAAAATCTTTTTTTCAGACAGCTCCAGTGGCATCTCAGAAAATCGTTTGCATCGTCGCAGCTGCATTCGAAATCTGATGAGGCAGTGGTTTTTCTCGACCTCTGATCGGTTTCTCCTCACACCCTTTCTGTGAAATTGCTGACGGTGCAAAGTCGGATGTAAGGGATAAGTACAGTTCCCTTGAATTGCAGGCTGTTTAGACATATTAATGCTGTTCAGACATTACAATGCAGATGTTATTAGTAACGCAGATGAGTGTTCAAATCCGATGAAAGTGTAAACTGTTGGCGCCACAAATCATGAATTTGTATGTGAAGGCGACTGAAATGTTTTTAATATTGGGATTCGATGTTTTCGCTTTGATAGAAAGAAGGTAGCAGATGTTTCTTTATATCCTTGAAAAAATGCATCGCATGAGAAAGGGACCATATTTTGATTAGATCCAGAGCTGCTTAGTGTTAGACATAACAGGGAATATGGCAGCAGTTTCCAACTGAAAAATAGGAGGCGAAATGAAATTAAAAAAACATCATGAGTGTTTGGAAAACGGAAGAGATTTTTAGAATTATTTTTTCGCACTCTTATACAATCGTTAATTAATAGTAAAATCTCCCAAACAGCAGAGGCAAGGTTTTATTCCCCCATAGTCCAGTCCATACATAGCAGTTTTTCTCTTAATTTTGACTAACTTAATTTTCCGTTACATTTAAGCACGGAAAGGTTGGATACACATGAACTGATGCTTTTTAAGACGGAATTTGCTGTTTCTGATAAAGGAATCAGCGCAGTTTTAATAGTGGTTTTCGGTATGGTACAAACGAATACAGGATCCACTCACTTCCTAGCTTATTTAATAAAATACTCATCTCATCTTAAATAGAAATAACTTAACATTCACAGAAAGCAAAATACTCATCATGTAATCATGCCTGCAATTAAGAAAATTCAAATCAATGCGGATTAAGTTTTTCGATTTCCTCTGCCAAAGCATTGTATCTCCATTGGAAATGGGGAAACTCATTTGGATTTTAGGGTTTTATGTAGAAGATAAAAACCATTCACAAGGGGCATCTTACGACCATCTACCCTTCTATATTTTTAGAAAGAACTCGTGAAACTTATGTATAACGACAGTTTAATTTAACTTACAGTTTGCCTTTGAAACAAATTGCGTAACAAAATTGCCGGTAAATTCAAATGTATTAAATTTATATAATATAAAATTAAATTTTATCCTTTAAAATAGTTATTTATTTAGAAATTTAAGTATATATTTGGAGCATAAAATGGTATTAAATGGAAGAATAAAGGCCCCAGGAGAACTTTTAATTGTTTCAAATATTTAAAAGATTTGCTTCTTTATACTTCCTAAACCATCATATAATTAACAGAAATCGAAACTATTTAGAAACTACACTGTGATTTGCATTTATCATGTTTAACAAGTTGTCACTTATTGGGACAGCGATTTAATTTAAATCGTAAAAATCCGATATGAATAAAAGAAATCTTGATTTAAATCAAATGAATCTGATTTGTTTGATTTTTTAATCATTTTTCCACACCATTTTAAGATCTGTTGACTTCGAAGCAAATTTAACTTCGCTTGTATGAAGATACAACGAATTTTCCTTGTCTTGACCGTGGTTCAAAGTTACGATGTGTTGTCCTCGATTCTTACCCTTTAGGATTGATACGTTGCCAATAACTCCGTTGCGACGGAAATTCAACTCCCGAATATAGCCCCATTCAGAAAACGTTTCGCAGAATTCCAATATAAAAATTGCTACACTTTCTACCGAAAGAAATTTTTTTCCACCCTTTTTGGATCCATCACTTGTGAACACTTGGAATTGCCAATTTCGAATTTAAAGCTCCGTTAAAATTAAGTTAATGGATAGTTCCAAGAAAAATGTGTGCCTATTTATTGTATTACTCTCAGAATGCTACAAAACGTCAAAATCTCTTGTCATCAGAGCTGTGATGCTCGAAATTATCATTCAAGTTGTAAATAATGTATAGATAAATTAATTAAATTAAATAAAAACTACAGTTCACTTTGATCGACCTATTCCATATTTTTGAATCGCAAAGACTGGTCATCGTCAAGCCTCAGTACGGCTACATCGGTATTAAATTAGGACTGATTACAAATTCTCGCTACGCTTTCGATCCATCGAAAAGTGCTCAAGAATTCTAGTGACTGTTTCATTGGAAATCCCGCATTTTATCATGGCTACGTTGAAAATTCTCGACCGGAAACGAGAATCGCTAAAAATGAAAACTCTTAAAACTTTTAGACTACTTAAGAAATGAAAATGTCCAAGTTGCTAATTTGATAGAAATTTATGGTGAAAGTTTTGACCTCTTCAAGCAACACCTTAATGAATATTCGAGAGGAATGTTACGCCTTATTGGATGATGAGGATGTTCAAGCAAATGAGAAAATTCTGGATGAAATGGAGACAGATGTCGAAGATAAGATTTACCAGAATTAAATGTGCATTATCTTTAAATGATGTGCCTCATAAGTCCTATAAGGATAATGTGAAAGTGAAACTACCTTATATTCCTCTACCTAAATTTTTTGGTCAGCTTGAAGACTGGAATATCTTCAAAATGCAATTTAATTCTCTCATTTATGCTAATGATCAGTTAAACGAATCGCAGAAATTGTATTATTTACAATTATCATTGAGCGGTTCTGCGAAACAAATTCAAACTATGGAGGACTCATACTTCATTGCTCAAAGCATTATGAGAACGATGTGACAATAAGCGTTTAATCGTAAACCGTTGTATCAATGAGTTGATTAGTTTGGAAAAGACACATTATGAATCTGCTTTCGATTTACGGGGTCTACTTGACAAATTGTTGAAGCATATTAGAGCATAAAAATCAGTGGATTTAGAATTAAATAAAGTGAGGTTATTCTCATTAATATTGTTCTTCAAAAGGTTGACAAGGAAACACTTAAACAATTTGAAATGGGATGATTTTATTGACTTTCTAAAAATGCGCTGTCAATTGCTAGAAAATATGCAATGGCAATCGGCTCAAGTTAAACCAAAGTTTATTAATAAGTCGAAAAGTCTTCTGGTAGACTAATGTTAACGCGTATGCATGTGTTTTTTTGTAAATTAAAATATCATCGTATTTATAAATGCCCAGAATTGTTAAAACTGAATGCCAAACAAAGATTTGATGTGGTTAAAAACATAAGTTGTGTTTGAATAGTTCCTCGCAGAGTTATTAACTGTAAATCAAGGAACGGATGTTTTATCTGTCACAAGCGACACAATACCATTCTCCACGATTCGGATAAAGCGCAAGAAAATAAAAAAGATCTGCCAGAAGATGAAGGGAATTGCGAACCGAAAAGTGACCTTGAGCTTCGAGTGGGGACAAGCCCGCTCTAGGGCCATCTGTGCGAGCAATTCGTGTTTACAAATAAGCGAAACAGCAATTCAAGCCACTGCCGTTATTTATGTGAAAAACGTGTGAGGGACATCGGCAACCATTACGTGCTGTTTTGGATTCAGGCAGTACCGTTAATTGCCTTACAAGGGAGATTACAAATGTCTTGTCAATAAAACAGGAAAAAGAAGACACCAGTGTCAGGATTAAATGGTGCACAACTCTTTCCATTAAATCAAAACTAAGTATTGAATTGTCTAATTATGCTGTGGTGAGTTCATAAGAACATCGGAATTTTTAGTAGTCCCTAAGATTACAAACATTACAGTAATAAGACTCATAGAATTTAACGTAAGGAAACTGCCACAAAACATTCCATTAGCGGACTCGACATTCTTCAAACAGGGAAAAATTTGTGTTTTGCTAGGAGCTTAATTGTTTTTCGATCTCTTAAAATCGGGAGAAATATATATCGCAGACAGCAGGTGAATATTTATATATAATATTTCAAGAAACGATATTTTTGGCTTAGCTAGTGGTTTTCGTCCAATTACTAATCCAAATTTAGGGGTGAATTGTATTGCGGCCTTTTGAAGGAATTTAGCAATATAGAGAAAACTCTCGGAGATTTTTGGGAATTAGAATCGGTAGAACCTTGCGGGAGAATTATAGGCAGGGAAGAAGAGGATTGTGAAGTTCATTACGAGAAAACTCATTCCAGGGCACCGGATGGTCGGTATATTGTACAAATGCCATTTAAAACAGATAAAGTGTTGGGCGAATCGAAAAGGATGGCATGTAGAAGGTTAGACACTCTGTGGAGACGACTATCGCAAAATCCAAATATGCAATCTCTGTACATCCATGAATATGAGCATTTCGGACACATGATTGAAGTTTTTGAGGATCAGGAACCAGATGTTTGCTTTATCTTCCGCATCACGGAGTCTATAGACCCGAGAAAAATACAACAAAATTGCGAGTTGTATTTAATAGATCTCCTTGATTGCACTTAAACAAAATGGAGGAATAGTACAACAAGATCTATTTTCGATCATGCTTCGTTTCCGAAAACATCGCTATGTATTTACTGCGGACATTGAGAAAATATACCGACAAATTTTAATTCATCCCTCACAAAGAGACTTGCAACGAATTTTGTGGAAGGAAGGTCTAGAACAACCATTCAAGGTCTACAAACTCTGTACTGTCACATATGGAACTACAAATGCTCCCTACTTGGCAATCAGAACTTTGAAACAGTTAGCAGATGACGAAGAGAAATACTTTCCAGAAGCAGCGGCGATCGTGGGGGAAGATTTCTACATGGACGACATTCTGACTGGATCGCAAGATTTAGAAACTACTAAGAATTTGCAATCACAATTAGTACAATTACTAGAACAGGTGGAATGACTCTCCACAAATGGTATTCGTATGATGCTGGACTTCTCAATATAAACTTTAGTAATGAGCATTACTCTTTTGATGATTCAAGACACAAAACCTGTCAAAGCCTTGGGTGTATTGTGGAAGATCAGTACAGACTGTTTCGTTCGAAGTAAGCTTCCAATCGCAACCTACTTAAACCAAGAGAGCAGTTTTTTCGGAAATTGCTAGAATTTTCGACGCGCTGAGACTGATAGCACCAGTCATTACAAGAGCGAAAGTGTTTTTTCAAAAGCTTTGGTTTCTAAAATTTGACTGGGTCGCCTTCCTGAAGAAGTCATTAAGAAACGGCAGGAATTCGTATCTGAACTCCCTGGTTTAGAAAATCTTAGCATTCCAAGACACTTTCCCAATGATGGTAGTATAACGATTTATAGGTTTGCAGATGCATCTACATCCGCATATGGTGCAGCAGTTTATGCGCAATGGAACGTATCCAGTGGAGCTAGATCTGCTTACTTACTGTGCAGCAAGTCAAGAGTTGCAACGATCAAAACAGTATCGATTCCTCGCTTGGAGATATGAGCAGCGGTGCTGTTATCACAGCTCACGGTTAAAGTTGTGAAAGCCCTCAAGATGTCGATTGAAGGAGTTGTGCTATGGTCCGGCTCGACCATTGCACTCTCATGGATAAAAAAGCCTCCCCATTTGCTGAAAACTTTTGTCAGTCATCGAGTGGCAAAGATTCAAGAACTAACAAGGGACTTTCAGAGGAAACATGTGACTTCGGAAAACAACCTCGCCGACTTTGTGTCCAGAGATGTATCTCCAAATCAACTTCAAGTTCTTGACTTGTGGTGGTATGGACCGCAATTTCTTTTAAACGAATTGGACAACCACGAAAGTTGTTCTTTGGACCCAGTGACAACTAAAAGTGACTTCACTTGTGAACTGAAACAGCCAGCGGAAGTAGCTTCGACTTCATTGGTTGATAGTAACTTAGTACTATCCAACATTATTTCTGCCACTAATAATTATGATAACTTAATTAGAATTAGTAGTTATCTTTTCAAGTTTCTACACAATTCATTAAACAAAGATAATCGAAAGAGTGGACCTCATTCTAAGGAGGAATTTCAACATGCTGAAATTGTAATAATGCAATGGATTCAGCAGACAGATTTGTCTCAAAAGTTTCTGTGTATAAAGAAGAAAACCCTTTCTGGTAAAGGCAGTTAAGAATTTTTAAATGTATTTTGTGACAATTTGTTAAGAGTTGGTGGAAGGCTTGTTAACTCAAATGTAAGTTTTGAACAAAAACGCCAAATTGTACTGCCAGCTAAAAATAAGATTACTAATTTAATTATGGAATATTTTCATTTAAAATTTCGTCATATTGGTCCTCGATAATTATTATACTATATGAGACAGATTTTGGCCTATAAATGGCAGAATTTTAGCTAGGAAAGTAGTTCATGAATGTGTCGGATTAGGATTTGAATTATCTCTGACTGAATTTAGGATTTGAATTATCATTATGATTCAAACACAGAGTATAGTTATGCAAAGTTATTCTCTGTGGTTTGTGTGTAGGCATGAATTTCTCCTCCATTAAAGAGCATAATTTTTAATTCATAACATAAAAGAATAATTTACAACTATCGATTTCATTTTCAATGTGTGGTTAATTTTTCAAAGTACATTATTTTAAGAAGGGTCGTAAATGTAGTGTGCCGGGATTTTTTAGATCCAATCATGATGCAAAAAGTCCCGATATAAATGCGTTCAAATTTCTAAATGACGAGGGAATTAAAAGTAAATGATTGAAAAATGTGCATAGAGAAAACTTTACACCAGGCACAAATGCCTGTGTATGAATAATGCATTTTGATGAACGAGGAATCAGTGCAATGATTTGACGATTTTTTCTCTTCGACCTGCTGCAATTCTTAAACAAGGAGTTTCCCCCTAATTTTTAAGGGGCAACTGAGTTATTTGTCCGTTTTCTTACCTGCAAAGAGAAAGGTGGGTAGTTAATTAACGTCGCACTGGAGCAAGACAACGGGCTATTGGCGGCGGTAAGGAATCAATCCCGAAGGAAAAGATCCGAGGACAACACCACGTAATTTTGAACCACGGTCAGATAATAACACCTGAGCTGGCACCACCACTCCAAACTTCCACACCACGCCAAGGCGTGCACCAGCCGCCTTCGCGAGCAGGACGGTCATTGGTTTGACCGTTTCGAACTCGCCACTTCCGGTTGAAAAATCCGATGCTGGTCTACCGCAAACAGAAAGACCGGAAAGAAACAGAAGAGGGAAAATGAAATTTCCAAACGATGGCTTTCAAAAAACGGTGGGATGATATTAACTTTTCCGAATTCACATCTACACTAAATGGAACATGGACAGCAAGGAAATCTTTTACACTAGTGCTAGTTGTTATCCTAATATTAGAAATAGCTCATCACTCATTTTACGTATTAACGTTTAATCAGACACCTGTGGTAGAATTTTTTGCGGCGTTCTTATTTTAGGTATAATTGATGATAATTGCAGGCGAATGTCTGGTTCTGCATTTAAACGGCTGCTAGAGGAGGCGCGAAATGGACCTTGGCAAATTTCTGTTCAGAATGTAATTTCTTGTTTTCTTATTTTGATTCTACTTTTTTGTTTCTTATTCTTTATTTCATTTAATTTTTATTTAATTTATTTTCCTGGAACCCCCAGAGCTACGCGCAGCACAGGTATGGAACCACTGTTTTAGAACAAACTAAAAAAAAACAAGTAACTGTAAAAAATGTATTTTATAAATTTATGAATTCATTTTTAGTCAGTCATCGCATAACATTTAAAACCGTGCTTTAGTCGGGACTAACAGAGGGTTAAAATTAATTTACCAGATGGTTACCAGAAATCTTTTTAATGTCAAAGGATTGACAAAAGATTACCATTTCTCATACCACCGAATGGGAGGAGTGCACAAAAAATAATTATAAAACTCTTTCCCGTTTCCAAATCGGCGCCGTTTCTTTTTCACATATCGTGTCTTCGCTATTTATCTGCACTGCTATGTCGTATTCCTTATTGTGTCCGCTTTAAGCAGCAAGTCTGGGTCTAATTAAATTAGTTCTCGTTAAGCAAGGGATGCAAAAATCGAACCAGACCTCGCTATCTCTGGCAGTGACATTTTCGGAGTTGATAAAAAAATATCTGCTGATTCTACATCTTTTCCATCCAAGTCAAAACATTCAAATTCATTATCTGAGGCGCCAACAGTTGACGCTTTCCGTTCGATTTGAATAGTAATCCCTGATTAAAACCCCATCTGCGCTTTACATGTCTATGATAGTCTAAACATCCTGACAATCAAGGGTTCGACCCAACGACTTATGCAAGCGCAGCACTTTCCCACAAGCGCATGGGAGTGGATCCAGAAGTTTCAGTTCGGAGGTCGAAAGAAAATAAACAACGCGTCATCCATCAGTTTGAGGGCAGGTGGATTTGGAACAGGAAAATCCAGCCGATTTTCTGCGGGACTGAACTTTTGAGTAGAAAGTTTCTTGTCTAAGATATGAGCTTTATCTGTTCACAATTAAAGTTTCAAATGGCGCTCTGCGGTAATGGTAATTAATTAACTCAACACAACGGGCTATGGGGGCTCTGCGGTAGCCCAGTTGGAAGAGCAACGGATTAGCAACCGAAGGGTTGCGAGTTCGTAACTTTTTCCAGACCGTCGTGTACGCGCGGGTTGGTGCACGTTCAATCTGTTGTTGCCTCAAATGATCACACGTTTGCGTGGTGTGGAGGGTGGGGGAGCCAGTTCAGGTGTTATCATCTGACCGTGGTTTAAAATGAAGAGGCGTTGCCCTCGAATCTTTCCCTTCGGGATGGATCCCGGACCGTTGTGTTGCTCCAGTGCGACGATAATTAGCTACCTATTTTAAGTTTCAAAGAGGTATCTATTTTGTTTTTGAGAGGGGAATAATTTTTGCAAGGTAGGTAGGGTAATTTACTTAAGGTCGGACTGGAGTAACACAACGGGCTATTGGGGATGGTCAGGGATCTATCCCGAAGGGTAAGATTCGAGGAAAACATCTCGTCATTTTGAATCAAGGTCAGATTACAATACCAGAGCTGGTTGGTTGTTTTGGGGTTTTATAGCTCAATTGGTCAAACTGCGCCAAACACGGCAAGTGAAAAATATTAAAGGAAAAAGAGATGGATAGAGGAATAGTAGAGGGGAGGTAGGTATTTTAATTAACGTCGCACTGGAGCAACACAACGGGCGACGGTCCGGGATCAAATCCGAAGTGAAAGATCCGAGGACAACACCACGCCATTTTGAACCAGTCAGACGACCAAATCACACCTGAGCTGGCACCGCTCTCCAAACTTCCACACAACGTTTCAGGCCACGACAGATTGAACGTGCACCAGCCCCGGTCTTTAGTTGAATCGTGTTTCGAACTCGTACCCCTCCTGTTGTTAATCCGCTACTCTTCCAACCGAGCTGGCCTCGATTTTTTCAAGGACTTTGCTTTTGTGTATGAACACTTCAAGTGCACGAGGGCAATTAAAGATATAATTTCGGAGGAGGCCCCAATCTTTCAGATTTCTTATTCCAACCGTAATGCTAAATGAACATTAAGCTTATGGATTGTTTGACTATTTTTACACTTATCAACATGTATTTTACCTGCGTGATGAATGAAACTTTCGCATATCCATGTCTGAACCGGGATACGAACCTGTTGAACTGTGGGCCAGGGAGCGACGAATTTTTATGGAACGGGAAGTAACATTCGCCGGAAGAGAAGAAATTCTTTAATAATCTGGGTGAATGGAATTAAACCTTTCCTACGGGTCACACTGTTCTGACCTTTGATTCAACAGTCCTGGGTTCGATCAAGGTATGAGTACTCGCAATACTAAAAATTTGAAAATTCCCACTATTCTCAAAACCGGTAAATTACGACGCAATCTTTACGTACAGTTTTTAATTCGTTGCTTTTTCCTTATCTAACTGTGGGGCCACTTGGCAGAACAACGGATTACCAACTGGAGGGTTGCGAGTTCGAAACTAGGTGCAGCCAAAGACCGTCGTATACACGGGGGCTGTGCACCTTAAATCTGTCGTGACCTCAAATGTCCTAGCGTGATGTGGAGTGCAGCTCAGGTCTGACCTCGTCATCTGACCGTGATTCAAAATTGCGAGGCATTGTCCTTCGATCTTTCCTGGCGAAGCTTGTCCACTTTTGGACCTTGCTCCAAACCAACCAAACTTAGATCTTTCTCATGGGGATTGATCCCGGACCAATAGCCGGGTGCGGGAATTGTGTTGCCCCAGTGCGACGTTAATGAACTACCTACCTAACTTATCTAACTTTCTTTGAGCACAAATGACTGTGATGTGAAAGTAGTGTTCAATTCTACATACAGATATTTGCAATAAAATGACTGCGCCATGAATCCGTGTGAAATAATAATAATTTGATCAAATATGGCCAAGCGCACCAAACTCAAGCCAATTTGAAGTAAAAGGGGGAAATAGGGAACAAGAGTAGTGGGATGAAAGCAGAAATAGATCACTTGGGTACCCCGGGAGCGCGACCCCCGTGTTTACTAAAGACAGTAAACCGCAAGGAGTGAGATAGGGAAGCAGCCATTTTTTACTCCCAACACAAGATTCCCAAACTGAATGATCCTTCAACTGTCTCGGTAGCCCGGTTGGAAGAGCAACGGATTAGCAACCGGAACGTTGCGAGTTCGAATCCAACCCAATACAATCGTGTACAAGGGGGCTGGTGCACGTTAAATCTGTGGTGACCTCAAATGTTCTCACGTTGGCGTGGTGTGAAGGTTTGGAGAATAGGGTGCCACCTCAGTTCTAGTCATCTGACCATGATTCAAGATGACGAAGTGTTGTCCTCGGATCTTTCCCTTGGGGATTGATTGATCCTGGACCGTCGCCAATAGCCCGTTCTGTTGCTCCAGTGCAATGTTAATTAAAATACCTACCTACCGTGGGATGAATGGATCCCTGAACTAGACCTTCAAAACTAAAGCTGGAATAATAGTGAAATATCGCAGCTTCGGTAATGATGTTTCCTTAACAATAATTCTTTCCAATTTCCTGTACGCCCTCTTCGGAATGCTATGTTACTCAGGGGACCGCAGTAGCCCGGTTGGTAGAGTACCCTATTAGTACCCGATTAGGGGGGTTTTGCGAGTTCGAAACTCGATCAAACAGAAGACCGTTGTGTAAGGTACACGTCCAATCTGTTGTGGGTCAAATGTCCTCACTTTGGGTGGTGGTGAAGTTTGGAGAGTGGGATGCCATCTGACCGTGTTTCAAAATTGCGTGGTGTTGTCTTTGATCTTTCCCTTCTGGATGGACCGATAGGTAATAAATCATCTTTTTATGCGAAACTAAGCATTTGTCAAAATTCAGGTCTCCCCTGTGTTATTTTCGGTGGTTAGCGCTCTTGTCCTTAGGCTCATGGTTCGAATCCCCGTCTTGACTTGGATGTTTGTAATGGTTCCAAGGCTGCCACAGAGAAAGGTGACTTTTGGTACTATTTTTCTATCTTGGCGACTAGGAGGACCTTTTTAAGTAAAGTCGGCTCATGCTCCTATAGTCTAAATTTTGGCGACGTTTTGTGAAAATTCACCAAAGGTCAACGAAAATTTTTGAATAGTGGACAGGGAAAATATTTTTCAGATTTCTTTTTTAGAGAAAAGTTTCCAAAGGAGCCAAAATATCGAAGTTTTGGCACCAAGCCGTACGAAAGAAAAAGATCTGTGGTTGCTAGATTGTTGTTAACACCGTAAGAAATTATTTCGTTTTTAATTTTAAAAGCACATTTTTTAGCACATTTTGTGTTTTAGCCGGAAGAGCAACGGATTAGCAACCTGAGGGTCGCGAGTTCGGTCCAACCAAAGACAGTCGTGTACAAGGGGGCTGGTGCACGTTCAATCAGTCGTGGCCTCAAATGTCCTCACGTTGGCGTGGTGTGGAAGTTTGGAGAGTGGGGTGCCAGCACAGGTGTTCTCGTCATCTGACCGTGGTTCAAAATTACGTGACATTGTCCTTGGATTCCGGACTGTTGCCAATAGCCCTTTGCGTTGTACCAGTGCGAGTATAATTAACTACTATTTACCTTTTAAAAATTTAGGCTATCATTTCAGAAGTTGGCTGAGGCTGAAGAAGGCTGAGGTAGCGCTGGATTTTAAACCTGAATATTGGACTATATGGCAGAACAAAGGTATTTGTGTATTTAAAAGTCCTTCCATAGCCATTGGGACTCCTATCCGGGAAGAAAAGTACCCCAAATAATTTTATTTTGGTCTAAAATTGATCCATTCCACTGTGTAACCTTTTTAATGTGGGTACAATTGGCTTACCAGCCAAGTGGGAAAAATTCTCGATGTCTAGAAAAAGAAATAGAACCTTGAATTTGACTGAGAACTCTTCCATAACGAAATTATCCTTTTGAAGATTTTAATTTTTTTCTTCTAGAATACTTTTAAAAGATTAAAAATACTTTTAAAATGTACTGTAGCGTTAGCCCTTCTCTCTAGAGGTCACGCCATACTCCCTAGATCAAGAGGGAAGTAGACTAAAGGGCAGATTTTTTAAAGTCTAACTCCGGCGTGCTAGGTCAGTTGTCTGAGGGGCGTGTAATCCTTGTTGCTATAATTTCGTGTAATCTGTTTTGTTGTAATAAAGTTAAGTTTTTGTTGAGTACAAAAGTATTTTGGTATGCTGGATCCTTGAGATACATAACCTCTTCATATTAAATTGGCGCAGTGAAGACCGGATCTGAATCATCAGTCTTAGTCTGTGGATTGGTTCCAGTGGACAACAAGGACGATGAGGTAGGCAACTTTTGCTTTGCTGTTTGGTCAGATTTAGTATATGAGATAATTAATTTTAATTGCCTGGCTAAGATTAATATTTATTATTTTTAAAATGTTCCGGGGAGCGAAAAAGGAAGATCTTAAGTTGATCGCTGAGGAGATAGGCGAGACAGTTACTCCAGATATGAAAGTAATTCACTTAAGAAATCTTATTTTGAATAGCGAAAGTTATGTAGAGGATGAAACATTCGTAACACAATATGCAGATTCCGTTATAGCGGATAGGAAGTCCAAAGAGGAGCAAGAGGCTCGAATCGAGTTAGAAAAAAATAAATATCGAAAAAGCAAAACTATTAAGTTCACGATTGAGTATAGAAGCTCAGTTAGAATTAAAAAGAATAAATTTAGAGTTTGAGATATGAAAGTTCGCTTGGCAGGGCTGAGCAAGTTAATGTAAATCCTGAGATAGTGAGTCAACTTTCAATAGAAAATTTCATTCGTAGTGTTCGCGCACTAACACTCCCTGTTCCGAGAAGGCCAGAGGGCTTGAATTTATTTTTTCTCGTCACCAGAGAGAGCATTCAAAACCAAAAGTATACCCGGCGAATTCAAAGGGGAAATTCTGTTGAATCTCTTAGGAGAAAAGGCCGTTAATATATTAGTGTACATTAAAGACGAGGAGATAAATGATTATAATAAAATAAGAAGTGCAGTTCGCGCGCGCGCGCGAAGAGAATTTGAACCGACACCATTGATCTGTTTACAGAATTTTCAAAAAGCCAAACGTATGGCAAATGAAACTCGTGTTCAGTTTGCATCGCGACTGGCAACCAATTGGGAACAATATTGTAAGCTAAGAAAAGTTAATCATTTCAATTCTTTAAAAGGATAAATTGTTAGTGATTAGTTATATGAAACGCTTGATCGAGAAACAGCTACGCATATAAACATAAAGCAAGAACAAAGTTGGTTTGAACCCACATAAATGGGCAGAGAATGCGACACGTTCTTTGCTTCGATAGGAAAATCGCTTGCCGAGACACCTTTGAACTGTAACAAAACTTCAGCTAATCACATCAACACGCGTAATGATTTTAAATACATTCCTCCTCATTTAAGACGCGAAGAGTTAAAAACCAAGGCTTGAAGACAAAACGAGTAGGAAAATTGAATGCTACATTTGTGGTGAAAACCATTTGGCCCGAGAGTGTAACAAAAAGTACCCTCAAACAAAAACAAGCGAAAGGAAAGAGAGGGCTGTAAGGTTCTTTCGGAACGCTTCAAATCACATGTTGACTTTAACCTTTGAAGCAGGTCACCATCTTCGTTAAGGGGAGAGAGAGAATGACTCAGGGACTCAACTGTTGGTCATAAATTCTGACTTCCTCCCTAACGTGGACAGCGATGAATTCGGGAAGGTTGTTTTGAGTTCGGCTTTCGGCGAAAAAGTTGAAGCCAAATTAGTGAAAACAACGATTGCGCTTGACAGTGACTCAGCTTTAAAGCATCCCGAGTGTGATGGCGATGACGGATAAATTACATGCGCAGGCATTGATACCACCGTCTCTGTATGAGTCAATAAACAGCGAAGCGCCAGACGGAACAGTAAATAAGATATTTGTTTATTTCAAAGAGGGGAGTGGCATCCACAGACGTTTTTATGGAGTCAACAAGTGAAAAGGAAACGGGGGACGCTATGTCTAGTGGAGAGGAAGAAAACGACAAGAGCGAAGTCGTGGAAAATAATGAAAATGATTTAGACGATTCTCAATTTTATTCGGATCATGTTAAACTAAAAGACGAGCAGAGTGATTGCAAATCTTTAGAAAGGGTTCGCGAGGATTTAAAGCAAAATAAAGGCAATTTTATTTTAATCGACGGATTAATCTATCACAAAGACAAAATTCTCGATGAACCAGTGGCACAATTAGTTTTACCGCACAATAGGTTAAAGTTTTAAGATTAGCTCATGAGTCAGTTTTCGGGGGCCATATGGGGGTGAAGAAAACTAAAGAAAAGATAAGATATAATTTTTATTGGTCGGGCATGAATAAAAATATTACTAAATTTTTCCGGGACTTGCAAGGGTTGTCAGCTTCGGAAAAGGTTGGTGAAAGAGCTCCAATCACGCCAGTAGTTCGTCCGCAGCTTTCTTTTCAAGTAGTTACTATTGATGTCGTTGGACCTATTGACCCTCCATCACACAGACACATACGTTCTCTGTATGATGGACCAGCACACCCGTTGGCCAGAGGTAGAGATCACTTTGAGCCAAGGCGGCAT
Source organism: Meta bourneti (assembly GCA_933210815.1). Classification (NCBI taxonomy): domain Eukaryota; kingdom Metazoa; phylum Arthropoda; class Arachnida; order Araneae; family Tetragnathidae; genus Meta; species Meta bourneti. Next base: position 106,510,064 of record OW119924.1, read on the forward strand.
GCGACGCTTTGCTACAGATATTTTCGAGGACTTGTGTACCCAAAATTGTCGCTAGTGACCAGGGAACAAATTTTAAATCGTCCCTAACGCAAGAATTTTTGGAAAGAATTGGATCGAGTCCAATATTTTCTTGTCCTGGTTACCCAGCTATCAACGGTTTAGTAGAGCGATGGAACAGAGTGTTGAAGGAAATGCTTCATCACGTAATTTGAGAGGATCCAAGAAGTTGGGATCAACAACTGCCATTCCTGTTTGCCTATCGAGAAGTGCCGAACACGACTACAGGTGTTTTACCTTTTATATGGCAGAGAAGCCCGAGGTCCACTCTCAGTTCTCGAATCCTCCTGGGCTGGTGAGATACACCTACCAACAAGCATCTCTCAGTCAGCCGCTGATTATCTCTGTCGCCTTACCGAGATTTTTCACGGGCTTACATCGATGATATAGCCATCTTTTCAAGGAAATTGGAATGAACATCTAATTTCATTTGGATACAATCCTCACGAAACTTGAACTGAATTTCACAGTAAATCTCAAAAAGTGTTCTTTTGTAAAATCGGAAATTAAATATCTTGGACATGTCATTGGGTCCGGAAAAGATCAGCCCGATCCTGAGAAAACTAAAGTAATTGAAGATTTACCCAGACCTATTACTAAGAAAAATTTGCGACTACTATCGTGAGTATATTCCAAATTATTCTGAACTTGTGTATTCTTTGACGGAACTTACGGAAAAGAGAGTTCCTGATTGCATTCCGTGGACTCAGGAGCATGATGTCACCTTTAGTGTTTTGAAAAGAACCTTGATCGAGGATCCCTCTTTATATTCTCCGGTTCCTGATAAACCTTTCATCATTTATTCGGATGCATCTCAAATTGGTGTAGCCGCTTGCCTCTCGCTAAAGTGTGGTGATAAGACTTATCCAATTGCTTATGCCAGTCAAAAACTGACCACTGCACAGCAGGCTTGGTCTACGATTGAACGAGGGGCATTTGAAATCGTTTGGAGCTTGAAAAAATTTGAAGTTTGGGTATTTGGAACAGAAATAGAGTTCTACACTGATCATAACCCTTTACCCTACTTAACTAAAAGTGCTCCTCAATCTTCGAGATTGCAAAGATGGGCTTTTGCACTACAAAAGTATAATATTGCTATTAAACATTTCCCCGGTGCAAAAATGCCTCATGCTGACGCACTCTCAGGCTTATTGTAAAAATTTAATTATAATTTTGGGTGAAGTGAAAAATAATTTCATTTTGTAATGATCAATTTTCAATTATATGTTTAGGTACTTAGAATTGTGTTATGGACCTTCAGTGTTCTAAAATGTGTTTAAATTGTTAATAAGTCCTATTTTTAGAATTTATGAAATGTGAGTTTTTAAATTGTGATATAATTTCATAGCCACAGTAATAGCTTGTAGTACATTTATTTTCGATTTCTATAATCAGTGTGCATTATTTGTTTATCTATATTGCTATATCATACTACATGAAGGTTGATGCTAATTTTGTGTTTGGAGTGATAGTCGAGTAGTGCATAACGTATGAGTACTATTATATATGTATTGATATGATTGTGTATTTTGATTTCAACATTTTTGTACAATTCCTTATGGGATTGTCAGATTGAGTATCGCAGGTGATACGTCAATCTTGCATGGGGGTGTAGCGTTAGCCCTTCTCTCTAGAGGGCGCTCCCTTGATCAAGAGGGAGTAGACTAGAGGGGAGATTAACGTCTGACTCCGGAGTGTAATCTGTTTTGTTGTAATAAGGTTAAGTTTTTGTTGATTACAAAAGTATTTTGGTATGCTGGATCCTTGAGACACATAACCCCTCCATATTACATGTACGATTACAGGTGAGCAAAAAAAAAGTACGATTACAGATGAGCGACGTAAATTAACCTACCTATTCAATTCAACCTATTTCAATTATAACCGGACAAATGACATTTGGTTTGGTTTGCTTGTAAATTAATCTGTTATTTTATATTGCACAACTTTGTCGAGTTCAACAGTTTTATTAATTCCTCTAAAAGAAAAACACTGGTATTGTAATTAATAATCTATTTTCGTGAGAGCAAACTAAAAAAATAAGAGGTTGAAAGCATGAGGTTTTAATAATGTTGGAATGGTACGAGATTTTGAAGGATTGCGCAACACATGGCCTCGAACGTGGATTGGTGTCGCACAAGTCTCTAAAACTGCAGCTTCAGTGTCTTATGAATTAATTAGAGGATCGAGGACTTCGCCCTTTTCCCGTTCAGTTCTCATTCCATGACGAACAAAGAACGCTCCGGAGATTCAACAGCCAAGACGTGCCGGAAATGCGAACCAATCAGACTTGGCACGTGCGAGTTGTGGCCCGCCTCTTTCATCGACTTCGAGAATTTCAGCTGGGGCGATAAATGCCTGCCAAAGGCAGCACAAAAGTCGCCAATTCTTGTATGCTGAAATGCTCATTTTCGAAAGTTCTTTTCTGCTTGTTTCTAACGTGCGATTATCCGGATATTCCGAAGTTAATTTTAGCCGCTAATAAGAACGATTATAATTACAGATAAGGGGATAGATAACTAACACTAACAGAGAATAAAAATTGAACAATTACTGATTGTTAGAAATTGACATTAACCCTTCATTTTAACAATGACCACTCATGTATCAGCTATTTCGATTTTTCCAAATGCTTTTATTTGATTGAAGAACTTTCGTAACACATATTATGAGACACTTTTGAAGTTACCTTTTAAAATTATTTATTCAAACTATATATTTCCCAATAACAGTTGTTTTTACCAAATTTGTAATAATATTATTTTAACTGCTTCGCTATAAGCTCATCTCTAAAAAGTGTTCTTCCCGTGGAAAAGTTTCATTCATTCTTGGTAAACTTAGAAACTTGACTATTTTTCAAATACATGCAACTTTCTTTAAAGAATGAATCCTAAATATTTCGTCATCCTGACCGTGGCTCAAAATTACGCGGTGTTGTCCTCGAAGCTTTCCCTTTGGGATTGATCTCGGACCGTCACCAATAGCCGGTTGTGTTCCTCCAGTGTGACGTTAAATGAAATACCGACCTACCTAGCTAAAAATTGTTTATTTGATTTCTCCTTTGCCCGTTCAATGGGAGTTTGGTGTTTAACTACACAAGGATTAATTTGACCGGAACCAAAGGGTTAATACGGATTCCGAACATCCAACTCTACCAACTGGGCTACCGCTGCCCCAGGACATTTGGGAAGAGTGTTTACATTGGAAAAGTCCGATTTCAACTGCCTTTTATCTGCCACCCACTTATATAATCTGCCGATAGCACTGTTGGTAGAGTAGATTAACAACCGGAGGATTGCGAGTTCGAAACTCGATCCAGCCAAAGACCGACGTGTACACGGGGGCTGGTGCATATTAAATCTGTCGTAGCTTCAAATGTCCACGTTGGCGTGGTGTGAAATTTTGGAGAGTGGTGTGCCAGCTCTGGTGTGACCTCATCATCTGACCGTGGTTCGAAATTACGAGTTGTCCTTGCCCTTTGGGTCGCCAACTTTTTATTTCTTATCGTCATCATTTTAAAGATCACGCAGCCCTATACACTGATGGATCAAAATCGCCTTATCATGTCGTCTACGCCTTTGCGGCCAAGACATTTTTAGTTTTTCATTACCATCCATTTCTGTTTTTACGGCTGAATTTTTAGCTTTGTATAAAGCTTTAAGATATATTTCACACCCCTTGGCAATTTTATTCTTTACACAGATTCTAAAAGTGTTTTGGAGTGTTTGATTTTTTAAAACACCCTTTGGCGAAGCATATTTTTAAACTTAATAACAAGCTCATCTGACGTGGTTTCGGTATCACATTTTGTTGGACACGTCAGAATAATTGGCAATGAATTGGCTGATTTCGCAGCAAGAAATGCCTTTAAAAGCATTTGCGTTCGATATGATATCCGTCATTTTATTCGGGATATCGTTTGGAAGAAATGGCGCGAAGAGCAGATGAACAACAAACTGCACCAATATATTTTCAACAACACTCCTGCCGTCATTACCATCTTGATTACTCGTTTTTGCATTCCAGGTTCACTCATAGACATTTGCTTAGGAATGAAACCGCTCCATCAAACCATCATTACTAACAACCATACGCCATATTTCAACTTTTTAAACATCTTTATCGTCAATATTTTAATACCTCATCACCAATTTTATCCGATTTTGTTGGATCATCCATCCCTTCCTTCATCATTCAAGATTTTTAACGCATCTATAATTGATAAGATTTTAAATTGAAATTTACAAAGTTTTATCTAAGATGAGGACACCATCTTAATAATAATTTGAAAAAGTACACTTCTCAGTTAAAATTTTACCTTTATATTTAGGGGCCGTCGTGGATCAGTGGGTATTGCCCACTGACGCTAGCAACCTTCGAGTTTTAGGCGGCGCAGGTACGATTCCTGTCGGGAACATACTTCCCTGGGTGTATTTCTCTCTTCGGTAACAGTAAAACTTTCATTGTGTGTCTGTCTATTACTTGATATTGTATGTCTTGTGTATGGCGCAGATGCCAAATGTGGCCATAAAACCCCAAGAAACAAACCAACCAACCTTTATATTTAAATTTTCTGCAACCCTTTTTTATTCGTTGCATTTCTCCTTTTAATGCTGGACGTTGGCGTGGAAGTTTGGAGAGTGGGGTACCAGCTCAGGTGTTGCCTCGTCATCTGACCGTGGTGACCGTCAAAATTACGTGGTGTTGTCCTCGGATCTTTCCCTTTGGGATTGATCCCGGACCGTCACCAATAGCCCATTGTGTTGCTCCAGTGTGACGTTAATTGAAATACCCCCTCCCTTTTTAATGCTGGACTAATTATTCCATTTTATAGTCTTGTGTTTGGCACAGCTTTTCTAGACCTTGAGCCATAAAACTCAAATTAGCCAACCAACTTTCCCCTGGGTATTGATCCCGGACCGTCGCCAATAGCCCGTGTGTTGTGCTCCAGTGTGGCGTTAATTGAAATACCTACCAAGTTTTTCTGGAATTAGTTTTCATCTTTGTTTCGAAACGTCATCTTCTCTTTCCTGAGTTGCACTGCGGTCCTTAATTCGAGATGGTGGTCGTGGGTATGCCCACCGCGCTAGCAACCTGCGATTTGTAGGAGGCGCAGGTTAGATTCCGCCCTGGGACTGTGTAAGTAAAAACTTTCCTTGTGTGTGTATGTGCATTCCTTGATGCTAACTGTTTTGTGTTTCGCGTAGCATGATCACTTGCGCCATAAAACCAAATCCAACCAACCTCAATTCGAGAGGGTTCGCCCTCTACGAATGGATATTTATAAAAGGTAGGGAGTCCACGTTAGTGCCGTAGTTCACGGTAAATGAGAATGGGGTTGTGGCTCAGTGAGTTTGCCCGCTGCACTAGCATCCTGCGAGTTGTAGACAGATTCTAATACTGATTGTATTAGAATCTGTCTGATACTGAAGATTAGAATAATCGAATACTGATATTATTAGAATACTCTAATACTGATTCTCCCTGAGTGTATTTTTCTCTACTGTATCTTTAAAAACTTTCATGGGGCGTGTGTCTATGTTCATTACTCGACGTGTTTTGGCGGATCTTGGGGCCAAATATGGCCTTAAAGCCCAACGAACCCTCCGGCTCTCGTTTTAAGACTGGGTTCGAATCCTGACGTGTGGACATTCGTGGCTACGCCAGATTTAACGGCACCAGCCCCCGTATTAATTTGAGTCGACGGTCTTTGGCTGGACCGAGTTTCGAACCTGCAACCCTCCGGTTGCTAATCCCTAGCTCTTCCCGGGGCCGTTTGAAAGGTAATAGGAATCGTCCCTTCTTGGAGAAGCAACTCAATTGAAATGGCGCATGCATTACATCCAACTGAATTAAAAATTTGTAGTTCCATATCCTTATTAAAAATGCTCCCTGAATTGGTTTCCATGGTTTGCTCGTTAAAAATTTCATTGAAAAAACTTTCATTTTTCGTGTTCTCTGCGGAGAAGGCGCGTGAATTTTCTATGCATCTCGCTGATGCTGGCTCTAAAATTTGGCGAGTTGGCGCGTATGTGCTAACAAATATTACTGATGGTGGGTGTGGTTTGTGTAGGAGGGTTGCAGCATTTCCTGGCCAATAGTGGAGCTTTGAAGGTTTGGGTTTAGAAAGTGGTTCTGACGTCATTGAATCCCTGCTTCAACTTTGTTTCCCCATTAGTTATCAGTTGCAAATTTAATTAGAGTGCGCTAAGGCGATTATTTTTAGCTCCTCTGATATGCCCTTGCACAAAGTGTTTTCGTGATCGTCGTTGTATATATTTTTTTCAAATTTTCAATGTTTTAATTATAATATATATTTAAATTAATATCTTTTTATATCTTTATCTTAAACTTTAAATTTTTTTGTAAATATATATTTTTATGTGTAACCAAACACTGCTTTCGGAGCAGTAGATCAAAGCAAGAACTCTTTCTCTGATTTTTCTTCTGTCTTCGTCCAGGATGAAACTTAGGAGCCAACAGAGGGGCAAAGTAAGTGATTCAATTTTCTCTAGAATGCATACTAATGAAGGAATCTCAATCTGAACATCAGACTCTGAAACAGGCGGTGGTGATGACTTTTTAAACTCGTGCCGTGTGTTAGGTACTGTAACATTGCGAGATGGAATTTAAGTTGCTAGTGGATTTAGGCCTAGAAACAGCTTTGAAACAAACATCCCATTTAATAAAGGACAGTATTTACAATGATCAATATTTAATGTGAATCTAGTTTATCATTTTGTAAAATTTAGTAAGTGGTATAGGTTTTCGATTAGCTTATAGTAGGTGTATAGCTCGTGTGCGTACACATATTTTGTCATGCTTAGTCTTAAATTTTTGAAGTGTCTACACTTTTTTTGTCTTATCGAAATTTACATTTTGTGTAATTACTGTATTTTGATTTTTATTTGGACTTGCATTTGACGTAGTCCTGGACCCTGACCCATTAAATCCGAATCAACGAACCCGACCTTAAATCGAACTCTGGCGCTCGGTTCAACAGGTTCTGAGTTCGAACCCCCGATCAGGCGGTTGCAGTTCGGCACTATTTTATGTCGTTGCCTAGATTAAATGAGCATTTGTTGAACAATTTATCAGGTCTACCTGTCTGAAAAAACGTATTGCCCACCAATTCAACTAATGCTTAATCAGTGTTTGATGAATAAAAATCTATATATTTCTCACTTAACCTCTTTTAAAAATATTTTTCAAAATGTAATGTTTTATAATGTTCTATTACAATATTTTCGTTAAAATATATGTACATTTATGCTAGGGTACATTGTTTTAAAATTACAATTAAATGAAGTTGTATACTTGTTTCTTAACTTAATTAGAAATACTGAAATAGTCTCAAATATAAAACTACCCATTATACATAAATAAATATAGGCTCAATATAAGATAATATATTAGTTGACATTACTGAAATATTTTTAGCTGATCCAATTTTTTCGAAACTTCGTAGTATACGTAATCACGTATACTTTAAATGAAAATTTTTTTAAGAACATGTTTAAAGACTAAAGAACTAAACAATATGTTGATAGCATTATCAAGAAAATTTTAAAAGACGAATGAAAAAGGGTGCCACATTAATTTTAATGATAAAATTTAAACGTGATTCCATTTGTCTTGTAGTTTTGGAACAATAGTTAAATTAATTGATTCTAATTAGAAGCAACGGGTTCTTGTAAATAAGAAAGGAGTTTTACTTTTTATTCATAAGGAATCCAACATTTGTCTAAGGGCTCTTGGCAATGTATAGGATGCACTTGATCCATGAGGAAGCATGAACATAATTTTGTTATGATATTTCTATTAAGTTTTCAAACTTATTTTTGTATTGGTCTGAGATTTCATCACTGAAATACGTTATGTATTTTAATTTGTGGAACTTGTATGATTAAATGTTTGACAATTACCTTTTGATAAGTCCAAAATGTTGGTAGTGTCGTGCACTGAATTGCCACTTAATAACACATAGAAACTGATTGTCCATGAACAAGAGCCTTATATACGGTAGAAAAGGATGAACTGTTGCAACACGTTCTCCAATGAATGTTTTGAATTGCATCTTGTATAATGCAGGTATAATTTTCAAAAAAAAATTGCTGCGATGATAGCAGTATTGACTCAATTCATCCATTTTTTATTAATAGCGTTGAGCTTTTGTAAAAAAAGTAGTGCCCACATAAAGCAATGAGTTATTCAAGCAGATTGTCAATGAAACTGAAATATTGAAATATGGATAATTTTTACAAATAAAAGTGTGCTCTAAGCATAAATGTAAATTTTTGAGCAGGAATATTGTAATTGAACACATTAAATTTTTAAAAGTATTTTTAAAAATAATTTAAATAAAAACAACAATTCTTTTCAATGGTACTTACTATACTTTTCCAGTCACCATATGATACAATAAAGATTTCGTAGAACTGTAATTTGAGGTTCTCTTGATATTTTACATTAATGTGAGCCTGCTTTGAATTTGAAAAACAAATCATCATAAATTCAAATTTGACCATTGTTTTTTTTAAGCTATGGTCATTTTTGCACTGTAAGATGACCACTGTTTTGAAATTCATATGCTATCATTAGAATAGGAATTCAGGAACAAAAAATTTTACCTCTAAATTTTTCTCAGATTGAAGTTCATGTTAATACTTCTACAGTTTCAGAAAAATAAGTGTTATTTTTTCTATAGCTCTTTATAGTCAACTGTTTTTAAAAGTTTTTTGTTCACTTGTAAAAAATCCATTAGTGTAAAATCACAATTGTTTTGTAGTTTTTATACTGATATAAATTACTTCCATTTGGTACCGAAATGTGAACTTTTAGTTCTCAAGTTAGGGTCATTTATAGACAGTGGTGCAAATCCAAGATGTCCACCCTTTATTGTGTCTGGCGTAACATGGCCAAAGTGGTCCTTGTGCCATAAAACCTCAAATTAATCAACCAAGATGTCCACCATTTTGTAAAATCGACCAATTTTTAAATTCCTGTGTCTCAGCTAATATTGGACAAAATATTTACATATTGAGATCTATGGGTTTCACTGCCATGTCTATCTATGGTAAAAATTTGAAAAAATCCATGACTATGGTGCAACACAACTTTTTCTCAAAATGAGTTTTCACATGGAATGACCCAAATGCCTGGATGGAAATCTAAAAATTGGAGTTTGTGGTTATTTTTTGTATGTATTTTACTTTCTAAAATCCACGTTTAAAACTGAAAATCTATTTTGTATTAGCTTTCTTAAAAGTGTTAAGTGAAACTCATTTTATTTTGAACCACATGACATTTATTTTTGAAAATAAAAATGAGTGTTGGTGAATCATCCAACCATTGATCACCTACCAGCTTTTGAAAATTTCCTCATTTCTCATTTAAACAAGCAAACTGATCTATTCCACAACAAATTAAAATTATATTCTTGCAGCCAATAGTCTCATAAATAGTAATCAATCCGAAGTTCCATAATCTTTCTTTTCATTGATACAAAATAAATACAAGTCATGTCAAATTATTGGAATCTGAAATTACAGTATAGGGAACTTTTCTGGGGAGTGATGTCTCAATCTTAACTCATCTCAGTTCTGTATAATTTTTTATCTAAAGTTTGGCATAGAGGTTAATAAATCTTATTTTGATATACACAGTTGTATTCCATACACAAATTAATTTTAAGTTTTAACAGTGACCAAACTAGTCAATTGCTGAATTTTTAAGCAAACTCTGATTTTAAATTTGAAGTTAGATACGCCATGGTAAATATGAATTTTATTCGAAAAATAAATAAAATTGATGTCGAAAGCCTTTCTGTTCTATATTTGGTCCAACCAGAGCTAGCACCTCGTCAAATTGGGCCGGAATCCGAAAAAAAATCGAAAGAAATCGTATCTGTCAACCTCAGTTCTTGTATGACGTTGAAAGCTCCCTGCTCCATTCTTTTACGGAATATGGGACGATACTTACGAATCACAGTTCTTACCTGTTACTGGAGTATCGAAATAACAAGTAATTTGGTAGCAGTGATTTTTGAAACAGTGATTGAGAGTATCTGATTCAGTAGCAGTGATTGAAATAATATAGCTTGGCTGATACCTTGGTTGATATCGATACTGCGACCAGTGATTCGGTAGGACTGAAAACTGACTGAGTATCGGTGATTTGGTAGGGGTGACAGCTGGTTTATTGATAATTCCCTCGATGAAGTGTGGCACTTTGACAGATTCGGGTTTTTCTAGGGGATGATTAGGATTTTCAACCGGATGTTAAAGGAGGCTCGGCTCTATGAACACACCAGGTTGCCGAGCATTTGTCTAAATAAATAAGAAAATCGACGGTTTAAAGGAAAGTTCAGTAGGAAAGGTTTTTTAAATTCGCTATTTTAAATGATGCTAGAATTTTTTTTGGTTTCGTTAAAACAAAAATTTTCTTTTTAACATCTTGTAAATTATTTTTAATTCTAAAAAAAGGAATTATGTGTGTAAAAGTAGGTGCCTCTGAAAGCCTTTATAAATTGAATGGTCTAAATCAGGGGGCCAGAAGATGATTATTTGATTTCGCTAGTAAATAGAACATGGCTGCATGCTGATTTTTTTTTTTACACTGAGAAATTTCTTTTATTCTGTAAGACAATTTTACTCTTCCGTTATACCTACCTACATCGTGTTGCTTTAGAATTCAAGATCAATTATGGGTATTAACAAAGGAAGAAAGAGTTTTAAAAGTATGAAGGTAATGTGATTGAAATGCCATCATAATAATTTTAAAAATTCATCATTTTTCATATGAATAAAATATGCTTTCCATGGTAATTAATTATTTAAGAAGCTCTAATGAGTAATTTATTCTCTCATTTGTCCCTTTTATGTTCTGAATCCGAAGTTGCGTTTTGACATTCATTTCTTGAATACGTAATTTTTTACTGTGCATTTCTTCATCGTTTTATGAGTTTCTGCATTCTTTAAAGTTCGTCTCTTAAGAGGAAGCAGTTTCAGGGGAAGGATCAACACAAAGATGTTTATAGCGGTAATGAATGTATTCTGAAATATCGTAATACAAGTACAAAAAGTATGACTGAATGTTTGATTTTTAAAGCGTATAATTTATTGTTTCTATTATGAAATTGATTCTTTGGAATTCCTTGTCAGACTGTTTTCAAAACAAATGTAAATGTTACTCGTTAGAATATTTCCTGTTTGTTTTAGAAATAAATAATATACTTTCACTCAGCTTATCAATTTTGAAGTACTTAAGAGAATTTCTCCCTCCATTGTCTTTGGGATTGATCCCGGACCGTCGCCAATAGCCCGTGTGTTGCTCCAGTGTGACGTAAATTTAAATTAACTACTTACCCTCCAGACATTTTAATTAATAGTTCATAAAAATTGTTTTTTTATGAATTAATCTATGGGACAGAAAATGAAACAAGTCGAAAGTTACTGGATTGTTCCCAGTAAGGTTCGACTTGTTTATAACAATTTTGGAAAATATAAAAGAAGTGCAAATAATTTGAGAATAAGTGGGGAACCAGATAAAAAATAGGTAGTAGTTGGATACGATTTGAAACCAATTCCCACTTCAAGATCGAAGGGTTGCATGACTTGCATGGAGATTGCAAATTTTAAATCTGAAGGACGAAAAAGAATGTAAGGAAGAAAAACAAGGGTAAACGAGACTATGAAGACCAAAAGTATGAAAATTTTGTTAAATCTAGTGAGTAAATTTACTCCTTATATATGGCTTACTCGTAATTTCTTTCATAAGTTGAATAAACACCTCCACAATGAGGCTAATGTAAAAATTGCCATAATATTTTATATTCGGTAATTTCCATTTACAGTGAGTCAGTAAAAACCGAACAAACGATATTTAATACATTTGTTTGAAGCAATCGAAATAAATGTGCTTATGAATTCATTATACCTGAAAATGAAAAATGAAGGCCTTGCTATCGAAATCCCTCGATATAAATTACAAAATATTTTTATTTTATCGTTTGAAGTATCAAACAAAAAAACATTGACAAAATAAATCTCAATATGAAAACCGAACAATCGTCTGCTTTTTAGAATTCTTTATATTATTGGCTTATTTAGACTTCTAAATTCATGTTTTGGCAACGTTACATGAAAGAATACTTATCGTTCGATGTTTTTTGGTAAATATTATCAAAATTATTTATCAATTGTACATTTTTGCTTAGTTTCCTTTCGTTAAATGCAATGGGTCCCCATATGAGCATTAACATTCGTAAGTTGATTATTTCTCACTATAAATTTGGAAAAAATTAGAAATCAGTAAAACAGTTTGTCGAAGCTCTTGCGTTCTGATTCTAGAGCTTGTAAGTCCTACCTTAGAAGGTTCAAAACGGAAGGAGCTAGTCTCATGTAGCTGCATCTAAAAGGTGGTTATTCTATCCTGAAAGAAAGGATACAATAAGGAAAAGTCATGTGAAAAGAATCAAGGCAGGTTACCTCGAACCAAAAGAGAAATTATTTTAAACTGATAGTGGAGAAAAAACAGGAAACACTTCAAGACTTAATCATTGAAGGCAATGAATTTGAAAAACTTGAATTGGCAAAAGAAAAATATAATATAAAAGCATATGCTGTAAATGTAATAGTTGCAAACTTTAAAATGTATTCCATATAACTTAAAATTCTGTTCAATCATTTCCTTGCTGATACGGACAGCCAAAGGTTGTTTTTAGTGCTTGTTTTTTATTTTTACATAAATTGTTTTAAAAAGTACTTTTGATAGAATTCAATTTTAAAATTATTCTTTTAACTTAAAAATACAAAGTTTTTTTACAATTAAAAAACATTTTGTTCAATTTCTTTGAAGACTCCTTTGAGATGTACAGAAATAGTAAGGCCTTAATAAAGCACAACCTTTTTGCTAGTGTGTTCCAAACAGCCTTTTTTACATGTTTCCTTATGTTATAAGATCTCTTAAGTCTGGTACGGGAACTATATAATGGTACAAGATACTTGTAAAATATAGCTTTTGAATTTTGAAGTATTGTTAAATTCTACTTTTCTGATGAGATTTTTAACACTGAATTTTTCTAGATTTCTGGAGTGTAAGAATTGTCTAGTATTAAAGTAATTGAGTTTAATTTAAATAAGTTAGTGATTTCAGTGATGAGTTTATAATTAATTTATATTTACTATTCGCAATATTTATATTTAGTTGCATTTTTTTTTTTATCTAAAGTTAAATTTGAATCTCCCAAATATTTTGAAGCTCTTTTAACCGATCAAAAACTTTTAAACAGTATCAAAAACTCCATAAATTTGTTCCAAATTTTTATTGTTGCTTCATGACACCAGGTTCTATATTCTCAAAATAACTGCTCTGATCAGTGGTCTGAAGAATACACTAATTATTTACACTCCTAAATGAACTTAACTATATTTGTACTAAACAATTAAAAACGTTCCTTCAAATTTAGAAGTAAAAATCAACATTTCAAATTACAAATTCATCCGTAAAATGGTAAGTTATGGCTTGTTTGTTTTGCTGTAATATAAATCTGTTTCAAATATAACTAATTTGATAATGTTAGTACATGCAATTGCTAGAAATGCTGCAAATTCCGACTGGAAATTTCGGTAGCCCTGTTGGTAGAGTACTATCGGATTTGCAACAGGAGGGCTTTGAAACTATTCGCAAAAGCAGGTGCACGTTAAATCTGTCATGGCCTCAAATGTTCTCATGCTAGCATGGTGTGGAAGTTTGGAGAGTGGGGTGCCAGCTCAGGTATTGCCTCGCCTTCAAAATTTAAAATTACGAGGTGTCTCGGTCTCTCCCTTCAGGATTGATCCGGACCGTCGTCAGTAGCTGGGCTGTGTTGCTAAAATGCAATGTTAATTCAACTACCTACAGTGAGTGTAGAAAGTATTCGTACACCTTAGCGTATGTTTAAAAAATGCCTGTAACTTAAAATCTATGCAACTAGATTTCTCAATAATTAATGAATAATATGTAGAAGTATTTATTTAGTACTAGTGGTCGCCCAGTGGTCGCAATTCGACCATAATTCATTTAATTTTTAAGTTTGAACGTTAATAAGGTTCTTTTGTCAAAGAGTATACCTCTATATTCATTGCATGTAATTTTTTTGAATTTTGTGCTATTACGTAAGCTGTGAGCATGTACAAATACGTCATAGGAAAAATGCGGTATAACTTGGTTAAGCCATATCTAAAAAACAATATCGCGTTGTTTGACATTTTCTTGGTTTTTTTTTATTGCTATACTGGCCACAGATTTCGCCAAGGCTACACAGTTAATTTGCCTATCTTTTTCAAATTATATAAAATTTAAATAAAAAATAAATCCAAAAAATGAAAAATGAAATAGGAATACGTGCTTCGTATTTATATATATATATTTTATTGAAACAAAAAAACCGGGTGGTTAAAAAAATGAATGTTATCCATTGAACTTGAAATAGTTCGACAATGAATTTAATGATTCAAAACTTCTGTGTAGATGATTTTTTTAAAAAACTCTTTCATCGTTTGCTAAATACCCTTGACCGCTATATTCTGAAGTATAAAATCTCAAACCATCGAATGATCGAACTCTACTTGCTGCGACGTACATTTGACCATGTGTAAAAACTGGCTGCCTCAATAAAATTCTAATTTTTTCGAATGTTTGTCCTTGAGACTTATTTATTGTCATCGCAAATGCAGGTATAATTAGAAATTGAGTTCTTTGGAAGTTAAATGGTAAAATAGTTCCGGAATATGTTAAATTTATACGTGGAATCAAAATTCTCTTATTGCGTGCGTTTCCAGTTAAAACTTCGCAATCAATAGTATTACGATGCATAAATTTGATGCGCATTCTTGTTCCATTGACTAATGGTTCCTTTGTATTTAAGTTTCTGATCAGCAAAACGATGCAATTAACTTTCAATACTAACTTATGTGGTGGCAAATTATGCCAAATCTCATACTCCTCCGTGCGTGCAATGTGCTTTAAAAGGGGTACAAAGATTTTTCTTCACGTATCAATATATATAGATTACAGTATATGAACGTAAACAATGAATGTTTTATTTTGTTTAATTTAATATATTGGGTGAGATGTCGAATCCGAGACCGTGGCGATTTATCGCCAAACATGGTAACCTTGTTGTTTTGATTCAGCTTTATGGCAACCCTATTCAAAAGGTGTTTCGCGTAGGAAAGTCAACGTTTTTTTTTTTTTTTAACGAACATACTGGCTTAGGACGCCATCTTGATTTGGCAACAAAAATTGCTTGGCGACAAACATGTCTCGGATTCTACATCTTTACCAATATATTTATAACGCATATTATACATTAATTTTATCTTTCTGCACTCCTTCGCCATATGAACTTTAATTATGCCAAATCTCATACTCCTCCGTGCGCGCAATGTGCTTAAAAAGGGGTACAAAGTTTTTTCTTCACGTATTAATATATAGATTCTACAAGATTTTACATTTAAAAAGCAACTGTACATATATTTATAACAAAAAAAAACATAAACTTCCATTTGTCTAGTGGTGCAAAAACTATTCGTACAGTTAAAAAATTTGCAGTTTTTCTACAAATATTTTGTATTTAATACCTGGTTGGGTATCCTTTTGCCTTAATAACTAACTGCTTGGAGTCTTCGTTGCATAGACTCGACGGGTTTTGAAGTTACAGAGCTGGATATGGAATGCTATTCTTGAAGAGTTTTTTCAAGATCATCTTTGTTGGAAATTGATCTTAGTCGTACTTTTATCCAGAACATCCCATAGGTGCTCAATTGGGTTGATATCTGGAGACTGGGGAGGAAATGTCATGAATTTTGGTGTACTATGCAGCACCCAGAGCCGCGTATTTACGGCTGTGTACTTCGGATCATTATCGTGCATAAAAACATAATCACGATTAAGTCCCATTTTCATGGCACTGGACTGAAAATTATTTTTTTTAAATGTCTACATCTTATGGTTCTCATGATTCTTTCAATTACTACTAAATTTCCTACACCAGACGCACTCATACATCCCCAAACAAGCACAGGCTCCCTCCATGCTTCACTGTTGGAAAAAGATTCTTTGGATCCATCTCTGCATTTGCTTTTCTCCACACCATTCTTGCACTGCACCATCGGACTCAAAAATGTTAAATTTACTCTCATCTTAGAATACAACTTTTCCAAAATTCTGGGCTTTTTGCAGATGTTTTGGTGCAAATGCCAAGCTCAGTTTAAGGTTCTTTTCATTTACGAAGACTTCTCTGAGCAACTCGGCCGTGAAGTCCTGCTTTTCTGCATGCATTTCGTACAGTATTTACCGAAGCGTTTACTTAGGCTTTTCAGCTCAACTGCAAGTTTAGGAGCACTTATTCTCGGATCTTTCCAATTGCCGAACGATGAATCGACGTTCCGAAGAGCTGAGAATTGATGGTCGACCAGAGCACGCCTGATTAAGCAAGCTTGAAGAGGCACCAAATCTTTTAATTATAGACTACAGTAGAACGGGGTCTCCCAATCACTTACAAAATTTGATTTAAAGTTTCACCGTCTTTACGAAGCTTTAAAATTCTTTCTCCTTTCTAAGACAGGTCTCAATACCTTTCCGTCCCATTTCGACAATTTACACTTCGAAAAGAAATTTCAAGTTAACTTTTTACTGATTATATATACTCTAGCATTCCAATTCATTTATCTACCTTGTACTTCTGAAACTAATCACGAAACGTGAAAATAAATTTGCATTTTTCGCGTGTACGAATACCTTTTACGCGTGAGAAACCCATTTCTATTTTTTGCAGTTTAAGTTTTAAAAAATAATTTTCAGTATATTTTGGTTATTGGATAAAAATACACTTTGTAAAAGATTTTTCGAACATGTAATAATTATTTTAATGATTTTCATCGAGTTTAAATGTTAAAACCGCGTTTTTCACTTTAAAATTCGCACTGTACGAATACTTTCTGCACTCTATGTACATTTATGCTTAGGGTACATAATTTGAAAATTACAAATAAATGAAGTTTTATACTTGTTTCTTAACTTAAATAGAAATACAAAAATACTCCCAAATATATAACTAATACCCATTATTATACATAAATAAAAATAGGCTCAATATCAGAAATATTTTTAGCTGATCCAATTTTTTCGAAACTTTGTAGTAAACGTAATCACGTGTACTTTAAATGAATAAAATAAAGTTTTGGGGCACTGGAAATTTTTTAAGAACATGTTTAAAGACTAAATAAATATGTTGATAGCATTATCAAGAACATTTTAAAAGACAAATGAAAAAGGGTGCCACAAGTTAAATTTTTACTGAATATATATACTTTAGCATTCCAATTCATTTACCTACCTTGTACTTCTGAAACCAATCACGAAACGCGAAAATAAATTTGCATCTTTTGTGTGTATGAATACTTTTTACGCGGGATAAACCTATTTCCATTTTTTGCAGTTAAGTTTTAAAAATTTTTCAGTATTTTGGTTATTGGATAAAAATAACTTTGTAAAAGAGTTTTCGAACCTGTAATAATTATTTTCATAGAGTTTAAAATGTTAAAACCGCGTTTTTCACTTTATTTTTCGCACTGTACGAATACTTTCTGCACTCACTGAAATTTGGAGAGTGGGGTGTCAGCTTAGGTATTGCCTCGCCCTCTGACCGTGTTTCAAAATTAGGAGGTGTTCTCGGTCTCTCACTTCAGGATTGATCCCGGACCGACAATAGTTGGGCTGTGTTGCTAAAGTGCATTGTTAATTCAACTACCTACATACAGACTGGAAATTCAAATTTCATATTAAGAACATATTTAGTTATTTACTATTCAAATGTAAATTTCTTGGCGAGTCCTTTAATGTCTCATGCGTAGTTGATTTATTTGTATCTGAGTAACTAAAATTGCGACTAAAATAAATTTTATGCAGACTATTTTTGCTACTAATTTTAAGAATTCATTTGCTAGCTACTCTCACAAATGGCAGGCCCTGCTGCAGCTCACTTTGTTAATGCTATTCATTGCTATATTAATATCTACCTTGTACAGCAGGGGTGTCAAACTCAATTAAAACACGGTCCATTTAATGCAACTGGTAAGATTCACGCGGGCCACATCACATTTACAAATTTTCTTAAAATTATATTTTGAAGTGAGGATTCACAGGAATAGGATAATTAAAACACATTATATGTAATTAAGCGAATTTAGGGTAATAATTTATAATATAGCTATATAAGTGCTTTTATTTAAACGTTTATTTAATTTAATGTATTTATAAAACTAAAATTAACATTTTTTACCGGAAACTTGCCAGCGCTTCTCATTAGTTTTCCAATATCTGGATTCAAAGACTTAGAACATACAATCTTCATTATGGCAGATAGATGTTTATCAGTTAATCTTGATCTGTAGGCCGTTTTATTTAATTTCATGGACGAAAATACTTGCTCACACAAGTACGTACTCCCAAAATGGCATAAAATTTGTGCAGCAAACTTTTTAATTTCCGGGTATTTTTCACCTAAATTAGAATATATTTTGGGAATTCCTACTTCTCGATGTCTTTTAAAACCGAGTCATTCTGGAAATCAATTAAAATTGTGTGTACGGTATTGCCTGGATCTCCCCTAGGTGCTATTTTCTTTGTAACATGTCCTGTTTTCATTTTATTTTAGAGAATCGTGGGCCACAAAAAAAATTACCTAGCATGCGGCCCGCGGGCCGCCATTTGACACCCCTGTTGTACAGCATCCCTTTGAAAATGCAGCATTTTTGCCTTTTGTTCTAAGTTTCTATTTTTGTTAGTCATTGACTGTCCAAAATACTATGAGGACCCCCTCATCTATCCTTTGAGCCCCATTGCCAAGTTAGGTACCCCTTGTAAAAGACGTGAATTCCAAATATTCTATTTTTAACTTGCACTTGATATTATTCAGTTCTATCTTTTTAGTAGTAATTTTTATTGTAAATAGAATGAAAGGATTTGGTTATGAAAACTTGGGAAACAATGTCTAATAATTTTACTATCAGTGCCTAGTAGTTTTGCTGTCAACACATTTTGACTAAATGTCAAGCTTTTAACAGCTAGACAAACCAGATTTGGATCCAACCCTCAAAATCTTTCCCACATACTGTGGCTCCCAAAAGTGTTCGTACACTTTCGAATTTCAATGAAATACTGCTCTATCCATTAATAAAAATTAATATTTCAGAATGGGAATTTTTTATTAATATCTATAACTTGTTCTTAACAAAACTACATAAAATATTTTAAAAACATAGTAAAACTTCTTTTTTGAAAAATCAATAATCAAAAAGTAACAAGAAATTTAACTCACAAGTCTTCGTACACTTTAAAAAAATCTACATATTAGTAAATATTGTAATATTTCGGTAAATTAGTACTTAGGATATCCTATAGCATCTAAATAGCTATAAATATATATCCTATAGCATCTAATAGCTTTTAAACGTCTGGGAATAGAGTTCACTAGTTTTTTTTGTAATTTCTGCATCAATGTTCCTCCATTCTTCAATCATTACTGTTTTTAGTTCGCATTTCGTTTTAATGTCGTGTCTTCGTACTCTAACCTCCATTTCTCTCCCCGGCGACTGGGGTGGTGTTTTCAGAACTTTGGACAATTAGAGACACCAGAGGCGAACACGTTGAGAACTGTGTGCTTAGGATCGTTATCTTGATAAAAAAACAAAGTTGTTTCCAATACCCAAATTTTGGGCTGATAATTTTAATTTGTCTTTTAAAATATTTAAATAAAGAGCATGATTCATGCCACCAATAAATACCAAATTGCCAAGTTCTGATGCTGACATGCACCCCCACACAAGGACACCTCCACCGTCATGCTTTACCTGTTCCAACTAAGTTCTTGGGATTAAGTTCCTCATTTTTTCTTCTCCATACAATCATACGCCCATCGGAACCAAACATGTTAAATTTGCTTTCATCTGCAAATAAGACATGATTCCAATACGTTTCGGGCTTATTTATCATTGATTTTGCGAAGAAAAGCCTAAGCTTTCTATTTTTCGCACTTACAAAAATTTTCTTCAGGCAGAACGCCCATTTAATGCAGCTGTCTGAGCACTCGTCGAACAGTTTCAGATGAAATTGAAGTAGAAAATTTTTCAGTAAATTCTGTAGAAATTTTTACAGCACTCAAAACGTGAAACGTGAACTAACTATAAATCTGATCACGTTGAGTTAACTTTGCCGGACGACCTTTCCTTACCTTGTTTTCCATCCGATTTTCTTTAAAGCGTTTTATCACATACTGCACCGTAGAATGAGATAAATTTACTAATTTAGAGATATTCCGAACTGATTTACCACTGCTATGATGAAAGATAATCAATTTTCGAATGCTGTTCGTTGTTTCCTTACGACTACGAGCCATTTTTAAATAATAAATAGAATATTATGAAGTAAGCAAGCAAAGATTAAAGCCAAACGATTTTTTAAATGTCACCACAATGCAAAAATAAAAAAGCTAATTTTATTTATGAATTTATCCGAAAATGTTTCGGTGTAGATCACTTTTGTGACGTGTTCTTTATCGGCCTCCTTGCATTTTCATTTTTATAAAAAGAAAATGAGTTTATATTTTTTTAAAAGAATGTTAGGTTTTATTCAGAATAATATGGAGATAAGAGAAAATATTGGACTTTATATTCGAATTCAATTCCAGACAATTGTACAATAAGACCCAACCAACCGTTGGTGGGACCAGTTACCTGCAAACACCCCATGGGGTGGATCTGAATTCCATTGAAATAAACTTTCGACCAGATCTGTTTAACCTTATTTAGCTCCTGTAATTTGTAGGGTGGTAGTTACAGTAAACTTAAAACCCTTATTACTAGACTTGTAATTGAAGGATTGAACCATTTTAATAGCATTCCATTGAGCATGCAAAATAAATTTTTTAGTTATATAGAAATGAATTACATGGAAAGAAATTCCCTTTCTTAGAATTAATTTTGAGCTTTTGCAAGATAAAGACAAATATTTTTCCATAAGTGATTGACTTGGAAAAATAATTCAATATCAGCCAAGGGCTGATCTTTTAATTTTACCTCTTGTTAAGTGGTCAGTTTTATTCCTAATTTTGTTTTCCTATTGTATTTACTGATTACCGTAAAATCATTAGTAATTAAACCACTGGTTATAAATTCAGTAAAACTAATTTAGATTTTTAAGAAGCTCAACTACAGACAATACCTGACAAAAATCTATACTTAATATTAATACCAGAACTGACAGCCCACTTTTTGCGACTACTTTGCAACAGGTTACATTTTAGCAAAATAATGTCTAAAAGTTCATATATTTAGCTTATAAGTTGAACAAAATCAAAAATTAAAGAATTTCTGAGTGGAGGAGTTATTTTCTAGCGATGCGAAAATTGTAATTTTTCAACTAGTACTTAATTTCACATTAACATTTATTCAATTTATCGATTATTCATAGAAGAGTATTTTTATTATAAACTAGATGAATTACCCGGCGTCGCTCGGGTTGAAATGGTTAAATGTTGCTTGAAAAGTGAATTAGAATAATCACTTTTCCTTCACAGAAAAATGCAATCATTTAAGTTGTACGGAAAATACGTTTTAACTTTTTCATAGCTTCTACAATATACTTCGGACGCAAATATATACATTTAATTCCTGAATATATTGCAATATGTAAAATATTAAGACAAATACAAACAGAAACGAAATTCCGACGAAATTGTAAATTGCAGAATTGTAAAAACGAAAGATGCGCGAAGTGCAGTTTCAACTGCTTCTGTTTAAATACTCTCGCAATCAAGTCGTGGCGCTCACTGGGTAATTGACCATTGGTAAGGACGTCCTTGATCTCCGTCCAAGTCGGATTGCAGGTGAAGGTGTCTGGTCTCCCGTACGGCATAGCATCTTGAGTGTATTCGTGCATGTGTCTGGGACTGCCTGTAAATGTAGCTGGTAGTATGACTAAGGCACCGAGGTTTTCAACGTTCCCGTCATTTGCCACAGCATCTCAGGTGAATATATTCGTCAACTCTCAGTTTACGTTGATTTAGACGAATGTAAAGGAGACGCTCGCTCTCGACTTTTGCGTACATATCGACGATGAACTGATGAAACAATTGCCTGCAGTTCAATACGTGGTTCTGCTCAGTATCTCGAACCATTAATCTGTACGCATAGAAATCCATCACTGAAATTTTCTTGCTTGTTGTTTCACCTGTTCTTGGGTTGATCTGCCTCAGATTAAAATGATATCCATCTTCACCAAGGGGGAATATCACTGGGTACTGCAGAGCATCATAAGATCGATGTGTTTCCGAAATCCGCTGCAATGATTCACCTCGTCGTTGAATAACGATATCCCGTTGACGAAACTCGTCTCCTGATATAACCACCGCGACTTCATCTGCTTGAGGAGAGTTAAAGCGCCGCTCGTGTTCGCCTGCTGGTCTTCGGTCTGCTCTTATGACTACTCTATATTCATCTGTTGGCATACGTTCCAATGATGTTTCAAACGTTTTAATAAGATTATCGTGCTCATGAAACATCCTCTGTAAGTTTAACACAATCTGACGTCTTGTTCCCGAGATGTAAGCGCACCTCTGATCAGTTTCCATTTGTTCGTTTTGACTAAAATATAATTGTAGAAATTTTGGTGGTTGTTCTGGCAGCGGAAGCAACGATCCCGCTCTGGTAAATCTGCCCTTGCACCTTGAATGTCGACGGAAATCCGGACTGTCCAACAACTGATGTGGCGCCGAATGATGTCATTTGGAAACATGAGTTGTATTTTCTGATGTTACTAAGAAAATGCTTCGACTCTGACGTATCTCCTGATGTGTAAGTCAAAAGTTCTTGTGGTGGTGGTTCCAGTTGGCAGAGTTTAACTTTTCCATTTTTGCAGCAAATACCAGTAGACTGATTTAAACTTTCTGGCTTGACAGTAACTACAAACCATTTCCATTTTCACGATGGTAACACTTGCATGCAGCGAGTAGTCTTGATATGAATCGTAGTGGAATCCTTCCAATGCTAAGATAAAACGGTGCGCAGTCCGTGATCGTTTGGCTCTATCTCTTATCCTGAAGTCGGGCCTCACGCTGCTGTGCCGTCTCTGATGCTCTAAACGTAGCTCTCTCGCAATCGAGTCTTCTATTCCTCTCCTCGGAAATTTCTTGACTACGCTTATCTTTCATAATCTTAGCCGTTGACTGCACTTGGCCGATCGCCTTCCGCTTCCTTGGAGGCATTGCTACAGCAAAGGAATCTAAAAGAATACAAAAAAAGCTATTTCATAAATTAAGCAAAAGGCACTCTCACTGAGGAAAGAAATCTATTATAGAATACAATAGAAAACTAAAATTAACGAAAAAACAAATTTAAAATTATGAAGTATTTACATCCGTTTAGAAATATAAATCCAAAATGTACATTATCACTGTCAAATAAAGTAGGAAACACTTATACAATCAACTAAAAGAGTGAAATGAAACTCATTCACTGAAAGATGATAAACTGGAAGACCCCCTCTTACCGAGTTAGCTTCCTTTATATACGACCAGCTAAGAATCGAGTGGGTGCTGGAATGTTCTCCATCATGAGTCCAAGGAAGTTTCCGTTTCCTCAAACTTTCTAGAAAGTTTTATAAAAAAATAAACATTATTCTGGTGCTGCCAGATACCGAGTAGCAAAATTACGCTTTTATGATCAATGAGTTTTCGTTTGTGCTTTTCGGGGGTATTTCAATTAACGTCACACTGGAGCAACACAGCGGGTTATTGGTGACAGTCCGGGATCAATCCCAAAGGGGAAGATCCGAGGACAACGTAATTTTGAACCACGGTCAGATGACGAGGCAACACCTGAGCTGGCACCCTACTCTCCAAACTTCCACACCACGCCAACGTGAGGACATTAGAGGCCACGACAGATTTAACGTGCACCAGCCCCCTTTGTACACGACGGTGTTTTGGCTGGATTCGAATTCGCAACCCTTCGGTTGCTAGTCCGTTACTCTTCCAACCGGACCACCGCGGCCCTTTGTGCTTTTCGGAATAACGGTGCTTGGGTTAGAAAATTAAACTGAATAGATACATTTTTTCAAAAAGCAGAAGGTCGATTTTACTGAATTTTTAAGAAAGAAAATCACTGCTTTCAACGGAGGGGGTATTTCAATTAACGTCACACTGGAGCAACACAATGGGCTATTGGTGACGGTCCGGGATCAATCCCAAAGGGCTTTCAATGGAGGATTCTCACATGTATCTATTCCGGACATTTTAAAATAAGTTACACGCCTTACCTAAAAAGCTTATGAAACAGAATTCTACAAATCATTACGTATTCAATAAATTATTTAAGGAAAGTTGGTCGAAATATACACCAACCTTTCCTTGAACTCCTGAAAACCTTTCCTTGAATTTCTTGCAAAAATAAATATTTTAAAATATTCTTTCTTCATCAATAAAATATCTATAATTTATTTACATCATGCGAAGAACTAAGAAGTCGGTTCAAACATAAATATTGTAATTTAATTTGTTTCGGAAAAAAATTGTTTTTCGATCAACACTGGTAAAGCAACTATAATTTTGAGTGTCTCACTTGTAAACCGAATATATTTTTACTTGTTTGGCAACTTTTCGAACATTTTGGCACTTATTTTTAAAAAATAAAGCCCCCCCCTTTTTTACCATTAGAATGAATCCTTGTTTGTCATGAATATATCTTTCTACATCTGCATGGAGAATGTTTTTCCATGACTTATTTTGCCTTGTGTATAATTGGCATACTAAAAATCTATTTCAATGTGAATACTACTGGTCACAATGGTATTTGGAATTGCTAGAAATTCTTCTCTGTTAATTCCGACAGTGTTGGAACTGCAAATTTCGTATGAAGAAAATATTTAGTTTCTAATTTAAAAATTTAAATATCTTGGTATCAACATCTGTTTCATATTCAATTTAATAAGCACATTTTTGTTTTAGCAGATTCAATTCGTATCTAGGCAACACTGCCACTAGTCTTAAAAGATTTTCAGAATTAAAAATGTAAATGGTTTTAAATTGTAATCAAGCATTAAAAATGCAAAAATTAGAAAAATTATTTTTAAAATTTGGTCATAACATCTTCAGACTTGGAAGTTTGGAAGCCAACCTGCTCCATCAGATTTAAAATCACTAGATGTCATTTTATTTTGATTTAATAGGTGCAATCTTAAAATTATCAGTTATTTTCAGCAGGAATTCCACTTACAGCAGGGAGTCAACAAAAATAATTTTAATATTTGGCCACTCTAACTACTCAAGATATATTGAGCAATTGACGTGTTTTCGTGCGACATGTCATGAAATATGCATTTATCCCTTTTTATAAATGCATGTTTCACTTGTATGTGTAATTAAGCTGTTTGAAATGTCTTGACATTTTCATTGTTTTTCAGCCTAGTCCCAACTTTTCCCTGGAGAAGATAAAGAAAAAGAGAAGAGTAAAAACTGTAAGTGGTGCTTATATGATTGCATTCTAGAAAAACTCTTCACCAAATTGTGCTTTCATTACATATTTTAATCTGTATTAGTTTTGTACTCGGGCAATCTTAAACTTAACTTCCAAACCCACAAACCCCTTTAGAGTTTTTTTTTGTTAAGGGGTTTGTGAAGGTTTTTAAGGGATCTCATTTTTTGAATGGGGGAATAATACAATTTTATTTTTCAAAAACCCATAATTGATTTTCTGAGAGGTTACCTCCTATGAGTTCAAACATCTGTTCTACCTGCAATCTTCCTTGCACAACTTCTAACCAGTTTTGGCTTCGACTCTTTTTTGGAAAGCTTATTTAATCATCTAGTACATGTCTAGTTTTAATAGTGACCCAGCCATAATATAAGTAGCTGCTATACATAAATTTTGACTTCACTATTCACAATTACTTATTCTGTCAAAATCAAATTCTTTACCCCAGAAGTTTAAAGTGGGAAACCTGTTTCATGAACTCTGAAATGGCACCCATTCCAACAAAGTAGAGTTTCAAAAGCATGAAGGAACTCCCGTAATTATTTCTGTGGTTGGTACCATTGATACCCAGTATACTTAAAACAAGTTTTATTTGTTTTCAGGCAGCAGTGAAGCAAGCCATTGCTGCAGTTCTTGCAGCGACTACTGCTCCGGTACCTGTCCAGGTACCGACACCCATTGCTGCTCCCATTCCAGCGGCCGCCCTAATGCTCCCTGCATGGCAACCAAGGGTTGTCCTGAGGGACATTTTCAAAGTCAACACGGTAAAGATAACATATCTTTGATTTCGAATATCTTAAGGGTGCTGTTCAACTATCATGAGTTACACTACTCTGCATGCTCTCTGTATTTACAGCTGAATTCTGTTTGTTTTTTGTGTCCTGTATATAGCTTTGATACATCCACTCAGAAATGGTAAATTTATATTCAGATTCGAAGAGTATCGTAGACTGCCTTGCTTCTGACTCACCTCAACCGCTTGCTCTTGCTATTTTAAATTATATCTTAGACTTACCCAGCATGGCTTTGCTATCCTTTTCTATTGGACACCAGAACATGTCGAGATAGTAAGCAATGAGCAAGCTGATACAATGGCGAAAAATGCTTTAAACCTATTTGTGTTTATGATATTGGACATACTGTTGGAGACATTTTATGTAATGGGGGGCAAAATGATTGGAGCTTACAAACAAGAAGTGCTGTGGCATTCATTGCTGTTTAATTGTGGCCGTAATTGCATTCTTGTATTCCGATATGTTTTTTAACGCTCCACATTGTTTTGAGGAGATCTGACAAGATATTCAACAAGATTTGATCAGGTTAGCTAGCTAATAACGAGATACCTCATCGAGGCAATCACCAGGAGTGTTAACATACTTTCGTATTGTACGCACTTCCTACTCACGGGCATATTTTAATAGGAGTGCCCCTGTGTGTAGTGTGTGTGGTCCCTTTCACCATTCATATTTTAATAAAATCGCCCAATTTTTAACCAGCATTGTTGAAAGTAATTCGGCAATTCAATTTTAACATGTAAGGTTTGGTGAGAGAAAATTCCTATCCAAATTTATTATGCTTACACACTACATTGACTTTTTTAAGATTTCAAATAATGGTTTTATTTATCACCTTTTAAACTGCACCACATTTCATCTGTTAATGCTCATCACTGTCATTTTAAAGCTATTTTACTATATTTATGTTCATTCACATTTACTTCATATCAAATCTCGACATAAAACTCATTTTTACCTTCTGAATTTCACACTAGTTTTCTGTAGAATGCATAGGAATCTGATTCACTAACATCTTCTGTGAAGTAACCTCACTTTAAAAACAATGTCCCTTGATAAAATAATTTCATTTTTATCTGGAATCCATACTCTATCCTTCATTTTCACAGTATCCCACAAGATGTCCCTTCAAAGCCTTTTTGTCGAATTCTTTCCTTTTCTGTTTAGGGATATGTACAAAGCACTCTACCAAAGATTTTTTGCTGGGGCTTTACCAAATCAAAGTTCTTATGTTGATTTACCTTCCTATGGAGAAGGACCTGTGTAATTAATCACATGCAGCTGAATTAACAGCCTCACCCCAGTCTTTCTGGTAAATCCCTAGCATGCAGCATGGATCTTGCAGCCTCAACTAAAATTCTGTTTTCCCTTTCAATTACTCCATTTTGTTCAGGAGTATAAGGCATGGATGTTCGATGATTTAGTCCAACTTTCTGTACAATATCAGAATTGTTGAACTCCCTCCATCAGTAAATAGTTCTTTCAATGTATAACCACAGCAGTCTTAACTTCTCTCAAAAACCTAGACAACATGACTTTAACTTCAGAATTTTCTATTATCATATAAACAGTCCTATATTTGGAATAATCATCTTTAAATGCCATAAAGTATCTATTTCCACCCAGTGACTTTTCAGGCATTGAACCACACGCATCAGCATGAACAAGCTGACCAGGTTTTGTTGGACATTCTTGGCATGAGCCAAAGCTAAGCCTATGCATCTTGCCATACATACAGGCATCACAATTCACTGTCAAGCTTTACATCAATACCTTTGAGTTTTAGGAACTTCTAAACATGGTGCTTAGTTTGATGTCCCATATGTTCATGCCATAACTGAAGACTCATTGTCGACTGCCACACAAGCAGATTCAGGAATTATAACACGTAAAAGAAGTCTAAACACTTGTGTCTTATGCCAACGGCTAGTTTCACCACTTTTGTTGCTGAGCTGTCGTACTTTGTTATCAGCATACTCACTAAGTCCATTGTCTAATGCAGCACCAGATGAAAAGAGATTTTGTTCACTGTAGGGAACATACCAAACTTTTAGTGAGTTGACCAAGTTTCCATTCACCACTAACAAGCATTTCAATTTGTATCTCACCAATACCTTTGTCAGACATGGATCTTCCATCACCTAATCGTAAAGACTTTGGGATATCAAATTGTTCCATAACAGGAAAAACAATTCAACTTGGGTGATATGATGTGAAGCACCCGAGTTTTATAAGCGATTCATCTACTCTTCAGCTCAACAATCGTCATAAAGGCTTGACCAGACTTCAATTCATCTTTATTGGCATTATTTCCAGCTTTCAATGACTGTTCCTTTTCAAATGTCCAAGACGGCCACATGCATAGCACTTCATTTTCTTTCCATCTTTTGGATTAGTTGCAGCTTTTTCCGAAAAATTTCTCCCATATCAGCTACTTGGCTGCACTACAAAAGCCACACTCTTGCTTTCAACGGTAGGTTTCACTTCTAAACGTTGCTTATAAAGACGTAACCTTTCAGTAAGGCTTGAAAGAGTTCTTTCACTGTTCGAAACAGATTCCCAGGCATTTTTGAATTCCAGGTATTCATTTGGTAGTATATTCAAAACTGTTAAGCAACAGATTTTGGTAACTCCACATTTTCATTCCTCAGCTCTTGCAGTTCCTGCCAAATTCTCTGCAATTTGGATACATGGGTAGCGATATTGTCCAGGGGATCTTTCGTGTAGTTGAAAAGTTGGGAATACAGCAAATCTAACCTTTGCTCGTGTTTCTGCTCATAAACACAATGAAGAACATCTCATTTCTTTTCCCGTTTTACACGTTAAAATGCACTGTTTAGTCTCAGGCCTAACTCTAGAGCCAATTATATATCGAGCTATGGCATCTACTTCCTGATAAGCTTTCAAGTTTGCATATGCTTTTCTTTCATCCTCTTGCAAATACTGTTTATGATTCAGGCTTGGTCATTTCACCCAGTACTATGGGCATGGATTTCTGTACTGTGAGCTGCAGTTCAATGTCAAATTTCCAGCTCACCCAGTGTCTTTCACCTTCTAACTTCTCAATGAAATTGAATTTCTCCGTGTTAGAGTGACAAAAAGCTGAATTGAATAGAACGCACATACCTTTGACGATCAGGAACTTAATATGCCTAGAACAGCATGCAGAACGTAAAGGAACAACACAGAGTAGGCAATACAGTTACATGGGAACCCAGTTACGGTTAGAGGCATATCTAACAGGTATTGATTTATAATTCAACAATATGGTCCCTTTTCCAACCCATCTCCAAAATCCTTGCTATCTTGAATTTTTAGTTTCTTGGTGCTAGCGAATGCAATCCTCTGAACAATCAGGATGACCAATGATTCTGTCCCTTAGGGGGTACAAATTAGGGCTCTGTTGGTGTCTAGGTTTTCAATTGGCATTGTGCCTAAAAGGACCTTTGGGGTCCCTAAAAAGCGTTGGTTTCTAATTTTTTAAATATCTACATATCCAATACTTATAAATGTTCAGAATTTATTTTAATATTTAAATAATTTAATTATTTTGACTAGCGTATTTGTTGTCATTATAATTATTTTGCAGTGAATTTAGTATCCATTATGAAAAGAATGATAATGGGGAATTGGCTTTCCCAGGCAATGTTATCATCTAATATTTATGTTATATCACATTAGTTCTACTTGATTTCATGAAATCATTTATTTAATGCATTATGGGGTAATTTTCATAAAATATTCTTGTTCATTTGTTTTTCCAAGTAAATCAAGTTTTATCGTCTTTTCATTGTTTTCTCTTTTAGTTTGTCTAAAGTTAAATGTTTCTTTTGTAATCCCTAATGTATTTTATTTTTCATTTAGAGCCCACAAGAAGTGGAAGAGGTCCCAAGTTCGACCTATGAAGATGATGTACCAAGACGGGTGTAAGTTATTTTCTGAAGGCTCTTTCCCTTTGTTTATATATTATAATGTTTGACATTCAAATTTTGTGAAATTTATAATTTCAAGCTTTTTTGTAACATTAGTACACCTTTTACATGTTATCAAGGACTCGGTTGGTGAAAGTTTTTTTTTTAAAGTTCAAAATTATCTTTTATTTTTGTTATCTGGTTTGCTGCAAGTCAGTCAACAGGAAGGGAAAGAAAACCTATTCTATCATAAATTTGACATACAGTGGAATATAACAAAATACGAGAACTGTCTCCTGAGGTTATTGGGGAAAATTAAATGGGGAGCATTCAAGTGTGAAGGGCCCTCAGGCGCACGTCTTTAAGTGTGTGCAGACATCACAATCTCGAGGTACCGTATTGATCTGTCCTCTCTTCTGTTTCACCCTTGCCTATCATTCTCCTTTTTGCTTTTCTCCCCTCCCTTGTTGTCTTGTGTTTGATGCAGCTTGGCCAAATATGGCCCTTGCGACATAAAGCCCCCAAACAACCAATCAAATGTGAAGGATCAGCATGTTCCCAAAAGCCTGGAAGTACATTCGTTCTTTAAGCATTCTTAAACATTTGCTTCATGTTCAGATAATAATTTCACAGCTGGCCCAGTGTTTTTTAGTTCCAATCAAATTACCTTTAATATCGAATGAACAGTTGTTTTTGAATTTTTCTTAACTGGTTTTGAGATATTTCTTCACAATTTATCTGTTTAGTGAAATTTCGATTATGCTGATTTAAAACAAAGCATCTAACAAAAATAAACTAGCTAATTTAGGGAGGGCTTGGCCAACCACCGGACTGCTCAAGCACAGACTGAAATGCTAAAAGCACTGATTGTATAAGACTTTAAAGATAAATTTTCTTAGTTCAATGCAAGTTCCCTTGTTGCTAGGATTCTCATAGCAACACAAGGGCAGATTCTTCATACATCCTCCAGGACATGCCAGCCTTGTGGCGAGTGATCTGGTCCTCTGTTCAATGGGTTATGGTTCGAATCTCAATCAGGGTATGGATGTTCATGGTGGTTTGGAATCCACGTTTAAGTACCACTTTTTGTCTTAGCCTTAGTGTGGCAAATATGACAAACCAAATCAGGAAGATGCTTGACCTCTTATCGATGGATTTGCTTGGTATGTCTATCCTGCCAGCTAAAATACTTCATGGGTTAGGCACTCCATGTGAGATTATCTACTTTTTATTGACTAGTAGTTAAAAATGTTGTGAATAGAAGAATGGATAGCAAGTCAAATTATGGAGGGAAATCAAGTTGTTGAAACTCAAATGCTCAAAAAAATATCTAACCTAGAGGACTCATTTAAAATTAAATATTCTACCCCATAATGCAAGTTATATATATATATATTAATTATAAATAAACTATTTTATTGATAATTAACATAAGATGGAAGAATTCAGATGTCTTCCACGAGGGGGAGCAAGTGGACTCTTAGACTTTTTTTGCACTTGAAAACCTTCAGTAGTGAAATGAATTCCAAGGAATACTAAAATTTGGTTCTTTCGTTGAGAGAAAATGAGATTCAAGTCGTTTTTTAATTGTATTTTAAGACTTGTCTCTAATCCATAATTTAATGAGTAAGTTTAAAATGTGATATCCAGGAGTCAGCACCTACCTTTTCTACTTTACTTTGTTCGTTCAAATTTGCCCCTGTTTTTCTTAGATTGTCAGTACTCAGATTGTCTAAACACATATTCATTTTATTGGAAAAAAATGTTGATTCATTGACTTTCTTTTTAGACAAAAGAGGAAGCCCGAGGATGATGGAGGTCCCTCTACTAAGAGGAGGCGAGTGGAGGTGGAGAGGTAACCTTGCATATTTTAAATCTTATCTTTTAAGTATAGTAAATCAGTAGCGGATCAAGTCTTTTCAAGGCTGTAGATGCATAATTTGGTAGTCCCAATTCAGATTTATGACCAAAATATATTTAAATAATTGAATTGAAGAGTATAAAACCAATTTGTATAATGAAATAAAATCATTCTTAAAGAGGAGCTTTACATAGCTTTTGTTTGGTTTTTAAAAATAGTAACAGACTAAAAGCATCAGGACTCAAAACAAGCAATAATGAGAGAAAAGTAGGAATTTGATCAGTAAAATTTCAATGTGTTTTCTGTATGATTTGAGGTGGGATATTTGTTAGAAAAGTTATTAAATAAACTTAATTCTTAAAATCCTACAATTTTTGTTTTGAAGTTATGAAAAGATTTCCTGTTACATTAGTTTGGAAAAAGATTAGTAAGATTTTTGAAAAGTTTGCTAATCTTAAATTTATTTAGAAACACACAATTAATTTCAAAGGATGGTTTAGCTTTTCGACTTCATGTGAAACATTTATAACTCTTGGATCGATTTTAACCAAATTTAAGAAAGCCTGTACAGCAAATCGAATGTTGAAAGCATTGAGAGTAATTTACGACGGTCCCGTCCACATTGGGATCAAATGGTTTGTTCAGGCCAACATTCTTGACTGGCCAGAGAACCTCGACGATACCTTCTGCAGTTGTCCAAGGCCTCTGGCTTTTAGGGCGTTGTGATTATTTTATCCCTAACTGATAAATGGCCTAATGGGTTGCCCACTGTACTTGTTAGAATTCAATAACAAAACTGGGATAATTTCTTGCATTACAATGCATCCGGACGTTTAGTTATGTTTATTGAATCTCTTGTAATCGATCTGCAAATCTCATGCATGCCGACTTCAAATTTCGTCATCGGCACGTGTCTATACTGATTGGTTGAAATCAGAAGTGTCGATCACGTAAATTTATTTGACGTCACATCGTAATTATGTGAAGTCTGGCCACAGCACAAATGACGTCTGATATTATAAAGGTTGTAAAGTGAAATACTTTCTCTTATGCTTTTGTGATCACGTTTATATGCTATCAATGTCAGCTACTGCTTTTTGCAGTTTGTGTAGTTCCAGGATGGAACGTTTCAGTTAACGTAATTTTTATTTAGTTCAAATAAACCTTTTAACTTTAAAACTTCCATCTTCATATTTTTACAAAGTCCTCGTTCTGCTTTTATTTGGTTTCGTCTACTATTTGATATGGAGCATATACTTGCTGCATATATTTATTTCTGCTAATCTTGCTTCGTGTGCTTTGCATGTAGTGCAACAACAGTACTAACAACCTGCCAGTTGTATGGGATGCAGATTCGATTCCTGTTACTTACCTGGGTGTATTTTTCTCTTGCAGTTAAACTTTCCTTGTGTATGTCCATTACTTGACATAGTCTTGTGCTGGACACAGCTTGACTTGATATGGCCCTCACACCAGCCAACACAAACTGATTAATATTGCGATTATATCAGATTTATTCTGATACATACTAGTTTTTCCTATTTGCAAAGAGTAGGTCTAAAGCACACTAATAATTGAATTTCCTTGATAAATTAGTATACCTCACTCCTGTGGATCTATTTTTGTTTTTTGATATTCAAGGATGCAAGTCCTTAAAATTTTTAATACTTGATGTAATATATCTCTACAATTGCATATACGATGTCCTTAAGGCCAAAGATTTCGGTTTAAATTACAATTTCTCCAGGAATCAATTTTTTAAACATTAAAAGAATTATTTTGCAAGTACTTACAATTTATGTATTGAAATGTTAGTTTTACCTCTCCAAGTTCAGAATTTTTTTGCACTTGCTCATTTTTCATATTTGCCAACAATGATTTTATTAATCTAAAACTCGTATAAAGATTTATTTTATTATAATTTTTATCCTGAAATGATAAGTAGGAGTGGGGCTTCTGCTTTACTGAAGACCTTGATTTTACATGATTACAAATGAAAATTAGTTTCTATGTTTAATACTAACGAATTAACTATTTCATTAATTAAAATAAGACAAGAACTAGGATGTCTTGCAAGAGAATTTGAAGGAATCCTAAATTTGGTTATTTCGTTGAGAGAAAATGAGATTAAAGTCAGTTTTTTAATTGTATTTTAAGACTCATCTTTTATCCATTTATTTTCAATGTGAAAGATCTCTTCAAGAGAGATAATGTAATTTGTTATTGATGAGAAAAATGTGATATCCAGGAATCTGAGCACTTCCCTTTTCTACTTTACTATTCTCGTTCAAATCTTGCCCTTACGTTTCTTAGATTGTTGGTACTTAGATTGTCAACACACACGATGCTTTCTTTTAATGGCAAAAAGGTTGATTGGTTGTCTTCTTTTTTTAGGAAAGAGAGGAAGAAGAAAGGACCCACAGACCCAACCAGGTAACCTCACATTCTAAATCCTTCTCATCTTCTAAATAGATCTAATCAGTAATGTATCAAGTCATTTCGTGGCTATAGGCACAGATAATTTTGTGGCCCCAATTATTCAAATTCGTAACCAAACTATTTAAATAATTTAATTAAAATGTGTGAAACAAGTTTGCAACGAAACCAATTTTCTTTAAGAGGAGCGTAACGTAGCTTTCGTTTAGATTCTTTAATTATAACATTAAAGAAAAGCATCAGGACTAAAAAGCAATAATTAGGGACAAGTAAGAACCTGATGAGAAAAATTTCAATGCATTTTCCTTTTGATTTGAGGCAGGATGTTGGTTGAAAAAGTTATTTTTAAGCAGAAGTCTTAATTCTGCATTCAGGAAGTTTAATTCACAGCAAACATAAAAGCATCAATGACCTTTATTTTAGTGGCTAGTGATTTCTTGATAAAATAATTCTATGAACAATTCATGAAAATCACCAATTTTTATTTCTTGACAGCCTCAGACGATCAGCAAGAATAGCTGCGAGGAACCAGCCTCAAAGGTAATTTAATTGCAATGTATTTTCCCAGGAACTCCAATGTATTTTCTATGTTTTTACCTATTTTCTAAAAACTTTTTCTAAACTTAACATTAATTTGGAAACCCTACATTACTCTTCAATTTTCAGTGTCTTCCTTTCAAAGTCTGCATACTGAAGTTAGTAAAGCTTGTTAGTAAAAAATGTAGCTGAGATTTCATTTTGATGGGGTCCTCTATTAGAAATGAAATTTTAATGGCAAGTGAATAATATCTAGACCACAATTGCATTTTAAAAAGCTCACTAAGTGTTTAATCTAATGATGAAGTGTAAGGTAATGTTACGGCAAGGAATGGATTCATCTTGGTTGAACCAAATGCAGAAATAATAAGTGGTTCAAAAAGATTTTTCTGCCACTTTTGAAGCGTTGATATATGCAGACATGTGAATATCTTAGATGGCTATCAGTGGCAAATTAGGGGCCTCTGCAGCCTGGTTGGAAGTGTAATGGATTAGCAACTGGAGGGTTGCAAGTTCTTTCCAACCATAGTGTTCTAAGGGGGCTAGTGCATGTTAAATCTGTCAAGGCCTCGTATTGGCATGGTATGGAAGTTTGGAGAGTGGGGTGCCATCATAAGTGTGACCTTGTCATCTGACTAGTTCAGAATTACATGATGGTGTTCTCAGACCTTTCCCTTCGGGTCTGATACCAGACCGTCATGAATAGCCTGCTGAGTTGCTCCAGTTCGACGTTAATTAACTACCTACCAGTGACAGATTAACCAATGAAGTTTGCATAAGGAATTCACTGAATTGTCATGGAAGTAGGGTGGAATTTTTCCCCTATCGATTTCTGTTCATCTGAATCAGATGGTCTGTTATATAAAATTAAATCCAAAATTTTTTCTTGTAAATTCGTGCTAATGCTTACTGTTACGTTTTCCTGAATTGAAAACTGATTTGCAAGGAACATATTCTTTAGTTTAACGTATAAGGGATATGGATCATATGTGAACATTGAAGTTGACAGCCAATTTCAAACTGAATTTATGACACCAACCATCGAACATTGTCCTAATTAGACACTGGTTCTTATTCTTCTAAAGTTCCAGAATCCAATTCCGGAACTTCAACACTTATTAAAATGTTTTGTATTAGCTGTAATTATGCAATGAATGACAACCGTACAGATCCACACTTTATATCTTTGTTTCATCTTCAGTTCAGATTTTATGACTTGTACGAGGGAGAAAATTATACCAGGATATACGTGGAGCTTTTGTATTTTCTAGTTATGAAAATTCTCATTAAAATTTCAGGCACAAATGGGAATTGTCCAAATCTTAAGAATTTATTTAATTGACCGTCAAAATTAACTTTTACTTGTGTGTGCATGTAAACCAAAATGAATCGAGGTTGGTTGAGAATTATGACAAGTGTATGCTGTAGAACCCGTTCACCTATTCCAAGTTAGCAAGATATTGCTGCTTTATATGCAAAATTGTTTGAATTTATACCAACATTTTACCAAAGGTATTTTAAACTACATGACCAATATCACTCATACATGCTTATCATAACTATGCACATGGAATTATGAAAGAATTATAAATTTTGACATATCCCTTACTCAACCTTTAACATCAATGACCTTTGGGGAATTTTCAAAAAAAGGTGCCAAAGTTTTGAAATTAGTAGCTTTTGCATCTACTTTGCTTTAAGAGATACCCATAGTCCCCAAAGTTGAAAAATAGAAAAATGCCTGTGGCACAGCCGTGGATTTGCCATAGCACTTCTCTTCAAGCTTCTCATAGATCTTGGCCTCAGCGAAGCTGATAAGCACAGTTGATCCTAGCTCATGATCCATTAAAGTTCAACAACATGACAGCTGATTTCTGTCTGCTGCATTTTGGAATAAAATCCATGCTCATTTGCTACGTATTTCGTTGAAGAGTCGCAAACAATATTCTTTTACTTTTTGTTTTATCCATTTATTGAAAGTTTAGTGCTGTAATTTTATGAGGGATAACAATGAGGTACCCGAGTGATCTTTCCTCCCTTTCATCATCCTTCCTCCCATATTGTGTTGTGTTTGGCGCAGCTTGGCCTAATATGGCCCTTGTGCGATATAACTTGAAAACCAACCAGACAGGTTGAAATTGCTTTCTCATGTCTTCTATTGAGTATTCAATACATGACTCTGTTTTTTAAATTCTATCTTATCTAGTATTAAATTGGGCCATGAAAGTAACTCTGTCAGCTCCATTGGAGAAGTAATTGATTTTGTATCCTCAATAATAAATATTTTAAATCATTCATATGAATTATTTTA
Source organism: Meta bourneti (assembly GCA_933210815.1). NCBI lineage: Eukaryota > Metazoa > Arthropoda > Arachnida > Araneae > Tetragnathidae > Meta > Meta bourneti. Next base: position 106,547,542 of record OW119924.1, read on the forward strand.
GGCAGGGATGATTTATTAGGCAGGTTCAATTGGGGTGATTTTGAAACAATCGGAGATGTTAGTTGGATGAGCTCGCCTACCTGTTCGATGTTTTTGATGGATAACTTTCGATTGTATTTATTTAATCAACAATTAGTTTTCAAAAAATTACTTCAAGTTATTTTTTGAAGCCAGTTTCAATGCTGCTGTGTCATGGCTCAGTGGGTATGCCCACTACTCAAGCAACTTGCGAGTTGTAGGCAGGTTTGATTCAATCCTGGGTTAGTTCTGTCAGTAAAGTTTTGTTGGATGTGTATGTCCTTTACTTGATATTGTATATCTTGTGTCTGGCGCAGCATGGCTAAATATAGCCCTTGCACCATAAACCCCCAAACAACCAACCTACCTCTGATCATGTCTGTCTGCCAAAGATAGACGTGTACACTGGGGCTGGTGCACGTCAAATCTGTTGTGGCCTCAAATGTCCTCATGTTGGCGTCATGTGGAAGTTTGGAGAGTAGGATGTCAGCTCAGGTGTTGACCTCGCCATCTGAGCTTGATTCAAAGTTTTGAGGCTTTGTCCTCAGATTTTTCAATTTGAGATGGACCCCGTACTGTTGTCAATAACCCGTTGTGATGCTCCAGTACAATGTTAATTAGCTACCTCTGCTCTAACGGGCCAAATCTCGATTAGAATTATGAACTGGGGGCATTTAGTGGTGTGATGTAAAGTTTGTCTATAAGACCTTTTACTTTTTCAGTTTTGACTTTTGTTTCCTTTCAGTGAGAGGACTTTGGAAGCTGTAGCGGAAGAAGTAGAGATGCCCAACCCCCCCAATAGGATCCCTCTAGGAAGAGGGCGTTCTGGGTAGGTATATATTTTGTGCACAATTCTCATCGCTTGAAAGAAGCGATATTATCGTAATAAACTGAAAGTTGTATTGAAAGTTTAATTGTTCTTTTTCAAATGGTGGATTTTGTAGAATTTTTGTAATTCAGTGTGTATTTTTTTTCCACAGCCAACGAAGAGGGGCTGCTCCAATACCATCCAATGAGGATGAAGCATCCAACGAGGATGAAAATGTTTGTTTAATTAATGAGGATGAAAATCCTTATTTGAGGAACTGGATACTGGAGGTTTTGGCACGAGGTCCAATCGGCCTCCTGCCCCAAAGAGTTGATACTCCATCTGCTAGGTAATTAATTTTGTTTACTCAGTAATAAATATTTGAAATCATTAGTATACAAATTATTTTAGACAATTGTCAATTGGGATGATTTGGGAACAATAAAATAAGGGAGGTGTTTGTTGGATGAGCTCAACCTGCTGTTCGATGTTTTTGATGGATAACTTTCAATTGCATTTATTTAATGAAATATTAGTTATTAAAAATTATTTCTTAGAAGGCATTTTTTCAAGGCTGTTTCAATCTAGCTGTGTTGTGGCTCTGTGCCCACTGCGCAAGCAACCTGCAAGTTGTAGATAGGTTTTATTTCCTCCTGGGTGTATATCTTCTGTGTCAGTAAACTTGTGTATATGACCATTACTTGATATTGTATATCTTCTCAGAATGGTCAAATATAGCCTTGCACCATAAAACCCCGAAACAACCAACCTACTCTGATCATGTCTGCCTCCGAAGAGTCGATGTACACAGGGGCTGGTGCATGTTAAATCTGTCATGGCTTGAAACGTCCTCATGTTGGCATCACGGGGAAATTTGGAGAGGGATTCCAGCTGAAGTGTTGACCTTGGTCATCTGACTAGTTAAAAATTACGAGGCATCTTCAGATATCAGATCTTTCCCTTTGAGATGGATCCTGGACAGTCGCCAATTTCAATGCCAAGACATTTAAATTTTAAAATGAAACACTTAAGTACTTTATTAATAAAGTTTTTATGACAATCTAGCAATAATAGATTTGATAGCTTTTGCAACTACTTTGCTTAAAAAGATTCCCTTGTCCCGAAAGTTGTTAAATATAAAAAAGTCCGAAGTATAAAAAATTTACCTTTGGCATCCATGGATTTCCCCTAGCACCACCCTTCTCTTAAGCCTCCCATAGATGCATGCCTCGGCCCAGCTGATGGCACAGTTGATCCTAGCTCATGATCCATCAAATTTCAACTTCATGACAGCTGATTTCTGTCATGCATTTTGGAATAAAATCCATGCTTTTTGTGCTTGCTACGTATTTCGCTGTGGAGTCGCAAACAATATTCTTTTAATTTTGTTTATCCATTTATTGAAAGTTTTGTTATTGCTGTAATTTTATCATGAGGGATATCAACAATGTATCCTATTGATCTTTCCTGCTTTTTTTCCTCCGTCATTGTGTTGTCTGTCTTGTGTTTGGCGCAGCTTTACCAAATAAGGCTCTTTCACAATATAACGCGAAAACAACAAACCAGACATAGGTTAAGATGGCCTGCTCATGGGGCCATGTATTATCGAGTATTTAATATATGAATCTGTTTTATGAATTCTATCCTATCTAGTATAAATTGGGCCATAAAAGTATAACTCATTGTGTGTCTCCACAGCGCGTCAAGTCGCTTCCTGAGGCTACGAGCCGAAGAACTATATGATGCAGATGATGAAGCTTCAATCGATTGGTAATTGATTTTGTTTCCTCAGTAATAAATATTTGAAATCATTCATATACGAATTATTGTAGACTGTTGTCAATTGGGATGATTTGGGAACAGTCAGGGAGGTGTTAGTTGGATGAGCTTACCAACCTGTTCAATGTTTTTGATGCAAAACTTTTAATTGTGGTTATTTAATCAATATTAGCTTTCATAAAATTAATTGTTAGAAGTCATTTTCGTAAGTCAATTACAATCCACTGTGTCATGGATTCAGTGAGTATGCCCACTGTTTACCACAAGCTTCTAGTTGTAGGTGGGGCTGTTTTGATTCCAGTCGGGTTCGATTCCTCCATGAGTGTATTCTCTCTTCTGTGTCATGATCCATCACAATTCGACTTCATGACAGCTGATATCTGCCGGTTGCATTTTGGGATAAAATCCTTGCTCACATGCTATGTATTTCATTGTGGAGTCTCAAACTATTCTTTTAATTTTGTTTTATCCATTGAAAACTTAGTGACTTGCAATTTTAACATGTGGAATGTCAACGATGACATGCGTTTTGATACTCGTTAGGGCTTTTTTTTTATTCCCCTATTCCTGGTTCCTATCTTCACGATCGTTAAAGATAGAGTGAAAATTTCAACGGATCGGAAAATTTTTTCCGGAAAATTTTACACCAGATCGATACCTGAAATGTGATTTTCTTTAAATAAATAATTTTTCAACTGTAACTTTAATATTTTCGCGATACTCGTTTGACAACTATATCCATTACAAACACAAAAGGGAGTATTAATCTCGTTTTTATAGAAAAAATATAACTTGATTGGAGTATTTTGTCCTAATCCATTGATTTATATTTATGGCCATTAAAAATAGGATGAGAAAATTTAATCATTCGATTTATTGAAGAAATTTACCCTGCTTTCACACAAAACTTGCAAAAATATGATAGTTTATAACTAAAGAGGATAGTGGGTAATTTTATTTCTGAGAATAACTTATACCGACAACTGTCCGTTCTAGTTTTCATGTGGAAAACGTCTTTAAAATAAAGCTAAAATTAAATCAATTTAAAAGCTAAACTTTAAAGTTACTTTTTTATTTGTCCTCAACGTGAAATGCGTAAGATAAGTTTCAATTTCCATTTTTTACTTCGTTACATTGAACTCGATATCACTTTTGAAAATGAACTTCTGATTTACTGAACTTAATTTACTGTGAGTTTATTTTTCATAGAATTTATATTTTAATTTTTCAGTTAGTGTTATTACTACTTTAATCGAAACTTTTATATTATATATATGTGTGTGTTTTATATTATATATAGATGCGAATTCTATTAGCAATCTCCCGGTTTTCGATATCTACTGTTTTTTTGTTTTTCTTTTGAGATTTTTTTAGTTGTAACAATTTTCTCATTTCATCGTGGGGTTTAATCAAATTTTAGTTCAAATATTTCCCAGTCATTATTTCATTCGTGGTTCCATTTGTGCTATAAAACCCCTGAAAGAGGGTAGATTGGAGGGTTAGTTTTCGTTTAGGATAGTCAGAACTCGGGGAAAATTAGTGTTTAAAAATTAAAAAACTAATTGTTATGTGTTGTGCTGATACATTAAAATGATACATTAAAATGTTAAGAGATAGGTTTTAAAAATAGATATGTTTGAAGGAAAATTAAATAACAAATTAGCTATAAATCGTAGGAAACACGATAAAACCTCAAAAATAATCAAAAAGGTTATCACCAGTGCCAGATTTTGTTTGTGTGTCATCTTTTTGATAGTACATTGTAGACGATGCCATATAAACAGAAATTCAGTTTCCAATTTCCTGGTTCTAGAAATGTAGTTTTTTGGGGATATATTTTTACTTTACGCTGTCAATTTTACAATTATAAGGAAATTGGTCATTTCCAGTTAGTTTCGTTTTAATCAAAGTTTTATAGAAATATACCAATTTTTCATATGCAGTTTCGCTTTTACTATAAAAACACATTACAAATGACTCATCTGCTAGCTTGAGCCCAAAAATCTGTGATCACCCCTTAACACAAAACAAATCCTTACTATTTTTATTGGTGGGTGAATCATCTACACTGGAGAATGAAGGTTATAGGGTTTTTTCTCTAGTCTTCACAGTGAAGAACGAATACTTAAGATTTTGGAGTTAAGGAAAATGTTTAATAATGCCACAATTTGAACTACATTAAGCACTGTTTCTCTATGATCCGCTTTCTCATACCAGTTCCTACGTTCCCATTTCCCACCAGTTCCCATTTTTCGAATGACAGTTCCTGTCATTCGAAAAATTTTGAAAAACGTATTGAAAGCTAACGTGCAAAAATTTACTATCTAGGTTAATGGCATTGCACTGAAACGCATCGTATACTATACGTTATGAAAGATTTATCTGTTAGGTTGTCACTTCTAGTCAGCAAGTCGATTATATTGCATTTATTTATGTATAAAGATTACTTATTCACAGGCAATTAGGGAACGGATGCTTTACAATATGAAATATCAAATTTTTACGTCATTTTGAATATTTTTTAGATTATTTTAGGCATTTTATTGGTCATTTTTAAAAATTTGTATGTTAACCAAATCCACGTCCTTGTGAACACCGGGAAATCAATTTTAGGTTGGGAAAGGATTTTCATTCGATTTTTAATGGCTAAAATTAAAACAGTTGATAAGGGGCAACAAAATTTCTTATTAAAATGACATTCCCTTTAAAAGCAAGGCAATACTTCCGCTTACTCTTAGTATAAATGGAATATCTAAAAATATTAGTTGCGACTATTGACAAATATTTAAAAAAGAAAATAATGTTTTTGGTATCGATCTGATGTAAAATTTTATGCTGATTTGAAATCTTTTGAAATTTTGATTCTATCTTTAACCATTCAAAAGATAGATACTTGGATAGGGGAATAAAAAACACAATTTAATGCAAAAGGGAAATGGACCTTAAAAAAACCCAGGAGGTGTTCACATAATGCTCAAGATTCTTATCAAACTCGCATTGGAAAAAGTCCATTTGAAGGGGGGGGGGTTGGGCCTTAAGGTCGTTTGGACAAGTCTATGCTGCAAGTCTACACGTTTTATTGTCAGCACTACACTTGTCGGTTACATTTCATCTGATTACATCATCTGGTGAAAGCCTAACTTTCGTCTGTACGTTTCATCTGGATGGTTTGACCCAGTGACATGGTACTATCGAATATTCAATACATACCAATCGCAACTAATAGTTTATGTGCTACATTATTGAATACTAGAAATGTTATGGAATTGGGGTGTTGTAAAATTGAGTGAATTTTCTCATCTCCCTTTTCATCTATATATCATTCATTGATTGGCAAGTGAAAATTTTGTTGTATTTAGTATATAAATCTATCCTTTTGTAAGAGTTTTCTTCATTTGTATTTCTCTTTTTCAGAAGTGAGAAGAAGCCGTTTGAGTTTTCCAACTGACTTGATATGGGGGATTCATATGATTGGAGGTAGAAGCATGTGTTTTTCCAGTTTTAAATCTTGTATGTCTGTCATTTCCTATTTTCCAGAGACCATTTCGCATAAAAGTTAATTTTTTTCGTTGGGATATTGTATATTGTGGGGCTGCCGGTGCCATGCATAGAATATAGTATTTTCTATATTGAAAAGTTAATTTTTTTTGTTACCGGAATTTTTTTAAATTTAACTACAATTTAGATATCAACTTTGTTTTAGTTTTTTGTTAAGATTGTTTTTTCTCGAATAAAAATGAACTCCTCAAAATTGCTGTGGAGGAGCAAAATAATTTAATTTTGGATTTTTTTTCTGTTCACGAGGCTTGTGTGATCCCCATGATATCAAACAACCCTTCTCTAAAAATGCTTAATGCAATTTCTTTAAATCTAAAATTAGGTAACATATAATTCCCTTGGGTTATAATACATTTTTAGCCTATATTTCCATTTGTAAAATTAATTAGTCCATAATTTATTGCTTCTCTTTAAATTTTTAAACAGAAAGAACGATCATTTAACCTATTGTTTTTTTATCACTTACAATACTGCTCCAAATATCTAAGATGCATTTGATCAAATTAGCCCTAGTGTTGCAAAAATTGGCATGTTTTTTTAAAGTTGCAAACCTAAACCTACGATGCCATTCTGAGTCTCTCAATCTGTAAGTGCAGTGATTCTATAAAAGCTATTATATCACAAATGAATTCTTACGTATAAATCTCCCATTGCTTTTTCAAACTGAATCAAGATGCTTAAAACCGAAGTAAAGAAAAATTTAATTTTGAATGATCTAAAAGCAATAATTTAAAAGTTCTATATATGGTAAATTAAAACTTGTCCTTAACTTCAGAAAGACTCAATTTAAGATCCACCTTTAAGTGTCAGCTTTCACAGGATAACGTGTGCAACTGGTGGTCACGAGGGCCCCGTGATTGCTGGTTACAAACAATGTTCTTGTGATTGCTGGACACTTTCAACTTTTGTAAAATACAGTTTGCATTTAAAAAAATTATTTTAATTTGTTTTGTAATATTTAAGAGTATTTAAACCTATCTGAATTTAGTCCTTTTAAAGTCTCGTAGGTACCAAGTTTCTAATAATTTAAATTGTGAATTATACAAGCAATAAGATAAAAACGATGCCTCGAAAAAATTAATTCTAATTACCAGACTGTTTTGTGCCACAACTCCAATATTACTTAAGAATCCTGGAGAACAGTTTAAGATGTATTGTACTTATGGATTGAGAGGCTACTAAAGGAGTGTTTTACAAATCATAATTTAGACTGCAAGTGCCACCAAGAAAGTGATTAGCATGGTTATATCGAGAGAAATAAGTAGTGCTAAGTGTGAAGGAACTTCGAAATCGCCTTGAGGAATCCATTAGTCTTAACTTTTACTTTCGACAGAATAACTTATAAAGATGATGTGTATTTTGCTTTATTATTACATTTTGTATGTTGCCACTTGAGAATATCATTGAAAGCTACATCCAAATGTCTTCATGTGAGTTAAATCTGGCTTTTCACCTGTCCATCCGTAATTGCTTCAGCCCAAAATTTCTTTTGAACAGTTGTCAAAAGTTCTATTCATTTTAAAATATAAGTACATTTCTTCCATGGAGTTTTTCAAAGTTCACTGACAAAACACTTGGTATTGCAACTGTTGTCATAGAAAGAAACTTTAAAAATCTGAACTTTACAAACTAGCAACAGTAATTCGTTTATCAAATAGTTCTTCCTTTGTGCAACTTAAAAAAGAATTTCAACTATTCTGAGTTTAATTGATCATTGCAAGATAATCACGAACAAGTTAACAATTAATCCCGAGTTGCAAGTGTGAAACTTAACTATTTCAACTTAGAATGACCTGAACATTGGTTTGAATTAAAATTCTCTACACTTTACAGTTTCGTTGCTAGAGTTTGTTCCCCTTTTATACAAATGTGGACCAACTTCCAAAATAAGTCGAAGTTTCAAAATTAAAAACTTCCAATTAAAATGGAACATGATGGTGGGAAACTGTTGCAAAGTAGTAGCTCACACACATAAGAGCACAAATTGTATATATTTTTAAAAACATATGTGAATGCAACATTGGAAATTCATGTGAGTAATTAATAAAAAGTGGGTTGATCCAAACAAATTATGTAGGTTAATGGAAAATTCTAACAATGATTTAAAAAAGTGATACCAATTAATAAGTGAATTTAGTTGCACATTAAAAAATAATTAATCAGGAAAAATAATTTTTATATAAATAATTATATTAACTTATGTAGTGAGCATTGATAAGCAAGCTTTGATAATAAAGATGCTGATGGGAATGGTTCTGATAAATCTGAAAAATTCGTTAAAATATTAAAAAAAACTTCAAGATTCCTATGACTTACGAAATATTTTCACTCGTATGCTGTCCAAAATTTGTTTTGCTGTTTGATTTTTTAAAGGGTAAAAATTCTGTGTACAAACCTTGAAAATTATCTACCTTCTGAAATACTTTCAATTAATGGATTAATTATTTAAAATATATTATCAAAAATTTAATCAGTATTTATAGGTATAAGTTATCTTGAAAGGAAAGAATGAGTTACTTAGTCAAACTTCAGACAGAATATTTGGTTTAACGTCTATTGAATATTGTATATTTAAAATAAATCAAAATGTTGTCTGTTTAAGAACAGTTGTACATATTAACTTTAACTTGGTTTCACGCTCATTTGCATCATCAGTTTGAGGAAGTAGTGTTTAATTACGAAGTAGAATTTTTAGAAGAAAATATAAAAGTTTTTACAGTTGATTGCCCAGAGGTTTCTTAACTTTAAAAAATTCTGGTCTTAAATATGTTCAATTTAAAATAACACTATAAAAAGCAAAAGTTTAATGACTAAGATTATTTGAGTGGTTCTGGTTCGGTTGACGATTTTATATCATTTGGTACCTTTACAGAATTCAGATCAATAAATGATTGACAATTCTATTTGTTTAGATTTAGTTATTTCACTTTATAAGTCCAAATTTGTCAAAGGAAATCTGCATGCAAGAATATTTTTGTATTCTAAAACCATTAACTTTTTTCATGGTTTTTTGCATTTATGTGTTTTAAATGATTTACATCGCATTTAAAATCTTTCCAATACCCTTTTTGCCATTTGATTGAAATAGCCGGTTGTGTTTCTCCAGTGTGACGTTAATTAAAATACCTATCTACCATTTGATTGATGTTTTAATTTTCACAATGTGAATAAAATCTGAAGGGTTATGGAAATTATCTCAATAAGCAAGAAACTACAACTAGAGATAGATTTTTGGTTCAATGCTCTTGGCCATGAGTTATTTTCTACAATCTAGTGCCCATTTCACCTCTGTTAAGTTATCGATTGTATGTTTGTGCATGAATGTCATTAGGAATGTAGACAATATTTTTTTTCATTCACTGTCAGAACTTAGCTTAACCTTTTTCCTCCAGGCTTACCTAAAATCTGTTATTCCCTATTCCCACAACAAACAGTAGTGTTGAGATTTTTCTTAATTCGTTGTTGGGTAATTTTGTAAATGTATTTATATCAATATTAAAATTTATTTTTACTTGATAGCTTAATAGTCCAACTTTTTTCATTAAGCGAAAATTCTGCCTGTTAGAAATGAAAGGGTTTTTCTCTAAACAAATGTTTTATGCATGTATGCGTTTCAAATGTGTATGCTCCTTTAAAAAGTTTCTCCATTCTTGTAAGTTTCTCCATTCTTGTTGAGTCTCAATTATATTTTTAGAGTTCTGATGTTTTTTTGAAATCTCTAAAAATACCGTTTATAGTGGAAACCTACCTCTTGTGTTGAACATATTCTATCCATAATCATTTTATGAAATAGAATCATACAATTCACCCAATGTCAAAGTTGAGGATTATTTAAGAGAGTAGGAATTTTTTTTGCTAAATTTAAATTGATACTCAATTGGAAAAGCAATATTAAAATTCACTTGATCAAGCAAGTGTTAAATTTGCTTATGCATTAATAACATTTCCATGTTTAAGATGTCCCACATCAAGTTTTTTTTAATTCTGAACACTGGCTTCACACCACCCTGAGTTAACGAGTGATATGCCTCTTGCTGTTTTATACTCGTCTCTATCTAATTTTCAAGTAATGTCATATGCATTCCAGTATACAGTAATTTTTAAGTTTTCAAAAACTGACAATATGGTTATTTTTTTTATTTTATTATTTTTATTAAATGTAATTTAGAATAATTTAACTAGAAAATAAGTTAGCAATATTAACTAAAATTATATTTTTATGCATTTATTTGACAAAAGTATTCAGTGTTATTAAACAGGTATTGCATATTCAACTATTTATTGAGATCTGCATTTAAGTTTGAATAAAAAAGATTTAATACAGAGAAATAAATCCAGAGTGGCTGATAAAACTAAAAAAAGTGGGGATCCATTTGTGACATCCTTGCAGGCCTTCGCTATGTAGCGGTGACGGCATTTAGATTATAGAAATGGGATTGTTATGATTGCCTGGCAAGAGCATTTACATCATTTTGGAATTTACCCATCGTTTTTCTATAATAGACCAAAATGTGTCCAATGCAGTGATGGCTGACATGCAAAAGGTGGTTGCACACCTTTTGCAATGTTCAAGGTTAACATGGTAGAATGGATACAAGCTATTAGAAGGTTCGAGAACACTTGAAGTAGCTGGGAACTTGATGTTTTTCTACCTTTTTGTTCTCTTAACTTAATGGTGGTTAATAGAGGTATTTATACTTTTAAGAGGTACTTATACCTAAGTACTTTTGAAATTAAACAGAATATCGGCATTTAAACAATATACTGACTCCAATATAGTGTTTGAAATTTATTTTCTTCTAAAAAGTATTTAGGCATTTCTCAATAGGTGAAAACTTCCAAAATTAGAAATATCAAATCTTTAAAGGGTGTAGATTTTCCATTCTAAACCTCTTGTATCCCACATTACCTTCATAAACCCCAAACCAACCCTATAATTGAGAATTAACATCCGATAGTCAAATATGTTTTCTGCAATTTCTGCTTCGATGGAGTAGGTCCCAGTCTAATTGGCCCTCTTGTAGCTAAAAACAGTAAAGCAACAAACCAACCAATTTGGTGGATTTAGTCTTGACAGTAGCTGTTCCATTCTGTATCATTGCTATTTGCAGTTTTATTGAATGTAAATTGATGTACCCTAATCTCGCTAATGCTTTGAATTGCTCAAGTGAGTCAGGATAAATTATTTCAAATCATTTACAGCAGAACCAAAACTTGTGATTTTAACTTTTAATTCCTTCATTCAGTTAAAAATTAATTCCTTTTAATTCTTCTTTCAGTTAAAATTGTTTTTTTAAAGCCTTTACTTGGCTAGTCTGGGGCATTTTATATCACTATTTGATGTCATATTGAATATTGCAGGGTTGTGGAATCCTTTTACCCCTCTGAATTTTTAATAAATCAAAAACAGCACTGAAAGATAAGTATTGAAAAGTTTTGAAGTGGTAATCTTGAGATATTTCAGTTTTAAAAGTTCGTTTACCAAGTCGTTGTCCCAAGTACTGATTTTCGTTTGATTTGGTGCTTGTTGGATTTGTTAATCTAGCTTATCTATTGACAGTTCATTTGTTGGCGGGGTGCGAGCTCAGGTGTGTTGACCTCATCGTATGACAGATTCAAAATTACGAGGTGTCTTTGGATCTTTTGCTTTTTGATGGATCTTGGACCATCGCCAGTAGCTCCAGTTGGTTTGCTCCAGTGAGATGTTAATTCAACTACCTACCATTTGTTGAATATATCACCTCAACATAAGGAAAGATTAAAAAATATTTTTTTGAAATATATATGCGTTTGACCTAAAATTGATTAGCAGATGAATTCCTCTTGAAGCAATCAACCTTGCTGTTTTATCATTGATATGCAAGAATTTAAGAACCACTGCCAAATGATCCAAATGAGTTGATTTAAAGTATGTGGCAGGGGGATATCAATTAAAAAATTATGGAAGAGGCTCAAGTAGTCATTCATACACAAACACCTGAAATTGGGGCTGATCAAGAAAATGAATGAATATTTTGAATGTTCGTCTACATATATTCATTATTTTTATTAATTAGGTTTTCAATAATTTAACCATTTTAATAGTAAATTAAATTAGGTTCATGCATATAAAGGCACCTATCAGATGTATTGAGCAAACCCTGCATCAAACAAACGAATTCAACAGGGGGTTTATTAAAAATTCACACCTTTTAGAGGAAAATGGGATTTGATATGGTTTTTATAGGATACATCTTGAAATGAACTTTTTAAAAGTTTGACGTTAAAGGGATCATGTGATTCAGTGAGATGTGAAGAAAATGTTATATCTAATGAGGGGGTCTTGCGCACTTCTTTTCCTTTTCCATCATTGGAATGTGGTCTGTCCTAAAAAAGATTGCCAGCTAAGGAACAGTACTTTAAATTTTGAGAGTATATATCTACAAGTTAATAGTTGTCATGTGTTTAAGATCTGCTATTATGTAGAATGCTCTCTTTATTCATCATTAATTTCCTGAGTATATATACCTTATCAAAAATGCAACAAGAAAGCGTAATGTGTCTTAACTATATTTTTTTAGAGGATTTAAATTCATAGTGATTTGGTTTCTGACACATGCTCTTTGAATTCTGTTGAGAAATCTTAGGAATTTTAGTAATTAATTTTTAATCCTGTTGGTGCAAAGGAAGTTTGTTATTTATTCCATCATGAACATACGATAACTCAAGTTTTTATGAAGTAGTTTATCAGAAGCAAAATTGCTTGAACTAAAAGATTATTTTTGTGTTCTTTGGTATGATTGCATTAAGTTCCTAACAATAGTCCTGTATTGGAACCAAAACTAGTTTTTTACTAAGCTGCCTTTTTTAATAGTGGGGAAAGGTGCCAAAACTGGAAAACAATTGATGCGTAGAGTCAAGATACAATAATTTCTTTTTGAATTTTATTTCATGATCAAATCAAGTTGAGTTTTCTTTACATAAGTACCCAAACCCTTATCACTAATTTGATGCTTAATCGCGATTTCAATTTTTTTCGAGAATTGGATTAAAATTTTTTGTGAACTTCCCGAATAATTGTCTGATTTTCCTCTGCAGTTATGCATAGCAGGAGGTACAATGAAAGCATGCCTTAACCAAATTATTCTCAAATATTTGGGGAATCTGCCTCTTAAACAAATTTTGAATGGTTCAACAGGCATTTTGTTTTCATTTTCCGATAAAATATTAAGTTTCCTTTTTCTCGTTGATTTTAACTTCAGCTGTTTATCAGCTCTTGTATAATTCAAAACTCGAACTGATTTGTATGATCATTAAAGTATATCTTGTTGGCAAGTCGATATATTGCGTTTCTCTTATGCTGATAGCCTTTCAAAAATAAGATGAAATTGGTTTAAAATAAAAACAATGGATGGTACACAGTGGTGAAATCAACACAAAGAGAGAAGGAATTCTTTTCAGACAGGAAAATTACCATATACCTGACCATACGATTTTCGTTAATTTCGGAAACTATGACGATACTGTCCATTAAGGTTTTTGTAATTTAAACTCGTACACTGTTTACTTGTTTTCTGGGGACATCTGAGTAAAGTTGGCGTCTTTTTTGATACAGATGAACTTTGTTATTTAATTCGAAAAGTTCAGTGGGCACTATTATTTTCTGATCAAAAGGGTTTATTTTTTGTTTCAATTTTCTAAATTGGTTTAAAAAAAGTAGTGAATTTTGAGAATTTAATAGTGTTGGAATGGAAACCTTACTATCTGCAATTACTAAAATCTGCTTTTAAACAGCTTTTAGTAATTTCGTTTTCTTTTGGATCTCTAATTAACTTTTGGAATTAAATTGTAAATAATTTACTTGAAACCCATGTAAAAAGTTTAATCTTTAAGTTGTGAATGACCTTTGCAGAGAATTGCAAACATTTTTTGTATTGCTTTTTTAAAGGAAGAATTTAATTTTTCTTTGGTAAGGTCTTTGGCATTACCTTTTATAAAATTGAATTAAAAAAAACATGCTTCCTGAAAAAAGCTTTGCTTGATTTGATGACTTGTGTTTTCTACGAGATCTACATCATTAAATGTAATCCCAGTATATGTCGAAATAAAAGAATGTGGAAATAGGGGATTAGTTTCCCTTTGAGAATTAAAATGTAGCAATCAAAATATAATTTATGAATCTATTGAAATTTATTGCATCTTGTTTGTAAAATGTGAATTTAAACTTAGACATGTAACATTTAAATCATGAAATGACTCGTCATGTTGTACTTTTTCAATGAAGGATTCGGTCTTAACCATATCAGCATAACTCTTTATTTAGATAGTGAATAGTAAACCAGATTTATTAACTAAAATTTTGAAGTAATGTAAAATTATATGTACACTGAAGTGCCAGAACAACTGGTACAGATGAGCCTTTGCAAAATACGTAGCAACTATGCATGTCCATGGTTGCGTCTTCCAGTGCATATATAAAGCGATGGACATCTATGGAAGCATTTAGCAATTTTCTATAGTTTAATAGTTCGAGCTCATGAATGGATCATATTTTATAGAGGTAGCGATCTGTTTTGTATATACTCTACCATTTCATAAATGTACCTAGACTACGAAAATTCTGGCAGAACCTGTAACTTATGACAGCAATGTGGCCATGAAAATAAGACGGTTAACCAGCATCGGCTGGCAAGAATCTTTTCACATGATAGGGGTGCAACACTATCAAATAACTCTAGAATTCAATTCTGGGTCCTCAACATCAACAAGAGTACTGCAACGTTCCCTTCAAGATATGGACTGAAGGAGCAGACATCCAACCATGTTCCTTGCCTAGGTTTGGGAACACAGCCACTAGACTCTTGATGACTGGAAACGAGTGGCCTGGTTTGACGAGTAGCGTTTCCCACTGTTTCGGGAAGACGGAAGAATCCGTAAGGGAAGAAAACCACATTAAGCCATTGATCCTGCATATCAACAGGTGATTGCACAAGTTGGTGGTGGCTTCATAATGTAAGGTTTGCTTAGATGGCATCAATGGGACTCTGGTACAGGTACAAAGGTCCGGTGAACAATATGTGTGAATCCTGTCTGACGAGGTACATCCATTCAAGTCCTGCATCATTCTGATGGGTTTGACTTCTTCCAACTAGACAATATGCCCGCCTCATGTCTACACTTGCCAAAATTATGGTTAGAAGAACACCGAGTGTGGGTTCCTGCCATTCCCACCCAAATTGCCAGATCTCAACATTATCAAATGCATCTATTCTGGCAAAACCTGGAACTTATGACAGCAGTGTGGCCTAAAAAAGGCAGCAGTGGCAAGAATTCTCTTGCATGATAGGCATGCAACATTATTTCAAACAACTCTGGAATTCAATGCTGGGTCCTCAATAAACTGTCAAAATATATTCGTTTGTGCCAAAGCAATTACAGTTGTGGCAACAACTAATTTGATGCAAGAAATCAGAAGAAGCAGTAGGATCAGAAAAACGAAGACCTATGGAAACCCAGTGCTTTATAAAACTGTAAATGATGTCTCCTGTCAATCCAACTGTTCCAGATCCCATCACTGAAGGAAGCATTGGAGTCGCCCCATGCAAGAATGTGGAAAGAGGCAATGGAAGAGGAATTAGAAAGTCTACATCAAAATCAGACATGGGAGTTAGTTCCCAAACCAGCCCAGGTCAAGCCAATTCGGTGCAAGTGGATGTTCAAAAGAAAACAGAACTCAGGGCGAGACAACAAAATTCAAAGCCCGTCTGGTAGCTAAGGGCTACTCACAAGCTCCAGGCAAAGATTTCACTGAGAACATTTTCTCCAGTGATAAAAATCAAATCCCTGAGAGTACTAATAGCCCTAGCAAGTAGAATTGAACTTGCCAATTCATCAAATGGACATCACTTCAGCATACCTCAATGGCACCTTGAAAGAAGACATGCTGCAACCTGAAGGATTTCAAGAAGAGGGCAAAGAAAACCTGGTATATCATCTTAAAAGAAGCTTATATGGACACCTTTAGACCCAAGTGTGAGACATCATAAAGTAGATGATGCCGAATGGAACAACATTAAGGAGGAGAGAAAATACCATTTAGACAAGCCATAGGGAGTATACTCTACTTGGCATGTGGAACACGCCCCGACATCGCTTTTACCGCCACGTACATAAACCAGTTCAACAAAAGACCATCAGAACTGCACTGGAGGAGTGTGAAACACGTTTTCCTCTACTTGAAGGAAACGAAACGTTTTGCCCTCATCTTCAGAAAAACTGCAGCCAGTGAAAGTACTTGCTGATGCAGATTGGGCTGCAGACCCTGTTGACAGAAGATCCTTCAGTGGATATGTTGCCATTTTGGCTGGGGCTGCAATCTCCTGGTCCTGCAAGAAACTACTGTGGCACTATCCTCTGCTGAAGCCGAATACCTGGTTATAGCCCATGCCACAAAGGAGGTGTTGTGGATAAAAGGACTTCAAAGAACTGTGTGCTGCTTTCTTCACATAGCAAATTGCATCATTAGGAAGTTCAGCTCTTTTCTCAAACAGATTCCATCGTAAACGGCATGAAGACTGCAATGTTTCTTCAAAGATGTGAACTTTTCTGAGCAGACTCGCAACTCATCACACAGTTCATTCTGATGGGTTTGACCTTTTCCAACTGTACAATATGCCGCCCCGTAAGTCCAGACATGCCAAAATTATGGTTAGAGGAACACTGAGTTTGGGTTCCTGCCATTCCCACCCAAATTGCTAAATCTCAACATTATTGAATGCATCTATTCTGGCAAAACCTGGAACTTATGACAGCAATATGGCCTAAAAAAGACAGCATTGACTGGCAAGAATCGTCTCATGATAGGCATGCAACACTGTTTCAAATAACTGGAATTCAATGCTGGGTCGTCAATAAACAGCATGAAGACTGCAATGTTCCCTCAAAGATGTGAACTTTTTTGAAGACTCGTAACTCATCGCAGTTCATTCTGATGGGTTTGACCTTTTCCAACTGACAATATGCCACCCCATAAATCTACATGCCAAAATTGTGGAGAGGAGCACTGAGTTTGTGTTCCTACCATTTCCCACCGCCAAGATTCCAAGTCGCCAGATCTCAATATTATCGAGCGTATCTCTTCTAGCAAAACCTGGAACTTATGACAGCAGCAAAAAAGAATGAGCATTGGCTGGCAAGAATCGTTTCAAATGATAGGCGTGCAACACTTTAAAATAACTGGAATTCTATGCTGGGCTCTTAATAAACATCAGCATGAGAACTGCAATGCTTCTACAAAGATATGTATTTTATGAGTGACTGAACACAGCCACTGGACACTTGATGACTCAAAACGAATAGCCTGATGTGATGAATTGTGTTTCCAACTGTTTCGAGCAGATTGAAGGATCCGTGTGGATAAAATTCCATGTAGCTATGGATCCTGCATGTTGACAGGGGATTGTACAGGCTGGTGGTGGGGCCTCATAATGGTATGAGGTTTTCTTAGATGTCATTCAATGGACCCCCTGGTACATCCCTGAGAGTTGAACGATATGTGTGCATCCTTTCCGACGATTTACACTTCAGGTCCTGCATTCATTCTGATGGGTTTGGCCACTTCCAAGAAGACAATATGCCACCTCATAGTCTAGATATGCCAAAATTATGGTTACAGGAGCGCTGAGTTTGTTTCCCATTCCCACCCAAGTTGAGAGTCTAGCATGCCATGGAATGTGCTGTAGAATACAGAAATCCTACACCTCTGAATACAACTGAATTGGGGACTGCTCCACAGGAAGTGTGGCATTCAATGCCATCAAGTATGGTGGTGACAATTCATGGACATAACATTGCAACAGGCATATTGAGACAGCGCTCTCGCTTTAATAGTGGCCGTCTGAGGAATTTCACATTTTGCTGTGGTCGCAAGATTCATCCTGTTTTCCTTAAATGCCTGTCTGACCAGGCCTCCCAAGCACACATTCTCGAGTGCCTGGGGTTGTCCCATGACAACATGTTTTCCGAACTTCTTGGTGTAGGACTGTGCGGATGAATGGACTTGTGGATTGGGTCTAGCTCTCTCTCTCTGGAGCTTGACGTGGAGATTAGCAACAAGTATAGCGAATGCCTACAAGTCGTGTTCAAGCTTCCACTGGAAGGTGGAATCCATGTCCTGTCATTTTTCTACAGTTCTTTGTTCTTGTGAGAGGCCAACCAAGTATTAAACTGGCTTGCCAGGTTTTCTGGGCTCTTCAGTGTGCATATATATCTTGTTCCTTAATTTAAAGTTAAAAATATAAGTTGTAAATGCATAACTGTTTAAGTAATTGGATAAAAGCTAAGCAGTTTAGCTTTAAATTTCGGAACATTCCTATTATTTCACATTGAAAACTAAAGTACTGCACCCACCTTCTGATTAAAATTAAGGAATTCTTTATTTTTAAAAATTGCAATACTGTGTTTTATTTGTGCACAAAAAGTATTTTTAAATTAAAAATGAGAAAAATTCAGGTATGGTAAAGTATTTAAATTATGTTTAAAAATTATATTAATTAAAGCTTAAGTAATTACATGGTTCCACAAGCAAAATTAATCTCTTACAAAGTTAGAGAAAAAAACAGATCAAGTAAAATATTTAGATATGCCACTTTTCTTTGTTCACTTGTGTTGCACATTTTGCACCTTTACATGAAAGATCTTGCATTTGAAACCATACAAATCCATTCACTGCCGAAAGCTTTTGGATTATAAAAAGCATGGACCCCTAAATATTTCTGTTTTCCTATAACTTTTATTTGGGCTGCTTAATTATATTGTTCCACTTTGCAAAGTGGATTTGTCTGTTTTTGAATGAAAGCACTGACATTGGTGCTTAATTTGTATCTAAGCTTTTTAATTTCCTTTCACACCATTCAATGCCTCATTGCTTGAAAGCAACTGTAAAAAGAGTGGGAATTCTCAAGTTATTGTGCACTAAATCACATCAAGTATACAGACACTTGCTATTAAATGATGTGTTTATTTTGACATTGCTTATTATTGCATAATAAAAGCACATTGTTGAAGGATGATTTCCTGTAGAACACATTGAATTTGAAAGCAATCTATGAACTGTTACAATATATCATTGCTTATGAACTTGATAAGAGTGGGTGCTGTTACTGCTCTGCAACAGTTGCTACTGCTCTGTACTGCTTCTATCTTTTGAACTCTGATGACTTAATGCCCATTGAACAGTCGATTGATCTTATTCTGAATGCTGAACATTCCAGTGACGTTCACTATGCTGTGACAAGGAACATTGACACATTCTGACAATGGTGGCTGAAACCAGTTGAAACAAGATTACATGTTCCCAATGAGTGAAATTCTGAATTGCTGCTTCAGAAATGCTATACAGACTGTCTGACTGCTGGATACATTTGCTGAGGTATCGAATAAATCTGAATGCAGTGTATGCTCTAGAACTTAACCTAGTCCTTAAAATATCCTGGGTTAAATATTCAAATATTATACACTGCAATGATCCTATTCACTCTTCCAATGCACACATCTGCTGAGACTGAACATTGTAACTCAATGCAGTACATGCTATGGAATTTGTGCTTGTCTCTGGTTCATACCAATCTCCCAATGCTGTCCCCATGACTGATCAGATGGGATATAAACTTTTTCACGAATATTGATTTATAACTGGTTATGATTAATGCAAAGATGATATTCACAATCCTAGAACAAATAATTGCTGTGCAGATAGATTGTATAACAATGGATTAAAATTTATTGCAATTTAGTGTTCCTTGAACTGAATGTAAAGTTTAATTCAATCAGTTTTATGATAGCAAGTGTCTGTATCGGAAGTCAAAGTTTTAAGAATGCACCTGGATAATAAAAGTTAAAGGTTGAAATTCAAATATTTCATCCTTTCTAATGAATTTTAATTTAAAAATAACCTAATTTAAAACTAAATATCTTTTAAAACTAAATACCTATTATCTTTTAAAGAATAAAACAGTATTTTAAAAATGAATTGTAACTGAATTTTTATTTGTATATTTATTTTCTAAATTTTTATTTTAATTCAGGTAAATATTCATAAATATTTACACATCTCTAAAATACTTCTCATAAAATACGTAAGCTCTTATATACTATTTTGTGTGTTCCTAAAATGTTTTCAACGAAAATTACTAGTTTTTGTTCCTTATCCTATTGCATTCTTATATTAATCATGCCTTCATTTATATGAAGGTATATTTAATAGAAGAATGTAATAAATATACGAAACTCATTCCAAAAAGTTAGGTCTTTTGAATTCTTTTTTATTATAACACACAAAATGTTTAACTTAATGGGGTGGAAGAAAGCCTTTGTTTGCTTTTTTGCACTTTTACACATTTTAAGTGTTGTATGCTTAATTTAAAATTTCCATTAGTGATGTTGAAACTAAAGTTTAACGACACGAATCACTGACCTTTTTAAGAATATTACTCATGCAATCTCTTAGATCATGGATGAGTTAATGCTAAATGTATTTGTGGAAAAAAAAATACAAATAAATTATTTCTGAACACTAGTCACTGCAATGTTTCATTTGTTGAAGATTAAAAATACTTTTTACGAATTTTTAAATATTTCGGATTTGAAACTTGTAAAAAGTTGAGTGAAAATTTATAAATTATGATCATATTAGTATTTCAAATATTTTTCTCAATTTTTAAATACTTTCAAAGGAGTAGCTTCTCACAAAATTCTTTCTAGCTCAACTTTTTACTGAAATTGAAGTATTTCAAAATACTAAATTTGTTTGATTCAAAATTTATCGAAAAGGTAAGTTTGGAATCAAACAATTTTTAATTGAAACAATAAATTTATAATGTATTCTAGAAAGCATTTTTAAAATTCAACGAATGGAAGATAAAGAAGCCTATGTTTCACACTATTAAAAATTTAAATAAATTAAATTTTTTAACAAGTTCAAATACTTAGTAAACCATCTAGTGGTTTCATTTTCAAACATTAACGAATGGAGTACTTAAACACTAATCAGGCTTCTTAGTGGGGAAAGTTGAGAGTAGGCATAGTGACTTGTGTTCTAGTACATAAATTTAAATCACTGAAGTTTACCATCCATGCGAGTCCAGCGCGGTGCATATGTGGTATTCCCATAGCTCTTTGAGGCAGTGGTGCATGATGTCTATTTTGTACAACTTTTATTGAAAAGTATTGCATATCTAATGCTTCATGTAATATTGTTGTCAACTTGGAAGCTAGGTTGCATGAAATGTAGAAATTGTATAAATTGAAACTTGCTAATTAAATTAAATATTGTTGCTACATGTGAATGGAGACTCCAGCAATTTCAAATTTATATTGCAATGGTTTATAAATGTATTAAATTTGATTGTAAGATTTTAGAAAATATACTTGATTATTGACAATACAACAAAAAATGCATCTTAAGAAAAGTGACAACTCAAAAAAGAGAATTTCACAGTAAAATCTAAGTCTTACTTGAAATTGACTTAAGCATATTTATTAAAAATTAAACACACTTTTTAAACCTTTGGTTTGTTCGAGTTAAATAAAATGCAATGTGTTTTTAATGAAATTAAATTTTCATTTTGAGTTGTGACACTTTTCTATATCGTTAAGTTTGAAACTGGCACATGAACACGAAAATTGGCATGTATAAATTTTCATTTAGTGTACATTAGTTTAAATCTAAATAATTTCCTATTTTCACCAATAATTTTTGCGTTTATGCACATGTGAATAATTACCATAAATTCAGATGCTCTTTTTTACTGCTATGTGGTACTATTATTTCAAGGATTAGCTTTCACTTTTTTCTACATCTTCATTTTAGTTTTATTGGCAAAATTTTACTGTCTCCAAGTGACTGGTTTAAACGACCAATATTGAGGATGTTGGTGCAAGAACCAGATAACTTCATAGGGCTAGAAATGAAAGTTCATGACATTGCATCTGAAAAATAGATTCTATATCATGAAATCATTTATGCTTTTTATAGATATAAAATTATTCACACCAATTTTTAATCGTCACAATCTTTAATTTTCATCAAATTAATATATGAAAATTATTCTTCTTACTGTATCTGATATAAAAAGGAATTCCTGGGTCTTGCTTTGGCATCTTCAATTAAAATTGATATCCAAATAACAATATTTTATGTTTATTACCAAATAAACTTTTTAAATTGAAAAAAGTTTTGTTTAAATATTTGAAATACATTGAAAATTTTAATATAAAATTAGCAATTTTTCTAAATATGCTTTTAGCTTAAATGTTTAGTTTTCACAACCTGTTAAAAATGAAATATGTTTCGATGAATGAATTTCCAAAATTTTTAAAGCTAGAATTTTGTTTTTCAAGGTTTGTGATTAGTCTAATTCCAAAACGTACTATATTGCTATTTCTGCTTAAAAAAACACTTATTTCAAAGATAAAGAGTTAAGAGCTTTATTTTTTAATTTTGTTTTATTAATGAAATCCCACTTTTTTATTAGAAAATGAAATAATTATCAATATTATCCAAATAACAGCTAAAGTTTGAACGTTATATTGTTGATTGCTCCATTTTGATACGGCAATACTGTAATTATGTTTTTGATGCAACAATGTATGGATTCCATTCATTCAATTACGTCAGCTATTGGATGCAACTGTTCTCTTGTTCACAATTATACTTGACATGAAATAAGTAGACACTGACTTTATTTTGGATCTCTCGGGAAAAAAAGATATTCGCACTTGCACACTTGTGAATACTCTTGCTTAAATGAGTGTACTAGTTTAAATTCGACAAACCTATATCTTGCCTTTTATTCTGGGAGCACTCTTATGAGAGGTTATCAGCATATTAAAAGAGGTAACTGCATGATGCTGACTGATATAAGAAAATAAAGAGGCCAAAACCCTTTTTAAAACTTAAAAAACACAAAAATGAGGATCACTATTATCTCCAGGGGAAAATCTTTTACCGCTGATTTCATTTGAGAAGAATTTTGAATGTTTCTATCTTACAGTTGTAAAATTTCTATTTTTTATCTTTTAATGTTTCGTGATGTGTACTATTTTAATGTGTAAGTGTTGGGGAGGTTTGAGTTGAAGTTAATTCAATTTTGAGGATTTGAGGAAATATTCCCAAAGCCTTGATTCGAAGCTCTAGACTTGATTCCAAAAGTTCTTTATTTCAATGAAATCTCATTTACATTTCTACATCACTATATACTGACGTAATGGTATCCATGTGATTGTATGAATTTGTACTTTAGAAATTTGTTATTTAAGAGTAATCTAGTTTACACTTATCTATAACGACAAAATCGAGTAAAACGGGTATATTTTCATTTTTAAGGTTAGTATTTGTCTCCCTTCTCATCAATTGTTCTGGCACCTGTATTTCCTCTACGAATAAGGTCTAGTCTGCCAATTACATTTTACTTATTGAATGCTACACTAGAATGAATTTCATTAGTTTTAGTTGTGATAAATGTATGAGATATTGCATTAAAGAATCTAGGCATCATGGAAAAGCATTAGCTTGTGACATGCCTTTTGGTTTGATCTCGACTGTATCATAGAATTGACTGCTTGAGTCAGAAAACGTTGGTAAAGGTGAAAAGGAGGTTCAGGCTCCCACAAAATTTTTCTCCTTGATGCTGAATCACATGATGGTCTAAAGACTAATAAAATCTGAAATTAAATATTCGAACTCGAATCTAGAAAATTGACAATGCGACTCAATACATCTTCCTAATGTAATTTGAATTTTTTATCCTTAAATTCGTTGTACTGTTGCGCTTTTCTCGCCTGCAGGCAACTCTCCTTCATGGTTGACCACGTCCTAAATGTCTTTGTTTCTGATATTGATTATCAATGAAATTGTTAATTTAGAATTTAATTATATAATCAAATGAATAAGGAAGTGTTGATGAACTTTGTTTTCTTTGATCAAGAATTCAGTGTGATTAGGTATACCACTTGACCCCTCCATAATATTTGAATTGCTACACCCTTGCAAATAAATTGAACCTATACGAAATTTGTACAGCCATTTCTATTTAGTGTGGATCTTGTTAGAAGGCAGATGATCTTGTGGAAGTCAATTTGTTCAAAACTGGTTCAACTTGCCAGGGAAAAATGCTGCCATACGTAAAATTATCTACTATGGGCTATAGTGATAATTTGTTTCAACTCGCTTTTGCTTCTGGAATGATAAACTTGTAGTCAGAAACTGCTAAAGACAACTTACGGGAACACATTGTTTACGTTTAACCTGCCCTCTAATCAAAGGAATAGATTTGTCGAAAACCACAGGACTAATACTATCTTGTTGGAGCTGGAATAGACTTGTAAGAGACTGCTAACTGCCTGTACAGATCTATTAGATACTCCTAGTCACTTGGTGAAGTGACATCAATATTAATATTGTACAGTGAAATTAATTTACATATTGATATTTTTCGAACGACTGTTTCATGCTCGTATTAAAGAATACATAGTATCTGATTTTTCTTTTAAGATATTTGTATGTACTTGGGTGATTACGATGTTTCCATTTCTGCCGATTTCACCAACTTCAGTCAATTTTTCATTGTTACCCAAAGCATTTTTTGGGGTGACTAAGGCTCATGGGTCTACTCCCCAAATACTTCGCAGAATGGTTGGGGACTATGGGAGCTCAGGCCCTGTCTTTTGATCTTAATTCAGTTGCCTCAATTAAAAAGTTGCCTTTAAGCTCCTGCCTTCCAATAGATTACATGCCTCTTATTCGCAAAATTGTCTTCACAAACCATGTGCACTGTAATAGTTTGTACTAGCAGATTACTCGTGTGTCAGCTAAAGGTCGATTGAGAGGTGTAAAATAGGGTGTCAAAATTAACTGTTAGGTAAAATGCGCTATGGAAAATAAGTGCGCCAGTTAAGAGAAAATGTTTATTTAATATCAAAATAAACTTGTGAGCGACTTGACCTAAGGGCCGCGGGGTAGCCCAGTTGGAAGAGCAACGGATTAGCAACTGGAGGGTTGCGAGTTCGAAACTAGGTCAAGCTAAATATACGGGGCTGGTGCACGTTAAATCTATCGTAGCCTCAAATGTCCTCACATTGGCGTGGGTTGGGAATTGGAAAGTGAGGTCCGAGCTCTGGCGTTCTCGTCATCTGACCATTGTTCTTCAACATTGCGAGGCGTCCTTGATCTTTCCCTTCAGGAATGATCCCGGACAGTCACCAGTAGTCCGTTGTATTACTCCAGTGTGATGCTAATTAACTACCTACCATCCAACTTAGAAAGTATGTGCTATTTAGATCTCCTACAAACTTCGCCCACTGCTTATATGTACAGTAATCAAAGTGTAAATAAATGTTCCTATAGTATGATTTACCTAAAACTTCTGAGGCAAACGTTAAAGCTTTTATGCTGGTAAACTAGTTCCAGTGTTAGGTGTATTTAAAAATGCCTTCTAACTCTTATCTCTTACAAGGGCATCAGAGGCATGGACTGGACTATTGTTCACTTCTGTCAACGATGATTACAAAATATCTTGGAATAGCTTGAAGCTTTTGGCACCTAAATATTAACTTTTAAGTAAATTATATACTGCTTAAATTTATGTAAAAAAAATATTTTCAAAAACTCGAATGATCGGTTCGGCTGCAAGATGATGAAATAATATATCTTCGACCATGTTTTTAGTCTGGAATTCTTTTCTGAAGTTCGTGGTTTGAAAAAACTTAAAATTATCCTTAAATGTTGCTAAGTTAATTAATTACATTGGATTTAGGCGGAACTAAATGTCATAAATTTAATGTGATGGAATAAGTTAGTTTATACATTTTGAACCTGTTTTATATTTTTAAGAAAATTGATGTTTTGAAAGCAATAATTTTTAACAGCGTGCATTAAGTTTTAATAGTTGAATCTTTTGTCAAATATATTTATGCTCAATTATATTGCATTATGATTATTTACAAAATGGATTAACAATGCACATAAATCATACATGAAACATTCCTTATTCTAGAATCACATTTTTCCTAGTTATAACCTTACTCCATAGAATCCTAACCACCTACCTACCCTAGTTTATAAAATTTTAATGACATCATAGAGTATACAAATATAGCTATTCATTTCAACAGTATGTGTGCGTATCCTCACCCATTGCACCTTTAAGAGGTTGCTGAAGCCAGCTGTTTATACAAAATAAAGGCTCCACAAGAACTTGATAAATGTCAAACGACGTTTGAAATGCTTATTTAATTTTTCAAAATTATTTTTATTCTACTCAAGTATTTATTGAATGTGGACTCCGTATTGATTTCTAGACTGATATTTGAGAGAATTTTTTGTTAGTTTATCTGTTGCTTTACAAAAATATATAAAAGATTTAGAAGTTTCTGCTGCAAGAGTTGATGTCAGGAATTTATGACATGTCACTTGATTTCTGTGGCAACATTGTTTCCTTTGGATAATTCAAATGATATTACACCCTGACAGAAGAGTAGTTGAATTTATAAAAAAATTGAGAACTCTATTTTCCTCACAATTTAAGAAGTTGAAAGAAAACGAATTAGTTGCAAGTACTTTTCATATTTGCTTTTTCTATCCTTTTTGTATCAAGCATACATGATATGGCAGTCAATTTGAGTGGTTACGTTTCTCTTAAGCTAAATGCTTCCCATTAATTTTTCGAACCATATTTTGTAATTTGTTTTAATAAAACATTTCTTGAAATAATGACCAAATTTCTAATGATTAATTATCACAATGTCTGAAAATCACATTATTTTCACTCTAAATTCTATTGAGTAAACACAGGTCTTGAAATATTGGGATTAAAATTCTGAGCTATGCTAGTTTGCTTTTTGTACAATCTTTCTAGAAAACTCATCAATACATTTAAAAATGCGCAAACTGCCTGAGTAAGAACATCTCGTTTATTCCCAATTTGAATAATTTTCCCGAAAATTTGCCTCCGCGTTTTCTTAAGCTCTGGTTTTGATGGTTCCAAGGTTTACTTGTTGCTTGATACCTCCAATCATTGTTTAATAAGAAACCCAAAATGAAAATGCACAAAAAAACTGGAAAATAAAAATGATTGAAATGGCAGAGCAATATTTTGGTTCAATTTTAAGGATTCACTGTTTTGAACTCTGTGCAATGGGGGTGTGAAGTGTATCTCGTTGTCCCACTGCCCACTTAGAATTGGAGAAAGGTCTTAAATTAAAAATTGTACATTTCCCTCCCAAAATGAAAAACAAAATTATCTGAAATAGTTCTAAATTGCGCGATTATTTATTTGAAGACATCTCATTCCTTCATATAAAATCACAAAGCATGACTGTAGCATCTAAAAAAGATTTCTAAGAAAATGATTTTTTTCTGTGAACTACAGACAAAAGTTACGTCTAGCAAAGTTTCAAAGAGTGTAAAGCTTCCGACCTCTGAGCAATCAAGTACATTTCAAATTACGACTACGAAATTCTGAGTGTTTCATTCTTATCCTTTCAACAGCATTAATATCTTACCTACATAATTATGCAGAACAATCCAATGAGTTTATCTGCTTCAAATCTTTGGATTATGAAAACTAAAAACTGTTCAAACTCAAGATTATTATAAGAAACTTTAACAAGCATGAGTGATGTTTTACCTGTAGCAAGTTAACGTTTATTTTGATTTCATTGAAATAATTTTAGAAATAAATCAGTTGTATGGATTAAGTTATTGGGTTGATGTTTTTTATAATTTGGTGAAAAATAATTTTAAATTAATGTGTCATTTTCTATATGTAGGCATAATAAGTTATTTTTAACATTTCATGTGAATATCGATGCCTACTGAAATTTTCATGTGTTCGTTCAATGGTTTGATCCAAATTGATTATCAAAGCATCAGCATCTCATTGTCAATTTTGAGCAATAATTTTGTTTTATTCTTTTTATTTATTCAAAAATGTGTTTATTTTATAATTTATTTATAATTCTTAATTTTACTCCATCTGATTTGCGGTTTACTGTATTTACAGATTAATCTATTTTATGTTCATGTAGTTCCTGAACAGAAACAATACAACCCCATCCGATACATAATGCCCAAGGCGACGTTTTATGAAAAATCCTTTACCTTATTTAAAAAGCAAATTATTAACGCACTTTGTTCTATAATTGATTTGTGTTGAATGATCATTGAATATTCACTCACAATAAAAACATTCATGGAGTTAGCTTGTCGCCATTTCGATTTTAAAAACGTCAAGTTTTTGCTGCTGACACTTTTTAAAACAGATTTTGAATGAAGATGCTAATGAGTTTTAAAATGCGAAATGAACGTGTCATAAAAAATGTTTAAAATTCCAGATAAAGAAGTAACGGATGTGTTATGTTTTATGTTTGAATTATTTTGGTAAATGTCTCACGTGTCCAGTTTCAAAGGGGAAGTTGGTCCACAAAATCAATAACGGAATGAATTGAACCCTTTACTACCAGTAGAAAATTTGCATCTTAGATATAAGAGCAGAAACTGTCGTAACCCTATGGAGAACGTGCGACTGTTGCTACCCTGTTTCAATGGTTACTGATGTTATATTTAATGTTGATTGCAGTGCATGTGTCCTAATTTCTTTGGAACATTTTCTCAATCGTAAAGCTGATTCAAATCTAAACTCAATCCATGACTACCAGCTTTTGCAGCTCATCAGTGTAGAAAAAATGAGCATTTTATATTCATTTCCCTTCACTCCCTATACTTTGACCATCTCACCCTTCATTCCGTTGAAGGTTAGGGAAGAAATGAGCTATGAAAGTTTACTTTATTTTTATTGATCTTGCGGTCCTCTGGCCTTTTTAAAAATTGGCTTACCGAAGGTTTGTAGAGCCATATGAAGATTTGGGTAGCTCTTGCAAAATCTAATACATGCAAGTTCCTCGTGTTTATAACTGATGTCTTGGTGTTCTATCTGAACATATTTTATTGTTAAAATTGGATGCTACAAAACGTTCTTAAAACGCATGTTGAGGAGAATGATTTTTAATGTATTAAATTGTTTCGTCTCGCATAAATATATCTCTACTGAATTAGAACAATTAATTTATATTATACAATTTTGGAGTTATTTTATACAAGTGGATATTACTTGCTAGAAAACTACATAGCTTGTTTGATTCATAAACGAGTTACTAATTGTTACTTGTAAAATTAAACTTAAGTACTGCTTAAATTAATTGTCTTAAATACTGACTTGCTGTTAGGAAAAGGACTGTTAATGTTGATCATGGATGCACAATTGAAAAGGAGTTTTGGATGTAAAACTTGCAACACATCCGCATGTTCAAATGAGTCAAGTAAGGATTCTTCATACCCTACATATATTCGATTACTTTTAAGGAACACTAGAGACAAATTATCTTCGCAAAATAGTCAGCTCATATCTTGGTGGCACCTCTTCAAGTAATAATGGATTTATAATTTTATTAATTGTTTTATATACAAGATATTTTACACTGATGTTTAAAATAAATCACTAAGTATATATAGTTGATGAATGCAAAACTCTTGTCTTGGGATCCACAAGCCTCCCTCTTAAGTTTGATTTCAGTCGGATTCTGCTGCAATTATAACAGCAATTTTTAAAATAAAGTTATTATTTACTTTTCTTGTGCACTATTAGAAGATTTAATTAGTCATTTTCTGTTACCGGATCATCTGAATAGAAAAACTGCAGCAAGTGAACAGAAACTGTTAATGATCAAGTAAACAGTTACGACAAAACCAAATTTGAAGTATGATTTGCTGTTAAATGGACATGGTTGTCAAAAATAAATATCAGAAAGGAGCAGAAATATCTCCATGCTCTTATAAATTTTATTTAAAAATGCAATTCTTAGCTTTCCCTCATGCAGAATCAGGGTTCCCACTGGCCATATAAGGTCTGAGTTTTCTTTTTAGTTTTTGAGGTTCCCGTATCCTTAGTAGGCCTAAATATGAATCCTTGAAAAGCCTTAAGAATTTTAAGAACACTGCTTATTTCATTTCACCTTTATTCAAAAACTAAGATCAAAACTACTCTCCGAGGTCGTGTTAATCAGAAATAATAGGTTACTATAAATTGGATTTTTTTAAAACACTGGATCCTTAGAACCCTAACAGCATTCTTGTGTTCCTTATGTTCACTCACTGGTTAATCAATTTCAATCTGAAATGTAGCTTTAAAAATGAAAAATAGCCTTGAAAAAGGCCTTAAAAATCTTTCTTTCCTTGAAGAGTGGGAGACTCCTGAGAAAAGAAAAATTGTAATAGTTCTACTTTTTTAATGTAGGCTCACAAGTCCTAGTCAATTTGAAAGATTTCAGCAGATTACGATTTTGAATGGATTTGCCCTCAGGGGTTTACTTTCTTGAAGTAAACACGGGTTTCACAGCCCCGAGGTACCCTAGTGATCCATCCTCTCTTCCATTTCACTCACCTTTCCATATTCCTTCATCTTTATTATTCCGCCCTTGTAAAGTTTATAAATGCTATCTCTTACAGTGTATAATCATTTCAATATGGATGTTTTATGTATGGCACCTTTTCTATTTATTCTTTTTTAATTTCTAAAATCTGGGGGACATGCGAAATGGCTCGAATCTAGGTTTTGATAATGATGTACAAGATTTAAAAGTGGAAAAAGTGTCTGATGAAAGTTTGATGTTTGCATATGGCATGAACAGTGTGCTTGATCACCGGTATTTCCAACATGATTGCAACGTTAGCAAAAGTGACTTGACGGTCAGTAGCATGAACAGTTGGCACTGGTGTATCGACATGGAATGGGCACAGTTATATTTGATATCTCTATTTGTAAATTATATAATCAAAAATACTTTTTATTGCCATTTGTATTTTGTATTCTATATATGTATGTTACCGGTAATGTATGAAAAGCAGGCATTGTATAGAATGCCCTTCATTTTGGGGCGAATTATGAAGTATCTGAATTATTTTAATATTATATATACTTCATGTATGATTGAAATTTTTTCTTTGCTATGATTTTTATAAATATTTTCTTAAATTAAGTAAATATATGCTATATTTGATATCTCTATTTGTAAATTATATAATCAAAAATACTTTTTATTGCCATTTGTATTTTGTATTCGATATATGTATGTTACCTGTAATGAATGAAAAGCAGGCATTGTATAGAATGTCTTTCGTTTTGGGGCGACACGTTGGTCGCATTTTACTCATTTTTGTATAACATTATTGATACTGGACTTATGTCTGGCTTGCCTTTACTCAGTGCTTGATCACCGGTATTTCCAACATGATTGCAACGATAACAAAAGTGACTTGACGTGCAGTAGCATGAACAGTTGGCACAGGTGTATCGACATGGAATTGATACTGGACTTGTGTCTGGCTTGCCTTTACTCAGTGCTTGATCACCGGTATTTCCAACATGATTGCAACGATAGCAAAAGTGACTTGACGTGCAGTAGCATGAACAGTTGGCACTGGTGTATCGACATAGAATTGATACTGGACTTATGTCTGGCTTGCCTTTACTCAGTGCTTGATCACCGGTATTTCCAACATGATTGCAACGTTAGCAAAAGTGACTTGACGGTCAGTAGCATGAACAGTTGGCACTGGTGTATCGACATGGAATGGGCACAGTTATATTTGATATCTCTATTTGTAAATTATATAATCAAAAATACTTTTTATTGCCATTTGTATTTTGTATTCTATATATGTATGTTACCGGTAATGTATGAAAAGCAGGCATTGTATAGAATGCCCTTCATTTTGGGGCGAATTATGAAGTATCTGAATTATTTTAATATTATATATACTTCATGTATGATTGAAATTTTTTCTTTGCTATGATTTTTATAAATATTTTCTTAAATTAAGTAAATATATGCTATATTTGATATCTCTATTTGTAAATTATATGATCAAAAATACTTTTTATTGCCATTTGTATTTTGTATTCGATATATGTATGTTACCTGTAATGTATGAAAAGCAGGCATTGTATAGAATGCCTTTCGTTTTGGGGCGACACGTTGGTCGCATTTTACTCATTTTTGTATAACATTATTGATACTGGACTTATGTCTGGCTTGCCTTTACTCAGTGCTTGATCACCGGTATTTCCAACATGATTGCAACGTTAGCAAAAGTGACTTGACGTGCAGTAGCATGAACAGTTGGCACTGGTGTATCGACATAGAATTGATACTGGACATATGTCTGGCTTGCCTTTACTCAGTGCTTGATCACCGGTATTTCCAACATGATTGCAACGATAGCAAAAGTGACTTGATGTGCAGTGGCATGAACAGTTGGCACTGGTGTATTGATGTGGAATGGACACAGTTATATTTGATATCTCTATTTGTAAATTATATAATCAAAAATACTTTTTATTGCCATTTGTATTTTGTATTCTATATATGAATGTTACCGGTAATGTATGAAAAGCAGGCATTGTATAGAATGCCCTTCATTTGGGGGCGAATTATGAAGTATCTGAATTATTTTAATATTATATATACTTCATGTATGATTGAAATCTTTACTATGATTTTTATAAATATTTTCTTAAATTAAGTAAATATATGTTATATTTGATATCACTATTTGTAAATTATATAATCAAAAATACTTTTTATTGCCATTTGTATTTTGTATTCTATATATGTATGTTACCGGTAATGTATGAAAAGCAGGCATTGTATAGAATGCCTTTCGTTTTGGGGCGACACGTTAGTCGCATTTTAATCATTTTTGTATAGCATTATTGATACTGGACTTATGTCTGGCTTGCCTTTACTCAGTGCTTGATCACCGGTATTTCCAACATGATTGCAACGTTAGCAAAAGTGACTTGACGTGCAGTAGCATGAACAGTTGGCACTGGTGTATCGATATAGAATTGATACTGGACATATGTCTGGCTTGCCTTTACTCAGTGCTTGATCACCGGTATTTCCAACATGATTGCAACGATAGCAAAAGTGACTTGATGTGCAGTGGCATGAACAGTTGGCACTGGTGTATTGATGTGGAATGGACACAGTTATATTTGATATCTATATTTGTAAATTATATAATCAAAAATACTTTTTATTGCCATTTGTATTTTGTATTCTATATATGTATGTTACCGGTAATGTATGAAAAGCAGGCATTGTATAGAATGCCCTTCATTTTGGGGCGAATTATGAAGTATCTGAATTATTTTAATATTATATATACTTCATGTATGATTGAAATCTTTACTATGATTTTTATAAATATTTTCTTAAATTAAGTAAATATATGTTATATTTGATATCTCTATTTGTAAATTATATAATCAAAAATACTTTTTATTGCCATTTGTATTTTGTATTCTATATATGTATGTTACCGGTAATGTATGAAAAGCAGGCATTGTATAGAATGCCTTTCGTTTTGGGCGGCACGTTGGTCGCATTTTAATCATTTTTGTATAGCATTATTGATACCGGACTTATGTCTGGCTTGCCTTTACTCAGTGCTTGATCACCGGTATTTCCAACATGATTGCAACGATAGCAAAAGTGACTTGACGTGCAGTAGCATGAACAGTTGGCACTGGTGTATCGACATAGAATTGATACTGGACTTATGTCTGGCTTGCCTTTACTCAGTGCTTGATCACCGGTATTTCCAACATGATTGCAACGATAGCAAAAGTGACTTGATGTGCAGTGGCATGAACAGTTGGCA
Organism: Meta bourneti; assembly: GCA_933210815.1. NCBI lineage: Eukaryota > Metazoa > Arthropoda > Arachnida > Araneae > Tetragnathidae > Meta > Meta bourneti. The sequence continues at coordinate 106,581,462 of OW119924.1, forward strand.
CTGGTGTATCGACATGGAATGGGCACAGTTATATTTGATATCTCTATTTGTAAATTATATAATCAAAAATACTTTTTATTGCCATTTGTATTTTGTATTCTATATATGTATGTTACCGGTAATGTATGAAAAGCAGGCATTGTATAGAATGCCCTTCATTTTGGGGCGAATTATGAAGTATCTGAATTATTTTAATATTATATATACTTCATGTATGATTGAAATCTTTACTATGATTTTTATAAATATTTTCTTAAATTAAGTAAATATATGTTATATTTGATATCTCTATTTGTAAATTATATAATCAAAAATACTTTTTATTGCCATTTGTATTTTGTATTCTACATATGTATGTTACCGTTATGTATGAAAAGCAGGCATTGTATAGAATGCCTTTCGTTTTGGGCGACACGTTGGTCACATTTTAATCATTTTTGTATAGCATTATTGATACTGGACTTATGTCTGGCTTGCCTTTACTCAGTGCTTGATCACCGGTATTTCCAACATGATTGCAACGATAGCAAAAGTGACTTGACGTGCAGTAGCATGAACAGTTGGCACTGGTGTATCGACATAGAATTGATACTGGACTTATGTCTGGCTTGCCTTTACTCAGTGCTTGATCACCGGTATTTCCAACATGATTGCAACGATAGCAAAAGTGACTTGACGTGCAGTGGCATGAACAGTTGGCACTGGTGTATTGATGTGGAATGGACACAACACGGTAAAGCGTCCTAAGATGACAGACTCGAACACGTGTCCAACCTGATTTTGCACGTTTGTAAACAGGTTCTCTATTCTTCTCGACTTTTGATTGGAACGTGCTGCTTCATGTATGATGGAAATTTGTCTATGGTTTTTATAAATATGCTTACCCAAAGCTGTGATAATCTTTTAATCATTTTCGTATCGTATGATCAATACTGGAACTATGTCTGGCTTGCCTTTACTCAGTACATGATCACCGGTATTTCCAACATGATTGCAACGATAACAAGTGACTTGACGTGCAGTGGCATGAACAGTGGCACTGGTGTATCGACGTGGTATGGATGGACACAGCACGGAAAAGCGTCCTAAGAGGAATGGAGCAGAAATTCTTCCTCTACCCCAGACTCGGAACAGGTGTTCAGACACCCGAGGTCACATGTGTCAACAGGTTCTCTCTTCTCGACTGCTGATTGTAGAATGCTACCTCACGTATGTTTGAAATTTGTCTATACTATGATTTTTATAAATATTTTCTTTTATTTAATATATTAAGTATATTTAATATCTAATTATAATCAAAAATATTTTTTATTGCCCTCTGTATTTTGATATATTTTTATTGTATGTTACTGGCAATGTATGAAAAGCAGGCATTGTATAGAATGCCTGGCGTTTTCAATGAATGAGGCAAAGTATGAAATATCCGAATTATTTTTATATTATACTTTCGTTAGGCATACATATAGAATAACATGCTATTTAGGCAAAATATTAAAAGGCTCTACTAACTTTTGGTAAGTAATTTAGATTAGGAAACACTGTTTTTTGTTACATTGGCTCATACTTTAGACAGTTCATCGTAGAATCGTCGTTGCATGTCAACATGCAGCGTTTTCACTTTAAAACAGCGTGGAGTTTTGGATTTCCCATCAGCAATAACGGTAATTTTTCGGTCCTGCTCATGTCAGCAAGGAGTAGTGTTGTGCATTTTTACTAAATTTACCGCTATTGCATTGATCACCTTTAAACGCATTGCTGTGGGGAGACATTTCTAAAACAAAGACGTTTTGTCGGCATTGAATTGAATACGTCATCGGCTCGGCTTTTAACTTTTTCTCTCATGAACAGATCATTCTCACTTTGAGATTCTCACGAAGTCGGGTTCCACTATATTTTTACAGAGTAAAAAACTGAAAGCCTGACTTGTAAGGCTTTAAATAGAATTAAGTGGGGAAATTGAGCTTACAAATAGAGTTTAGAAAAAGCTTTTTAATACTAGTGAGTTTATCGAATCATTCGAGCTTATTTACTTATTCGAGAGAAATCTGTATGCCTTCCATGCAGGTGTTCTGAATTTTCAGAGGTTCCTGTTTTAGTTGTCACCCACTGAAGTCAATACTTAACTGCAATCACACCTCAAATGCGAGATGAAACCCAGATATCTCTTAGAGATTGGGTACATCGTCTACGTACGATGCAATTGTGCTTGGACAGAGCAAACCACAAGATCAGACACATGATAGGGAATAATAGTCCTGGCCACTAAAGTACATCTGCTATAAAGCGATTTCTGCTCGATGGCTGCAGTTCATGTATGGATACGGAACGGTTTTTATTGCTCAGTATTGACAATCTGGAGAACATGAGGCACCAAACCTTAATTCTTATACCAGTTCCGACCTTCTAGCGTTTGAATGCAACCGCTTAGATCCTGCAGCTTCTTAACTGTAAGCATTAACTCTTATAGATATCTTTACCATGAGGAAATTCAAAAGTTTTCCCAACATCTTTCGATGTGTATAATGGAATAAGTAATGAAAATAAACTAGTTTTGTGAGGAACTGTGCACTAAATAAGACTGCATAGTCATAGTCCCCCTATCCTAGTGTCCCTAACAGAATTTGAGTTCGTACTTTGTTCTTGTTCTAGCCACACAATTCTATTTTTGATTTAGAATTTTCATTTCTCTTTTTTCAGAACATTTTCATTCACATCTTTAAGTATGACAATAATTTTTTTCTGTAATTTGAGGTCAATGTTTTCAAGCCTTTGATCAGGATGAAGATCTACCTTGTGTGAAATGCATTTTGCTCATAGGCAGAAATTACATTTTTAGATGGAGGTGGGCATCTTTAATGTGTCATCGCCAATCTAGAGCACCCCAAGGTGTCATACTATTTAATACTGTAGCAGCTTAATACTCAGTAATTCTTTAACATTCGAAAGAGGTGCTATGCTAGATATCTGACTGCCTCTGAAGTGGTTAAGAACCAAATGTTTCTCTATGCAATTCAGCATTGCTTTTGGGTGGGTCAGCATTACTTAGTGAAAGTTGTTACACTTGGAGTAAATGGATACAAAAAATTATCTGGAATAACATCAAATTAATAAGAGTGGAAACATTTTATGCTGAGATTAATGTAAAGATACCTAAATTACTTAGAAAACTGGTATTGTGAGGGAAAATCAGTTGAAACAATTTCTATGAGATCTAGTTCTCAGTTCTAATTTGTAAAAGGTCAAAACTCCAGAAAGTTAATTCGCGCCTGTTGAAAGTTTTGAAACAAGCAGTCAACTTTTCTGCACCAAACGCTTGAAATTGCGTATTACTATTTTATGTAATTGGTAATTTATTTGGAAATTAAAATTTTAATTTTCTGACATGAATGGAAATTTTATTGGTATCCTTCTTTCTAAATATAGATTTGATGCCTTTCGGAATTGTTTCAAGCCACCAAGTTTGCTCCAGTTCTCAACCTGCAAAAGCCTTCCCCAATTAACTGCTCTATGGAGCAAGTGATATCAAGACTCGTGAGGTGACATGAAAAGGAATAACAAGTGGTTCTTCTATATGTGTAGGATCTGAAAATTTGGATGATTTGCATAAGTATACTACTTACACTTCACGTCTTACTTCAGGGATTAGAAAAGGATGTACGCCCCATGTACATCCTTTTCTAATGTCTTCGTATCAAAGTTAAGCACTTCTAAAGTGTCACAAAGGAGGCATGTGCCCGCCATGATATTTGCTTTATCATAGGAAGCGCGAATCATGTCTGGATCTCTCCCTTTGGGATTGATCCCGGACCGTTGCCAATTGCCCGCTGTGTTGCTCCAGTGCGATGGTAATTAAAATATCTACCTAGTCACGACAGTTTGTTTGTGTACTGTCATCACAATTGAGTCTCGAAAATACTCTCTTAAAACTTATGCCCCTATCATTCAATCTGTCTGATGACACGAAAATTGAATTTTGCTTGTGCCTGAATGAAAAATCAAGTCAGGCATTAAAAATGTCTCACTCAAAAATATTTTTTTTTAATCTGTGCCAAACAATTGATGGCAATATAATTTATATCAAGAATATTCATTTTGTGACAGTCAATAAAGAGCTTTGAGTAGTGAATTTGGTTAAAATTATTGAGATTTTTTTCTGTCGTACTTGAATTTTAGTAAAGTGCAAATATTGATATTTTTTTCATCATTAACTCGCATTTTTATTTTATAAAATCTTGCATATTTTTTAATCTAGTTTTGATTTCAAAGTTTTGAATACATTGAAAAATGTATTTTAGCAAATACATTTCGCGAAAACATAAGGAGTGAATTCCTTGTCAGAAAAGGAAATTATCACTAAAAGCATTTTTACCAAACTATTGACTTCCAAAATATTTTTTAAATGTAACTAATGTAATCAATTTCTTTCTAGTTTTGTGATAATTGAGCAATTATGTGTTCATTAAACACACTGTCCTTTCTAAGCATCCATGTGTCGGAGTAGCCAATTCTTGAGTTTCTGAGACCGTTCATGTGAGATGTTAAATACTAGGGTTTTCATCTCTGGTGTTGTGTTCCTTTAAAGTTTTAAATAACAGTTTTATATCTTGAAGTTGTCTGGCTTCAGTGAAATTGTCTTTTGCCAGATGTGTGAGCATTTCTAAGAAATGGGTATATGGTCCAATTAATTTAATTATATTCAGTTATGTTTGTGAAAATCGTAAACAAATCGATAGCATTTATGATTCCACAGGACGAAATATATGAAATACGTTTCCATCTCCTTGATTTGCTTCAACTTTACGGTTAACTTGTTATGTTTGCCTTTTAGATCATTGGGTGTCCTAAATCCCTTTTCTCATTGCATATGTGTACAAACATTTCCTTTTTTTAGTAACATGTCTTCATTTTATTCACGACCACTCAACTTCAACATGGTAAGAGCGAATGGGATTTCATGATTAATTATTGCTTGACTTAGCTTTAGAAAGAGTTGAAGACGGTAGCATAGAATATTATTTTAAGATCTTATCAACAATTACAAGCAATATCATCCCTTGAAGCATGACTCTTACCCCTGGTTTAAATCGATTTTACAATGCTCGCCCCTGTTGCTTAACGAGTTTTTCACGAGCTTGCAAATTTCATCATCAGTGATTCAAACCAAATGACACGTCCCATCAAACTGGGATTTTTAGACTCCCACCATGGGATTCCATCTATAAGTTATATCAGCGCTTTCCCGTTGTACGCTAATACTGACACTGCTTCAGCTATTTTCCAACGAATATTTCGTTTAAACCATTGTCAGTATGATACCTATTTACCAGTTTTCACGGTTGAGTCTATAAGAGATTTGTGGCTATGCAATCGTCTTTTATAATACTATTTATAGTTACAGCTTTCATACTTCCTGCTCCTTTTATACTGTGGGAATGCTATTCTGCCACTGAGCAGATATTGGTATCAGTTAACACTGACAATTTGAGTTTTACAACAAAGATTATTATAACATCAATTGCCATCTTGTGTCAGATATCTACTATCTTGCTTGCCTTACAAAGCAAGGGTTTTGTTATTCTGTTTTGTTAAGTCCGGAATCACACACACACACACACGTTTTCAAGAAGGGTAACGAGCTTGACGCCTGATGTGAAAGTTTTGCAGCTAGCTGTCCTTTTTAGTAACATCAAACTGTCCACAAAATATTTTTTCAACTATGGTGAGTTAGGAATCTGCAAGTTACATTCTATAAAAAAATCATTCACCAGCGATCAGTATCTCCAATGCGAAGGACGGGTGTAAATCTGTCCCGCCCTTCACATTAGACCTACCCATTTAACTCATCTTTTGTTGGGAGAGCCCATCATGTCAATCATACCAAGTACCTTAAGTGTTCATCACATTCTGATCGTTTACATTTTCAAACATCCTCAAAAATTTCAAGAATACAATTCAAAATTGATAGGAAAATCCCCATTCAAATCTTTTTGTTTTTATACATGAAATTAGTCTTTTAAATATCTTAATTAAAAATAAAAAAATCAACATAACTTGTACTTTTTCAAAATTTTCTTGTGTGTAGATTGAATTTATTATCTGATTCAATTACCAACTTCTAAAATAAAACTTACAAATCTGATGATACAGCTGAATATAATAAATATTTCATTGAAGTTAGCACCTGAGTTTTAATCGAAAAAGTAAATTTATGTTATGGAATAGAATCTTGTCAGCATTCACTCATGACGAAATAGTTTGGTTTGAGAATGTTAGACCCTCCTGTACCTAAAAACTGAATTATATTACAGTTGGCATGCAGATTGATAAAATATATAAATTCTGTTGCAAGTTGGGATCATCTTTCTATATAAAAACATCCAATTCCCATAAAATCTGGTGTCTTAGTACTTCGTTACTAGAAACATTCAGAACATCAGATTCAAAATATTCTGTCATCTTACCTACCTATTAATACTAAATGTCTATTGTTTCTATGGTTGTGAAAAGCTGATACGGAATTGTGGATGACTATGGGGACAGCTTTAATCCGAATTCGGAAAACCAATTTCAGTAAGTTTTCCTTTATAATGGAATTACACTGTCGAAGCAACGACAAATGGAATTTATGTAGTTTGCTTTCCTTCATTCCTTTTTCTCTATCCCATGAGTTCTGCGATTACAGATTGTCATTTGTCTGTCTCATGCATATACGTCATGACTACTGAGACCAAATGTTTGCAGGCATGAAATAAAATGTCCCTGGAATGGGAGGGGGATTAAAAGTCTTAGAAATACTTATTCAGAGAATATTTAACAAACTGTATTTAAGTTTATAATTACTTTTACTAATAAAAGTAATGGTACATTCAATTACCATTCCATATAACACAACAGACTTCCTAATAACGCTATACCTTAATTGTTCACGAAATGAAATTTATTCTCATCTAAGGTCACAGTCAGAAAATCTCAAATTTCCTCTTTTGACGTAGTGTTCTTTTTAAGAATGAGATAATAAAGTCATGTGATTAATTTTAACTTTGCTGAAAATAAAAGAGTTTAAAGGACTAACGTGACATGGAAATTATTTTGTTTACAAATGCTGGAAGCTCTCTTCCCATTAGTCCGACCCTTCATATTTCTGAACGACACAACTAAGACCCATTTCAGCCCTAAAAGGTCATCGTATGAAGCCTGGAGAGCTACAAAGCTGGAGCATTAACGCACCAGAAGACTTTCCACACTACACCCCACATGAAAATTATAGAAATGAATTAATTGAAAATGGTTGCGCCTTATAAAGTGGTTAAATTGATGAGGCTAAAGCTCTCTTTAGTCAGTTTTACATTTTTAGTAAGAAGTCCTCAGATTAAGCTAGTATTTTCAACAGTAAAACATGTAAGCTGGAGGAAGTTCTTGTGCTATACAGTCTCTTCCTTTGGCAGCATGCGACAAAACATACGAAATGCACACTCGGTTTCTATACAGAAAATATGTCGGTATGCATTTTAGTCATTTGTGTGCCTTACTCAGTACATGATCACCGATATTTCTAACATGATTGCAACGATAACAAAAGTGACTTGACGTGTAGTGGCATGAAGTGGCACTGGTGTATCGACATGGATTGGACACAGAGAGCGAAAAAGCATCCTAAGAGGAATGGAACCGAAGTTCTTCCTCTAGCCCAGACTCGAACACGTGTCCATACACCTGATTTGGCATGTGTGTCAACAGGTTCTCTATTTTTCTCGACTGCTGATTGGAACGTGCTGCTTTACGTATGATTGAAATTTGTCTTTACTATGATTCTTATAAATATTTTCTTAAATAAATTAAGTAAATATTATATATGTTATATTTGATATCTCTTTGTAATTATAATCAAAAATACTTTTTTATTGCCATTTGTATTTTGATATTTGTATTCTACATATGTACGTTACTGGTAATGTATGAAAAGCAGGCATTGTATAGAATGCTTGGCGTTTAGGGGCAAATTATGAAGTATCCGAATTATTTTAATATATATACTTTCCCTAGGCATTGTATGTAATGTCTAGGCATTATATGAAATGACATGCTATTTATGTAAAATATGAAAAGCCTACTAACTTCTGATAAGTAGTTTAGGTTAGAAAAACTGTTTTTTGTTGTATTGGCTCGCACTTTAGACAGTTCATCGTAGAATCGTTGTTGCATGTCAACATGCCATGACACTACATTTTCATACAGCACAGTATGGGCTAGAGTCTGCTGAACAAATTCACAGTAGCGTATTTTGTCAGTTTCGAATAAAGCCTGAAATGCAAATAGGGAATTCTCCGTCTGAGGCGAGCTTCAAAAGTCGCGTACCTTTCCACGTGACATTAGAAACGTCACTAGCGGGATTATTTTATACTTCGCCGGTTTCTCTTTTGGCATTGCATAGAATGCCTAGGAAATGTGTGAAATATTAATCGTTTCATATTTTGCCCCAAAACGCCAGGCATTCTATACATTGCCTAAGCATTCCATACAATGACTGCTTTGCATACTTTGCCTGTAACATATATATTGTTTGTGAAAAACCTGTTAATGTATCGTCACCTGGCCAGAAAGCTATGAAAAGCCTTCTTGAATGCTAGAAGTAGAATGAAGTGATTAAATCGATTAAATGTACCTAAAGCTGTGATAATTTTGAAATATATGGAAGTGGATGTATTGTTTCAGTGTAAAAAGCTGAAAGCCTGACTTTTAAAGGCTTTCGAGAGAAATCTGTGCCCTCCATGCGAGTGTTCTGAATTTCAGATTCCTGTTTTAGTTGTCACCTACTTAAGTCAGTACTTAACTGCAATCACACATCAAATGTGAGATGAAACCCAGATATCTTAGAGATTGGGTACTTTGTCTACCTACTTGTGATGCAATTGTGCTTGGACAGAGCAAACTACAAGAAATAGAAATGGAAGTTTCTAATTTAATCCCATGTTTCCAAGAATAGATCGGACACATGATAGGGAATATTAGTCCTGGCCACTAAAGTACATCTGCTATAAAGCGATTTCTGCTCGATTGCTGCAGTTCATGTATGGATACGGAGCGGTTTTTATTGCTCAGTATTGACAATCTGGAGAACATGAGGCACCAAACCTTAATTCTTATACCAGTTCCGACCTTCTAGCGTTTGAATGCAACCGCTTAGATCCTGCAGCTTCTTAACTGTAAGCATTAACTCTTATAGATATCTTTACCATGAGGAAATTCAAAAGTTTTCCCAACATCTTTCAATGTGTATAATGTGAATAAGTAATGAAAATAAACTAGTTTTGTGAGGAACTGTACACTAAATAAGACTGCATAGTCATAGTCCCCCTATCCTAGTGTCCCTAACAGAATTTGAGTTCGCACTTTGTTCTTGTTCTAGCCACACAATTCTATTTTTGATTTAGAATTTTCATTTCTCTTTTTTCAGAACGTTTTCATTCACATTTTTAAGTATGACAATAATTTTTTTCTGTAATTTGAGGTCAATGTTTTCAAGCCTTTGATGAGTGCCACTACAGTAAAAGTGTTTTTGAAAAAAAGCAGGATGAAGATCTACCTTGTGTGAAATGCATTTTGCTCATAGCAGAAATTATATTTTTAGATGGTGGTGGGTTTTTAATGTGTCATTGCCTATCAAGAGCACCCCAAGGTGTCACACTATTTAATACTGTAGCAGCTTAATACTCAGTAATTCTTTAACATTCGAAAGAGGTGCTATGCTAGATATCTGACTGCCTCTGAAGTGGTTAAGAACCAAATGTTTATGCAATTCAGCATTGCTTTTGGGTGGGTCAGCATTACTTAGTGAAAGTTGTTACACTTGGAGTAAATGGTATAAAAAATTATCTGGAGAAACATCAAATTAATAAGTGGAAACATTTTATGCTGAGATTAATGTATAGATAGATACCTAAACTCCTTAGAAAACTGGTATTGTGAGGGAAAACCACTTGAAACAATTTCGATGAGATCGAGTTCTCAGTTCTAAATCGTTAAAGGTCAAAACTCCAGAAAGTTAATTCGCGCCTGTTGAAAGTTTCGAAACAAGCAGTCAACTTTTCTGCACCAAACGCTTGAAATTGCGTATTATTTTTTATGTAATTGGTAATTTATTTGTAATAAAATTTTTATTTTCAATTTTCTGACATGAATTGGAATTTTGTTGCTATCCTTCTGGATAACTGGTGATGGATTTGATGCCTTTCGGAATTGTTTCAAGCCACCAAATTTGCTTCTGTTCTCAACCTGCAAAGGACTTCCCCCAATTAACTGCTCTATGGAGCAGACTTCTTTTGATCTCTTTCAGTTAGTGTCAGGAAAGAAGAGAATGCGTTGAAGACGTCCTAGAAAAAGCGAATATGAAGACTCGTGAGGTGACATGAATAGAGAATAACAAGTGGTTCTATATGTATAGGAACTGAAAATTTGGGTGATTTGCGTAAGTATACTACTTACCCTTTAAGTGCCTTAGTATTGATCGTATTATCCCATCAAACGATGACATTGAAAATAGTACAACACTCGTCTTGTAAAAGTTCAAACCTTACTACAGGGATTTGTACATCCTTTTCTGATGTGTTCGTATCAAAGGTCAGCATTTCTAGTGTCACAAAGGAGGCATGTGTCCGCCATGGTATCTGCTTTGTCATAGGTATCACGAATCATTGCAAAATAAACCCTTCCATTTTAAAGATTAAAATTGTGCATGCTATTTGAGGAATTGTGTATAGAATCATGTCTAAATGTGAGCAGTTTTAACCCAGTCAGGTCGTCTGAGTCGAATAATTGCAGAAACCAATGGCTAATGAAACTTTGCAGCATGGCATGCCTTAACAGTTATGTATTCATTGTATACTGATGCTGTATTTCTTGTACTCCTATTCACGGCAGGGCCTCGGTAGCCCAGTTGGAAGAGTTGCAGAGGGTTGCGAGTTTTAATCCAACCCAAGACCGTCGTGTAGAAAGGGGGCTGGTGCACGTTAAATGTGTCGTGGCCTCAAATGTCCTCACGTTGGCGTGGTGTGGAAGTTTGGAGAATAGGGTGCCAGTTCAGTTGTTGCCTCATCATCTGACCATGATTCAAAATTACCTTTGATCTTTCACATTTTTATTGATCGCCAATAGCCCATTGTGTTGCTCCAGTGCGACAGTAATTAAAATACCTATCTAGTCACGAGAGTTTGCTTGTCGACTGTCATCACGATTTTGTCTCTAAAATACTCGATCTTAAAACTTATGCCCTTATTAAATCTGTGACAAATTCTGGCAACTCTGAATCAATATCAGTTATGTGCATTAAAATTTTCACAAGTTTTCAAACTTACACAAGTTAATTATTTTCAGTGTTCATTCGAGTAATAATAAATTATAACTCTCGAGAAACAAGAGTTCAACAAATTTTCTAAGTACTTGAAAGTGAACTGAAGTTTCAAACCTCGTGGATAGGACATTCCCTAACATAGTCGATACATCAAGGATTTCAAATCGCCCAATTCATAACAACCTCAAGTCTAAAAAATGTAATAGACTTGTATGTTTTTGCGTTTTTAGGACATTTAAAATATCAGTTTGAAAGTAACTACTCATGACTACCAGTCAAATCTTGAGCGGATTCGTACCGGTATTTGCTCAAGAGCATATCGAGGCCGTTAAGAGACGACGTTCCAGGATTCATTTCAGGTTTATGATGACTGGCAGCAGTCGCAGTTCTTAACCTTGAGGAAGTGGGAACCTGCGATCAGCTATGAAGGAAGAAAAACTGAGTAGTCCAGCATTCTGTTACCTACCCCAGGAAATTCTTCATACAGATGTGCCAAAGAAATTTTCGAAAATGTGATGGAAGTTAAAAAGATAAAGTAGTATTTTCTTTTTTGTCTCATTTGGTATTTTTGTACTTATTTTAAATTACTTTTACAATATTCGTTAAATGTTTCGTATTCCAAGAGTTAAGTTTAATCAACTATTGAAATGATGATTAAGAATAGTCAAACATCGATACGCAATTTGTTAAAGGATTTCTGCAGCAAAATATATGAAGGTCTGACGAGTCTAGCAATTAATTTTGAGAGTAGTAGCTTATACTAAATATACCGATCAGTCAGATATCATGGAAGAGATTCTACATATGCGTATGAGAAATACCAGCGAGCACCTAATCAACTCCTTTTCATTTGACATAAACTCAGGATGCGGTATCTACCCAAGACGATAGGAATCTCCAAAAGTAGTGCAAAAAATTAATTTAATGAATTAATTTTTATTTAGTGTTTTCGGCTCAATTACTTGAAATCTTGAAGACATGAAATCAAGTTTTGAAAGTCGTAAGGATGCTAAAATTAACTTAATAAAATATTTCTAAAAAGTGCTAGGGGCAGATATCCTTTCTTCATTAGTCACCTGGACTGGGTGACTAGATTCCCTAAACCATTCTTAAAGATTCTTTCAGTGAACTGCTGATCTGCTAGCTGGATTGTTGAATGATGCTCGCTTCAAGCGAATGGTACTTCAGGTGTCCATTCAAGCTCAAGTTGCGTCCTACTGAGGGAGATATAAAGATAATTTTTATTCCATTCACTAATTTGATATCGATCTAATGCTCTCGGACTTTCCTGTTGGCTGATTTTTTTATGAGTGTTTTTACATTCCTTAGTTGAATTGCTTCAGTTTCCCCCCCAAAATATCCTAGGTAGAGAATGGTAGTCAGCTGAGTGGTTTGTGACTTTCAGCTTTTTATAAGTGGATAGAGTGTTTTTATTGTAATCTAACCATTCTTTCTCCTGCATTTTGTGAAAAAGCAATTAAACGTGTCAGATATAAGATAGTTGTAGTTTGTAGATATAGTAGCTGGTGAAATGCTGTTGGGAATTGCACTCCTTAACATTTCTGGTATCCATCTGCCAACACAAATATATCATGAATGGGAGGTCCGTGAGAGTTAGTCTCATGCATTATCTACTCCTTAATGCTGTTTTTATCTTTGTCTGGATGCAACTTGCCCATTACTGGTCTTACACCATACCCAATAAACCTTGTGGCAAGCAATACCATGTCGTATCAAACTAACATATGCTGAAGTTTTTTGCAGTTATCATTTGTACCCGAAATTAGGATAGATCGTGGCACAGCTTGTGTAAGTGCTTTCAGTCACTCCGATGATAGAAGAAAGAACCGTCTACACCAGTTACCTTGCTGTACACTGTATAATTGAGCGATTTCATGAAGTGAAAGGCTGTCGCTACATATAATGCAAGAAAGCTACAGGAGGTCAAATCTTTCAGATTGAAATTTTCTAGCCTGGACCCTCCATCTTCCTTTCATATTCTTCAGTCCTCGTATGCTACTGGTGAGCAGTGATATATCATCCACTTATCGTATGCATAATTATTGACCAGGTATTGTATATTCTAGCATATTTGGGAAAACAGTGCATGTCAAAATTTGTTAATATTGTGATAATTGACCTTTTATTCAGAAGACATTCCATCAGAAACGATTCTATAGTGATATTGTGCCTCAACAAATGAAATTTTTCATTTCCCACTATTTGACTTTCCATCTCTGAATTATAGCAATCCCTTCACTCCATACGCAAAGTCTGACACAGTGCTGCTCCATCTGCTGAAGCAGTGGCAATTTATTGCACCCTTCAACAGATATCTTCTAGTAACCACCGTAAGTTGTTCATTTATATTGACAGCATGAGTGTCTTAAAACAGCTGGAGCAATATACCATCACTTGCCATCCTGTCATGTCAGATATTTTTACCATCTTACGTTCCTTGCAAAGCAAGGGTTTTGATATTCGGTGCTGTTAAGTCCCTAGTCTCATGGACGTAAAGGGTAACGAGCTTCCTGACAGTGCTGCGAAGGCAGCTTGCGTTCCATTGCAGCAAACCGTTCCTCTTAGTGATATCAAAATGTCCACAAAGGAGTTCGTCGACTCCTTGTGGCAAGAGTCTAAATAAGCACCAGGAAAATATGTAGTCTCTATCATCTACAACTTGACAACAATCAGGTGATATCTGATTATTGAGAAATTCTTTATATTGCTTCCTGCTGCGAAAATTAAAAATTAACTAAAATTTTTGAAAACTTAACTTTAAAAAAATAAGATACATTAATCCCCTTTTGTGATTGAAAGCACAAAACATTAATGAAATTTCAAATTTGCTGCATATAATTATAAACACAGGCTACTTGTGAATTAAATTAGATGGAAACTAACAAGAGTGCTATACCTATGTTTATTAAAGTATAATGAGGCCCTCTGCCTGATTATACTTAAATTAGGCAGAGGGGGTTCAATATTTTTATCAGACAAATCTTCCACTTTGCATGTTATCTTAGCAGTGCAAGGGTGTCTTACCGAATAGAAAATAATTTCCTTAATCGTTTAAGATCTAGATCTAGTTTCGAGAGGCTTCCGTTTCATTTGTGATTCAAAATGGTATCCTATCAAAAACCAAATGAAAAGCTTTAGTTGCCAGCATTTGGATTAGGATTGACTCGTACAGCTCCTTTGGAGATATTCCGAATCAAAGATTTTTAACCTACAGATAACCTGTATCTATGACATGGAAACATGACCTGCTATGAATGCATATTTTACCCACCCACAGAAGTGTGGTTTTCCAAAACATTTAAGCTATCTTAGATACTGACATGCCTATTAGAACTGCCTGGAATATCGCCTTTTCCTTACTCTGAGCTAGATACCTGCCCTTGTGTAGCAAAAAAATGCTGATAAGGACAAACCAAAACCAAACAATGTGATCAAAACAGTTTCTATAAAGAGGCTTTTATAAACTATAGCTATACACTAGCGTTGCCAGGGTTTCATTTCGAAGGGCGTTGAAATTGAAAATATACATTGCACACGCAAACCAAGCAATAAGGCACTATTTTAAGAATATGAAGTAAAAGGGTTTCATAGTATATTTAGTATATGACCTTTTAAGTAAATTCTATTGTGGTACATTTTCAAAAAGTTCTGAATACATAATTTTAAACGTTTCTTATAAGTTCATAAGTTTGATTGATAGGACCACGGTAGCCCGGTTGGAAGAATAGTGAACTCGTGAGGATGCCAGCTCAGGTGTGATCGCGTCATCTGACCTTGTTTCAAATTTACGTGGTGTTGTCCTCCGATTTTTCCCTTCGGCTGTTGATCCCGGACCGTCGCCAATAGCCCATTGTGTTACTCCAGTGCGACGTTAATTAAAATACCCACCTTGTCTTTTAGCTTTAAGAAAAATTACTTAATTGTCCAAACTGCTGTGAATCTGATGTTTTCCATGCGAACCCTCTCCTACTTAAGTAAAATGTTCCATAATCCACTCCATCTACTAGATCATTTTTGAATGTGCTATATTTAGAGCCGCGAGGTGTTGACCAATAAATTTAGAAAAAAATG
The DNA here is from genome assembly GCA_933210815.1 of Meta bourneti. Classification (NCBI taxonomy): domain Eukaryota; kingdom Metazoa; phylum Arthropoda; class Arachnida; order Araneae; family Tetragnathidae; genus Meta; species Meta bourneti. The sequence continues at coordinate 106,596,901 of OW119924.1, forward strand.
CCTTTGAAAGATAAAGACATCCTCTCAATATGAAGGAATAATACCCCAAAACTGCTTTGCATTTTAAAAATTAAAATGAACTTGAATTTTTCTTAATAAAAGACGCTCTTAAGCTTTTTTAAAAAAAGCAAGCAAATACCTGTTCATTACTTAGAAATAAATGCATGCACCCAACTGTTTCTAAACAGAATGAGATACTATTTATTTGCTTGTCTGTCAATCCAGGATTATGTGTTAGTTCGAAAGCCGTAATCTATAGATGAAAATGTAATTTCTTAATTCCAAAAATGACTGTCTAAAACGTTAACACAGAAAAAAAGTATGAAAATATGTCACATGATCTTAAAAGTTCCATATAAATTCGGAGATAAAAGCGGTGAAACGCAAATTTCATGAAAGTAGGGCCCTAGTTATGGTGATTGTGCAAAAGTTGGCTTATGTACTGACGCAAGGATTTCATCACTCCTGTTAAGTGTTTGTCACGTTAAAAGTTGTTTACTAGGCATTTTATAAAATGACATGCTACTTATGTAAAATATTAAAAGCCTCCTAACTTCTGATAAGTAGTTTAGGTTAGAAAAACTTTTTTGTTGTATTGGCTCACACTTTAGACAGTTCATCGCAGAATCGTCGTTGCATGTCAATATGCCATGATTCCTTCTCGGACACTGCACCTTGCTCTGATTTTCATCCAGCACAGTATGAGCTAAAGTCTGCTGAACAAATTCAAAGTAGCGTATTTCGTCACTTTTTTGAATAAAGCCTGAATTGCAAATGGGGAATTCTCCATCTGAGGTGAGCTTCAAAAGTCACGTGCCTTGCCACGTGACATTAGAAACGTCATTAGCTGAGTATTTTATACTTTGCTGGTTTGTCTTGGCATTGCATAGAATGCCTAGGAAATGTGAAATATTAATAGTTTTATACTTGCCCCAAAACTCCAGGCATTCTATACATTGCCTAAGCATTCCATACAATGATTGCTTTGCATACTTTTCTTGAAAGCTGGAAGTAGAATGGAGTGAATAAATCGATTGAACTTACCCAAAGCTGTGATAATTTTGAAATATACAGTAGTGGATGTATGGTTTCAGAGTAAAATGCTGAAAGCCTGACTTTTAAAGGCTTTAAATAGTATTAAGTGGGGAAATTGAGCTTACAATGTAGTTTAGAAAAAGCTTTATACTAATGAGCTTATCGAATCATTCGAGACATGAATGGAAATTTTATTGGTGTCCTTCTGGATAACTGGTGATAGATTTGATGCCTTTCGGAATTGTTTCAAGCCACCAAGTTTGCTTCTGTTCTCAACCTGCAAAAGCCTTCCCCCAATTAACTGCTCTATGGAGCAGACTTCTTTTGATCTTTTTCAGTTAGTGTAAGGAAAGAAAATGCGTTGAAGACATCCTAGAAAAAACGAAAGAGAACAAAACTCGTGACATGAAAAGAGAAGTGACATGAAAAGAGAATAACAAGTGGTTCTATATGTGTAAGATCTGAAAATTTGGGTGATTTGCGTAAGTATACTACTTACACTTAAGTGCCTTAGTATTGATCGTATTATCCCATCAAACGATGACATTGAAAATAGTACAACACTCGTCTTGTAAAAGTTCAAACTTCACGTCTTACTTCAGGGATTAGAAAAGGATATATGCCCCATGTACATCCTTTTCTAATGTCTTCGTATCAAAGTTAAGCACTTCTAAAGTGTCACAAAGGAGGCATGTGCCCGCCATGATATTTGCTTTATCATAGGAAGCGCGAATCATGTCTGGATCTCTCCCTTTGGGATTGATCCCGGACCGTTGCAAATTGCCCGTTGTGTTGCTCCAGTGCGATGGTAATTAAAATACCTACCTAGTCACGATAGAGTTTGTGTACTGTCATCACAATTGAGTCTCTAAAATACTCGATCTTAAAACTTATGCCTCTATCATTCAATCTGTCTGATGACACGAAAATTGAATTTTGCTTGTGCCTGAATGAAAAATCAAGTCAGGCATTAAAAATGTCTCACTCAAAAATATTTTTTTTTTAATCTGTGCCAAACAATTGATGGCAATATAATTTATATCAGGAATATTCACTTTCTGACAGTCAGTAAAGAGCTTTGAGTAGGAATTTGGTTAAAATTATTGAGATTTTTTCTGTCATACTTGAATTTTAGTAAAGTGTGAATATTGATATTTTTTCATCATTAACTCGCATTTTTATTTCATAAAATCTTGCATGTTTTTAAGTCTAGTTTTGATTTCAAAGTTTTGAATGCATTGAAAAATATGTTTTAGCAAATACATTTCGCGAAAACATAAGGAGTGAATTCCTTGACAGAAAAGGAAATTATCACTTAAAGCATTTTTACCAAACTATTGACTTCCAAAATATTTTTTAAATGTAATTAATGCTGAAATTTCTTTCTAGTTTTGTAATAATTGAGCAAATATGTGATCATTGAAGACACTGTCTTTTCAAGGATCAATGTGTCGCAGTAGCCAATTCATGAATACGATTTCTTGAGTTTCTGAGACCGCTCATGTTGTGAGATGTTAAATATTAGGGTTTTCATCTCTGGTGTTCTGTTCCTTTAAAATTTTTAATAACAGTTTTTATATCTTGAAGTTGTCTGGCCTCGGTGAAATTGTCTTTTGCCAGATGTGTGAGTATTTCTAAGAAATGGGTATATGGTCCAATTAATTTAATTATATTCAGTTTTATTTGTGAATCGTAAGCAAATCGATAGCATTTATGATTCCACAGGACCAAAGATAGGAAATACGATATGCGTGACTCGCTTTTCCATCTGCTTGAATTTGAACTTCAACTTTACGGTTAACTTGTTAGGTTTGCCTTTTAGATCAATGGGTGTCCTAAATCCCTTTTCTCATTGCGTATGTGTATAAACATTTCCTTTTTTTAGTAACATGTCTGTTCATTTTATTCACGACCCTTCAACTTCAACATGGTAACAGAGCGAGTGGGATTTCATGATTAATTATTGCTTGACGTTGCTTTAGAAAGAGTTGAAGACAGTAGCATAAAAGATTATTTTAAGATCTTATCAACAATCACAAGCAATATCATCCCTTGAAGCATGACTCTTACCCCTGGTTTGAATCGACTTTACACAAATTTCATCATCAGTGTTTCAAACCAAATGACGCGTCCCATCAAACAGGGATTTTTAGACTCCCACCATGGGATTCCATCTATAAGTTATATCAGTGCTTCCCTTTGTACGCTAATACAGACACTGTTTCAGCTATTTTCCAACAAATATTCCGTTTAAACCGTTGTCACTATGATACCTATCTACCAGTTTTCATGGATGAGTATAAGATTTGTGGTGTGCAATAGTCTTTTATAATACTATTTATTGTTACAGCTTTCATACTTCCTGCTCCTTATATACTGTGGAAATGCTATCCTGCCACTAAGTAGAAATCGGTATCAGTTAACACTGACAATTTGAGTTTTACAACAGTCAGCATTATAACATCAATTGCCATCTTGTGTCAGATATCTACTATCTTGCTTGCCTCTCAAAGCAAGAGTTTTGTTTTGATAAGTCCGGAATCATGTTTTCATCAAGGGTAACGAACTTGACGCCTTATGTGAAAGTACTGCAGCTAGCTATCCTTTTCAGTAACGTCAAACTGTCCACAAAATATTTTTCAACTATGGTGATTTAGGAATCTGCAAGTTACATTCTATAAAAATCATTCACCAGCGACCAGTATCTCCAATGCGAAGGACGGATGTAAATCTGTCCCGCCCTTCACATTAGACCTACGCATTTAACTCGTCTTTTGTTGGGAGAAAGCCCATCATGTCAATCATACTAAGTACCTTAAGTGTTCATCAATTCTAATCGTTTACATTTTCTAACATCACCTCAAAAATTTCAAGAGTACTATAGGATTTGCTTGTGGAACGTTCCCATTCAAATCTTTTTGTATTGAAATTGGTCTTTCAAATATCTAAATTTTATATTAATAAATTAAACAGGAATGTCTACATTTTCTAAATTAAATTTTTAAGCATGTAAATTAAATTTCTCATCTGATTCAATTTTTGCCTTTCGCTTTATGCTGCTATTTATTTAATTTATAATCTTGCGGCATAAAATCTAAACCAATCCATTGAGTCCTCTACTTACGCGTTAAAGTATAGTTCAAATTCAAAATAATAGAGAAGTTCTCGTATTTGTAGCAGTTCAGTTCTTACACTTATTTCCGAATTAACAGCCACTTAAGCTGAATTTCGGATCTTTTTGTGCCTTAGCAACTCCTAAACTCTTCGGAAATGCGATTTTTTTTTTTCTAACCTAATAATGACTGAAAAGATCAAAAATAAGAAAATATTGGATTAACAAGATCACGGTACCATCACCAAGTGGCGATAATTTTCCATCGCTAATTAACAATAATTTTAGAATATGGCAACTCATCGTAAGTTTGCTACATGCGTTTCCTTTTGTTCGCAAGTGGAAGGTATCCAACATGGCGGCCTATCCAAATAGCCCTTTGGCTAACGACTCAAATTTGAGTCGCAACTTCGGCGATGGGCCGTTACCATGTTTTTGAGTTTTACCAAAGATTGTTTAGTGTTATATTAATCAGCACGAAAATAACAAAACAAATAACACGGGTGTGAAACTCGCAAAATCTTTTGGGTCAGTTGGGTTTTATGGCTCAAGAACTATATTTGGCCATGCTTCTCTAAACACAAGACGTCAAATAATGGACATAACAAAGTTTTACCGACACAGAAAGGAGAAATACACCCAGGGAAGAATCAAATCTGCGCCCCCTTAAACTCTCAGATTTCTAACGCAGTGGGCAAACTCACTAAACCACGACAGCCTCAAATATTTTTGGACTAGTATTTTACTGTTATGCAACATACAAATACTATGCCTTTTCATTTTACTTGTATTATTTTAACATTCCCCTAACTTCACTGGGAAGTGTGAAAAACACCAACAGTTCCTTTATTCTTGAATTTAGGTCAGGATTATAGGCTTTTCTACAAGCTCCTTGTTTTGTCTTTGACTAGGGTTTAAAAATCGTTTCTATACGAGTTGTGAAGAGGTTTATGTTTATGAATTACATAAACATAAATGGCTACTTTTCATAATTACCCTTGAAAAGTAGTTGAACTCAGTTCTCCGATTTGAAAAAGTCCATCGTAAAATAATAGCACTGTTACAAAGATTTGTTCTCGATGATTGTCTCCAGAACATTCGATGCTTTGTGATTTTTAAGATCGAATTTGAGTGCGATTAATGACGTGGCATGAATGAACGTGACGTGAATAGATGGAAGTAGTGATCAAACATTTCGTTTTTGAGTTTCCTTTAATTTTCATACTCGGTATAAAGTGTTTAGCTTTCACTAATCATCAAAAGAGTGGGCAATGAATATTAATGCACATTAATTTAAAAATACTTTTAAGACTGAATATATTTGAAGAATTTCCATCAACTATTATAGAAAATGTTTTAACCTATTAATTTGCGTTTCTTATGTAAAGTAAAATACATCCAGAATAATTACTAATTATAATTTTAGATTTGTTATTGGTGATAATTAAAAACTAAGGATTGACATTTTTTATTTTCCTCTTGCACGGTATGTAATATATAGTACGATGTATGTCCCATAATCACGCTTGTCAGTGCCCTTTTAAAAATAGATCTGAAAGGATAGAAATGCCCTTAACCCTCTGAGATTCATACTCATATATCCGTTCTGTAACCTGCAGTCTTCCCTACACAATTTTTGACCAGTTTTGTACTTGCGAAATTAGCCACAACAAAAACACTCCATGAAGTACCTTTTGGTAGACAATGTGGCTCTTCCACGCTTCTTGCTAAAACCCTCTTGACCAATAGAATATTACCTCAGATTCCTTCATCCAATAGATTTATTTGGTTATCGAATCATTGTGTGTTGCAGGGTAAAAGCAATACTACACAACTCGAATATCTTGTGACTCTCAGGGTTTTAATAGAATACACTGCCCTAAATTTTAAAAAATACCGTATATTTCCGAATATAAACCGATCCGTGTATAAGCCGAGGGTGCGTTTTTTCTTCAAAAATTTACCCAAAATTCAAAACCCGTATATAAGCCGAAATAAAAATTTAAAAAAATTTTGTGACGTTCAAACATAACGCCATGAGGGCGTAAATGTCGCCAAGAAGGTAAAACGGGTGGAATATTTTCCAATCAAATCGCTGTAAAGTTAAAACGCCACTCGCCAACGATGATAGTTTTAACCAGCTAATGATTTCCCCCAGTGTCCAGATGGTCCAGCTCCTGATATCCGACATCTGATGGGGTGATTGACAGATGATCAGTTCAACAATGGTCAAGGGGAGCGGCTGGGGCTTGGGAATTTTTTTATCAGTGCCACTTTTCTTCGCCGTGCAGCCTAAAACATGTGCGGAACAAAGTTTCAAAAGGGGGAGCGGGCTCATTATGACCCTTGAAAGAATCTCAGCTACTGTAACCCTATCTGATTCCAGCACAGTTTTTCCATTCATTTGCTGTCTGCTGTTGGATTCGGATGGCATGAAGTAAAAAAAGTAGGGTTGCTTTCCCAACACCCGTTTGAGTTGCTATAAAAATTGTTAATCGCTCGTAAAGTATTCGAAAATTTCGCCAAGTTGCTGCCGCCGGACGGAGATCCGAATCCAACAGCTGAATCAAAAAAATATTCCCTTTCCAATTATTATTTTGATGTGCTAAATAATTACGGTATTCAATTATTATTTTGTGTGCTATATTTGGCGATTTATCGCTTGCGCACGCCTAACGGAAAAGTACCTTCGTTTTTTGCGAAATTAGCGGATCCGTATATAAGCCGACCCCCCCTTTAGAAAAAGTTCCAAAAATTCTCGGCTTATACACGGAAATATACGGTATATCAAATAGTTTTTTAAAATTTTAATTTTTCAAAATTATAGATCGAATTAAGTTGGACCATTCACGAACTATAATTTCGTCTTTCCACGAAATTGACTTGGAAACCTCAGATAGAAAGAAAGTTGTTTTGTGTAAAGTTGTTTGTTTTGTGTGGTCCTTTGTGTTTGTGTTGTCCTTTTTTTGTTTGTGTTGTCCTTTTTTGTTTGTGTTGTGGATTTTTTTATTTGTGTTTGTCCTTTTTGTTTGTGTTTGTCCTTTTTGTTTGTTTTGTCCTTTTTGTTTGTGCTGTCCTTTTTGTTTGTGTTGTCCTTTTTGTCTGTGTTCCTTTTTGTTTGTGTTGTCCTTTTTTGTTTGTGTTGTCCTTTTTGTGCATGCGTCATTATTTAGTGCGTATGTTCATGAAATTACTTTGTGCATGTATGGTGGTGCATGAAATTATTCTTTATATGTGTTTGCATGTATGTTAGGGCATGAAATTACTTAATGCTTGAATAATTTCTTTGCTAATATATCATTGCTCCGTGTCTCAGTGCTTCGCGCATGTGTGTTTTATGCGCATCAGATGTTTCTGTTGAAGACTGGATAATAAAATAATGCTACTCACAAACTAACATTTCACCTGATTTGTTAATAGTTTTGAAATTAAGCAAATGTGACATTAAATATTATTTTCTTAATGCTAATGCTCTTGTTTTTAGTGGCTCTGCAATTCTTGAAACCCGAGTTCCTCGAATAGATGGAGGATCTCTTAATTTGCACTCGGACAGTTTCTTCAATCCAGAGGTTGAATTCAGATCTTCATATGAAGAACATTTGGATTTGTTGAATGTAAGTGTATTGTGATGAAATGAGTATAATCCCAAATGGGAACTAAATCATTTTAAATTTTTCAAAGAGCATTGACGAAATAAATTTGTTAGTTATATATGTATGGCACACTTATAACAAGAATAAAAATCAAACATTTAAGTTCCGGTTCCCGTACCCCGATTCGGATCTTTCCCTTTGAGGGTTGATCCCGGAATTTCTCCAAGTTGCTCCAGTGCGACGTTAATTAAATACCTACCTATCCGTACCCCTGACAGAACTAATCTTAAGTAACTCATATAGTTTATACTTCGTTGCGATGTTTAAGTAAACGGATTGGATGAAATCGTCAGATGTTCGGTGGCAACTTAAGTCGAAGAGGATGCTGCAATATTTTTGTACCATTTTGTCAGTATGGCACAGCTTGTCTGCTTTTGGACCTTGCGCTATAAAACCCCAAAAATCCAATGCATTTTATCAGTAAACATGACTGGTGACTGAGTTATTAAATTATATTGTTGAGATAGCTTCTTACAATATAAAACCAGATTTTTTATCAGATGAGTTTGATTTGAAATAATAAAACAGTTAACAGATAATACGATAGCCTTTTAATAAACAAGCGGCAGAAAAATGACAACAAACTCAAAATTAGAGGTGTTGCCAGATATAACATTATATTACAAGAAAACATTGATTACGATGATACATATAGGTGGTCTGAACAATAGAAATAGTTCATTATACCAACACTTCCCCTTGAACTAGTTCTGCAATGTCCATAACACCTAGGGCCGTTCTCAACCCCTGTAATCGCTTCCTAGGCAGAGCTTTTTTTAAAATGTCAGCAACCTGCAGGTCACCAGCAATATGTTCAACATTTAGCTCTCCACTTAAACATTTTTCCCTCACAAAATGATACTTGATGTCTATGTTTTGTTCGTTGATAGAACTCCGGATTCCTACATAAACGAACAGCACTTGCGTTGTCAACTTGCAGTGTAGGAATAGTTCTCAAAGGAGCAATATCATCGAACAACCATTTCAGCCAAACTATATCTTTGGCAGCTTCACTTGCAGCAACATATTCTGCCTCTGGTGCTTAGAGAAACAGATTGCTGTCGATGGTTGGCCCAGCCTACTGCTGCTCCATTGTACTTGAAAATGATAGCAGAAACATACTTTCTGGTTGCTACGTCACTGGCATAGTCTGCATCACAATACGCATCTAATGTACCTGGTTGAAAACCACATTTGAACAATAATAATCCAAAAGAAGCAGTCGCTTTAATGTATTCCCTTTAATGTAGTATCCGCTTAACCATAGACCAATGTCTTTGATCAGCCTAATCCAGGAACTGGGAGCAATATGAAATTGTAAATGAAATATCAGGGCGGGTACTTACAGCCATGTACACTAAGCTGCCGACAGCTTTTCTGTACGGAATTTTCTCAGATTTTATTTCTGTAGTTTCTTCTGGAAGCTGTCCCTTTTCCATTGGAGTAGATACATGATTAGGTTCACTCATGAAAAATCGTTTCACTACTTTCTCAGCATAGCTTTGTTGAGTAACATCAATGTCACCACTGCAGTCTTTTAATCTCTAAACTGAGAAAGTATTCTGCATCCTTGTAGGTTACCTTGAACTCTTGTTGCAATTCCTCAAGGAAATGTCTCTTGATCTCTTCATCAATCGACACACTCTGCCAGACTCGTCATCAAATTCCATGGGCTGTTTCTTGTAGATTTCTTCCTTTAATGATCCATACAAAAAAGCTGCCTTCATGTCAAATTGCACCAGTTCTAGACCTTCATTGGCTGCAACCCCAATCACAGCACGAAATGACTCAAATCTTACCACTGGGCTGAAGGTTTCGTAGTAGTCAATACCTTCCTTTTGTGAAAAACCCTTGACGACTAAACGGGCTTTATATCGCTCAATGTTACCATTGGCTTGCCTTTTTATTTTTATAGACCCATTTGTTAGCAATGACTTGTCTGCCTTCTGGCAGATGAGTCAGGTACCAAGTTTTATTATCTGCTAGGGATTTAAGCTCTTTCATAGCATCTTGCCAGTCACTGGCATTCTCTGATTTTATGGCTTGATACTAGTGTTCTAGCTCTATCTCCTCAGCAATCCAGCACTATCAAGCGTTCAGTTGGTCTCTGCTTCTGAGTTGTTGAGTTGGGTATCTTCAGAAGAATCGTCCGAAACAGAGTCCACTCTAGAACTGTCCAATTCAGCTACTGTACTGTTTGAGTCAGTTCATAGTCAGTTAGCATCATATCCAACATCAGCCCTGTTAGATGAACCAGGTTCATCACTGATAGATCCTCCAAATGTGGTTATTGGTATAGTTCTGTTGTCGCTTATTTCCAACGACAAACTTCTATGTAGGCGTCTCGATGGATGGCAACACGGAAATTCAATCTAATAATCTTTATATACAACTTTATGCACAATTAATATATATACTTTTCACCCTGTGCCTCTTTCACATGTCAATCGACCCACTGGTCCTCCGTAAAATAACATTCGCAACGGATGGTGCCTGACCGTCTTCTCTTTTTTTACACTGCAACAAAAACATCTATACATACCATACTCACAGTGGCTCCCTCTCGCGACAATCAAATTATAATTAAACAATCTCACATTCGGCCTTTCCTGACAACCATTTGCCCTCGAATGTGCTACTAATGTTATAAAATAAAATAAGTATATTAATAAACATGATTGGAAATTTATAGAAATCATGCACATGATTATCAAACTACATAAATCAGCAATAACCAAATAAATCAATTAATTCAATATAAAAAATATCATCAAATAACAAATAAATCGGTTAAATTGAATATAAAGAAATAGTTGAATCAGTTATATTCAACTAGTTAGTTCCTTTTTTAATTATTATTTTCCGTAGAAAATTGTCTTAGTACAGGCATGCTTTGGATTATGTCTCAGTTCAGAGTCACTAAGTTTGTTGCCTGAAAAATCACTGAGTTCATCTGATGAGTCCTCTGTATCAGAATCAGTTTGGTTCGGCCATGTCTTTAACTGGCTTACGTGTGCAGTAGTGGTGTAAGAATGTCCCTTGCTCTTTTCCCCAAGTTGAGTGATTCTGTAGGTGTCACTTGGTAGCACATCAGTTATGATTAAAGGACCTCGATATTTTGGTTGGGTTTTTGTTGGTTCTCCTGTCGGTATTAGAGCTTCTCCGCAGGTTCAGTCCATCCTTCTTCACTCTCATCAGCTTGTTTTCGTAAAATTCCCTCATTAAATCTTGGTGAGTAGCCTTGTAACATTTGGAAAGGAGTCTTGTTAGTTTTGTTTAAGGCATTGTTTAGATTTCTTTCCACTTTCATTCTCAAGTCCCAGTCTTTGTGTCTATGGTCTTCCATGGATGTTGCTATGGTTGGGATAATGGTGCAATTAGCTCTCTCAACCATCCCATTATCTTGTGGAGTTTAGAGTATGAGCTATGCCATTTTCTCTACAAAACTTCTCTAAACCTTGTGAGGTGTAACTGGAGCCCCGATCACTAATGATTCGATCTGGTAAACCAAAGTCGTTGATGAAGTTTTTCAATGCCTTCTGAATGTAGCTGTATATCGTACTTTTCACAGGTATCAATCGTAAGAACCTCGTGAAATTATCGATGATGACCAGTAAGTGTTGGTTGCCTCTGGAACTTCTTACAAATGGACCCAAGTGATCGACGTGAGTTATGGAAAATGTCTCTTTCCAGGCTTAATAGGATGTAACAGTCCTTGTTGTTTACCTCCGGGAACCTTGTTCACTAAACATTCTAAGCACATCGATATGTGTTTCTTCATGTAGCGCTTCATTCTTGGGAAACAATAAAATTCCTTAATTTTACTCAGTTCTGTCAACTGAAAAATGTCCGATTAGATCGTGAAACTTGACTACAGTACTTTTGCACATGGATCTAGGTATAAGGTAAAGCAGTCTTTTCCATTGTCTTTTATGGTTCGATACAGTCTTTCTCTCTTGAAAACGTAATTTGCAATAATTTGGTTGTCTGGTTTTGTTCTTTCAAATTTTTCTTTCTTGAAAATGGAAATAATCTTATCCAATTCGGGATCTCCTCGTTGAATCATAAGGATTTGTTCGTCAACAGACATCGTTAGATAAACTTCTAGATTCCTTTCGATCAATTCAGTCATCATGTCATCAGCTTCTAAGGTAGGAACTCTACTCATTGCATCTACGTGAGACATCTTCATACCTGGTCTATGTTTTACTTCAAAATCGTATTCGTGAATAAGATTGCTCCACCTGGCAATTTAAGGATTTGTCGACTTCTTTGCATTCATATAGACTAAGGCTTGACAATCGATGACGATAGTAAATTTTGTTCTGAGCAGGAATTGTCGAAGTCTGTTCAAAGTCCACACTATCACCATCAATTCTAGTTTGCTAGAATGATAGTTCTTTTCAGCCGGTGTTGTCCTTTTACTGACAGCGTACACTAGGTTCCAGCAACCATCTGTTCCTCTTTGTAGGAGTATACCTGAGAGTCCATCAGATGAAGCATCGGTGTGTACCTCAGTCAATGCTTCGTGCTGGTAATGAGCAACTATCGGTTTGTTGGTTAGATTACCCTTGAGTTCTCTAAAAGCATTTTCCTGCTTCTCCGTCCATTCAAAGTCCTTGTAAAAACCTACTCAAACAGTTATGTGGATAATAAAATAACTAATAGCATGAGCCCAAGAATAAAAACAGCCACAACATACCTGTTAGGTGGAGCAAGCTAGACTGAAATTTTATTAAAGGAACACATATACCAATAGTTACAAGGGGACCGTGCTGCCATCTATGAGGAGCACTAATACATTTAAAACTAACTTCTCAACACTCCCACTTTAGTTTTAAATACTTAACAAAATCATTCGAAAACATATAATCAGTGAAATAAAAAAAAAGTAGCACAACATTAGAAATTTAATACACAAACAATTATCTGAAGACCAGAGAATCAAATATTCTGGTTTACAGACACAGACCTAAAGATGTAGCACAAAGTTCATGTTTGAATCTATTGACAGATTTTGTCAAAAAAATCAGCATACATATCTGATGTTGACACACTAAGGACATCAATATGTCCAAGTTTTGAGGCTTCACACACAAAATGATGCTGAATGTCTATATGTTTTGATCTACCATTGTTGACACTGTTTTTAGACAGTGCTACTGCACCTCTGTTATCACAAAAATTTTTTTATGGGTTTGACTTCCTCAATACCCAGTTCTTTCACAATTTTAGAAAGCCATATGACTTCCTTTGCAGCTGCGGACAAAGCCATATATTCAGCTTCGGTGGTACTTGTGGCTATAGTCGGTTGACGCTTACTACTCCAAGAAACAGCATCTCCGATGCAAAACACATAGCCAGTTGTTGATCTGCGATCAGCCAAATCACCTCCATAATTGGAATCACAGTACCCAACCACTTCACACCCATGGCTTTGTGAGTAGTTGAGTGTAGCAACTGTCGTTCCACGAAGGTACCTCATGATGCGCTTAACAGCTTTCCAATGGATGTTGCCAGGAGTTTGCAGAACTGGCAAACTGTGTTCACTGCATGGGATAAGTCAGGTCTGGTTGCCTGAGAAGCATAAAGTAAACTCCCAACAGCAGCTTGATAAGGTACATCAGATGTTTTACACTCAGCCATAGCCTCTTGATTTGTTGGTGACTGAAGTTGTTTAAGAATCTGATTAGGATCTAGAGGTGATGTGACTGTATGAGACTCATGCATGTTATATTTGCGTAAAATACATTCCACATATTGAGTTTGGTTTAGGCTAATGGACCCTTTAGATCTGTTACGTTCTATTTTAATGCCTAAACAATAATTTGCTGCACCTAGATCTTTCATTTCAAATCTGTTAATTAGCTCTTCTTTAACCCAATTTTTTGGATCAATAGAATTACTAAAAATTAGCAAATCATCTACGTAAATTGTAACAAGTTCTTTGTTTTCATTTTGTTTAATGAAAGCACAACTATCAAAAGAACTTTGTCTCAATCCCATATCTTTTAATCCTTCCTCTAGCATAAGATACCAAAGTCTGCCACTTTGTTTCAACCCATCTAAAGCTTTATTAAGTTTTAAGACTTTCCCCTCCAAATTTCCATGATAATACTCATTAAAAGCCTCAGGTATCCTCATGTAAATTTCTTCACTTAATTTACCCTGAACAAAAGCCATAACCGCATCCATTTGGTCTACTTCCCAATTATACAAAGCCGAGCATGCCAACAAAACACGCAAGGTTACATATTGAACTACAGGTGAAAATGTTTCATCATAATCAATACCCTCAACCTGAGAAACCTTTTGCTACTAGTTTAGTTTTAAATCTTTCAATTTCTCCCAGAGAATTATACTTAATCCTAAAAACCCATTTACAATCAACGATATTTCTGTTTTGAGGCCTATCAACTACATCCCACGTTTTATTTTTAATATGACCTGATATTGTATCACGTAAAGATTCTTTCCAATGGTGTGCATAAATGCTATTAAGTGCCTCAGTAATTGATTTAGGTTCTGAAAGAAAATCATTAGCTATTGCTGCTAATGCCTGAGCATAACATACACTATCTAAATTTTGAATTTGTAATTTTGGCATACCTCTCATATCATAATCCTGATAACGTGCTGGAGGTCTTATACCTCTCTGTGGCCTATCCAATAGAGGTTGGTCGTTATTTACTATCCCCAAAACACTACTGTTACTTTGGTCATGAAGGCTATCTATCTCACTGTCTGTCCCTTCACCCTCATCATTTTGGTCATTTAGGTTACCTAACTCACTACCTGTTCCTACAGCATTATCATTACTGTCATCAATTTTATCAAATGAGCTGCCTATTCCACCACTAACACTCCCACTGAATAAGGAGTCATCATAAAATTGTGGTTTGCTCCCACTATCTTGATGATACATTTGATTTTCCAAGAAATGTACATCTCGAGCATTAACTATCTCTTTTGTGATTGGATCAATCAGACGATACCCTTTCCTGTCTGGACAATATCCTACAAACATCAAGCCTTTAGCTTTCTCATCCCATTTTGAGCATCTTTGTTTTGGAATGTGTGAGAACACACGACTACCAAAAACTCTCAAATAATCCAAATGAGGTTTTTTTCCAGTCCACTTTTCATATAGAGTCATGTTTGGAACTGCTACAGTTGGAGATACATTTTTGCAATGGTCTGCAGTCTGAATTGCTTCTGCCCAATAAGTTTGGTCAAAGTGGGCATCCACCAACATAGACCTTGCTCTTTCCACTAAAGTCCTATTATTACGTTCGGCAATCCCCATTTGCTCAGGCGAGTATGGAATAGACTTTTGATGCTGTATTCCTCTGGATACTAAATACTCGTTCATTTTTCCATTGACATACTCTGTCCCATTGTCGGATCGCAGTACTTTGATTGATTTGCCAGTCTGCTTCTCAACAAACATTTGAAATTCTTTGAATTTAAAAAAACTTCAGACTTGTGTTTTAAAAAATAAACAAAAGTCATCCTAGACAAATCATCAATAAATGACAGAAAATGTGAACCGCCAATTGATGAAACTTTCATTGGACCACATAGATCACTGCACAATTTCTAGCAATTTCTTTGCTCTTTTTGCTTTACCATTTGGAAAATTTTGCCTTTACATTTTGCCTTTTATACAAGGAACACAAGCATTCAAACTACCCTTAAATACAAAACCATCTACCATATCAAGTCTTTTCAACCCTCCTTCACTTAAGTGGCCTACTCTTTTGTGTAGTACCTCATTTGGGACACCTACGGGGCTAAATAAGGACAAATCATTACTGAGATCCAGGGAGTACAAATTATCTCCTATCCCAGTTCCACTGGCAACTAAATGGTTACCCTTTTGAACATAACATCTTTCATCAGTGAATGTGCTAACCATGCCAAATTTCTTATTTAAATATTTAACTGACAACAAATTGGCTGACAATTTGGGTACATGTAAGACATTACTAAATGTTACTTTAACGTTTTCTCCATTTCTAGCCAAAAGAAATGTTACATCTCCTATACCCTCAACTTCTATCAGAGAACTCCCAGTTTTAATTTGCTCCACACTACTCTTTGAATAGTTTTCAATTAACTCTTTATGTGGGGTGATATGGTAGGAGGCACATGAATCCATGTACCAAATTTTTGGATCTGGATTAGAGTTAGCCAAGTACATTTCAGCTATATAAGCTTCCTCCCTTTTATTACCTTTAGTCCCATTAGAGTTATTTTGCCTACCAAATTTATTTGAATAATTATTCCCTTTTGGACGAACTGGTCTCTTACAATCTACGCTTTTATGCCCAAATAAATTACATTTGAAGCACCTTCCTTTAAACTGCCCTCTTCCTTTATATTTTTCATTCACAAAAGCCTGTTCCTGACTTTCTTTTAGGCTTAACATCTTCAGCCATTAAACATGTCCTTATGTTATCAACAGTAATTTTCTCACCATAATTTTTTAGTGCCATGATAAGAGGTTCAAACCTATCTGGTAAATTTGCTAGAATTATCCCAGCAACTAACTCTTCATCAGCTTTAAGACCTGTAGATTTTAATTGTTGATATGCTGAAATTACCTTGTGTAAATAATCAGACATATCCCTACAATCCACATAACGGGTATTGACCAATTCCTTAATAATTGACACCTTTTTAGTGATCCCTTTATCATCATATGTCTTAGCCAAAACATTCCAGGCTTCCTTTCCACTACTTAAATCATTAAAAATGGTCTCACTAACCCCTTCTACTATGTATGACAAGGCTATGGCATCTTTTGCATCATTCTCTTTAATTCCCGCAACATAGTCCCATAAATCCTTTTTAATTAAATGCATCTTCATTGTAAATTGCCAATCAATGAAGTTAGCCCTACCAACTAACTGCTTATGACTGAATGAGTCTCCAGGCATGTTTAAATTTTAACTTATCAATCCTATTAGACAAAAAAAAATTAAGTTTGAGATTAATTTCAATAAATTTTCTATTGAAATAAATTACCTAATCTCAATCTGGAATTGCCTAATGGTTATGGATTTTAGTAACAATTTAAAATTACCATTTACAAACCATGCATGAAACTAAGCCTAACCACATGGGACAAACGTTTAAGTATTTAATCCTACAATTTAACATAGAAATAAATATCTTAAATTTTCCTAACTAATTCAAAATTTTATTCTTGGACCTTTCTGGGCCCATAACCTAAAAACCTACTCAAACAGTTATGTGGATAATAAAATAACTAATAGCATGAGCCCAAGAATAAAAACAGCCACAACATACCTGTTAGGTGGAGCAAGCTAGACTGAAATTTTATTAAAGGAACACATATACCAATAGTTACAAGGGGACCGTGCTGCCATCTATGAGGAGCACTAATACATTTAAAACTAACTTCTCAACACTCCCACTTTAGTTTTAAATACTTAACAAAATCATTCGAAAACATATAATCAGTGAAATAAAAAAAAGTAGCACAACATTAGAAATTTAATACACAAACAATTATCTGAAGACCAGAGAATCAAATATTCTGGTTTACAGACACAGACCTAAAGATGTAGCACAAAGTTCATGTTTGAATCTATTGACAGATTTTGTCAAAAAAATCAGCATACATATCTGATGTTGACACACTAAGGACATCAATATGTCCAAGTTTTGAGGCTTCACACACAAAATGATGCTGAATGTCTATATGTTTTGATCTACCATTGTTGACACTGTTTTTAGACAGTGCTACTGCACCTCTGTTATCACAAAATTTTTTTTATGGGTTTGACTTCCTCAATACCCAGTTCTTTCACAATTTTAGAAAGCCATATGACTTCCTTTGCAGCTGCGGACAAAGCCATATATTCAGCTTCGGTGGTACTTGTGGCTATAGTCGGTTGACGCTTACTACTCCAAGAAACAGCATCTCCGATGCAAAACACATAGCCAGTTGTTGATCTGCGATCAGCCAAATCACCTCCATAATTGGAATCACAGTACCCAACCACTTCACACCCATGGCTTTGTGAGTAGTTGAGTGTAGCAACTGTCGTTCCACGAAGGTACCTCATGATGCGCTTAACAGCTTTCCAATGGATGTTGCCAGGAGTTTGCAGAACTGGCAAACTGTGTTCACTGCATGGGATAAGTCAGGTCTGGTTGCCTGAGAAGCATAAAGTAAACTCCCAACAGCAGCTTGATAAGGTACATCAGATGTTTTACACTCAGCCATAGCCTCTTGATTTGTTGGTGACTGAAGTTGTTTAAGAATCTGATTAGGATCTAGAGGTGATGTGACTGTATGAGACTCATGCATGTTATATTTGCGTAAAATACATTCCACATATTGAGTTTGGTTTAGGCTAATGGACCCTTTAGATCTGTTACGTTCTATTTTAATGCCTAAACAATAATTTGCTGCACCTAGATCTTTCATTTCAAATCTGTTACTTAGCTCTTCTTTAACCCAATTTTTTGGATCAATAGAATTACTAAAAATTAGCAAATCATCTACGTAAATTGTAACAAGTTCTTTGTTTTCATTTTGTTTAATGAAAGCACAACTATCAAAAGAACTTTGTCTCAATCCCATATCTTTTAATCCTTCCTCTAGCATAAGATACCAAAGTCTGCCACTTTGTTTCAACCCATCTAAAGCTTTATTAAGTTTTAAGACTTTCCCCTCCAAATTTCCATGATAATACTCATTAAAAGCCTCAGGTATCCTCATGTAAATTTCTTCACTTAATTTACCCTGAACAAAAGCCATAACCGCATCCATTTGGTCTACTTCCCAATTATACAAAGCCGAGCATGCCAACAAAACACGCAAGGTTACATATTGAACTACAGGTGAAAATGTTTCATCATAATCAATACCCTCAACCTGAGAAACCTTTTGCTACTAGTTTAGTTTTAAATCTTTCAATTTCTCCCAGAGAATTATACTTAATCCTAAAAACCCATTTACAATCAACGATATTTCTGTTTTGAGGCCTATCAACTACATCCCACGTTTTATTTTTAATATGACCTGATATTGTATCACGTAAAGATTCTTTCCAATGGTGTGCATAAATGCTATTAAGTGCCTCAGTAATTGATTTAGGTTCTGAAAGAAAATCATTAGCTATTGCTGCTAATGCCTGAGCATAACATACACTATCTAAATTTTGAATTTGTAATTTTGGCATACCTCTCATATCATAATCCTGATAACGTGCTGGAGGTCTTATACCTCTCTGTGGCCTATCCAATAGAGGTTGGTCGTTATTTACTATCCCCAAAACACTACTGTTACTTTGGTCATGAAGGCTATCTATCTCACTGTCTGTCCCTTCACCCTCATCATTTTGGTCATTTAGGTTACCTAACTCACTACCTGTTCCTACAGCATTATCATTACTGTCATCAATTTTATCAAATGAGCTGCCTATTCCACCACTAACACTCCCACTGAATAAGGAGTCATCATAAAATTGTGGTTTGCTCCCACTATCTTGATGATACATTTGATTTTCCAAGAAATGTACATCTCGAGCATTAACTATCTCTTTTGTGATTGGATCAATCAGACGATACCCTTTCCTGTCTGGACAATATCCTACAAACATCAAGCCTTTAGCTTTCTCATCCCATTTTGAGCATCTTTGTTTTGGAATGTGTGAGAACACACGACTACCAAAAACTCTCAAATAATCCAAATGAGGTTTTTTTCCAGTCCACTTTTCATATAGAGTCATGTTTGGAACTGCTACAGTTGGAGATACATTTTTGCAATGGTCTGCAGTCTGAATTGCTTCTGCCCAATAAGTTTGGTCAAAGTGGGCATCCACCAACATAGACCTTGCTCTTTCCACTAAAGTCCTATTATTACGTTCGGCAATCCCCATTTGCTCAGGCGAGTATGGAATAGACTTTTGATGCTGTATTCCTCTGGATACTAAATACTCGTTCATTTTTCCATTGACATACTCTGTCCCATTGTCGGATCGCAGTACTTTGATTGATTTGCCAGTCTGCTTCTCAACAAACATTTGAAATTCTTTGAATTTAAAAAAACTTCAGACTTGTGTTTTAAAAAATAAACAAAAGTCATCCTAGACAAATCATCAATAAATGACAGAAAATGTGAACCGCCAATTGATGAAACTTTCATTGGACCACATAGATCACTGCACAATTTCTAGCAATTTCTTTGCTCTTTTTGCTTTACCATTTGGAAAATTTTGCCTTTACATTTTGCCTTTTATACAAGGAACACAAGCATTCAAACTACCCTTAAATACAAAACCATCTACCATATCAAGTCTTTTCAACCCTCCTTCACTTAAGTGGCCTACTCTTTTGTGTAGTACCTCATTTGGGACACCTACGGGGCTAAATAAGGACAAATCATTACTGAGATCCAGGGAGTACAAATTATCTCCTATCCCAGTTCCACTGGCAACTAAATGGTTACCCTTTTGAACATAACATCTTTCATCAGTGAATGTGCTAACCATGCCAAATTTCTTATTTAAATATTTAACTGACAACAAATTGGCTGACAATTTGGGTACATGTAAGACATTACTAAATGTTACTTTAACGTTTTCTCCATTTCTAGCCAAAAGAAATGTTACATCTCCTATACCCTCAACTTCTATCAGAGAACTCCCAGTTTTAATTTGCTCCACACTACTCTTTGAATAGTTTTCAATTAACTCTTTATGTGGGGTGATATGGTAGGAGGCACATGAATCCATGTACCAAATTTTTGGATCTGGATTAGAGTTAGCCAAGTACATTTCAGCTATATAAGCTTCCTCCCTTTTATTACCTTTAGTCCCATTAGAGTTATTTTGCCTACCAAATTTATTTGAATAATTATTCCCTTTTGGACGAACTGGTCTCTTACAATCTACGCTTTTATGCCCAAATAAATTACATTTGAAGCACCTTCCTTTAAACTGCCCTCTTCCTTTATATTTTTCATTCACAAAAGCCTGTTCCTGACTTTCTTTTAGGCTTAACATCTTCAGCCATTAAACATGTCCTTATGTTATCAACAGTAATTTTCTCACCATAATTTTTTAGTGCCATGATAAGAGGTTCAAACCTATCTGGTAAATTTGCTAGAATTATCCCAGCAACTAACTCTTCATCAGCTTTAAGACCTGTAGATTTTAATTGTTGATATGCTGAAATTACCTTGTGTAAATAATCAGACATATCCCTACAATCCACATAACGGGTATTGACCAATTCCTTAATAATTGACACCTTTTTAGTGATCCCTTTATCATCATATGTCTTAGCCAAAACATTCCAGGCTTCCTTTCCACTACTTAAATCATTAAAAATGGTCTCACTAACCCCTTCTACTATGTATGACAAGGCTATGGCATCTTTTGCATCATTCTCTTTAATTCCCGCAACATAGTCCCATAAATCCTTTTTAATTAAATGCATCTTCATTGTAAATTGCCAATCAATGAAGTTAGCCCTACCAACTAACTGCTTATGACTGAATGAGTCTCCAGGCATGTTTAAATTTTAACTTATCAATCCTATTAGACAAAAAAAAATTAAGTTTGAGATTAATTTCAATAAATTTTCTATTGAAATAAATTACCTAATCTCAATCTGGAATTGCCTAATGGTTATGGATTTTAGTAACAATTTAAAATTACCATTTACAAACCATGCATGAAACTAAGCCTAACCACATGGGACAAACGTTTAAGTATTTAATCCTACAATTTAACATAGAAATAAATATCTTAAATTTTCCTAACTAATTCAAAATTTTATTCTTGGACCTTTCTGGGCCCATAACCTAAAAACCTACTCAAACAGTTATGTGGATAATAAAATAACTAATAGCATGAGCCCAAGAATAAAAACAGCCACAACATACCTGTTAGGTGGAGCAAGCTAGACTGAAATTTTATTAAAGGAACACATATACCAATAGTTACAAGGGGACCGTGCTGCCATCTATGAGGAGCACTAATACATTTAAAACTAACTTCTCAACACTCCCACTTTAGTTTTAAATACTTAACAAAATCATTCGAAAACATATAATCAGTGAAATAAAAAAAAGTAGCACAACATTAGAAATTTAATACACAAACAATTATCTGAAGACCAGAGAATCAAATATTCTGGTTTACAGACACAGACCTAAAGATGTAGCACAAAGTTCATGTTTGAATCTATTGACAGATTTTGTCAAAAAAATCAGCATACATATCTGATGTTGACACACTAAGGACATCAATATGTCCAAGTTTTGAGGCTTCACACACAAAATGATGCTGAATGTCTATATGTTTTGATCTACCATTGTTGACACTGTTTTTAGACAGTGCTACTGCACCTCTGTTATCACAAAATTTTTTTTATGGGTTTGACTTCCTCAATACCCAGTTCTTTCACAATTTTAGAAAGCCATATGACTTCCTTTGCAGCTGCGGACAAAGCCATATATTCAGCTTCGGTGGTACTTGTGGCTATAGTCGGTTGACGCTTACTACTCCAAGAAACAGCATCTCCGATGCAAAACACATAGCCAGTTGTTGATCTGCGATCAGCCAAATCACCTCCATAATTGGAATCACAGTACCCAACCACTTCACACCCATGGCTTTGTGAGTAGTTGAGTGTAGCAACTGTCGTTCCACGAAGGTACCTCATGATGCGCTTAACAGCTTTCCAATGGATGTTGCCAGGAGTTTGCAGAACTGGCAAACTGTGTTCACTGCATGGGATAAGTCAGGTCTGGTTGCCTGAGAAGCATAAAGTAAACTCCCAACAGCAGCTTGATAAGGTACATCAGATGTTTTACACTCAGCCATAGCCTCTTGATTTGTTGGTGACTGAAGTTGTTTAAGAATCTGATTAGGATCTAGAGGTGATGTGACTGTATGAGACTCATGCATGTTATATTTGCGTAAAATACATTCCACATATTGAGTTTGGTTTAGGCTAATGGACCCTTTAGATCTGTTACGTTCTATTTTAATGCCTAAACAATAATTTGCTGCACCTAGATCTTTCATTTCAAATCTGTTACTTAGCTCTTCTTTAACCCAATTTTTTGGATCAATAGAATTACTAAAAATTAGCAAATCATCTACGTAAATTGTAACAAGTTCTTTGTTTTCATTTTGTTTAATGAAAGCACAACTATCAAAAGAACTTTGTCTCAATCCCATATCTTTTAATCCTTCCTCTAGCATAAGATACCAAAGTCTGCCACTTTGTTTCAACCCATCTAAAGCTTTATTAAGTTTTAAGACTTTCCCCTCCAAATTTCCATGATAATACTCATTAAAAGCCTCAGGTATCCTCATGTAAATTTCTTCACTTAATTTACCCTGAACAAAAGCCATAACCGCATCCATTTGGTCTACTTCCCAATTATACAAAGCCGAGCATGCCAACAAAACACGCAAGGTTACATATTGAACTACAGGTGAAAATGTTTCATCATAATCAATACCCTCAACCTGAGAAACCTTTTGCTACTAGTTTAGTTTTAAATCTTTCAATTTCTCCCAGAGAATTATACTTAATCCTAAAAACCCATTTACAATCAACGATATTTCTGTTTTGAGGCCTATCAACTACATCCCACGTTTTATTTTTAATATGACCTGATATTGTATCACGTAAAGATTCTTTCCAATGGTGTGCATAAATGCTATTAAGTGCCTCAGTAATTGATTTAGGTTCTGAAAGAAAATCATTAGCTATTGCTGCTAATGCCTGAGCATAACATACACTATCTAAATTTTGAATTTGTAATTTTGGCATACCTCTCATATCATAATCCTGATAACGTGCTGGAGGTCTTATACCTCTCTGTGGCCTATCCAATAGAGGTTGGTCGTTATTTACTATCCCCAAAACACTACTGTTACTTTGGTCATGAAGGCTATCTATCTCACTGTCTGTCCCTTCACCCTCATCATTTTGGTCATTTAGGTTACCTAACTCACTACCTGTTCCTACAGCATTATCATTACTGTCATCAATTTTATCAAATGAGCTGCCTATTCCACCACTAACACTCCCACTGAATAAGGAGTCATCATAAAATTGTGGTTTGCTCCCACTATCTTGATGATACATTTGATTTTCCAAGAAATGTACATCTCGAGCATTAACTATCTCTTTTGTGATTGGATCAATCAGACGATACCCTTTCCTGTCTGGACAATATCCTACAAACATCAAGCCTTTAGCTTTCTCATCCCATTTTGAGCATCTTTGTTTTGGAATGTGTGAGAACACACGACTACCAAAAACTCTCAAATAATCCAAATGAGGTTTTTTTCCAGTCCACTTTTCATATAGAGTCATGTTTGGAACTGCTACAGTTGGAGATACATTTTTGCAATGGTCTGCAGTCTGAATTGCTTCTGCCCAATAAGTTTGGTCAAAGTGGGCATCCACCAACATAGACCTTGCTCTTTCCACTAAAGTCCTATTATTACGTTCGGCAATCCCCATTTGCTCAGGCGAGTATGGAATAGACTTTTGATGCTGTATTCCTCTGGATACTAAATACTCGTTCATTTTTCCATTGACATACTCTGTCCCATTGTCGGATCGCAGTACTTTGATTGATTTGCCAGTCTGCTTCTCAACAAACATTTGAAATTCTTTGAATTTAAAAAAACTTCAGACTTGTGTTTTAAAAAATAAACAAAAGTCATCCTAGACAAATCATCAATAAATGACAGAAAATGTGAACCGCCAATTGATGAAACTTTCATTGGACCACATAGATCACTGCACAATTTCTAGCAATTTCTTTGCTCTTTTTGCTTTACCATTTGGAAAATTTTGCCTTTACATTTTGCCTTTTATACAAGGAACACAAGCATTCAAACTACCCTTAAATACAAAACCATCTACCATATCAAGTCTTTTCAACCCTCCTTCACTTAAGTGGCCTACTCTTTTGTGTAGTACCTCATTTGGGACACCTACGGGGCTAAATAAGGACAAATCATTACTGAGATCCAGGGAGTACAAATTATCTCCTATCCCAGTTCCACTGGCAACTAAATGGTTACCCTTTTGAACATAACATCTTTCATCAGTGAATG
The DNA here is from genome assembly GCA_933210815.1 of Meta bourneti. Classification (NCBI taxonomy): domain Eukaryota; kingdom Metazoa; phylum Arthropoda; class Arachnida; order Araneae; family Tetragnathidae; genus Meta; species Meta bourneti. The sequence goes on from OW119924.1 coordinate 106,621,833, forward strand.
TGCTAACCATGCCAAATTTCTTATTTAAATATTTAACTGACAACAAATTGGCTGACAATTTGGGTACATGTAAGACATTACTAAATGTTACTTTAACGTTTTCTCCATTTCTAGCCAAAAGAAATGTTACATCTCCTATACCCTCAACTTCTATCAGAGAACTCCCAGTTTTAATTTGCTCCACACTACTCTTTGAATAGTTTTCAATTAACTCTTTATGTGGGGTGATATGGTAGGAGGCACATGAATCCATGTACCAAATTTTTGGATCTGGATTAGAGTTAGCCAAGTACATTTCAGCTATATAAGCTTCCTCCCTTTTATTACCTTTAGTCCCATTAGAGTTATTTTGCCTACCAAATTTATTTGAATAATTATTCCCTTTTGGACGAACTGGTCTCTTACAATCTACGCTTTTATGCCCAAATAAATTACATTTGAAGCACCTTCCTTTAAACTGCCCTCTTCCTTTATATTTTTCATTCACAAAAGCCTGTTCCTGACTTTCTTTTAGGCTTAACATCTTCAGCCATTAAACATGTCCTTATGTTATCAACAGTAATTTTCTCACCATAATTTTTTAGTGCCATGATAAGAGGTTCAAACCTATCTGGTAAATTTGCTAGAATTATCCCAGCAACTAACTCTTCATCAGCTTTAAGACCTGTAGATTTTAATTGTTGATATGCTGAAATTACCTTGTGTAAATAATCAGACATATCCCTACAATCCACATAACGGGTATTGACCAATTCCTTAATAATTGACACCTTTTTAGTGATCCCTTTATCATCATATGTCTTAGCCAAAACATTCCAGGCTTCCTTTCCACTACTTAAATCATTAAAAATGGTCTCACTAACCCCTTCTACTATGTATGACAAGGCTATGGCATCTTTTGCATCATTCTCTTTAATTCCCGCAACATAGTCCCATAAATCCTTTTTAATTAAATGCATCTTCATTGTAAATTGCCAATCAATGAAGTTAGCCCTACCAACTAACTGCTTATGACTGAATGAGTCTCCAGGCATGTTTAAATTTTAACTTATCAATCCTATTAGACAAAAAAAAATTAAGTTTGAGATTAATTTCAATAAATTTTCTATTGAAATAAATTACCTAATCTCAATCTGGAATTGCCTAATGGTTATGGATTTTAGTAACAATTTAAAATTACCATTTACAAACCATGCATGAAACTAAGCCTAACCACATGGGACAAACGTTTAAGTATTTAATCCTACAATTTAACATAGAAATAAATATCTTAAATTTTCCTAACTAATTCAAAATTTTATTCTTGGACCTTTCTGGGCCCATAACCTAAAAACCTACTCAAACAGTTATGTGGATAATAAAATAACTAATAGCATGAGCCCAAGAATAAAAACAGCCACAACATACCTGTTAGGTGGAGCAAGCTAGACTGAAATTTTATTAAAGGAACACATATACCAATAGTTACAAGGGGACCGTGCTGCCATCTATGAGGAGCACTAATACATTTAAAACTAACTTCTCAACACTCCCACTTTAGTTTTAAATACTTAACAAAATCATTCGAAAACATATAATCAGTGAAATAAAAAAAAGTAGCACAACATTAGAAATTTAATACACAAACAATTATCTGAAGACCAGAGAATCAAATATTCTGGTTTACAGACACAGACCTAAAGATGTAGCACAAAGTTCATGTTTGAATCTATTGACAGATTTTGTCAAAAAAATCAGCATACATATCTGATGTTGACACACTAAGGACATCAATATGTCCAAGTTTTGAGGCTTCACACACAAAATGATGCTGAATGTCTATATGTTTTGATCTACCATTGTTGACACTGTTTTTAGACAGTGCTACTGCACCTCTGTTATCACAAAATTTTTTTTATGGGTTTGACTTCCTCAATACCCAGTTCTTTCACAATTTTAGAAAGCCATATGACTTCCTTTGCAGCTGCGGACAAAGCCATATATTCAGCTTCGGTGGTACTTGTGGCTATAGTCGGTTGACGCTTACTACTCCAAGAAACAGCATCTCCGATGCAAAACACATAGCCAGTTGTTGATCTGCGATCAGCCAAATCACCTCCATAATTGGAATCACAGTACCCAACCACTTCACACCCATGGCTTTGTGAGTAGTTGAGTGTAGCAACTGTCGTTCCACGAAGGTACCTCATGATGCGCTTAACAGCTTTCCAATGGATGTTGCCAGGAGTTTGCAGAACTGGCAAACTGTGTTCACTGCATGGGATAAGTCAGGTCTGGTTGCCTGAGAAGCATAAAGTAAACTCCCAACAGCAGCTTGATAAGGTACATCAGATGTTTTACACTCAGCCATAGCCTCTTGATTTGTTGGTGACTGAAGTTGTTTAAGAATCTGATTAGGATCTAGAGGTGATGTGACTGTATGAGACTCATGCATGTTATATTTGCGTAAAATACATTCCACATATTGAGTTTGGTTTAGGCTAATGGACCCTTTAGATCTGTTACGTTCTATTTTAATGCCTAAACAATAATTTGCTGCACCTAGATCTTTCATTTCAAATCTGTTACTTAGCTCTTCTTTAACCCAATTTTTTGGATCAATAGAATTACTAAAAATTAGCAAATCATCTACGTAAATTGTAACAAGTTCTTTGTTTTCATTTTGTTTAATGAAAGCACAACTATCAAAAGAACTTTGTCTCAATCCCATATCTTTTAATCCTTCCTCTAGCATAAGATACCAAAGTCTGCCACTTTGTTTCAACCCATCTAAAGCTTTATTAAGTTTTAAGACTTTCCCCTCCAAATTTCCATGATAATACTCATTAAAAGCCTCAGGTATCCTCATGTAAATTTCTTCACTTAATTTACCCTGAACAAAAGCCATAACCGCATCCATTTGGTCTACTTCCCAATTATACAAAGCCGAGCATGCCAACAAAACACGCAAGGTTACATATTGAACTACAGGTGAAAATGTTTCATCATAATCAATACCCTCAACCTGAGAAACCTTTTGCTACTAGTTTAGTTTTAAATCTTTCAATTTCTCCCAGAGAATTATACTTAATCCTAAAAACCCATTTACAATCAACGATATTTCTGTTTTGAGGCCTATCAACTACATCCCACGTTTTATTTTTAATATGACCTGATATTGTATCACGTAAAGATTCTTTCCAATGGTGTGCATAAATGCTATTAAGTGCCTCAGTAATTGATTTAGGTTCTGAAAGAAAATCATTAGCTATTGCTGCTAATGCCTGAGCATAACATACACTATCTAAATTTTGAATTTGTAATTTTGGCATACCTCTCATATCATAATCCTGATAACGTGCTGGAGGTCTTATACCTCTCTGTGGCCTATCCAATAGAGGTTGGTCGTTATTTACTATCCCCAAAACACTACTGTTACTTTGGTCATGAAGGCTATCTATCTCACTGTCTGTCCCTTCACCCTCATCATTTTGGTCATTTAGGTTACCTAACTCACTACCTGTTCCTACAGCATTATCATTACTGTCATCAATTTTATCAAATGAGCTGCCTATTCCACCACTAACACTCCCACTGAATAAGGAGTCATCATAAAATTGTGGTTTGCTCCCACTATCTTGATGATACATTTGATTTTCCAAGAAATGTACATCTCGAGCATTAACTATCTCTTTTGTGATTGGATCAATCAGACGATACCCTTTCCTGTCTGGACAATATCCTACAAACATCAAGCCTTTAGCTTTCTCATCCCATTTTGAGCATCTTTGTTTTGGAATGTGTGAGAACACACGACTACCAAAAACTCTCAAATAATCCAAATGAGGTTTTTTTCCAGTCCACTTTTCATATAGAGTCATGTTTGGAACTGCTACAGTTGGAGATACATTTTTGCAATGGTCTGCAGTCTGAATTGCTTCTGCCCAATAAGTTTGGTCAAAGTGGGCATCCACCAACATAGACCTTGCTCTTTCCACTAAAGTCCTATTATTACGTTCGGCAATCCCCATTTGCTCAGGCGAGTATGGAATAGACTTTTGATGCTGTATTCCTCTGGATACTAAATACTCGTTCATTTTTCCATTGACATACTCTGTCCCATTGTCGGATCGCAGTACTTTGATTGATTTGCCAGTCTGCTTCTCAACAAACATTTGAAATTCTTTGAATTTAAAAAAACTTCAGACTTGTGTTTTAAAAAATAAACAAAAGTCATCCTAGACAAATCATCAATAAATGACAGAAAATGTGAACCGCCAATTGATGAAACTTTCATTGGACCACATAGATCACTGCACAATTTCTAGCAATTTCTTTGCTCTTTTTGCTTTACCATTTGGAAAATTTTGCCTTTACATTTTGCCTTTTATACAAGGAACACAAGCATTCAAACTACCCTTAAATACAAAACCATCTACCATATCAAGTCTTTTCAACCCTCCTTCACTTAAGTGGCCTACTCTTTTGTGTAGTACCTCATTTGGGACACCTACGGGGCTAAATAAGGACAAATCATTACTGAGATCCAGGGAGTACAAATTATCTCCTATCCCAGTTCCACTGGCAACTAAATGGTTACCCTTTTGAACATAACATCTTTCATCAGTGAATGTGCTAACCATGCCAAATTTCTTATTTAAATATTTAACTGACAACAAATTGGCTGACAATTTGGGTACATGTAAGACATTACTAAATGTTACTTTAACGTTTTCTCCATTTCTAGCCAAAAGAAATGTTACATCTCCTATACCCTCAACTTCTATCAGAGAACTCCCAGTTTTAATTTGCTCCACACTACTCTTTGAATAGTTTTCAATTAACTCTTTATGTGGGGTGATATGGTAGGAGGCACATGAATCCATGTACCAAATTTTTGGATCTGGATTAGAGTTAGCCAAGTACATTTCAGCTATATAAGCTTCCTCCCTTTTATTACCTTTAGTCCCATTAGAGTTATTTTGCCTACCAAATTTATTTGAATAATTATTCCCTTTTGGACGAACTGGTCTCTTACAATCTACGCTTTTATGCCCAAATAAATTACATTTGAAGCACCTTCCTTTAAACTGCCCTCTTCCTTTATATTTTTCATTCACAAAAGCCTGTTCCTGACTTTCTTTTAGGCTTAACATCTTCAGCCATTAAACATGTCCTTATGTTATCAACAGTAATTTTCTCACCATAATTTTTTAGTGCCATGATAAGAGGTTCAAACCTATCTGGTAAATTTGCTAGAATTATCCCAGCAACTAACTCTTCATCAGCTTTAAGACCTGTAGATTTTAATTGTTGATATGCTGAAATTACCTTGTGTAAATAATCAGACATATCCCTACAATCCACATAACGGGTATTGACCAATTCCTTAATAATTGACACCTTTTTAGTGATCCCTTTATCATCATATGTCTTAGCCAAAACATTCCAGGCTTCCTTTCCACTACTTAAATCATTAAAAATGGTCTCACTAACCCCTTCTACTATGTATGACAAGGCTATGGCATCTTTTGCATCATTCTCTTTAATTCCCGCAACATAGTCCCATAAATCCTTTTTAATTAAATGCATCTTCATTGTAAATTGCCAATCAATGAAGTTAGCCCTACCAACTAACTGCTTATGACTGAATGAGTCTCCAGGCATGTTTAAATTTTAACTTATCAATCCTATTAGACAAAAAAAAATTAAGTTTGAGATTAATTTCAATAAATTTTCTATTGAAATAAATTACCTAATCTCAATCTGGAATTGCCTAATGGTTATGGATTTTAGTAACAATTTAAAATTACCATTTACAAACCATGCATGAAACTAAGCCTAACCACATGGGACAAACGTTTAAGTATTTAATCCTACAATTTAACATAGAAATAAATATCTTAAATTTTCCTAACTAATTCAAAATTTTATTCTTGGACCTTTCTGGGCCCATAACCTAAAAACCTACTCAAACAGTTATGTGGATAATAAAATAACTAATAGCATGAGCCCAAGAATAAAAACAGCCACAACATACCTGTTAGGTGGAGCAAGCTAGACTGAAATTTTATTAAAGGAACACATATACCAATAGTTACAAGGGGACCGTGCTGCCATCTATGAGGAGCACTAATACATATAATACTTCTCAACACCTTGTCCTTTTGAATTAAACAAGTTAGATGTACTGCCTTTTCAGCATACTTCGGAACAAATCTTCTGAAGAAACCAGTCAAACCCAAGAAACGGCGAACTTCGTGAACATTCTTAGGATGTGGTTAGGTCGCTATTGCTTCCACTTTCCTTACTCCTGGCTTTATTCCTTCTTCACTGATCACAAAACCCCAAAAGTCAACTTCCTTCTTCCCAAATTCGCATTTAGGCAATTTGAGTGTCAAATTAGCTTTCCTTAGACATTCAAGTACTTCTCTCAGTCTTTCTACCATCTCGTACCAATTTTTGACTGGTATCAATATTTCTTCCAAATAATACAGAGCTTTTGTGTTCAGTAGTCGCCTTAAGACATGGTGCATTAACCTCTGAAATTCCGCCTGTGCATTAGCCAATCCAAAAATCATCCTTTCAAATTGACCCGTTTCATCCGGTGTTATAAACGCGGTTTTTAATTTTGATTCCTCACTCAATGGTATTTGTAAATATCCGTGCTATTTACAAAGCACTTTCTATTACAAAGCTTTGCTATTTACAAAGCGCAATCTAGCGTTGTGAACATTGTGGAAGTTGCTTAGGTAACGGGAATTTATCTTTAACTGTTTGATTATTTAATTTCCTGTAATCAACAACTAACCTGTGCTCCCCTGTTTTCTTTTTGACTAACAGTACTGGACTAGCATACGGCAAACATGTTTCAGAAAAAATACCGTTTTCCTTCCCTCACTACATCCTTGATAATCCTCCTCTCAATTGCATTCGTTTTATAGGGTTATACACTAATGTGTTTTTACTCCCCTCTACTTCCTTAATACTCATTTTAGTTAGCGTTGTACACCTTAATTCACCCAATTCCAGTGCAAAACAGTCCCTAAACTCATTGACTAACTTCAAAATTTCACTTCTATTCTCAATTGATGTTCCTTCGTCAAATTTAATTTCACTCATTTCGATTAAACGCTTATTTTCCTTTATCACGTTTACGTAACAATTCTCCTCATTAACCAAACAAATGGGGTCTAATTCAATAACTCTTCCTACACATTGATTTTTTCTCAATAAAACGTTCTCATTTCCCATATTAATAATTGGAACTACTGTTTCACCATCTTTTATTTCTAACAAAGAATCGTAACACCCTTCTTCTCCCTCTATAATTACCAAGCCGTCATTTACCAAAGTAGTCTGACCCCTTACAAAATTCACCGAATTTCTTTCAAGTAACACTTTACTAGATGTTTTCAATTCTCTTACGTCCTAATTCTTTTCACATTCCATGTTAGCAAACGGGTTATCCTCTGCATAATAAACATGAAATTTATTCCCAATGCGAGCAAATGATATGTTCTCCTTATCCAAAAATGATCTCCCAATTAACAAGTTGTGCGGTAAAGCGTCGTCTAACAATAAGCATTTCAACCTTTTTTCAACGCCATCCAAGGAAATATCTACTGTTAACTTTCCTAGTGCGCGTGTGGCACACAATTTGACGTTCCCAATCCGTACATTACGTTCGAAGCTGGTTCTATTTTTAGATCTAACTTTTTCGCTACAGAATTCCTACAAATAACGGAATCGCTCCCAGTATCAATCAGAGCTGCAAACTCCAACGAACCCTTGTTTATCAGTGCAATTTTAACATAAGATGATGTCTCACTGTCTATTCCGCCCTCACTAGTCGTCACTAAACTGATCTCTTTTCGACACGTGGCTTCCTTCATTCCGTTCAATTCTTTCTCCTTGTCTGTTAACACCCTGCTCTCTAATTTGATCCAATTTATTTTTTTGTCTTGGACACGCTCTAGCGAAATGCGTATTTTCATTACAAATGAAACATCTATCTTTCTGCTTCTGCATTGGACGCCGCCATTCTGTCTGACTATTATATTTATTATTATTACTTCGGGTTGTATATCGTCTGTTACTGAAACTAGGATTTGTTTTTCTTTCATACCCAGCTGACTCATTCAACGGTGATCTCGGTGTAGACGTAAATTCGTAATTTTTCATACATATTTTGATTTCCGTTTTTGAATTTGGACAAGTTACTTTCATTTCGTACATTTTCATATTGATCTAGTTTATCCGCTAATTCTGATGATTTAACTATTTTTATCCATTCGTCCACGAAATGTTCTTTCATTACAATGGGAACTTTTCTTTTTAATTGATCTGTTATGATTAACTCTCTAAGACCATCAAAATCACTTACATTAGTTCCGTGTAACCACACGTCAAAGTAGTTTTGTAATTCGTACGTGAAATCTTCATGTATTTTTGGGTAGTTGGCATGGTTAAAGAACTTCTCTCGGAATTTATCCGGACTTAATTTATCTTTTTTAATAGTAATAGTCATATATCCATAGTCATTTGAAAGTTCTTCCGGAACTCTCGCGATAATTTGGTTAATTTCATACGGTAATAAATTAACCAAATGACTAACCCAATTCTCAGGACTTAGATTTAAATGTTTCGCTTGTCGTTCAAACAATATGAGGTAAAAACTAATGTCTCCATCCCTCATTTCGTATCGTTGCATTATTTTAGTAATCATGCAATTACTAGAAATTTCATTTTGGTTTCCATTTTCGCTTTCGTTAGATATGTTACCTTGTTCTATTCTTAATTCTTCTAGTTCGAACTGTCTTTCTAATTCACATTCGTTTAGCTGTCTTTCTAATTCACGTTCGTTTAGCTTTTGATTTTCTTCTCTGGTACTTACTATCGTTTTTAACAAATCACGCTTGAATTCCCCATCATAATCCTTACTTTTCGTAATTAACTCTAATTTCAACAACGAATGCGTGATCAGGTAATTTTATATTTAATTCTTCCGCTAAAGAAATTAAATCTACCTTTTTCGATTTTGCAAGAAATGCCATTTTTACCCACTATTTCAAAGTTCCTTAACCAATTTAACACAAACTAAAATAAACTCCTTTATACAATTTCACACAGAAATTAAAAATAAACTCCTCAACAATTTCACACAGAAATTAAAAATAAATTGCACCAAGACGGAGTTTCAGAAATTTCATGCCACATACCTTCTTAAATTGTTAGGAATTGGTCCTGAGTTCCGTTTGCTTATACAGCATTGTTCGGCTTTCAGGTGATTAGTTTAAACTCCACATTGATTAAGTCTTTGTTGTATACATATAATTGTTCTACCCACGGTCAAATATCCCACTTATGATTCTTGTCGCTTATTTCCAACTGACAAACTTCTATGTAGGCGTCTCGATGGATGGCAACACGGAAATTCAATCTAATAATCTTTATATACAACTTTATGTACAATTAATATATATACATGCCACCCTGTGCCTCTTTCACATCAATCGACCTACTGGTCCTCCGTAAAATAACATTCGCAACGGACGGTCCCAGACCGTCTTCTCTTTTTTTACACTGCAACAAAAACGTCTATACATACCATACTCACAGTGGCGCCCTCTCGCGACAATCAAATTATAATTAAACAAGCTCACAGTTCCAATGACTGATGTAATATTTTCTTCCGAATCAGTGTCAACATCTCTGGTTCTTTCTATCTTCTGTGTACCTTCAAGCCATGCACGATAGCCATCAACATCATCCAGATATTCAACCAAGATACCTTTCTTGCTCTTTGGGTCCCACTTCTTTTGCTTTTGTTTAGAGGTCTGAACAAAACATACTATCGCAATGATTCGTAGATGATTTAGTCTTGGAATTTTGCCAAAGAACAGTTCTCATAAGGAGATTTTCCTTTAACTGCCGAGGTTCCAGCTCGATTTAAAATGTACACTGCAGCATTAATCATCTCTGCCCACAATGATTTTGGTAAGTTTTTGGCAATCATGATTGACCTTGCCGAATCTACTAGTGTTCAGTTAGTTTGTTCAGCAGCTCCATTTTGTTGAGGAGTATAGGGAGTACTGTGACAAAACCGAGCTCCCATTGTCTTGTCATGTGGATTGTCAGTGATGTCTTAATTAATGTAATATAAAAATACATATTAATCACTTAACTTATATTTTATTAAATTAACAATTATGAGAAAGATACAACTTGTATGTCTTACAACATTCAAGCATGTGTTGCTTATCAACATAGAGTCTGTTGAGTTCTAGTTAGGGATCATTACAGTTACAATTATCCAAGTTCACAGTTATAGTTATCTGACATCCTCCCTTTTGTGTTCATCAATACATATTGAAATTATGCACAACAAAATTACAACATTACAAAGCACAAAAATTCTTAATTTAAAATTACACAAATTAACAATAATGAATTATGAAACAACCAATATATTTACACTAAACAAAGTCTCGTAAATGTGAAGGTTTCTTAATAAAATGACCACTTCTTGTCCTTGTGGTATTTGATTTGTTCGAACTTTGAGCACTAGTTCTGCTTATGTCATTTGGGCTTGGTGATATTTTATCACTATCCTTAGTATCATTACAATCATTAGGATCTGTTTTTTCAGTAAAAGGTGTCTTAGATTTTCTAAGATGCCTTCTGTTTCGTTTGAAAATTCTGCCCGACTTGTCTTTAACAAGATATGATCTAGGAACAGATTTTTCTTGTGATACGACCTGAGCTGGTTCCCATGTTTTATTTACATAATTTCGTATGCTCACATTATCTCCTGGATTAAGCTCTGGTAGAGGATGAACTGTTTTATCATAATAGTTTTTCTGTTTCTCTTGCCTTAGTACTAATTTTTCTCTAGTATTATTAAAAATTTCATTCTTTTATAATTTAGTTGTTACTGGTAGTTTTGTTTTTAGTCGACGATTGAACATCATTTGAGCAGGGGACAGATCAAGTTGTGATATAGGAGTATTCCATGAGTCCTACATGAGAAATAAACTCTTGGCAATTCCTACAGCTCTTTAAACCATGCCATTACTCTATGAATAGTGAGGACTAATAAAAACATAGTCAAAATCCCATTCCCTGGCAAGTTGCTTATAATTATAGCTGTTAAATGGAACGTTATCCGATACTACTTTGTGATGCTATATACCATGTTTAACATTTCAGGGTCATCTTTAACCTTTTCACTTTCTGAAAATGCACGTGATAATGTATCAGCTAAGTACATTTGGTTACCTGGCACATATACTATCTCAAAATCATACTTCAGAAGTTTAAGTAACATTCTTTGCATTCTAGAGGATATTTGATGCATCGGTTTCTTTACAATTGATAACAGGGGTCTATGATCACTTTGTATGGTTACTTCACGTCCATATACTAAGTTATGATACTTTTGAAATGAGAATACTATGGCCAATAATTATTTTTCGATCTGAGCATAGTTTTTCTCACTGTTGGTTAGACTCCTCGGCACGAAAGACACTGGTTGATCTTTCTGTATTAAACATGCACCCAACCCATCTTTTGAGCTATCGCATTGAATTGTTGTATCTTCTGACCCTGAAAATACCTTTAATACTGGGGTATTAGTTAACAATGTTTTAATTTTGTTGAAAGCTTCTTTTCCTTATCCCAAATGAATTCTATATTCTGCTTTGTATTTCCTCTCAAGGGGGCAGTAACTTTTGAAACATTGGGTATAAATCTATATAAGTTTATCATACCCAACAATCTCCTTACTTCAGTTTTACATTTAGGTGTTGGCATATCAATAATACCTTTAATATGACCCAGATCAGCTTTTAAACCTGAACTAGGTATGATTTGACAGGTACCCTGAACTGAAATTTTTCGGGATTAAACTTAACATTTAACTTTTTAGCTCTGTCAAGAACCTTAAGCATAGTTGCATCATGTTCTATTTCATCAGAACCTGCAATGATGATGTCGTCAAAATAAATCTCAACACCAGGAATGTCTCCAAAAAGTTTTTGATTTCTCTTCTGAAAAACCTCAGGGGCTGAAGCTATGCCAAATGGCATTTTATTAAATTTGTATCTACCAAATGGGGTATTGAATGTACAAATTTCAGAACTCTCTTCATCCAGTGGCACTTGCCAAAATCCATCTTTCAGATCTAACACTGAAAATATTTTCTGTCCCTCAAGTCTACTAATAATGTCCTCTGCTGAAGGAATTAAATAATGTTCCCTTTTTATTACTTTATTTAAATCTCTGGGATCCAGACATAAACGTAGCTTTCCATTAGGCTTTTCTACGACCACAAGACTTTGTACCCAGTCAGTTGGCTTATTGACTTTAGAAATGATCCCCTCATTTTCTAAATTATTTAACGATTCTTTTAATCTCGATTGTAGAGCTTGTGGAATGCGACTAGGTGGGTGAACTACAGGTATAGCACTATCTTTTAGCACAATTCAATACGGTTCATCTGGAAATTTTCCTGTACCCTTAAATAGTTCTCTATACTTATTTAAAAAAATGTCTTTCTTCTCAATTCTGATTTCATCAACTCCTTCAATTAATTTTAACTCTGAGCATGCATTTAACCCTAAGATAGGTTGTGAATTTACATCTACAAAAAAATTCTAATGGAATGTTTTCATGCTTGATTGTAGAGCATTGTAAAATTACAGTACCTTTAGGTCTTATCTTAAAATCACCATAAGACATGAGTTATATTCGTCGGTTTCACATGAAATTCAGAATTCACACTTTTCAATATACTTAAAGGCAAAATACTCGCTTCTGTCCCAGTATCTAATTTAAATTTAACTTCGGTTGTTACCTTATTTACACATACTGTTACATTTTTACACCAAGATTTTTGACTTACCATGTTAACCCTTCAGGCGGCCACCCCGAGATATTTCATAAACCAAAATGCCAGTTTAAGTGTCAACCCCGAGAATCTTTGAACGGTCACTTTTCCTTCCCCTCAACCACCCGTGTCCTCTAATGAGAGGGCGTGGCTGGAGACCTTTTGTGCTAGGGGTCCTGATGGGAACGGACAATCCCTAAAATGCTTCCCTCAAGTCACTGCCTTTGGCGTGTTCGTTGAGTATCACGACGGCATTCCTGTCTTTGTTAAGCTACACTTTGGAAGCGTCTATTTTTGGGTTCTTCGGGAAAAAGAAGTTGAATTAGAAATTTGGAACCCACACGCACTTTTCGAAATTGTATTCTCACTGCTATTTTGCTTTTACTTTTTGAGATGAAAACATTTTTAAATGCTTCATTTGAAGTACGATTAAAATTTACCAAACAAAAAGCAAATAACAACACGAAAGGACATGAATTCAGGGAAAAAGATTGAAGGTATGATTTTTGCTGCAGCCAAAATCATAAGACATACATTTTAAATTACGCACAATTGTTTATTTTAATATTTCTCTACGTATTGGAAACTTGATGAAGTACGATAATTGACGGAGTTCTAATAGGTTTGGTGAAGCCGGCTACCTGCGGGCCATCGATGCGATAAAGAATTTAAAAATTCCAAAACCTCTAGTTTGGTTCTTTCTCACAAACATTAATTAACAATGGATAATTACCCTTTGAAAATCATGTTAAATACAATTTGCTTTGCAAAAATAAGAAACTGGGTAAAGCCTTTCGCCTCGTATGAATGTAATTTGCACAAAACATAATTTAGTTTTTTAAGGGGTGGTGCGTTCTTGTATGTCACTTCTAGAACACCTCCTAGATATCACTCTATCAAACGAAAGAATATAGTCTTAATATGCCTAGAACATACCTATATCGAACTTTTACCATTTGAAGGTAATGAGACGTCCTACCGCCCCAAAATTGTTAACATTTGCCAGTCTTGGCAAATGTACTTCCTTTCGTACTTGTCTTTAAAATTCTTTAACACCACCATGCTACTAGCAGGTGCGACTAAATTTTTTTTAAATCTGAATTTCCCAAATCATCGTATTTGTATAGCTTTTCTTATTTTACCTGCAGTATTCTATTTAATTATAAACATTTCAGATCAGAAATAAAATATATTTAATGCACATAATGCAACAAGGGATAGACATCTATATACAAAGCTGAGTTGGCGCCTTACTGTCCTCTATACAAATCTACACCGTTTGACCTATCCACACCAAATTTGGTACACTTATTCTTCAGAACCCTACGGGTAAAGTATGCTACATATTAACCCCCATTCTATTTTTCTTGGGTGTGCAGAGGGGGTAAAACAATTCGAAATCACCATAGTAATAGCATTAAGTATTTTTACGATCACTGTCTGAACAATTCACACCAAATATATGGTACATTCATTCTATAGAATCCTGCTGGCAACATAGGCTATATATTAACCCCGTTCAATTGGTCCTAGATCTGCAGAGGGGCCAAAACAAATTTGAAATCCCCTTAGGAATGACATTGAATATTTTACGCTCACTGTCATACCAATTCACACCAAATTTGGTACATTCATTTCTTAGAATCCTGCGGAAAATATAGACTACATATTTAACCCGTTCTTTTGTCTTAGGTCTGGAGAAAGGCTAAAAACAATTCAAAATCCCCATAGGAATAACATTGAATATTTTGAAGATGAATTCACACCAGATTTAGTACATTCAATTTTTGGAAGTCTGCGGAAAACATAGGTCATAAAGGATACTAATCCCATTCTATTTGTCCTGGGTCGGGAGAAGGGGCTAAAAACAATTCGAAATCCAAATAGGTAGGTAGTTAATTAATGTCCCCCTGGAGCCAACACAACGGGCTATTGGGGGATGGTCCGGGATCAATCCTGAAGTGAAAGATCCCAGGACAACACCTCATAATTTTGAACCACGGTCAAGAACAACACCTGAGCCGGCAACCCACTCCAAACTTCCACACTTTGCCAACGTGAGGCCACGACAGATTTAACGTGCACCAGCCTCCGTGTATCCGACGGTCTTTGGCTGGACCGAGTTTCGAACTCGCAACCCTCTGTTTTCTAATCCGTTGCTTTTCGAACTGGGCTACCGCTGCCCTCGAAATCCCCATAGAAATGACATTGATTATCGTTACTATAACAGTTTGATCAACTCATATCGAATTTGCTACACTCATTCTTTAAAACCCTGCGAGAAACATAGTCTAGATATTAACTCCATTTGATTTGTCCTGGGTCTGTAGAGAGATCTCAAAACAATTCGAAATCCCCATAGGACTACTATTGAATATTACGATGAGTTACAAACAATTCGATCGATGCCGGGTAATTCAGATAGTGTTTTATAAGAGGGTCCGGTTTCAACAAATTTACTCGTAAATACCTTTAAAATTCTTTTAAAGTGCATGCATTAAAAAACAATTATTAATTATGTCATGGTTATAAGGAAATGGAGGAGGAAATTAGCTATCAATCACTGGACTAATGAAATCTTGTAACACGTAAATTTTTTCAGGCCAAAATTAAAATAATTTGCGCTGATTTTCATCTCATTCTGTTCACCAAATATTTGTTTGTTGGGCTATAAACACCTTCCATACGAGACTTCTGTACACCAAAGTTAAACGAAATCCCTTGTCTCTTATTCATATTAAAATTTTAATTTTTAGGGCTTATTACTTTAAAAAAAATCTCTATTTTCGAAACGAAAACTTACACTGCTAGGAGAATTTGCGAAGAAACAGTATTTAGTATTATCATATTTGAGACCCCGATAGATGATACATTTCCCCTTTGATCTTCATTTTCAGTGGAGAAATTTTCTTACAGTTAGTTACTTGGTCAGTGATGTTATCTATAACAGATGTTATTAAGGCTTTCTGAGTCTGAATATTTTGGCACCATTCACGAATATTCTCAGAATATTACCACTATAAAATATTTCATCATAAAAAATCCTTAGATATCAAAAATGACAAATCCCAGGATAACCTCTTACGACCCGATATAACTAATGCTAGGGCAAGGTAATTGGCTGACACCGGCAGTTGAGAAACACTTCATTTTCAGTGGATAGGTATTTAATTAACGTCGCACTGGAGCAAGACAACGGCTATTAGCGATGGTCCAGGATCAAACCCAAAGGGAATGATCCAAGGACAACACCACTTAATTTTGAAACACGGTCAGATGACAAGATCATATCTGAGCTAGCATCCCGCTCTCCAAACTTCCACACCTCGCCAACGTGAGGATATTTCAGGTTACCGACAGAATTAACTTGCACCAGCGCCCTTTTACGCAATGGTCTTTGGTCGGATTCGGACTCTCAACCCTCCGGTTGCTAATCCGTTACTCTTCCAACCAGGCTACTCATTTTCAATGGAAGACAAAATAAAGGACAGATCCTCGAAAATGCTGGTTGAAATTTAGGTTTTTTTTATGTAAAACTGTTTGAGGCTACGTCAAACTATTATCACTCAAATAATTTGTATGGATTTATAAAATTATATTCAACCATTCATAATATGAAACAAATCGCAAATATTTCGGGATTTACTTAATTCCTCCATTTTTGTATTCTGTATCTAGCGCCTATGAATGGTTAATTATCTGGATGCCATTTTAGTCTTTTGCGGTTCTCAGAGGATTGTCTGAAATAACTAGACCATTAAAATTTGATAAAAATAATCTTTCAAAATCATGACCAAGAAGATTCCAAACGCCCCATACTTCCTTTCTTTCAAAAGTTATTGGTGCAAAATAACTCAGTTTACCATATGTGTACGGTTTTGATTCTACTCATTTCTTCACGGATATGTGAACACCCAAAATCTGAAAACCTTTGGGGTAATATCCGTTGTGGTTACTCTTTAGGATATTTTACATTAACAAAGCAAGTATTGAATATTTTTTGTTTATTTTTTGCTTTAAGTCTCATGTCTAACTCAACTGCGATAAATAATTTCATCGCTTGATTTATACAAAAATCATGCTGTAAATCTATGTAATGGAGACAAACTTTTGTGGGGAAGAAAATCAATACTAGAATTTAACTTATTTACAATTAGTAGAAAATTACTCATTAAAAGAAAAATACATAAATTTATAATTTCAAAGTTTCCCATTGTTACAGTAAATATTTGTTTTTTCAAACACGTATAAGAATATTTGTATGGATCAGTCCAATGTATCTTGGGCCCCTGAATTATTTCACTATTTGAAAATCATTCTACTCCCAACACAATTCTGTCACGGATCAGGCCATCTGCTTGATCATTAAATTCGCAGGTAGATGCCAAAGTTTTAAGTTGAGTAATGTAGTTATCAATGGATTGTCCCTCTTGTTGGACACATGAAAAGAACTTGTATCTTTCAAATACAACGTTCTGCCTTGGTAGACAAAACTTTTCCAAGCACATCATTAAAGTTGTCTCGACTGGATGGCGATTCAAATTTAAATGTATTGAAGATTTCTAAACCTTCATTTCCGAGTAGATTTAGTAGAATTGCAATTTTTGTTATGTCCGGTCGTGAGTCCTTTTCCGTAGCCAGCAAATATTTCTCTAGCTGCTGTCGACACTTCTTCCAGCTTTCTTTTACATTTCCAGAAGAAAACTTGAGCTCGCCTGGGGCTCTAAAAACCTCCATCGCTCCGAAGATCCACAATAGTAATATGCACCGCAAGTTCAAAAGTCCACGCCGGTCACAATCTAATTGAATCCTCTAAATTCTGACACCATGTCTTGTCATGTGGATTGTCAGTGATGTCTTAATTAATGTAATATAAAAATACATATTAATCTCTTAACTTATCCTTTATTAAATTAACAATTATGAGAAAGATACAACGTATATGTCTTACATCATTCAAGAACGTGTTGCTTATCAATATAGTCTGTTGAGTTCTAGTTAGGGATCATTATAGTTACAGTTATCCAAGTTCAGTGACAGTTATCTGACACCCATTTCCTGTAGAAGATAATTGAGGCTCTTGTTATATTCTGGTCCATCCACCATCACAGAACTGCCTTGATTGACTTTTCTGTTTGATTTTGGAAGAATACATAGAATTCCTTCAATTTATCGACTACCTCCGATTTGTGTTTCAGAAAATACACTTTCCTAAATTTAGAGTACTCGTCTGTAAAACACACAAAATAACTAGAACCACCAATTGATTCCTGTTCCATAGGCCCACAAACATTAGTCTATATAAGTTTACCAACATCTTTTGCATGCTGCTGACGACTGAAAAGGTAGTCTGCTGTTTACCGAGAACGCATGCTTCACAAAATTCCTTGTCTGCCTTCACTTGTATACCCTCAGAGAGCAGCAACTTAGATACATGCTGCTTATTCAAATGTCCCAAACGTTCATGACACAGCTGAAGTGAGCTTACCTCATTAATTTGAGCTTCAGCAACAGATGTATAACTGCTGTGAGCTGTGTTCACTACCCTGCCCAACAGTTTAAAAAGGTTGCCAGAGCGAATTCCTACAGCTACATACAACACCTTTTTGTTTGACAAATTCACACTTGTCATTTGACATGTTAAATTTTGATCCGTGGTCCAGAGCCTGGCTCGCAGAGAACAAGTTCCTTGATGCTTCTGGGGAATACAGCACATTTTCCATCATGCTATTCCTCCAGCTGCCATTGACAAGCATCTGGACAGAACAACACCATGCCCATAGGCTTTCATTGTAGAGCTGTTCCCAACACGCACTTCAATTGGGCATTCATACTCTGCATATGTCTGGAACCAGTCGCTTCTGTTTGTTATATGCTGTGTAGCACTAGTGTCAATAACCCATGAGTTATCACTTTTAGCCATAAGGCATTCACTAATGAACACTTCATTAGGTTTCATCAGCTTAGTCTCTTTTCATGTGGCTTGGCTTGCCACACTTGAAACACTTCTTCCCCTGCTTGTTTGCCTTGTCAGGTTTGGATGCACTCCTTCCAGAGTTCGGAGTTTCATATTCCTTGGAAGATTCAGAAGACTTCCTTTGCTCTTTTGAAACCAAGAGTCTCTTTAGTTCATCCAGTGTCTGCTGCTCCTCAGGCCTTGTGCACGATGCCATTTTGAGAGGTTCAAAATCAGTTGACAGTTTCAAGCAGTTTGCTCATGATGACAAAGTCATTTGAAGGCTTGATTATCCTTGACACAATACGCTCCAACTTTGCTATATGCATAGCCATTGTGTCTGACGAATCTCTTATAAAGGATGAGAACTGTAGTTGACATGCATACTGAGCTTGTTTGTTTTTCTGTTCAAACAAGTTATGCAGTTTCACCCAAATGTCTACCTGTTCTGCACATAGACAAGAGATCACAAATCCTCGAATCTATCGTCGGGGAAAATATTCCTCTTGCCGCTGCTTCCCTTCTCAAACTGGCATAGGTTGAGTATACTGAGCCAGAGATCAGCCGGAACGCCATCGGGAACCGCTTCCGGCTTAACAATCTCCAGAACACATCTCGAATGCACTGCCTTAAATTTAAAAAAATCTCAAATAGTTTTAAAATTTCGATTTTTCAAAATTATAGATCGAATTAAGTTGGACCATTCACGAACTATAATTTCGTCTTTCCACGAAATGGACTTGGAAACCTCAGATAGAAAATTGTTTGTTGTGTGTGGTCGTTTGTGTTCTTTTTGTTTGTGTTGTCCTTTTTTTTGTGCATGCATCATTGTTTAGTGCGTATGTTTGTTCATGAAATAACTTAGTGCATGCATCATTTGTGCATGTGGTAATCATGAAATTATTCTTTGTATGTGTTTGCATGTATGTTAGCGCATGAAATTACTTAATGCTTGAATGATTTCTTTGCTAATGGATCATTGCTCCGTGTGTCAGTGCTTCGCGTATGTGTTTTTTATGCGCGTTAGATGTTTCTGTTGAAGGTTGGATAATAGAATAATGCTACTCACAAACTAACATTTCACCTGATTTGTTAATAGTTTTGAAATTAAGCAAATGTGACATTAAATATTATTTTCTTAATGCTAATGCTTTTGTTTTTAGAGGTGCTGCAATTTTTGAAACGAGTTCCTCGAATAGATGGAAGATCTCTTAATTTGCACTCTGACAGTTTCTTCAATCCAGAGGTTGAATTCAGATCTTCATATGAAGAACATTTGGATTTGTTGAATGTAAGTGTATTGTGATGAAATGAGTATAATCCCAAATGGGAACTAAATCATTTTAAATTTTTCAAAGAGCATTGACGAAATAAATGTGTTAGTTATATATGTATGGCACACTTATAACAAGAATAAAAATCAAACATTTAAGTTCCGGTTCCCGTACCCCGATTCGGATCTTTCCCTTTGAGGGTTGATCCCGGAATTTCTCCAAGTTGCTCCAGTGCGACGTTAATTAAATACCTACCTATCCGTACCCCTGACAGAACTAATCTTAAGTAACTCATATAGTTTATACTTCGTTGCGATGTTTAAGTAAACGGGTTGGATGAAATCGTCAGATGTTCGGTGGCAACTTAAGTCGAAGAGGATGCTGCAATATTTTTGTACCATTTTGTCAGTATGGCACAGCTTGTCTGCTTTTGGACCTTGCGCTATAAAACCCCAAAAATCCAATGCATTTTATCAGTAAACATGACTGGTGACTGAGTTATTAAATTATATTGTTGAGATAGCTTCTTACAATATAAAACCAGAGTTTTTATCAGATGAGTTTGATTTGAAGTAATAAAACAGTTAACAGATAATACGATAGCCTTTGAATAAACAAGCGGCAGAAAAACGACAACAAACTCAAAATTAGAGGTGTTGCCAGATATAACATTATATTACAAGAAAACATTGATTACGATGATACATATAGGTGGTCTGAACAATAGAAATAGTTCATTATACCAACACTTCCCCTTGAACTAGTTCTGCAATGTCCATAACACCTAGGGCCGTTCTCAACCCCTGTAATCGCTTCCTAGGCAGAGCTTTTGTTAAAATGTCAGCAACCTGTTGGTCACCAGCAATATGCTCAACATTTAACCCGCCACTTAAACATTTTTCCTGCAGAAAATGGTACTTGATGTCTGTTTTGTTCGTTGATGGAACTCCGGATTCCTGCTCAAATGAACAACACTTCGTTGTCAACTTGCAGTGTAGCAATAGTTCTCAAAGGAGCAATATCATCGTACAACCATTTCAGCCAAACTATTTTGGCAGCTTCACTTTCAGCAACATATTCTGCCTCTGTTGCTTAGAGAAACATTGCTGTCGACGGCTGGCCCAGCCTACTGCTGCTCCACTATACTTGAAGACGATACCAGAAACAGACTTTCTGGTTGCTACGTCACTGGCATAGACTGCATCACAATATGCATTTAATATACCTGGTTGGAAACCACATTGGAACAATAATCCAAAAGAAGCAGTCGCTTTAATGTATTTTAGTATCCGCTTATCCACAGACCAATGTCTTTGATCAGAATAATCCAGGAACTGGGAGCAATATGAAATTGTAAATGAAATATCAGGGTGGGTACCTACAGGCATGTACATTAAGCTGCCGACAGCTTGTCTGTATGGAATTTTCTCAGAATTTATTTCTGTAGTATCACCCCCTGGAAGCTGTCCCTTTTCCATTGGAATAGACACGTGATTAGCTTAACTCCTGAAAAATCGTTTCACTACTTTCTCAGCATAGCTTTGCTGAGTAACATCAATGTCACCACTGCAGAATTTTAATTTCTAAACTGAGAAAGTATTCTGCATCCTTGTAGGTTACCTTGAACTCTTGTTGCAATTACTCAAGGAAATGTCTCTTGATGTTTGGAGAAGTGGCAACCAGTCCATCATCAGCATATAAGGC
The DNA here is from genome assembly GCA_933210815.1 of Meta bourneti. Classification (NCBI taxonomy): domain Eukaryota; kingdom Metazoa; phylum Arthropoda; class Arachnida; order Araneae; family Tetragnathidae; genus Meta; species Meta bourneti. The sequence goes on from OW119924.1 coordinate 106,643,635, forward strand.
AAGCAACAGCTTTTGATGTTGAGCCACTACAAAAGAGACATGGATCGGCTTTGCTTTCCTTAAGACAGTACCGCTCCAAGGATTCTTTAAATCTCGTGTTCCAGCACCTGGGCGATTGTTTTAATCCATAGACTTCATCAATCAACACTGCCAGACGCGTCATCAAATCCTATGGGCTGTCTCTTGTAGATTTCTTCCTTTAATGCTCCATACAAAAAAGCTGTCTTCATGTCAAATTGCACCAGTTCTAGACCTTCATTGGCTTCAACCCCAATCACAGCACGAAATGACTCAAATCTTACCACTGGGCTGAAGGTTTCGTAGTAGTCAATACCTTCCTTTTGTGAAAAACCCTTGACGACTAAACGGGCTTTATATCGCTCAATGTTACCATTGGCTTGCCATTTTATTTTATAGACCCATTTGTTAGCAATGACTTGTCTGCCTTCTGGCAGATGAATCAGGTACCAAGTTTTATTATCTGCTAGGGATTTAAGCTCTTTCATAGCATCTTGTCAGTCACTGGCATTCTCTGATTTTATGGCTTGATAGTAGTGTTCTGGCTCCATCTCAGCAATGCAGCACTCTATCAAGCGTTCAGTTGGTCTCTGCTTCTGAGTTGTTGAGGTTGGGTATCCTCAGGAGAATCGTCTGAAACAGAGTCCACTCTAGAACTGTCCGATTCAGCTACTGTACTGTTTGAGACAGTTCCAGTAGCATCATATCCAACATCAGCACTGTTAAATGAACCAGGTTCATCACTGACAGATCCTCCAAATGTGGTTCTTGGTATCAGGGGTGCCCATCCCACTCAAGCCCAATGGCGCAATCCCCCCCCCCCAAAAAAAAATTTCTTTACCGCCCCTGAAATCCAGTTAACCATATAACCTTTACTGAAATCTCAAATTTCCAACTGAATCCACACAAAGCTCTACATTTTTTAAATCAGTTAGAGATAAATAAAATTAAGAGATAAATTTGGATGAGATAAATAAAACCAGAACAGCTAGGAAAATGATCAGTTCATGTTTATAACTGCAATTTCATGTATAAACAATGATATTACTTACACTTTGCAAATGAAAATAACTATAATATAGTAAAAACAGTTTTGAGAGATTCTGAATGTTATATGAATAAAACAAGTATTTTACCTTGACCTTTTGTATAAGAATAATTTTTATATTCATAAAAAAAACTCTAAAATTGAGTGAATGGAAGAATAGAATATAAAAAAAATGGAACATATCAATGAAGATCAATAATTTAATAATCAGATATTGAAAAACGTACTAAATGTTTAAAAACTAATGATATGAGTATTATCGTAATGTTTACTTGAGTTTCATAAGTATTCATAAAACCTTAAAAACTAAATTGTTTTAAAGTAGTGACAGAAAAACAGCTATCTTATGTGGAGGGAAGAGAAAACATCCGTACACTCTAGGTTGACAAAAATTTATAGTATGACCAGAAAATAAATTTTAAGCTCAGGGATTTATGTACTATTTATAAGATTTTAACAGAAGCTTTTTTCTCTGCACTTGATATGGTAAACTTTTCGATAATTTCTTCATTTGTGATGTTCTTGAGTATGTTATTCTCAGATGATAGTATCAATAAGCTTGACAACCAATCGTCCCTTAAGCTGCTTCATAACCTGTTTACAATCTTTAAACGGCTCATCGTCCTTTCCGCTGAGCTACTTGTGACAGGTAACGATAAAAGGATACGATAGAGTGGTGAGTTGAGGAAATTCTGACGTACTGCAGGCATCTGTAAGGCCTCATAAAGCCTCTTTTTACCCACTGATCAACAGACAAAAGCAACTCATCATGATCTGAATCTTCATCTTCACGGACTTCAACTTCATTTCCACCTTCACCTCCTAAAACATCAGATTCCCTGTCTGGTGTCCTATTTTTTCACTTTTCTTTCTCTAAAATCAGGTCGGAAATGTCGATTTATGAGTGAGTAACCTTATACACATTTGCAAGAGTTTCTAGTTCATCTATTATTTGGTCACTTTCAAGATCGTAAAACCCACACAAATATTTCACTGATGAAGAATCTGGCAAGAATTTATATCTCTGCTTTTCTTTTTCTCTTGCAATTTTCAAAATTTCTTCATGTGAAAGCACTACCATTTGTGAGATTATAGAAAGAGAACTGTCAGAATCTGTCATTGAGTTTAATAAGTGAATCTAGTACTTGTAAGAAACTTCCACTTTGATCGTCTTAAGAGGATCATCTATTCTTTCATCGATAGACATTTCATGCATAAACCTCTTACATTTTCTGCTTCTGCCATGTGGTTGTGAAATATTCACATCAGCAAAGGCAATAATTGAATCATTCACTATATTCCACTCCAACTCCGCATTTTTACAAGTTTAGTTTCCGGACCCATTGCTGGATCTCTTGGGTTTTTCAATCTATCATCAGGAGAATCTTCAGTTAGTTTCCTCTTGTTGAATGGGAACTGAAGGTCTCTCAGCAGATGGATTGCTACATGATTCTACCTCTCCGTGTCCTAATTCAGTTTCATCATCAACTTCTTCCTGACTTTCATTTTCATCAAGGTTTTCAAAATCTACGCCTTGGGTCATACTTGAAGAGGGTTGTATTTCTAAATCATCAATGACTTTTTCAGGAATCGAACAGCACTGAACTAAAATTCATTTTCTTCTCAGAGACAGACTACACAAAATGTACACGGCTACCTGCTTTCAACTGGTGACTTAACTTTATCTTGTCTATGGGACTACTAGCGATCCACACGACGTAACGGTGACGGACAACCTCAAGGTGTCTGATGTTTATGAATGGGCAGAGTATCAGCGCTGCCAACTAAGCGTTACTCAATAAAAAATTATGGAATAACTTCCTATAGTGAAATTGTTGTCATAGCAGGAAACAATAGTCTAATTACTTATGAAAAAATATATATATAACAATGAAAAGGTTTATTATCAAATAATTTTTTTCCCGAAAAATTTCCACCTTGAAAATTCCAAGAGAAAACGCCCGGAAAAAATTCTGATGGCGCAACTTGCGCCATGATCCCCCCTGGTGGCACCCCTGCTTGGTATACTTCCAATGACTGATGTTGACACTGATTCGAGAGAAAATATTACATCTCTGGTCTTTCTATCTTCCGTGTACCTTCAACCCATACACGATAGCCATGAACTTCATCCAGATATCCAACCAAGATACCTTTCTAGCTCTTGGGGTCCACTTCTTTTGCTTTTGTTTAGGGGTCTGAACAAAGCACATTTTGCATGTATGGTAGTGGATGAAATTGTTCTTTGTATGTGTTTGCATGTATGGTAGTGCATGAAATTACTCTTTGTATGTGTTTGCATGCATGTTAGTGCATGAAATTATTTAATGCTTGAATCATTTCTTTGCTAATGGATCATTGCTCCGTGTGTCAGTGCTTCGCGTATGTATTTTTGATGCAGGTCAGATGTTTCTGTTGAAGGTTGGATAATAAAATAATGCTACACACAAACTAACATTTCACTTAATTTGTTAATAGTTTTGAAATTAAGCAAATGTGACATTAAATATTATTTTCTTAATGCTAATGCTCTGGTTTTTAGTGATGCTGCAATTCTTGAAACGAGTTCCTCGGATAGATGGAAGATCTTAATTTGCACTCGGACAGTTTCTTCAATCCAAAGGTTGAATTCAGATCTTCATATGAAGAACATTTGGATTTGTTGAATGTAAGTGTATTGTGATGAAATGAGTATAATCCCAAATGGGAACTAAATAATTTTAATTTTAAATGTTTTCAAAGAGCATTCACGAAATAAATTTGTGTTGGTTATATGTATGGTACACACATAACAAAAGAATAAAAATCAAACATTTAAGTTCCGGTTCCCGTACCCCGATTCGGATATTTCCCTTTGAGGGTTGATCCCGGAACTTCTCCAAGTTGCTCCAGTGCGACGTTAATTAAATACCTACCTATCCGTACCCCTGACAGAACTAATCTTAAGTAACTCATATAGTTTATACTTCGTTGCGATGTTTAACTAAACAGGTTGGATGAAATCGTCATATGTTCGGTGGCAAGTCGAAGAGGATGCTGCAATATTTTTGTACCATTTTGTCAGTATGGCGCAGCTGGTCTGCTTTTGGACCTTGCGCTATAAAACCCCAAAAATCCAATGTATTTTATCAGTAAACATGACTGGTGACCGAGTAACTGTCTCGATTAACAGATCTGGGTTCGAATCCCGCTCTAGCATTGGCTGTTCTACAGTACTTTATTTTTCAAATAAGTTGATCGGGTTACTGCATAAACCGACTTATGTAATTAATGTGTTTAGTTAAAATGAAATTCGGACTGATAACTGAGCATGAAAAAGTATGTATATTTAAGTTTTCAGTACTTTTTACTATATCTCGGAAGCATTCATTACACTCATTCAACTTTCACAAATGTGAAAAAAAAAACCCATTCTATTTCTTTGAGCACAAAAACAGTTTTTAAAGTAGATAACCGCAATATTTGTTTGATTTGCATTGGTCTTACACTTTCACTTTTTCAGGATTGGAGAGTGGGATGCCAGCCCTGGTGTTAATCTCGTCATATGACCGTGATTCAAAATTACGTTGTGCTGTCCTCGGATCTTTCCCTTTGGGATTGATCCCGGACCGTCGCCAACAGGTGCCTTCACTGGTGGACACCAACTTCTCCCAGAATGACCAAAATCTGTCTCATCTCTTTTCCCTCCTTTTTCTGGATACTATCACAAGAACTCCGACTGCATCCATTTACGAACTGAACCTACCCTATGATGTGTGGTCCCCATTGACACGATTTGCATTTTTATAATAAAGCTTCATCCAGCCGGGGTCTTCCCGGTAGTGTGTGTATGCTCGTTTCAACCAAGGGATGTCCTGTCCTTTCCCGGATGGGGCATTCCAGATGACCTGTCTCTAGAACAAGGGGTTCTCAACCTGTGGTATTCCAATGAATGCACCTCTCCCATCCTTACAATAGCTCAGGTGTTGCCTCGTCATCTGACCGTGGTTCAAAATTACGTGGTGTTGTCCTCGGATCTTTCCCTTTGGGATTGATCCCGGACCGTCACCAATAGCCCATTGTGTTGCTCCAGTGTGACGTTAATTGAAATACCCCCCCCCCCATCCTTACAATAAACTACAGCAGAGCGTAACAGGCGGATTCATTGTGGTCATTTTATATGTTAAATATTCAGATAATTCGCATATTTTTACATTTCTGACACAGTAATCAAAGTAGGGTTTCTTTGACAGCAGTTCTATAATAGTTTTGTTTTACAAAAAAACAGTGCAATTGAAAGATGTTTCTTGATATTTGCTCCAAAAGCTGCTTAAATATAGAGTTAACTTTAGTTCCTAGAAAGTGGAATATCATTAACTGTATTTACCTTTAAATTTTATCGCCAGAAGTCGGAGCTTATCGTCGAGTTGATCTGTAAAAAGTTGATAAGTAACTTGTAAAGGGACTTCCAAAAGTACTTTTTTTAAAAGTTCAATCTAGTGAGTTGGAGATCTGATATTAGTGATCGGTTCCAAGTGGAATCATTGCTTTAGCTTTTGAGAAGCGTTTCCTTTGAGATCAAATACATTTAGAGTAGTACAATGTAAAGTCTGCTGCAGTTTTTCTACTGCATGGGTCTACTTTTACTTTGAAAATTAAATATGAATTGGACAACTGTCTAAAATCACTAGTTTAAATATAATAAAGATTTATTCGCGAAAGAAAGGTACTCTTAAATATTCAATAACAGATCGCTATGCATGTATTGCTATATTAATTTTAATACGTTGACATCCCCAAACCGATCGTAAAAATGATCGAAATAGTTAATACCTTGCGAATTGAAGTTGGTTAGCTCTACTGTATTCTAGTGGTCGTTTAGAGTGAAAGAAAAGGTTGAGAACCGCTGTTCAGAGTTCTTAGTTCTTTAGATGTCGAACATTTCAATCTAGGTTTATGAAACTTGTACTTTATATTTTTTATGGTAAAATGAAACATTTCATGTCATTTATTCGTAAAGAAGCAAGAATATCTGCATATCTTTTGGTTTTTAAGGTACCCCTAAATGGCCCGTTTTGGAGCATTAAAATGGTAAAATATCTGATAATTTTTAAAATTCATAACATCTTTAAATGTATTATATTTGATTTCGAAATTTATTTGCTAACACTTAACTCGAAAAGTGTTTTTGCTGTTCATTTTTTAATTCGTTCTTAAAACTGATTTTGAAATTTAATCCGGTTTCTGATATTGAAAACGTATATTAAGATATTTCCTAAAATATCAGCAATTACAAGTGATGAGGCGTATAATGACAAAGTATTGGGGCAACCAACTTTCGTTAAAATCATGAAAAATGCATGTTTTAAAGTAAATTGTTTCATAACATAATATAGTACTAAAGACTTACTAAAACACGAATATAAGTAATAAAACATGAAATTGGTCAAGAGTATTAGGGACATCTTATTTAATTAGATTTAAGAATAAAATTTTGTTTCTAAATTACGTATGACAACTCAATCTATTCGGCAAGTTTCATAAGAAATTTTAATATTTTCAATAGGAGTTACGATGGCTTTTCTTGATATAGGATAAAGTTTAAAAAATACAACCCTTAACCTTTCTTCCAATAATTTAAATGGAGAAATTTGACCTTTTTACAGCCAAATAGATGAGTTATATCGCGTAGAAAGCAATACCATTACTAAAAATTTTGATACGTCTATAGATATAACGGAATTCTCGGTGAATTCCTTGCGAAAGGCCTTTTATACGCTTTATTCTAAATACTCTATCGTAAAAGTCGAATTTTATAATTTTCAATTGAACATGTCTGGTGTCTAGGAAATTCAGTTCGGGAGATTTCTATCAAATTTGTCTTCTGGTACTTCGAAATTGACCATTTTTCGGTTTTAGCTTTTAATCGATGGTTTAGATTGTAAATTCTAAGGGCTCCAATACACTCTGGACCACTACCGTCGCTGGGAATACGAAGTAAAATATTTTCTCAAATTCATTTCCATCGTTAGTCAATTTAGTATATGATCTAAAGTTCTGAATGAAACGAAAGGGAGCTTAAAATAGATTTCACCTTAAACGTGTAAGTATATAATATGCAAATATTGCAGGAGCTACTTTACAGTTCCCCCATTGGGAATAGAACCTTAAGTTTGTTACTTGAAATTTTACTAACATTTTCATTTTAACCAATTTTAGGGGTACCTTGATAAAGATTGAAAAAATTTTTAGCTAGGTACGATTATATGAAATATTACTTGCATAACCTAAATTGAAGGAGGTTCAAAATTATGTGGCGTCCTCGGATCTTTCCCGGACCGTCACCAATAGCCCGTTGTGTTGCTCTAAAGTCATTGAAATAATATAAATGGCCTCTTTAAATTACGGAAAAGATACTATTTTTCGTGACCATCTATTGTTAATTAAGAAACAAAATGACCAATACTCCACATATGCAATATAGTATCGGTTCAAAAGTTGCATGCTAGTAATTTGGTTGAATTATCCGACAGAACAATACGATGGCTCCAAAAATTGATTAACACGTAATAGCGTAAAAACAATGTTTCACAATCGTGGTAACTTGAAAGAGGCTCAAGATTTTGCTTGGAATGGCATCTTGTTAATTAACCGTGATAAAAACGTGCATAATTTTAGGCAGATGTTGACTAAACTTGGTATAGAATAGGCTCATGCGAATAGGATTCTCAGAAAATGAGAACAAAATTCAATGGTAAGTTGAATTAAATATTAGACGAAAAGTAAATATTATTTTTTAATAAAAATAGTGGGTAATTTTATTTTTTAGGTTGTAAGAGTCGTAAATTGCATCTAAAATTCAATAGATCAGAATTTTTGAACCTATGAACCAGAATAAATGTTTGTTTACTTTGATCCAATCGTCGCTAACTCGGTATAAATTATGAATATTCTTAAGTTTCTGTAAAAATGAAGGTATGAGATTTTTGTTTCAATTGTATATATTTACATTCCCTGTCATTTTCCGTTATCCATATATTATATATTTTCGATTATCTTTCCGTTATAAGAAATAGCCCGTTGTGTTGCTCCAGTGCGACGTTAATTAAAATACATAATTACCTACCGTATGAGTAAAGGATATTGTGTATCCAACTAAATTTTTTCAAAATTGCTAGATCTTCGTGTATCTTTGAAATACATTCTAATTATATTTGATGTTAAATTCTTTAAAATGAAAATGTGATTTGAATATACATATTTAAAAATAGCATCAAAGTCTGTATTGTGGAAGTTGGTAATTAGTTGTGTAACATTAAAGGTTACAGTGTTCACATAATAAGCATGAACCATTTAAAATCCTCGAAAATAACCTTTCGTCACTTTATCTTTTAAAAATATCAGCTATTAATTTCGAATAGAAATGCTGTCCACACAAAAGATTAAGATCAGATTTAACTAATAATTAAGTTCCAAAAGCATATTTTTAGATTTTATTGTGAAACTAGCAAAACCAGTATTTAATTAATAAATAGATACATTTTAAGATTTGTTTGTGAAACTAGCAAAACGTGTATTTAATTAATAAGTTGGTACTAAAACCATATTCAGACTAGTTTGTGAAACTAGTAATGGTTGGTTAGTTGGCTTTTGTGACCAAGCGAAACCACTATTGTTTGTGGAAATTGCAACACCATAAAGGTATAAAAAATAAACGAAACTTGCAGGAAATGTAAAACAGGTTAGGATATGCAGATGATTAGAATTACAAAGCGATCACGCATGTGTGGGCCGAGAAAAACCCTCTTAACTTCCAAGTGAGCCGTGTATAAAAAGCACTGCAAAGGTGAGTTAAAATGTGTGTATTGGCGTTTGACTGAAAACGTTTTTGTCCGATTTTAAAATCGCTTGGGGAATGTTAAATTATAAGATTTTTCAAGTATACTGCAATTTAGAACGTGTTTCTATTATTAGAGTCGGAATGGCGTCTTGTTTAGCGAAAATGTGAAAAACGTGCTTTTCACGAGGAATGGAGACGATTTTCGCAAATTCCGTAGGCTGCAATTCCCAAACCGCTCGATGGATTTTAAAATCGCTTGGCACATATCTCTAATGGGGTTACAAAGGTTATGCACACCAATTTACAGAACCATCCTACGAGTGAAACGGAAGAAATCGGGAAAGGTACAAATTTCAGTGCAGTCACGGGCCCCGACTTGGGAGGCCATAACTTCCTAACTAATGGACCGATTTTAAAATCGCATAGCTCATCGTGATTCTACACTCAAAAATATACCGGACAAAAATAATCAGACCAGCAGGATATACGGTTCAGGAAAAATCCGCAAAAGAACGACAAAGTTTCACGTTTTTGACCATTTAACATGGGAAATCGCTTCCCTCCGACACCAAAAATTCTCATTTAAATAGTTATAGTCCGATTTGAAAATCGCTTGGGAAATCTCTTCAGAAAGAGACTGTTTATACATTCTGGCAGTTAGAAAAGTTTCACATTTTTCGCCGTTTAACATGGGAAATCACTCCCCTCCGGCTGGAAAAAAAATTCCCATTTGAAAACTTGTGGTCCGATTTTAAAATCGCTTTGTGGATGTCTTTAGAACGAGAATAAACATCCATCCTGCAAGTTAGAACGTGTTGCTAGCATTATTAGAGCCGGAATTTCGTCTCTTTTAGGAAAAATGCGAAAAACGTGCGTTTCACGAGGAATGGACACGATTTGCACACTTTCAAATTTCCGTAGGCTGTAACTGCCAAACCCCTCGATGGATTTTAAAATCGCTTTGTACGATTCATCTTGGATATGTAGAGAATATGCACAGCAATTTTCAGACAAATCGTAGGAGTGGTTTGGGAGAAAATGGGAATCAACCAAATTTCAATGCAGTCCGGGGGGAAAAAAGTGGTATGCTCTAAATCAAAAACCCCTCGATGGATTTTAAAATCGCTTTGAACGATTATTCTTGGTTATGTAGAGAATATGCACAGCAATTTTCAGACAAGCGGTTCGGGAGAAAATGGGAATCAACCAAATTCTATTTGGTATGCTCTAAATCAAAAACCACTCGATGGATTTTAAAATCGCTTGATACGATTGCTCTTGGATATACCCAGGATATGCACAGCAATTTTCAGACAAATCGGACGAACGGTTCGGGAAAAACGGGAATCAACCAAATTTCAGTGCATTCACGGGTCCCAATTTTAACATAGGCCAAAATGGGAAAATCCAAACCCCTCGATAGATTTTAAAATCGCTCGGTACGATTTCTCTTGGATATGCCCAGAATATCCCCTAAAATGTTCAGACAAATCGTACAAGTGGTTTGGGAAAAAACGGGAAAAGTTGATTTCCCGGACCTCTGCCTTGGCAACTTTGGGATTCCATAACTTCCGAACTAATGGACCGATTTTAAAATGGAATAGCTCATCTTGTTCCTGGTCTCAAAAATATACGGGACAAAAACTGACAGACAAATCGGATAATCGGTTCGGGATTGGTCCGCAAAAGAGTGGCAAAGTTTCACTTTTTTCGCCGTTTAACATGGGAAATCACTCCCCTCCGGCAGGAAAAAAATTCCCATTTGAAAAGTTATGGTCCGATTTTAAAATCGCTTTGTGGATATCTTTAGGACAAGACTATTCATCTATCCTGCAAGTTAGAACGTGTTGCTAGCATTATTAGAGCCGAAATAACGTCTCTTTAAGAAAAATGCGAAAAACGTGCATTTCATGAGGAATGGAGACGATTTGCACACTTTCAAATTTTCGTAGCTGTAAATCCCAAACCCCTCGATGGATTTTAAAATCGCTTAGTACGATTTCTATTAGATATGCAGAGAATATGCACAACATTTTTCGGACAAGCGGTTCGGGAGAAAATGGAATGGTCAAAATTCTATTGCAGCCCGGGGGGAAAAAAAGTGGTATGCTCTAAATCAAATCCCCCTCGATGGATTTTAAAATAGCTTGGTACGATTTCTATTGAATATGCCCTGGAAGTTTCAGACAAATCGTAAGGGTGGTTTGGGAGAAAATTGGAATCGTCAAAATTCTATTGCAGTCCGGGGGGAAAAAGATGGTATGCTCTAAATCAAAACGCACTCGATGGATTTTAAAATCCCTTTGTGGATCTCTTTAGAACGAGACTAAACATCTATCCTGCAAGTTAGAACGTGTTGCTAGCATTATTAGAGCCGGAATTACGTTTGTTTTAGCAAAAACGTGCGTTTCACGAGGAATGGAGACGATTTGCACATTTTCGTAACTTTCGTAGGCTGTAAATCCCAAACCCCTCGACGGATTTTAAAATCGCTTGGTACGATTGCTCTTGGATATGCACAGCAATTTTCAGACAAATCGGACGAGCGGTTCGGGAGAAACGGGAATCAACCAAATTTCAGTACATTCACGGGTCCCAATTTTAACATATGCCCAAATGGGAAAATCCAAACCCCTCGATAGATTTTAAAATCGCTCGGTACGATTTCTCTTGGATATGCCCAGAATATCCCCTAAAATTTTCAGACAAATCGTACAAGTGGTTTGGGAAAAAACGGGAAAAGTTGATTTCCCGGACCTCTGCCTTGACAATTTTGGGTGAACATAACACCCGAATTTTAAAATCGAATGGCTCATCTTGTTTCTGGTCTCGAAAATATACGGGTCAAAAATTTACAGACCAATCGGATAATCGGTTCGGGAGTGGTCCGCAAAAGAGTGGCAATTTTCACTTTTTTCACCGCTTAACATGGGAAATCACTCCCTTCCGGCAGGGGGCCGCGGTGGCCCGGTTGGAAGAGTAACGGACTTGCAACCGAAGGGTTGCGAGTTCGAATCCAGCCAAACACCGTCGTGTACAAAGGGGGCTGGTGCACGTTAAATCTGTCGTGGCCTCAAATGTCCTCACGTTGGCGTGGTGTGGAAGTTTGGAGAGTGGGGTGCCAGCTCAGGTGTTGCCTCGTCATCTGACCGTGGTTCAAAATTACGTGGTGTTGTCCTCGGCTCTTTCCCTTTGGGATTGATCCCGGACCGTCACCAATAGCCCATTGTGTTGCTCCAGTGTGACGTTAATTGAAATTCCCCCTCTTGGATATGCACAGCAATTTTCAGACAAATCGGACAAGCGGTTCGGGAGAAATGGGAATTGACCAAATTCTATTGCAGTCGGGGGGAAAAAAACCTGGTATGCTCTAAATCAAAAACCCCTCGATGGATTTTAAAATCGCTTTGTGGATCTCTTTAGAACGAGACTAATCATCTATCCTGCAAGTTATAACGTGTTGCTAGCATTATTAGAGCCGGAATTACGTTTATTTTAGCAAAAACGTGCGTTTCACGAGGAATGGAGACGATTTGAACATTTTCGTAACTTTCGTAGGCTGTAAATCCCAAACCCCTCGATGGATTTTAAAATCGCTTGGTACGGTTTCTATTGGATATGCCCAGGATACGCACACCAATTTTCAGACAAATCGGACAAGCGGTTCGGGAGAAAACGGGAATTTCCCAAATTCTATTGCATTCCGGGGGGAAAATAACTATAATTAAATTAAGTGGTTTAATCTAGTTGTTAAGGCTCTTCACCCCCCTAACGGTGAGCTGGGTCTAGAAGGGGCGAACTGACGGCTATATTTGTGAAGGAGCGCCCAATGGATGAGCCGTCGTTACTCCTTACAAGGTCAATCACTAGCATCCATGTGTTTAAAAACCGTGATTCGAACCCGCGACCTACTGGGATGCAGACAAGCGCTATGACCATTATACCAACTATTCTTACTGTGTGTTTAGAGCCCTTAGAATATCTTGACTATGAAATTTGACAAAAAATTACATGATTTGTTGTTACGCATCTTACTTCGCATAAATAAATTACACCAAGTTTATTATCTCGTGTGACTTGAGGCCGTCAAGAACCATCTCAGGACGGTGAATAAGCTGGCTTGAGTTACAGCCAAGAGTTCGAATAGGAAAAGGCCATTGTAAAGGAACGTAACTTCTGTTTGTTCGGAGTTGCGCGGCACCAAAAGGAAGAAGTGCAGGATTTACAAAATGTCTAGTAATATTTTTGTTTAAAAGCCTTCAGTGACCTATATGTTATGATATGGTTGAAGTCATAATCTCGAATCTCTACGAAGAAACTTATGAATTTGACCAGTACGTAACCACGTGAAGTATTTCAAACACAGTCTGACCCTATCTGTTGACGTAAAATGGGTCATACTATTTTACCAGAGTGGATGCTTGAAGAAATGTATTCAAAATTGTCACATTGACGCTTATAATGACATTTTAGAATGTCGCCAAGAATATCTATACCAGTACTTTACCTCATTCCGCCGCCAACAATCGCGAAGAACAAAATAAACTTACGTCATCAACCGAAAATCCCCCCACTCAAAATGAAAGATCCCTGTCTACAGCCACCGTCACAATCCAGTCTTTGTGTCGGTAGCGGATGTACAGATGTATCTAGCGCCTTGTTTGGTGGCAACGCTCTCGGCGGGTTTTTTGACGCACTTTTAGTAGCGAGTTATGGCATGTGAAGCTAACCCATCTTTTTTCCGTTATTCCCGTTTTTACGGCAATCTCGGCAAGTCCTAGAACTTATTACTTTCCGTTTAAAAATAAAGATTTTTTTCTTATATTTCTTCCCTTGGAGACATAAAATGTGTGCCAAAAACCTACCAAGAGCGTTGCCACCAGACGAGGCGCTAGATACATCTATACCACGGATTTCGTAGTACAAAAAAAATCGATTGTTATTGCGGGTACCATAGTTCTTTGTTTAATGTAAATTATTAATTTTCTTCTGATTCCGGGCTGATCACAAAGTAGCTGGAGAGGCAAATCCAGAAACAGATTGACCGGAGAGACAAGGACGACTCTTCAAGAAATTTTATAGATTACCTACAAGCTCAAGTGAGTAGATGATCCATATTGTCAAGCTTACGTAATCCTCCTGCCGGTTGTCTCGACAAGGTATCTCGTCATTGGTAAAACTGACCAGATCTTGATGGACGAGATATCTCGTCATTAGAACAAAAAACTGATCATATCTTGATCTCGTCATCATGAAAAAATTGACAATAGCTGTATGACGAGATATCTCTCAATCAGCAAAATTGGTCAGATCTTAACGGACGAGATATCTCGTCGAAACCATTCGGAGGGTTAAAGAGAAGAAAATAATCTGAGCGTATGCCTTCATGTTTGAAGAAATGTTTTCCTTAATAAATTGCGAGATCTTTTCTAACATCATAATTATTAGAATTTTCAAATTCGAGTGAATGAGAACTCTGAAACAGCACCAAATATAATGGGTTAAGAGTTTGGAGCCTATTTCTTATGCACATACACAGCAGCGGATAATTGATCATCCCTCTTTATATATGCATCGCTGTGCGAAAAATTTGTTCTTAGAGTATAATATATTTATATTCACTACATTATTCGCAAGTGTAAATAGAGTAACTTAGAGTAATAGTACGTAAGGTACCCTTCAGTTCTTATAAACTTTCCTTCAATAAAATGCGAGAAAACCAGAAAATTTCCATGAAGTTTGAATAAACGATGCATTATATAAGTGCTTAATATTAAGAGTGCTCATATTGCAAAACCATTAAATTACTTCAGCTTTTTATTTATAGTTCAATTTTTTCATAGATAAATAAATATAACACAGTACATCAGTCAAAAAAATACACATTACGGAAAATTGAAATGTTTTTATTGCCTATTAAACTTATATATTTTGCAAGTTCATAATTTTGTTTCTCATTTTGAATTGTAATATACAAAGGTTTGCCACTGATCCAATGAATAAATTTATAATAATATATACGCATGACATCCTCATGAAATTCTGTAATTTGAATTTGGTTTTCATTAATATCTAAAGTAAGATCCATGCAGTATTTGTATTCTTTTCTCTTAAGTAACTTCTCTCCTTTTCTCGCCTTAAAACATGGCGGAGAAAGAACATTAAATTCCTCCCTAAAAAAGAAATCAAACATAATATAAAAGTTAAATTAAATTCAAATGAAAATATTTGTATATATATATATTAGAAATTATTCAAAACAGAAAGTATTTTCCTTACTGCGCATGTAAGAAATGTAGCTTCTTCAGTTTCTTGACTCACTTTCTTCATGAAAGGATCTTCATCTGCAGCAATGATCACTTCGGGACATTCATATAAAGTATCTTCCCTGCTCGCTCGATCAGTCGCAGGTACGAATTGGGGATGTTCTTCGATCGGTGCCCCTCTCAGTAATCCGGGATTTTGCATGTTAACAAAATCATCGAATAGCATAAATTTCAAAGCCATGTCATTTCGAATTCTTTTCTTTTCGGTGATTTTGGCTTGATGGCGGTGATTTTGCCTTTCCCAAGCACCATTTGGTTCTTGTTCGATGTTGGAGATTCCTGGATTTGATTGTATTTGACCGTGGTTAGATGCATTGGACGCATTTTTTAGAATCGCCACAACATGACAACAAAGTTTGTGTGTGTCACTTGTTTCAAACTGTGATCATCATCTTGTTTCAACTGTGTGTGTGAGAAAAACATCTTCATATGGTGGATTTTTTGTATTAATTTTTTTGCCACCATTAATGAACATGTTTTCTGAAAAACACTTGATCTTCGGTTTCATGACTACCCAAGCACCATTCGCTTACAGTTCGGTGTTGGAGATTCTTGGCTTTGATTCTCTTTGACCGCAGTTAGATCCATTTGAAATATTTTTTAGTATCCCCACAATATCGCTAGTATGATTCTCGTTAGACACTTTGTGTATGTCATTTGTTTCAACCTCAACCTGTTTTGGTGAATCATCTTCAAAGGCTTCATTAATGAACATGTTTTCTGCAAAACAGTAGATCTTCGGATTCATGTCTTCAGAATCAATATCACCCGGTTCTATAACATTCTGCGAAATGTTCTTTAATTTTGTATAAGCGTTCTTTTTCATTCTCCTCTTTTTGTTTTGTTTTTGTTTGAACTTGTTTCTAAAAGATAAAATACTATCTTATTAACTTATCAAATATCGGAATACAAATACAAAAATTATTTCAATAAGGATTTTATAATATTAAAAATATACATTATACAGAATCGAAGTCTACATGAAAAACTACATTTACACTGTAAAAACACAAAAACTAAATTTAGATTTTTATGTATTTGTAACTGATGAAACAGATTCTGTTAAATTTTAGATGTTTTAAAAAAATTTTGTCAAATTTTATTGATATAAGGTTCTATGGTATTCATACTTGCAATTCAAAGCAGAATGTTTGCTTTAAAGAAAAATGTATATATTTTCACAACACTTTGTTTTTAACTACAACTGTACGTTAATTTCTCTGTATTTTATATACTTATCTTTAAATAATTGAAAGCTAAAAGTTATTTGATATTGAACAAGATTTGGTAATTGAAATTTGAGTGATGTGTATGAAACTTCACTTTAATTAAATATAACAATTATTTCCTGAAAGAATCATTTGAATCAAGTTCTGAAAAGGCAATATAATAAATTTTTGCTGTAGAAAACGAAATACAAGTAAAATGGAACTTACATCTTTTTACCAATCCAGTCGGTGATGTTGCTAGCCATTTCTTTTTTATCTCAGTAGAAATTAGAGATGATCAACAATTGGAAGAGGCAATTTGGTCCTTTAAAAAAGAACCTAAAATAGGATGTTAGAAGTCTTAAGAATAGTTGTTTCAATGTACAATTATAGCAGTTTTCTGAATTACTCACAAGCTTTTTGATAACTTTTTTCGAATGAAGAAAACATTTGTTGCAATCAGTTCTGTTAAATAATATCATAGCAAGAATGGAATATTTTCACCAATTCAAATTGTTTCTTCTGAGAAATATTAACTACCATTGTTTTACAGCCACATCGTGCATTGTTTCTGTTACTTTGCAGCATTGTTAATTTCGCACATTGTTGCTGCTTTTTCATACTTTACGCTACAATAACCACAAGTATCAGTGCATTAAAACACCAACGTAACCGTAACCGTGTGCAACGTATTACCGTCAAAATATTAGATTCCTCTTAACTAAGTTTTCAATATGACTAGAATTGACTTTTTCTTGAAATGTGACATTAATATATGAACTTTCTTTTATATTTAGATCATTCAAAGAGTAGAAAGTTATTGTTAATTGTATGTGAAAGCAGTAAAATATTATAACTAAATAATGTTTCTTTTTGATGACCAATTCACCTGACAATAATAAGCATCTTTTAGTTCAGTAGAATCAGTGCACTTGTGTCCTTGAGAGGACAGCAACTGAGCTTAGCAGGGCATCTTGAAATATTTAAAAAGCATATTTTTGTTGAAATGGTCTAGATTTGTTCCTCTTTCAAGATCTACATATTAGAAAATTGCTAACTTTACATTTACTAGTTATTGAAATTCATAAATGTGTATAATAGTTTCTTAACAGTATTGATATAATTTTTTAAATAAATACATGTGTTTGATGTACTTGTTTGTAATTTCTAAGTATTGCTTTTTGTAATCCTGAGATTACAAAAGCAAATTGTGTAGCGAGTCTGATGGATCATCCATTAGGGCATGCACGTAGGGTATTTTTTGCAAAAAAGCCTCAAAAAGAAAAGATATTTAAATAATTAATATCTTTATTGTAACCTATAGTAAATTAAGTATCCCTTATCTCAATTTAGAATGTTCGGTGATGAAAAGATTCCTTCTGTGTTGATGTTCCCAGATGAAAACTATCTCCAAATAGACACTTCTGAAGAAACTTGAGCATTTCTCTAAAGGGAACAATTACTTGAAGAAAAAAAAATTTCAGCTCTCCTGTTTATTACCATTCAAGAAATCCTTAATTTAAGGACACGAAAAGAACGAGGGAAAAGATTAAATTTAAAAGATGTCAAAAATCGTAAATTCTATAAAAGTGGTACTAATTTTAGTGTTTTCAAAACGATCTAAGTTTGTTGGGTAGATTAACAGAAAATGCCATTTGAACACCAAAACGACTCGTGCCTACTTCTACGTCCATAAAAAATAATTGCTTTTTATTTGGGCTTAAAGAATTTGCTTGCATAAGAATTGAATGAATACAGATTTTAGAAAAAGAAATTTGGTATATAACTAGGTAAACTTTCAGGGCAAATTTTGATGCAATAAGCCAGTGTTCCTCGGCCACGGTCCCGTAATGAATCCCGGTATCAATTATACCAAGCAGTGAGAGATTTTGCTGAAGGCCCGATCGAGGACAAGCGCAAGATATATTTTAACTACATAATAAATATAACTACCATATACAAGGTGACCTGTAAAGTCCCTTTAAGCCCTTTAAATTTGAAACAGCGTCTCGTATAGTCAAGAAAGTAACGTGTACCTATAGTAAACAGCCTCTGTACAATGATTTATTCAATTTGATTCGTGTTTGGTCTGGTGCAGGCGAAAATAGCAATCCTATCCGATATCTTAGAGATACATTTCTCCTTTCAATATCCGTCCTGCCACTTTCTGTATCCTACATTCCTCGAAGAGGAAGTGAGTTTCCTGTGATAACGATTGGGACAAGGAATGTCAGTGGAAAAAACACACTTGTCGATGGATATTGGCTGAGCATTGAGTGGGGGACATTAGTAGGATATTGGTTTGGAAGTGTGCGGTAATGCTGGAGCTCCTACTTCTGCTGCCTCTGTTCATGATCGGTCTCCTGAACATGACGTTCCAGTTGTCCCTGGATGAGATTACGGACGTGAGACGTGACAGCTATTTCAACTACCACAAGTACGACGAGGACCGGACGGTGGAAGACAAAGTGAGTCTGTTGCAGTTTGTTAACCATCAATTTTTGTGGCGTTCTCGGATCTTTCCCTTCGGGTTTGATCCCGGACCGTCGTCAACAGCCCGGTGTGTTGCTCCAGTGCGACTTTAATTAAATATCTACCTGCAAATTTTTTCAGAATCGTGAATATTTCATAAGAAATGCGTTCTGCAAGAGCTGGTGTTGCCTCGTCATCTGACCGCGGTTCAAAATTACATGGTGTTGTCCTCGGGTCTTTCCCTTTTGGATTGATCCCGGACCGTCACCAATAGCCCGTTGTGTTACTCCAGTGCGACGTTAATTATAAAATACCTACCCCGATGCACGAGCGCCGCGAGATCAGAAGTTGCGTTTTTAACTCCAAATTCATAAGTATTTTAGGGGAAGCCGTAGCCCGGTTGGAAGAGTAACGGACTAGCAACGGGAGGGTGGCGAGTTCAAAAACAACAAAATACCGTCGTGTACAAAGGGAGTTGGTGCACGTTAAATCTGTAGTTTCCTCAAATGTCCTCACGTTGGCGTGGTTTGGAGAGTGGGGTGCCAGCTCAGGTGTGACCTCGTCATCTGAAAATTGGTTCAAAATTACGTGGTGTTATCCTCAATCCCTCCCTTCGGGTTTGATCCCGGACCGTCGCCAATAGCCCGTTGTGTTGCTCCAGTGCAATGTTAATTGACTACCTACCTCTTTGTCCCAGTTTCCCAAATGCCGTAATGTTAAGTAAGCACTGCGTTTAACGATTCTTTTTCGATTTCTTTTCAAACTATCTGACGAATTCAGACGTATATTTTGACTATTAATAGAAGTTTCATGAACTTCTATTTTCTCCGATATAACTAGATTTAACATATGTATTTGATATGTTTTTTATTCCAAAGTCATTTCGGGAAGAGTTCGACCACCCCTGGGATAACCCTCTCAAAATATTCCTGCCTTTGAGATGACTCCTTTTTGAATATGTTTATTAAAATTAAGAATTAAGTTTTCCTTTTCAAAAGTATCTTTCGTTACATCCGCAGAAAGAACATGTTAAGCCCGAACAAGAATGAAATTAATGAAATCGGAAAATTTATCCGTAAGATGTTTATTTAAGGTTAGAGACCTGTCTTTCTGTCGCCCTTGTTTTCCTGACTACGTGCAAATGCACGTCAGTAGTATACGGGTGCCTATAGGCGGCGGAAGTGACGTCAGACCACGTGACCGGAAGTGGGCGGGACAAGTGATGTCACACCACGTGACCGGAAGTGGGCGTGTCTGAATGACGTGCGGACGTGACGTATCGTTTGTTTACATTTTGGACTTGGAATTTTTTTTGTCATCGTGCAGGCGTTGAGTTGTTTCAAGATGGCGTCGTTTTGTTGGAGTTGTGTTGCCATGGTGATGAATCACTCGTAGTGCCATCTGGTGGAGAAATTCGAAACCCTATTATTTTTAATTAAAAAGGAATTTCTTGGATTCGAACCGAGGACCATAGGATCCGAAGTCAAGTGCGCTATCCGTTAGGCTGTAAGAGAGTTAACTGTGGGTAGTGAATTAATGTAGTGTTGGATTTTTTTTCTCTTTTGGACTTGTATTTTTTCTTAGTATTAGGAATGGGTTATTTTTAGAAAATGGTTTGAATAATTGCATAGGAGTTTTTATAAATGCTTTTTCAAAATGACTTATGGCGCCATCTGGTGATTTTAAAAGTAATTAATCTAAGGAACGAATTGATTTCTTAATGTTTTTACTTTATTCATGACCGGTGACGTCTGTGTGTTTACGTTTGGGACTTGGATTTTTTTTCCTTCTGAGATTTCGATGTGACGTCACGATTATGTCCATCGAGCAAGTCTGAACTTGAAAAAGCCTACTCACAATTCTTTATGTTATGAGTATGGTAAATTGTTTACAGATCGTGAAGACTGGGCATACTTCCGTCGATTGGAAAACGAATTAACGTATTAAAAAAAGACGAAATTTAGAAATTTTAGGTCAAAAATATACTGTGCCTTGTCAACTTGTAGCATACGAAGACGAAGGAATAAGCTATACTTTTAGTGGGTCTTCTATTGCAGCCAAGCCTTGATCTCCTTAAGTATTGGAAATAAAGGGAGAAATGGAGCGAATAATTGGTGCAAGATTTAATTTTGAGTTGGTGAACCGTTATAAAGATGGTAAGGACTGCATAGTTGCCCATAAAAACAACGAGAAGGACTTGGAACTTTATGCACCCATAGCGTCTGTTTCATTTGGGCAGAAAAGACAATTTGTGTTTTCTAACTACAATTGTTTAAAAATTGTTCTGGAAAATGGAAGTTTGCTTGGGATGAAGTATCCAACAAACCAATTTTGGTTTCACAAGTTTCGTAAAATTCTAGCGTAAATAAGCAATAATCCACTTATGTGCCCCCGAACTGGAACACATATACTGTATTTTGGATTGTTTGTTTTTTATTACATAGTTTTATAAATTGTCTTAAAATGCAAGATCTGAAATGAAATTTTTCTATGCTATAAAGATTTATGGTTTTTTTAAGTTAGATGTTTTTACTCAAAAATTAATTATACATTAGATGCTATAAGACCTATTTTATAACAGAAATTTTGTTTTAAATAATATACACTTAAGTAAGAGTAAAATTTTTGAAACTTTATAAGACCCATACTATGAATACGTTTTCTTGTACATTTGAAGAAGTTTTAGTATAAAAACCATTTATCCTATAAATCTAAATTAAATGTTATTTTTTAAATTCTCTTTCCTTGCATATTATTTTTTTACTTTGAATAAATCTTCATAAATTTTAGTGATTTAATTTATATTATATAGATTTACAAACCTGTTTTTGGATGAAATGTAAGGATTTTATATTTTAAAAGTTAATGTTTTTACTCAAAAATTAATTATATATTAAATACTATTACACATATTTTTAATGTTGAAGATTTTAGAAAACATTTTACAATTGAAACATATGCATTACATATTATGACAAACACTTAAATGGAGATCCATAAGGGAATATTGGAAATCTTTTTAATGCTTACACCTTTCTATTTTAAATAAACTTTTGCTTGTCTTACCACATACACTGTATTTTGGATTATT
The DNA here is from genome assembly GCA_933210815.1 of Meta bourneti. Taxonomy (NCBI): domain Eukaryota; kingdom Metazoa; phylum Arthropoda; class Arachnida; order Araneae; family Tetragnathidae; genus Meta; species Meta bourneti. Next base: position 106,665,617 of record OW119924.1, read on the forward strand.
TGCTTTTTATTACCCATGGTCTTATAAATTTTCTTTTAAAATACAAGATCTGAAATGAAATTTTCCTTGATTTTAAGATTTATGTTTTACTCAAAAATTAATTATACATTAGATGCTATAGCACATATTTTATTACAGAATTTTTTAATATTATACACTTAAGTGAGCGTAAAATTTTTGAAACTTTACAAGACCCATATTATGAACATGTTTCCTTACACATTTGAAGTAGTGAAAAATAGTATTAAAACCCTTTATCCTGTAAAATCTAAATTAAATATTATTTTTAATTAATCTTTCCTTGCATATTATTGTTTACTTTAAATACATTTTCATTAATTTTAGTGATTTTATTTATATTATAAAGATTTACAAACTGTTTTTAACGAAATTTTCTTTGATATAAGGATTTTATATTTTAAAAGTTAGATGTTTTTTACACAAAAATTAATTATATATCAAATACTATTGCACGTATTACAATATTGAAGATTTTTAGAAAACGTTTAACAATTGAAATATATACTTTAAATATTATTACAAACATTTAAATGCAATTTGCTTTTTATTTTTAATTTTACAATTGAGACATAAGTCTTTCCTACACGACTTTTTCCTTAATAAAGAGTCTTAGGGTTTTAGAATCTCAAACTTCCTTACTAATCTTTTTACTGAAGCACTTGTGCCAATTTAATAACTTGCAACTCAATACCACCCTTTTACAATTGGATTTTCTTCCTCAACATGTTCAGTATATCACTTGAAATTGCATCTACTGCATGTACTAATAAATAGACAGTTTAGTAACAAATGTACGTTTTAAAATTTTGTGCAAAATATTGGTTCGGCACATAGGACACGTTGAAAGACTCTTCGTACATCTCATGCATGTCACCAAATGACCGCAAGGCTGTAAAGTAGCATTCATTTTCCGATTCCTTGCAAATTTTTCAAAGTCGTTCGTCCTTGTCGTTGTATAAGGGGTAAAGCTATACATCGGGTTTTTTATAAAATCATTGGTATTATTGTTGTTGATTTCATCCAGCACCTGTACAATTTCATCTATGGGCTACCAAACATTTTGGATAAAACTTTGTGTTTGTGTCTCACTACATCTTCTTTTTACCAATTTTCAAGCCCCTTCGCCACACCAATAGCACCTGATCACGTCCAAGACACCAGTATAATACAATCCGTTTTCGGCTAGGTCTCTAAGGTCAACGTCTGTGCGTTGGCCAATCTCTAAACGTAGATAGGCGCATAGACATGCTTGGAACTTTTGGCTTCAAATTTGCATAATGGTTATTCATTTTCCTTAAAACTATATTATGCTCTATTACTCTTAAGTGTAAAATTATGGTGCAGATTGAATTAAATTCCATGAAAAAAGGTTCTTCTCTTAATCAATTTTTAAAAATCTGATACTTGTCAAAGATACTAGTTTCCTTTCAACAAGGGCAAAGACTTGTGTGTGCCCACAAATAAATAATTCAATTCGTTGATGTAATTTTAGAAAAAACATAAAACTGCAGAATCAAGAGAATTCAGTATACTTTAAAGTTCTCGTTTTAAAGAAAGTCAAAATGCGTTTCTCTTATAAATTATATTTGGTTATATTTTTTTCTTGCTCAAGTTTAGTCGTAGAATTGAATTGCATTCAGCGCATAAACGTGGTAGAGTAAAAAAAATCAAACGCACATTTAAGTATATCCTTTCGTTAAAATCTTCTTGTATTATAACACAAAATTTTATTTCGCGCATTATCACAAACACCATGTTTTCTGAGTATGTACATTCTTCACTTAGTCTTATCTTTTGTGAGTAACTATGGAACGCAAAAGATAAATTTTAACTTTACTGATTAGTATGATTAGTAAGTGTATGGTGTTATATAGTCCAGTTCTTCGTGGCCTCCAGTTTACAATTATTTTTCCAAGAACAGCTAACGCTTTTCAATAGCAATGCTTAATATTTGTGAAATTGTGGATTTTGATGGATTTCAGACTCAAGAAAGCTTCTTAGTACGTAAATATGCATACATCGCTGTAAAAAAATCGCAAGTAGCTTCAAGTATTCGTTTTAACTTATCGTCTGAGCATAAACTTAGTGCCAAAGATCGTACAACTGTGTGATATGTTAAAAATTACGTATGTACTCTTCATTTCTGTCTCATGACATAGCAAATTGTGCTCCCTTAGAAAGTTTAGACTCTAAGCTTTTAGAATTGTACGATCAGACCAAGAGGGCCACTCAGTACCTAGTTGCTTACAAAGGTGGTCATATGGAAAAGAAACGCTTAGATGTATTACTTCCGAATATCAACTTGATTTCCAAAAACTATCATGTGGTCATCACAAAAATAATTTGCATTGCCCAAAAGTTTAGGTGGCGGCATCGAATAATTGGCTTGTCGGAAATATGCGTCTGTGCAAGTATGTAAAAAACTAAAGTTATTTTTTACACTACAATGTATTACTTGTGTAAAATATATGAACTATGTTTTTTTCTATAAAAAGTGCTTCCATTAACTTTGTTTCCATGTGGCTTCCTTCAATCTGTTTAAGAATTGTCTGTGCTGGTTTTTGCAGAGATTGTTTTAGGAATACATAAAATTCAGATTTAATCCATTATTTTAATAATATTTGTTCATTTTAAAATTCACATTAATACTTAAAATTTTCAGTTATTATTTAATTTTACTCATGGGTAAAACTATCAGCGGTGTCAGTAAATATTTAGATTATGCATTAAATATCAAGAAAAGGGCAAAAGTTAATTTGCTTAGCAGCACAGATGTGCACACATTATTTTCAAAAATAGAAAAACCACTTACTATCCATTTAACATAGCAATGTAGAACACTTAAAATTAAGAAAACAGTACCAAAGTATCTTGTAAAATACTTCATAGCTTCGTACAGTATTGGTATTTTGCTGTGCAATTTAATTGTACGATGTGCATAAGGTTTTCAAATAAATAAAAGTTCATATTTAGTAAAATGTGTGGTTTGAAAAAGCATTAAAGAAAAATAACTTTTAATTTAGAACTTCAAGGACAAATGGTTTTTAATTCTATATTTCACTACTTCAAATGTGCACGGAAACATGGTATGGGTCTTGCAAAGTTTGAAATTAATGCATAAAATTCTTTTTACTCTTACAGGTTTTTTATAATAATTTTTTTACTATGCATAAAACACACACTTTAAGAACCAAACTTTTAAAAATGTCTCAATTGTAAAATTAAAAATAAAAAGCAAATTGCATTTAAATGTTTGTAATAATATTTAAAGTATATATTTCAATTGTTAAACGTTTTCTAAAAATCTTCAATGTTGTAATACGTGCAATAGTATTTGATATATAATTAATTTTTGTATAAAAAACATCTAACTTTTAAAATATAAAATCCTTATATCAAAGAAAATTTCGTTAAAAACAGTTTGTAAATCTTTATAATATAAATAAAATCACTAAAATTAATGAAAATGTATTTAAAGTAAACAATAATATGCAAGGAAAGATTAATTAAAAATAATATTTAATTTAGATTTTACAGGATAAAGGGTTTTAATACTATTTTTCACTACTTCAAATGTGTAAGGAAACATGTTCATAATATGGGTCTTGTAAAGTTTCAAAAATTTTACGCTCACTTAAGTGTATAATATTAAAAAATTCTGTAATAAAATATGTGCTATAGCATCTAATGTATAATTAATTTTTGAGTAAAACATAAATCTTAAAATCAAGGAAAATTTCATTTCAGATCTTGTATTTTAAAAGAAAATTTATAAGACCATGGGTAATAAAAAGCAAATAATCCAAAATACAGTGTATGTGGTAAGACAAGCAAAAGTTTATTTAAAATAGAAAGGTGTAAGCATTAAAAAGATTTCCAATATTCCCTTATGGATCTCCATTTAAGTGTTTGTCATAATATGTAATGCATATGTTTCAATTGTAAAATGTTTTCTAAAATCTTCAACATTAAAAATATGTGTAATAGTATTTAATATATAATTAATTTTTGAGTAAAAACATTAACTTTTAAAATATAAAATCCTTACATTTCATCCAAAAACAGGTTTGTAAATCTATATAATATAAATTAAATCACTAAAATTTATGAAGATTTATTCAAAGTAAAAAAATAATATGCAAGGAAAGAGAATTTAAAAAATAACATTTAATTTAGATTTATAGGATAAATGGTTTTTATACTAAAACTTCTTCAAATGTACAAGAAAACGTATTCATAGTATGGGTCTTATAAAGTTTCAAAAATTTTACTCTTACTTAAGTGTATATTATTTAAAACAAAATTTCTGTTATAAAATAGGTCTTATAGCATCTAATGTATAATTAATTTTTGAGTAAAAACATCTAACTTAAAAAAACCATAAATCTTTATAGCATAGAAAAATTTCATTTCAGATCTTGCATTTTAAGACAATTTATAAAACTATGTAATAAAAAACAAACAATCCAAAATACAGTATATGTGTTCCAGTTCGGGGGCACATAAGTGGATTATTGCTTATTTACGCTAGAATTTTACGAAACTTGTGAAACCAAAATTGGTTTGTTGGATACTTCATCCCAAGCAAACTTCCATTTTCCAGAACAATTTTTAAACAATTGTAGTTAGAAAACACAAATTGTCTTTTCTGCCCAAATGAAACAGACGCTATGGGTGCATAAAGTTCCAAGTCCTTCTCGTTGTTTTTATGGGCAACTATGCAGTCCTTACCATCTTTATAACGGTTCACCAACTCAAAATTAAATCTTGCACCAATTATTCGCTCCATTTCTCCCTTTATTTCCAATACTTAAGGAGATCAAGGCTTGGCTGCAATAGAAGACCCACTAAAAGTATAGCTTATTCCTTCGTCTTCGTATGCTACAAGTTGACAAGGCACAGTATATTTTTGACCTAAAATTTCTAAATTTCGTCTTTTTTTAATACGTTAATTCGTTTTCCAATCGACGGAAGTATGCCCAGTCTTCACGATCTGTAAACAATTTACCATACTCATAACATAAAGAATTGTGAGTAGGCTTTTTCAAGTTCAGACTTGCTCGATGGACATAATCGTGACGTCACATCGAAATCTCAGAAGGAAAAAAAATCCAAGTCCCAAACGTAAACACACAGACGTCACCGGTCATGAATAAAGTAAAAACATTAAGAAATCAATTCGTTCCTTAGATTAATTACTTTTAAAATCACCAGATGGCGCCATAAGTCATTTTGAAAAAGCATTTATAAAAACTCCTATGCAATTATTCAAACCATTTTCTAAAAATAACCCATTCCTAATACTAAGAAAAAATACAAGTCCAAAAGAGAAAAAAAATCCAACACTACATTAATTCACTACCCACAGTTAACTCTCTTACAGCCTAACGGATAGCGCACTTGACTTCGGATCCTATGGTCCTCGGTTCGAATCCAAGAAATTCCTTTTTAATTAAAAATAATAGGGTTTCGAATTTCTCCACCAGATGGCACTACGAGTGATTCATCACCATGGCAACACAACTCCAACAAAACGACGCCATCTTGAAACAACTCAACGCCTGCACGATGACAAAAAAAATTCCAAGTCCAAAATGTAAACAAACGATACGTCACGTCCGCACGTCATTCAGACACGCCCACTTCCGGTCACGTGGTGTGACATCACTTGTCCCGCCCACTTCCGGTCACGTGGTCTGACGTCACTTCCGCCGCCTATAGGCACCCGTATACTACTCACGTCGAGTAGGAAGGGGTGCTGGATGGTGTTCCTGACCTCGTAGAACTTAATTGTCTGTTTTATTACGTTGCACAGGTGCATCAATTTTATACAAGAATGTTGGATGAATCGGAAAATGAAATAGGAGTAGACTCTCATAGCAAAAGGAAAAGTTCTGCTAATGATAGTGAGCTATGGAGGCCGTTCTCCCAAGGTACTAAAACAATCTTTTCATTTCTGAAATGATCATGAAAGTCAAAATTCGACACGCTTGCTTTTCAGAATTCTGCATCTTTTCAATGATCGGAATTTCGTTTCTGTTTGTATTTATGTGTACCAGTATTTTATGTATTACAGATATATTATTTAGGCGTTGAATTTTAATGTATTCTTAGTTCCTGTAAAATATAACTAAACATGGGTAATTTCTTGACGGTATATGTATATTTTGATCAACTTTCCTTAAATCTTTGGTTGAATAGGTAAGGGTGTGTCGATTTTTGTATCATAAAAATCATTAAAATATACAGAACAAAACCTTTTTAAGTGAGGTGGGTAACTTCTTATTTTAAAATCACTAGTTGAAACATAATAATTTTAAAATAAGATAGGTTACATTAAATTAAAAAGGGTAACCATACGTTGTAGTTCAATGATATTTCTAATTCGACTACTGAAGTAGTCACCTTAGGTAAAACTTTTGTAGTTTGTCTTACAGCAGGAAATGCGATGAATACGAAATAGATTATATGGATGGATATATCATGTGTACATATTTGCGTTCAAAGTAAATTGTAGAGGCTATGGAAAAGTTAAAACAATGTTAAAACGTTATTTTCCGTACAACTTAAATAAGGTTTGCATTTGCTATGAATGAAAAGTGATTAGTCTTTTCTATCAACATATAACCAATTCAACTCGATAATTCCGGGTAATTCTGCAAGTATAGAATTACAAATTTTCAAATTGCTCAGTCCTAACCAATATGTATCTGTCCACTGATGCTGCAGAACAATGCTTTGTTTAATCTTGTGCGAATTTGAAAAAACTCTTTAGAGCTATAGTCAATTTCTCATCGACCTTCCAATGAAATAGGCGGAACATGTGTCCGCAGCTTCATGTTATTTCTTACATTTGCTCGGTTTGAAGATCCGTCACGTGGTTGTGGGTACAAGCATGAATACTAAGTTATTAATTGATTAAAGTTATCATCCACGGTGATCAAAAACACTAGTCTGCGATTCGACAACCAATCGGCTTTGTCAATTCGAAAGCCCACGTGATTTACTCTTCAGAGATCTTACGACAGCGACTCCGCCCACATGCTCCGTCTATTTCATCAGAAGTTCGATGCAATTTCTATCATTAGATCTGACTTAATCAGGTCTAAGCTGCTTCGGTTTCGATCAGTCCATTAATTGCTCATAATTGAGAAACTTTTTCAGTATGAGTATTTGAGCCTGCTGTGTTCAAAACAAATCTTAAGATCTTATTACGGTTTGACGCATCTATTTATTTCTTAAGTTCCTGAAAACATAGAACCAGCTTTGCTCAAAACTTCCTATTTACAATCCGGTAATAGATATTCCGCTGTCAGTATATGACAAACGTTCTATTGATTATTATGGGCAGTTTATCGATAGGAATACGGGAGTTCCAGGAAAATACGGGAGAGTTGGACACAACTCAAAAATCGATTTTTCACTTATTTATAAACATCTGATTAATATCGAACGTGTTATGGGCACGGACTTATATTTTTACGAGTAGATAAGAAACGGAAATTACATTATTAGAGTATCTTAACGCTACAATAAACTGCATCGATATTTATAACGTGGGTAAGATTTTTAATCATCTCTGACATTTACGTTTTACTCGAGAAAATTGGTATTCTAGAAATTGAAAGAATTTTACGTTACATTTTTTAAAATTTCGTACAATATCGTATTCAAATGTGTACAATTTGTAAATTCCAAATAAATTAATTCATTTTTAAATTAAAAATATAGAATATTATCGTTCATTCAAGAAGTTACTGGGTTAAGCAAAGAAGCATGTCTTTAGACACTAGAAAGATTTTCCCCCAATTCAGCCGCGATTATTATTTTTAGTTGATTCTTGTCGCCTCATTAATCGATATTTAGGTTAGTAAAAAATGCCGAATTTTTGAATACTAACATTTTGCTCTCTATGCTGCAGTCTATTGAGAAAATAGGGACTTTTAAAATCGTTTATATTCTAATTAATTATTTATTATATTATTAAAGTATTACACGCTAGTGCTTTTTCTATACTTTCAAAACGAATGTGCGCTCTAGTGTGGTACTGTGAAACATTCCAAGTGTTAATGTTATATATATAAATATGTTGCTCATTTTGAGGGATTTGGGGATACCCAAAACATCCCAAAATTTTCCTCCTTTAAATTTGTTGCTCTACTCTGCAACCTATCCAGCCTATTTAGAAATTACGAGTCTGACTTTTGTAGTTAACTTGACCACCAATACAAAAACTAACCGACTATACAGTAGCATATACAACAGTGTGTCCTATCCCCACCAGGAAACACTTTTGGGAAGACAGTTACATTGCCTTTCATATTCCTAGCGAATTGGTGACCGTGATTATGAACACGGACATATTCAAAAACAAGTTCGATGATGTTTCTGACAAATACCAGATGGCGTTTGCAACAACTGGACATGCTCTTGGGTGGATGCTACAAGTTGAACAGTTCTGTCTGAAGTCATGTCATAACATTTACTGCTCCTATTCCTATAAGGGCTATACGTCTACACACACTCGGCTGCTAAAAGAAACACAGGACAGTCAAAGGACGCAATCATCCCAACACATAAGGAAATGGTAACATCAATCGAATTCAGCCACTGTTGAATTCTGAAGAGAGGGACAAGTATTGTGGTGAACTTACCCCTCCACCACAAAAGTTAGCTTACAATATAATAGTACAGTGGACTCCCTCTTAACCGGACTCCGCTTTAACCGGCTGCCAAGAGTTTGAGACGATGATGACTCACGGACCTGTCGTAACATGTCTCTAGCCGCTTTCAAAAGAGCAGTGCACACAAAAAAACAAAAGAAAATCGACGATTACTTTTAGAGCTTATTTGTTTATATTTACAGTATAGTACTGTTCTAAATGTGAGATTGAATGGCCTGTTTAGTAAGGCCTAATATATATACTGCAATTATGTACTGTAAATACAGTAACCTACAGTAACATGTGTTCAGTTTTTCCAACAAAGGAAGTTCTTCCAGGTTAAGTTTTCTTAATTATACATATCATATTACAATAAAGTAGGCTATATACTTAGTTTTATTCTAATAAAAACGATTTCGGGAGTGTATTTTAATGCAATTAAGGGAACGACGGTTTAACCGGCCAAATCGTTATCCGGTCTGGGTCCCGGTCCCGAAGTGGCCGGTTAAGAGGGAGTCCACTGTACATATACAGTGTAACCTATTTCCACCATGAAATACTTTTCCCCTAATTGTATCAATTGCTCTTATTTTTATCTTTTTTTCCTATTTATCTTTCCTTTCTACAAGGCTTAGTCACTTCCTTAAAACATTTTTATTTCATAAAACTTTTCTTTCACTTTTCTTCTTTATAATTTTTTAAAAATTAATTATGATGTGGAGGTAAGCAGTCATCTGTTAGGTACTCCGTAATTGATTCACAAAGGGGGCTGGTGCACGTTAAATCTGTCGTGGCCTCAAAAGCACTCCCATTGGCCTGGTGTGGAAGTTTGGAGAGTGGGCTGCCAGCTTAGATGTGACCTCGTCATCTGACAGTGGTTAAAAATTACATGGGTTGTCCTCAATCCCTCCCTTCGGGTTTGATCCCGGAACGTCGCCAATTGTCCATTCTGTTACTCCAGTGCGACGTTAATTAAAATACCTACCCACCGTAATTGATTCGTCCACTCCGTGAAATATTTTTCGGTAGGAAAAGTTACACTGCTTTTCATACGTCTTGTTAAACAATCTATTGCATGATGTTTTTATTTGAAACAGAGCGAATAGCCCCACCAAAATGACCACAGATTTTTTTTGGTCTCACGATTTATTACTAGCCGTTGTTATATTGCATTTTCATTTTTGTCTACTGCGGAAAAGAAGTCCGATTCGATGTGTTTTGAAACCCCCATCCAATCGAAACCGATTACTTTATTTCTACTTTTCAAACTTCAGAAGGCAAGTGCAACATCCGTCGGATACAAATGATGCACGACCGCTGTTCCTGTCGCAAACCCAGAGAACGGTGCTTGAAAATCGAACGGCCAGACAGCGGTGTGGCGTCTGTTATGCCCGAATGTGCCGTTGTGAAACGGTGCGAAGGAGTGTGTCCTTCTACGAAAACGTGTCGTCCGACAGAGGTGAAAATGGTGCAAATACCAGTGAGTAATATTTTATATTTATAAGACACTGATTAGTGCATCCGCTTCAACAATCAACGATTTTTAAAAAAAACACCATTTAAAGATGAAGCTGACGTAATCAGAAGGGTTTTTATTTCGCGAACATCGCAGCACAAGCGCATTACAGCGACAGAAAACACAAAGCACGCATTATCTGACAAAGAAGTAAATGTTATATACCCGCGCAAATGCGAATTGAAACTAACCAATAGGAACGGTAGGTAGGTGTTTCAATTAACGTCGCACTGGAGTAAAACAACGGGATAATAGTGAGGGTCCGGGAACAAACCGGAAGTGAAAGATCCGAGGACAACACCACGTAATTTTGAACCACGGTCAGATGACGAGGTCACACCTGAGCTGGCACCCCACTGTCCAAACTTCGGTAAAGATGTAGAATCCGAGACATGTTTGTCGCCAAGCAATTTTTGTTGCCAAATCAAGATGGCGTCCTAAGCCAGTATGTTCGTTAAAAAAAAACGTTGACTTTCCTACGCGAAACACCTTTTGCATAGGGTTGCCATAAAGCTGGATCAAAACAACAAGGTTACCATGTTTGGCGATAAATCGCCACGGTCTCGGATTCGACATCCCACCCCAAACTTCCACACCACTTCAACGTGAGTACATTTGAGCAGTCTTTGGTTGGATTCCAATTCGCCAAGGAAAGGATTCGAAATCGGGTTGCTAACCCGTTACTCATCCAACTGGGTTACCGCGGTCCCAACCAATAGGAACAGAAAGAGATAAGTGAAACTAAGGAGTGTCAACTGAAGCTAGTTCGCTTCACTTCAGTTCGCTCGCGAAATAGGAAAGGCTTGGTAAAGCGCAATACGCGATTTCTCACCAACAGCCCGTGAAAGTGGTGGCGCTGTTCAAGCCACCGCAAAGATATCCTTATATGACAATATATTCCTCGTTACTGTATAAGAATGCATAAATACAATATGAGGAGGTAACATTTTCTGCATACTTAAGGTGTATGTATACACTAGAAATCACGAAAATTGACCAAAATATCGATCTATTTTTTAATAATTCAAAATATTGTCCAACCCCTTAGCTTTCAAACGATACCAAGATCTTGTAAATATTCGAAATAGTTACAGGTGTTTGGGATAGGTACTGTCACCATGCACAAAAAGGTTTCCAAAACTTTACACTCGATTTCTGAAGAACTATGTTTTTGCAATAGGATACTTCTTTCGAAGTGATAACAATGAATTGATCTATTATAATTACTTTTGTGTCATTATAATCTATATAATACAGTGGATGTTTTGACCCTCAGTCGAAGTTATTGGTTAAGAAATGAATTTTTAAATGTTGAAATTCCTGAAAAAATCTTGATTTTTTTGACTTCCTTCGTGAAAAAAAATTGTAAAAAAGAACGTATTCCCTCTAGCAACTTGATGGAGGGTCAAAACATAAAGAATAATTTTAGGAATAATTTCCAACAGGAATTGTCCTACTGGACACATTAGAATTTGAGATATCACTGTTCAAAAAACATGCTAATTAGCTAATTATATCTAAATTAGATAATTAATGAGTAGCTTAATCAGAATTTTTCACACTAAAATGAGTTTAAGCACAAACCAATGACCTATTGGGAAAAACTGAATTTTTAAAGTCAAAATTTAAAAAAATGTTCTAGTGTATACATACACCTTAAATGAAGGTGGCGGTATTGTTTGTACGGCGATAAGTATTTCCTTATGTATTCGGAGGGCCGCGGTAGCCCGGTTGGAAGAATAACGGATTAGCAACCGGAGAGTTGCGAGTTCGAATCCAACCAAACCTCGTCGTGTACAAAGGGTGCTGGTGCACGTTCAATCTGTCGGCGTCAAATGTCCTCACGTTGGTGTGGTGTGGAAGTTTGGAGACTGCCAGCTCAAGTGTTGCCTCGTCATCTGACCATGGTTCAAAATTATGTGGGGTTGCCCTCGGATCTTTTCCTTCGGGTTTGATCCCGGACCATCGTCCAATAGTCGGTTGTGTTGCTCCAGTTAATTAAATACTTACCTACTTTATGTATTCTGAACGCATTTTCACACGTTTCACGTAATCACACATTTTTGTCATAAAATATTGAAATTCATTAAAAGTCTACTTTCAACCATAATAGGATGAAGAAATTGGTTCCAGTCTGACTCAATACGTGGGGAAAATAGGGATATTCAGATAAAAACAATCTGAGATGTAAGACAAAATGCAGAGCAAATCTTAGACATTGATTTTCACGTTGTTTGTTGAACCTTTGTACGTTCTACGGTAGGAGGCCGAATCATTTTGTGTCTGATTTCGTGGGGAACGTTACATTTCTAACATTTTTTATCAAAAATTTTAATAACTATTCAATTGTTTTGATGGGAGGCTAAAATAGAAAGTCAAAGCTTTTAGGTGGTAAAATTTTAAATCGGAAATTCTGATTTGTTTTGTGGTCTTAATAAACTAGAGTTCTTTTTTTCAATGTTATCAAATTATTCCGTATTTGCGACATACGAACAGAATGAACGTCTGTAGTTGTTCCCATTTGGATGCATCATCCCTGATACTTCTCATTCGATGTAATTGTAGGTGATATATTTGAATCTGCTACTGACTCCCTTAGGCACCGATGTTGTTCCCGAATGCGCCGTAGTGGAGGTCGAGGAGCATATTAAATGCCGTTGTGCGTGCTCATTGCAAAAAGAAGACTGCAATCAACTGCAGGTTTGTGGATCTCAATTACTCTTAAGATTGCATCCTAAGATGCCATTCTGATCAGTGGTGACAACTTGGGGAAATTATGCAGGATGGTCAGATTAATCATGAATTCTTTGACGAAAATTCTAGATTCGATCATAAAAGTTTGAAATATCAAAAATTCGGATATCTCCAATTTTCAGAACGAATGAGGTTTATTATCCCCTCTACCTGAAGGATTAAGATTAACACCATCTACGATATAGATAATGCCATAAATAGCTAATTGCTCCATTACCTCAACCATCAGCCAAGCTGGCACCACCAAAGAAATTCACACCTCCCATAATAGAATCTCTCCCTCTACATTAGAGCAAAAATCTATACATATAAAGCAGAGTTGGCATCTGTCTGTTCTCTAACGAAATCTACACCGTTTGACCAATCCACACCAAATTTGGTACACTTATTCTTTGGAACCCTGAGGGTAACGTAGGCTACATATTAACCGCGTCCTATTTGTCTTGGGTGTGCAGAGGGATGTAACGTCCCGTCATCCTGGACATAGCACTTGCTAGGGGGCGCTCTCTCCCGGTCTGGTTGTGCAGATGACGTCAGAAAATCTACAGGAGTCGCCTCTCAAGATGACCTTGGAGTTTTTTTAGAATCTTAGAGTATGATGCAATCGCAAACGAGTGCGGTTGCACTGAAAATCGCCGAGTATCATCGTTTATGTATCCCGTCTGTAAATTCTTAAACTGTAGCTTTGGTATTGGAATGTAAATTTTTATGATAATATAAGATTATTTTCACAGAAAGTGGTCTTTTTTATCGTCGATAAAAAAGACCACTTCCACTAGGGTGTGACGAAGATGTGAAGCTGGTACAGGGAGCTAACGACAATTCGAAATCCTCATAGGAATAACATTGCGTTTTTATACGATCAATGTCAGGCCAATTCCCACTAAATTTGGTACATTCATCCTGTAGAATTCTGCGGGACACACGGGTTATATATTAACCCCGTTCGATCTGTCCTGGGTCTGCAGGGGGCTAAAAACAATTAGAAATTTCCTTAGGAATAATATTAAGTAATATTACTATGAAATAAACAATTCAACCCGAGCAACGCCGGGTAACACAGCTAGTTAATGATAAAATTAATTGTGTAAACTCTGGCAGACAAACTAACCTCAATACCCTCCTCCATCAAAATGCCTCAATACTTGTAGTACGGTATCTAGGGTGTGACGAAGATGTGAAGCTGGATGACACCTAGACGAGGTCTAACACAACATTTAATCATTCGAGAAATTATGTACCGAAGAGGTTACATGGATCATGGCACAGCCTACACGCTGGCATATGTGAGGAGTTGTATGAACTGCGCTCCACCAGCGGGTGGAAGCGTACATTCGCTGTCACAACTCCAACTGGATTAGGAAAATAGTTACAGTTCCGCTCGACGCGATCTCTGGTGGCGGTATGGGGGATGGATTCTACATGCATAACATTAAAGATCTCCTTCAACAGCATAGTAATGATTCCTGGGAAGAATAGTTGTCAGGTATTAATACCGCGAATAGAATTCCCTTTATGCCCTTAATAGAAAATTCACTGGGAAAATTATCAATATCCTACTACTAGCTCCCCCAACGGTATTGCATTCACTGACTGATAGACACAACCTTCACTCTCATACTTAAAAACACCTTCAAAGAAAACGTGCACATTTATTGCACTGATCATACGGAAGTAGAAATGAACGTAAATCACACCGTTCATTTCTACTTCCTAACCAACCTCCTCGTACCCCACCCACTAAAATTCACGACATCGTCAGATATCTAAATAATAGAAGATAGCAGATAACATTCCAACCGGGATTCTGCATGGGGCATGAGCTAATTCTAAGTTCAGACAAAACGGGATCGAATTCGTAAGTTTTGAAGATAAAATGAAATGCATCTATTAAAAGAGATAAACAATTCACTAATTTATAAAAAATTTATTCAAATCTCAATAACTCAATACATTTTTTAAACTCCAATCGATTCATCTTTCGTACGGAATTGCTCTAAGTATTCTCACGCATGTTTTCTGGATCATTCTGCCTGATTGTAGACTGGTAAGTTTTCTAAATCGCCTTCATAATCATCATCGTCGTCTTCGCAGTCCAGTCTGTCTCTGGTCAGCCGGTCCAAATCGAAGTGTTGGACGAAGAGTGTGGGCAGTGTTCCGGCACACTGACCCTTTACTTGTCGTTTCTCATTCGAATTACTAGAGGCGGAGGCATTGGGGAACATCCACAGAAGTTCACAATTGCATTCGAAGAAGTTACCTAGAAAGGAAAAATACCATCAACCCATGTACACATATTCGCAGTCGGGAACCAGGTACTAATTATATGACGGGTTCCTTAACCATGGTTAATCTTTGCGTCAAAAACTGCCCTGTAATGGCCAGCCTTTGATACAAAAACCTGTTCGAAATGGTCACCAGTTCTGGGCAATTAACAATTTGTTTTTCCTGCTTGGATCTTTCCCCCTTGGAAGAATAGGGCAGTTTTGCTTCAACGAGGTATCTCGTCCTTTGCAAAATTTATCAGGTCTGGGACGTCGAAACCACTTGGTGTGTTAAACAGCTCTACAGTAAAAAATTTGTTATGCCATTTGATGAGTTTCTGAATGCGACAATATATATTATTATGTATCTTTTGGTCATGAAAATAAGAATTTAGTGTCTGCGAAAATATATTAGTTCATGAGTTTCTGCTCTTAGCCGACAACAAAGCCTGAACCTGGGTTACAATTGTATTGAGTTGATGCGAAAGTTCGTTCTGTTTTTGGCGCTAAATGGCATTGCATCGCAGAACCGAAGTGTTATCTAGTACTTCATGCGTGTAAAGTTTTGATGTTGTTTGAAAGAAGGAATTTAAGCGAGTACTTGAGATACAAATTGTGTTATTTAGTTGTGTTTTTTAAATTTTGTTAAGCATTAAAAATGGCAGAAAATAAGGAGCATTTTCGACATGCTTTTTTTATTTCCGAAAAGGCAAGAATGCTTCGCAGACGCAAAAGAAGGTATGTATTGTGTATGGTGAGGGTGCCGTTGACGATTCCACGTGCCTAAGTGTTTTCAGACAGCTTCGTGAAAATAATTTAAATTGTATAGATACACCGCGTTCTGGAAAATGGACTGAGGCTGATGGCAAAGAAATATTGGCGCTAACTGAAAGTGATCGACATAGAACAACTCGAGAGATCGAAGAAATTCTTGGAATCAATCAACCAGTCAAGGCGATTAGGTCAATTTGGAATGGTTAGCAAGGCAGACGTATGGGTGCCGCATGAGTTAACGGAGAAAAATTTGATAGACTGAATTTCTGCCTGCGATTCTCTATTGCAAAGCAACAAAATCGATCCACTTTTAATGCGGATGGTTACAGGTGATGAAAAATGGATTGTGTATAACAATGTAAGCGCAAAAGCCAGTTTGCATCCGAAGAAGGTTATGCTATTTATTTGGCGGGACTGGAAGGGAATGGTTTATTATGAGCTGTTACCTGAAAACCAGACCATTAATTCGGAGAAATACTGTTCACAATCAAGTGGATTAAAGCGAGCAATCGACCAGAAGTGGCCTGAATTAGCCAACAGAAAGGACATTGCGTTCCATCTAGACAATGCTAGACCGCAGGTGTCTTTGGTCACACGACACAAACGTTTACAACTTGACTGGGATGTTTTGGTCCATCCACCATAATCTCGTGCCCTCCAACTACCATTTTTATTTAGATCGCTTCAAAACAGCTTAGATGGTAAAACTACTTCCTTGGAGGACTTGAAAAATCACCTGGATCAGTTCTTTAGCCAGAAACCTCAGAACTTCTATGAGCGCGGGACTATGCAGCTACCGAAGAGATGGAGAATGGTCATCGAACAGAACGGCACATACTGTATTCATTAAATGTAATTTTTAGTAAATAAAATTTTTTTTCAATTTTTGTGTCGAAAAAACGGGACGAACTTGTGCATCAACCCAATTAAATGTGAAAAACCACAAGGTGAAACGAAAGTCACAATGGAACTGCAACTAAACACGTAAATATCAGCTTTAGATTCATGTTTTCGTGTACTCACCGGATATGTCTACCTTTTGCAGTCTCCACCAAATAGATTTCCAGGGTAGTTCAGGCAAGGCAGACAAAAAGTTATTGCTCGCGTCCACCACCTTCAAGGCAGGCATGCTGGTAAAGAGATCCGCCGCCAAATTCATCAGGCGATTCCAGCTGCAAATGAAGAACAACTTTATCCATTCGTTGTAAAGTATACGTAGACTTTTCATTTCATCAGATTGTTTACTGAAAATAACCTTCTGACCCATTACTCTGAAAAAGAAATTAATAATCCTGAATCACTTTTCCCGTTGCTGTTGTTGTTAATCTCCCCGCTAGCTTCAGCTAGACCAAATCCACCAAGACCATTCTATCCAATTCTTTTATAATTCAATCCTTTAAATATCGAGAGCCGCGGTAGCCCGGTTGGCAGAGTAACGGATTATGAACCGGAGGGTTGCGAGTTCGAATCTAACCAAAGACCGTCGTGTACAAAGAGGACTGGTGCACGTTAAATCTTTCGTGGCCTCAAATGTCCTCACGTTAGCGTAGTGTGGAGGTTTGGAGAGTGGGGTGCCAGCTCAGGTATGACATCGTCATCTGACCGTGATTCAAAATTAAGTGGTGTTGACCCTCGGATCATTCCCTTCGGGTATGATCCTCGTTTCCCGTTGCGAGCAGCGCACACAGAAAACAAACAGAGGGAGCTTTAGCGCCAAAAAGTCTAGCCAATCGCGCCGAAACTGCCGAATATCGTTATATGAAATAGAGCAATGATTTTGTTGGCCATTTTGTTTTAGATTTTTCAGCGGAATGAATCCAATTAATGATATTGTGTGTAATTTACTGGAAACTCCGTCCAGCCGGTGGAAAGACGAAAACAAAAGGGACGTATTACGTCAAGCACGTCCAACGGATTTATTGATGATTATGGCCCAGAAAGAAATTAAAAAGAGCGGTAAGTCGTAAAATATTAGTTTTCAAGAGTGTTGGTTTACTCAGTATAAATGGCTATGCACTAGTATAACCTTAATAAGATTATTTTGTTGGCCGTGCTTGCTTTTTAGTAAATAAGCATTCCGTTTGGAATAAAGACGGATTCCAGACTTATTAAACATAACACAATCACTCTATAGGCACGATGATTTTGCTGAGCATCTGAAGTGTGAAATAATGCTAAGAAATTTTTTTTTAAATCAGAAAACGATTGCCGATGCCTTGAGGGAGAATGCTAGGCTTTTTAAAGTCATTTCAATGAAAACGTTCGTTTGAATAGACTATTTCTACAAACAGTGATTCTACAGCCAGGATTTAATTCTGGGGAGGCCCTTAACCTATTTTTCCAACCACGAGCAGCCGCTGGATTCCCCCTCTACTCTTGCATCTTCATTCCCCTTTGAATAAGGTTTTGCCAAGTTTTCTCTCAACGAGATATCTTGTTCATAGCAAAATTGACCAGATCTTCAGCAAGATATTTCGTTGAAATCCTTGGAGGGTTAACTTTTCACGATTTATTTCCTGCTCCTAGGCAGCGGTCATAACTACTCCAAAAAATTCCCCAAATTCTCAACTGTTATTTCAAGTTCTTAGCCTTTAAGTTGTGTTTCTCCAGCCAG
This sequence comes from Meta bourneti, assembly GCA_933210815.1. Classification (NCBI taxonomy): domain Eukaryota; kingdom Metazoa; phylum Arthropoda; class Arachnida; order Araneae; family Tetragnathidae; genus Meta; species Meta bourneti. The sequence continues at coordinate 106,684,223 of OW119924.1, forward strand.
CGGTGGCTCGTTTTTGGAAAAATAGGGAAGGGCTTTCCCGGAATCACCCCCACCCCCGAAATTAAATGCTGTCTATGCCAGTGATATGAAAAGATAGCAGTTCCGAAAATTAGTTAACCTATTTTCAGTAAATTAAATCAATTCTTCTGCCCTTTAATGCTGCAAATCTGTGATATGTCATCGTAAAACGACATTTTTTTATAAACTTCACTAATACGTCTTTTTGAATAGAAATATTTGCTAAAGAAGAAAGTCTCTCTTGCGAAATAGTATTTTTTTAGTAAGTTTTTATTCTTTTAAGGCAAGAAAAACTATTTTTCACTGATACACTTGTAGATGGAATTGTTAAGACGAAAGAAAACAAATTATAAGCTTCTGTGACAATTTCTTTATCATCATAAAGCATTCGAAGAGGTTCTTGCGTCGATATATTCCTGAATTTTCCATCGGCCTTTAGAAGACAGTTCATTTTTAAGGCGCTGGGTTTTTTTAAACACATCGCCATAAAACTGTTGAGGATTTTCAAGTGCCTGAGATAGAAAATGTAAATTAAATTGCTTGAATTTTGTTGTATCAGCAAGACAAATAAATTGAAGTTTTTCACACTCTTGAAATCTTGTGTTTATTTCCATAAGAATGTGGTCTAAAATTTCAAAATATAGCTGTTTATGATTTTGAGAAATTGTTTCTAGTGAAAGAGCGGCATATTCCCGTTTAGATTGGACTATTTCTGTGATTTTATGCGTCTTTTCAAACTGTTTTAAAAACATCATCGTCCCTTTTACGACTCAATAGCTCACGAGTATATTTTATTTGAGGTACACAATAGTTTAAATCTAGTGATTTTTTCTGGAGAATTTCGAATATATCGGAAAGGCCAAAAATTTCGCTGAATACTACTGCCAAAAATGTAAATTCAAACTCGTTCCTATCATTTAAAAATCCCTTTGCAAGTTGAATTGTTGTTTTGTCAGAATGTTCGCTGTATGTCATAAATTCGAATATTTCTTTTAATTTATCCCAATCTTCAATATATATATATATATATATATATATATAATCACATTTACTAATTTTGAATTGGAGGACATCGAGTTTGTGTTATGGTTGGTATGCGTCTTGCGAAATTTGATGTAAGAGCATAAGATCGCTCCGCCGAGTGATGAAATAACGAAAGAATGCCGCTAAGGCTTGCAAAAAAAATTCGACACTTAGAAATTTTAGAAAAACTTTGCTGCAATACAAGATTGAAACGATATGCTAGACAATGGAAAAAACGGCTTGAGGAGCATTATCCTTGACTTTTTCTGGAGTCCATTCAAGTGTCCAGACATTAAACTGGCCCCCATCGTAACATTGTCCTATTAATTTGTGTTGATAATCAAACGGATCCAAAATTTTATTCAACATTTTGTATAACATTTCTGACGTTCTGTCTTCACTCACATCATGGAAACCCAAAAATCCCTCAACTACTACGCCTTCACAATTTACAAATCTTAATATTAAGGAGCACCGGGAAGTTTGATTTATATCAGTGGTGTCGTCCACTTGAATAGAAAAGAATTTGGCCCAGTTTATTTCATCTTTGACGTGATCGTTTATATAATCGGACATACATTCAATCATTTCATTTTGAATAGTTTTGTAGTCACCAGTGAAGACGTCTTTAATCTTTTTGTAATGATCTTGAATTTCTAAAAGACTTTTGATATCAACAATCCTAGTAATTCCTTAAAATTTATGGAGTTACTTCTTTCATCATGGCCCTGGAATGCCATTTCTTGTTTGCTCAAATATATTACTACATCAACCACTGTTTGTAGAAACAGTCTATTCAAACGAGCGTTTTCATTGAAATGCACTTTAAAAAGCCTAGCATTCTCCCCCAGGGCATCGGCAATCGTGTTCTGATTTAAAAAATTCTTAGCATTAATTCACACTCCAGACGTTCAGCAGAATCATCGTGCGTATGGAGTGCTCGTGTTATGCTTAATAAGTCTGCGAATCAATCTTTATTCCAAACAGAATGTTTATTACTAAAAAGCAAGCACGGCCAACAAAATAATCTTTTTAAGGTCATACTACTGCATAGCCATTTATACTGAGTAAACCAACACTCTTGAAAACTAATATTGTACGACTTACCGCTCTTTTTAATTTCTTTCTGGGCTATAATCGTCCATAAATCCGTTGGACGTGCTTGACATAATACGTACCTTTTGTCTTCGTCTGTCCACCGGCTAAATGGAATTTCCAGTAAATTACACACAATATCATTAATTGGATTCATTCCGCTGAAAAATCTAAAACAAAATGGTCAACAAAATCATTGCTCTATTTCATGTAATGATATTAGGCAATTTCAGCGCGATTGGCTAGACTTTTTGGCGTTAAAGCTCCCTTTATTAATTTTCTGTAATCGCTGCTCGTAACGGGAAAGGAGGGACATATATTTTTAGATTTCAACCGGCAACCCTATAGAGGAAGGTGAATCGCGGTTTCTAGCTTTTGCCTTCCTTCGGAGCCGACAGTCTAAATGCATTTCGGCTGATAATGGCGGTGTTGTGATAGCAGCCATCTGGCTTACGGAATATGCGCAGCTATTTTTCAGCAAAAACTTCCGTGCTAAGCTTTCGCTGTCTACAGTCGTAGCATTGAAAGATATTTCCCGTGTATTGAATAACGCGCTCTGCGAAATTAAATTCGTTTATATTTGTAAGTACTTTAGTCATTTATAAATCGTAAAAGAAAAAAGAGAGAAATTTTATATAGAAATATTGAAAATGTATATGTACATTTATGAAATACTGGAAAAAAGACTAATTTAAAAAATGGATTTGATCGAAAATGTTAGGGAAGTGGCATTTCCCTTCCTTCCCCTGAAAAGCCGCCACTGACTCCAGCGCGAAGTTAATTCAACTTCCTGTACACCAGACGGGAGCGCCAAAACGTTTCTGAAAGGGTGGCGTTGAGTCAAAAGAGTTTGGGAAACAATTGCTTAGAATAGTCGTCGCTAAACCCTGCAAGACGTGGTTACGATCTTTTGTTTTTAAACCAAAATGGGACGTGATGAAAAGTTGGACACATTACCTCAAGTTAATAGTCCCCAAGAGCTTGGGGCGATCGCTGAAGATTGACCGTGACACTCTCTCGAGCATGTTGTGGGAGAGATCAAGATGGCGCAACTTCTGTAAACGGTGGAAGGCGCCTGACATGACCTCCTGGATGGCATTTCTCGACAAGACGACAGTCTGTAGTCGAGGATGGGAATTGTTGAATTTGAAGGCAGTCTCCTCGACAGTCACCAAGTGGTTTCTGGACAGGTCGAGTCCCTCCAGTCGAGAAAGATGTTCCAGACCTCTGATGTTCACTGTTCCCAAAGTGTCGTAGGTGAGAGCTCCGGTCAAGGAACAGTCGACGGCAGCTAGCCATATCAAGGTCTGTTCGTTACCTGCAAATGGGTTTCCTCTTGATATGAAATCACCGGCCAGAACTGCATCAGTGAGCTGAAATATGCAACTGATTTACAAGAATTAAAGTGTTATTTCATACAAGAGTCCAGTTACATTTGCAATGGTTTTGAACTGAGTAATACTGCTTCATACAGCAATGGCAGTATGTTTTAACTTACATTGCTGAGTGGATTGGATTATTTTTCTTAGAATCGACTTATTAATTAATTGAAGTTTTAACTCCAGGTTTTTATTTAAAGAGTTTATTACTGGCAGTCGAATTTCATATCAACGTTCGGCCTCTTTTTTACCTTCAATAGTTCTATAATGTCATCACTTTTCTGAATAAACTTTTGATTGTTTTAGTGGCATCACAAAAGCTTATAACTAGTGACGGATAGATTAAACCTTCTGATGAAATTTAGAGCATGTGGATAGAGTAGCTGTCGTAAAATCTCAGAGGGGTATGTCACGTGGGCTTACGAATCGCCTTTGGATGATTGGCTACCGAAGCGCACACTGGTGGTTTCGATCACGCTGGATATCCACCTTAACCAATCATTAATTCGTCCCACATTAGGATTCATGCTTTTTCCCATTTCCAGGCGTATCTTCAAACCGAGTGATCAGAAAACTGTGTATAAACTGTTCCTATTTCATTAGAAGGTCCGTGCCACCAGGAAATCAAGAAATTCCCGAGAGGCTGGTGCACGTTAAATCTGTCGTGGCCTCCAATGTTTCTCACGTTCGCGTGGTGCGAAAGTTTGGAGAGTGGGGTGAAAGCTCAGGTGTGACCTCGTCACCTGACCGTGGTTCAAAATTACATGGTGTTGTCCTAGGATCTTTTCCTTTAGGATTGATCCCGGACAGTCGCCAATAGCCCGTTGTGTTGCTCCCCCTCCCCCCAGTGCGACGTTAATTCAAATACCTTACTACCTAGATGGCCGGTAAGGTTTTCAATAGAAAAAAAAATGGTAGGTTGTGTCGAGAACACAAACTAACTTTTAAGTGAATACTCGGGCCTGGTGTTGGATTGTGGAATGAATGAAGAAGTAGGAAGTGTTTATTGTGTGACAGCAACGTATCAATCCAGCTATATAAAAATCAAATGAAATCTCAGGACGTGACACCACATTTAATTACAGACAAGAAACGAAAACGGCACACTTCTCCAAACGGACAACAGAACGATTGCCCTCTCGCTTCTTAACAGAACAGAAACAGACGCTAGCACTTTCAAACGGGGCACATGCGCAGAAGAGAGCACGTCCTTGGAAATAGCTGATAAACAGTTCCTTGTTCCGTTCGGGGAGGAGAGAAAGAAAACACTGGTGTTCTGCTACAGTGAATATTCAACAATTGATTTACATTTTGAACGATTAAAGTGCAGTTTGATATTAATTGTTCTCGTCTAATTTCAATTGTAGCGTAGTTCGGTAGCTTTCGAATGACACCACGTACGCATGTCGGGGCCATCGTGAAGGCCCCGCATAGTCCCTACTCCTCGCAATCCAAAGTTATACTGGCCCGAAGCTCGCCTAGCTCCGTAGGATTTCGACGAATTGCGGATTCCCTGCCCGTGCTTAGTCCGCTTGCGCATACGAAGGTCGTGTCAGATGCGGAAATCCTTGGTCTTCACCAGGGGTGTCAAACTCGATTAAAACACGAGCCATTTAATGCAACTGGTAAGATTCACGCGGGCCACATCACATTTACAAATTTTCCTAAAATTATATTTTGAAGTGAGGATTCAGGAATAGGGATAAGATAATTAAAACACATTATGTAATTTAGGATAATTAAAACACATTATGTAATTAAGTGAATTTAGGGCATTAATTTATAATATTGCTATATAATTGCTTCTATTTAAACGTTTATTTAATCTAATGTACGAGATTAAATAAAACTAAACTCTCGTATTTATAAAACTAAAATTTTTTTTCCGGAAACTGCCAGCGCTTTCCTCCTACTAGTTTTCCAATATCTGGATTCAAAGACTGAGAACGGGCAATCTTCATTATGGCAGATGGATGTTTATCGGTTAATCTTGATCTGTAGGCCGTTTTATTTAATTTCATGGACGAAAATATAGTTGCTCACACATTTTTAACATGACGAAATTGTGTGTACGGTATTGCCTCGATCTCCCCTAAGTGCTATTTTCTTCATAACATATTGCCCTGTTTTCATTTTATTTCAGAGCATCGTGGGCCACAAAAAATTACCTCGGGGCTACATGCGGCCCGCGGTCCACCAGTTTGACATCCCTGGTCTACACGATGTTATATTTATCTTTCGTATGTTTCTTCTGGTTATGAAATCATAAGACAAAGCGATTGTTACGCTTTTTTGTAAAGCTCGACTTTTCATGCGTGTCCTCCAGTACTGTTCCGATTTTAAAGATGTATTAACATCAAAAAATAATAATAAGGTATTGGACAAGGAAACAAACTGTTTCAAACAAAAACTTAAATGCTTTTTCGATTTAGAATGATGGTAAACTGTTGATAAGTAATGGAGTCAACTCTGTATGCTTCTTCAGCATTGGTTCTTTGAAAGCGCGGCTAATTGCGGTTGAATTAAGCGGGTAGGTATTTTAATTAACGTCGCAATGGAGCAGCACAACGGGCTATTGGCGACGGTCCGGGATCAAACCCGAAGGAAAAGATTCGAGGACAACACCACGTAATTTTGAACCACTGTCAGATGACGAGGTCACACCTGAGCTGGCACCCCACTCTCCAAACTTCTACACCACGCCAATGTGAGGACATTTGAGGTCACGACAGATTGAAAGTGCACCAGCCCCCTTTATACACGGTCTTTGGTTGGATTCGAACTCGTAACCCTCCGTTTTCTAATCCATTACTCTTCCAAGCAGGCTACCGCGGCCCTTTAAGCAATAGGATATATCCGCGTCTGGTTACGGCCAAAAAACAAGATAACTCCATTTTTTGAGTCAAGTACACTTTCACACATAGAATAAGGTACTATAAATTGTTTCTGCTCCGCATGTACTTGATAGGTTTCAAGTAGAGTTCACAGTTGATAGGCTCACAGTAGACTTATTTTGCAACACATACTACACAATTATGTGTGAAAGCGTACTTAAAAAATCGAGCTGTCTTGTTTTATAAATAACCCGACGATATCCCAATTAGTAACTTGATTGCATTGCATTTCCACTGAGTCTTAAAGTGTCAAAAATTATTTGAAATTTGTAAAACTAAGCGGCGAAGATACTTTAATAGGGAAGTAGCAGGGGGGATTCAAAGATAACAAATGCTTGAAGAACACTTACCGATTTCATTTCCAATCCATGCTATTAGGTTGAAATTGAATGACATGAACTAAAATGTTGCTATACATCTCCTTTGTGAACTTAGAAAAAGTGAAAAGACCACGTTTTTCAAGTCGCACAGCGACAAACTTCTGTTCATCCAGGAGCTATCCCACAAAGACACCCCATACAATCCAAAATAAAAGGGGGCTGGTGCACGTTCAATTTGTCGTTTCCTCAAATGTCCTCCCGTTGGCGGGTTGTGGACGTTTGGAGAGTGGGGTGCCAGCTCAGGTGTGACCTCGTCATCTGACCGTGGTTCAAAATTACGTGGTGTTGTCGTCAGATCTTTCCCTTCGGGGGTTGATCCCAGAACCTCACCCGTAGCCCGTTGTGTTGTTCCAGTGCGACGTTAGTCACCATTAGTTATTGGAAAAGTAGCGGATTAGCAGCCGGAGGGTTGCGAGTTCGAAACTCGATCCAACCAAAGATCTGTCTGACCAAAGAAAGTTAAATCTGTCGACCTCAAATGTCCTTATGTTAGCATGGAAGTTTGGAGAGAGGGATGGAAGCTCAGGTGTTGATCTCGTCATCCGACCGAAATTTACAAGGTGTCCACGGGTTAGACCCCGGACCGCCGCCAACAGCCCGTTGTATTGCTAGAGCGCGCCGTTCATTAAAATACCTACCAACAATCAAAAATAACTCAAATGCCTACCAGGACATACCTCGAACTGTTTGATTCTGGTATTCTTCAACCACTCAGAGGGCAGTCTAGCGAGAGGGAACTCCCTTTCCACCGGCAAGCCATGTAGATGAGTTTATCCACCAATTTTCTATGGAGGCTGGACACAACTGTATCTAAGCTGGTCGGTTGGGTGCCGTTCAGGTAACACTCCACGACAGTATGCTGGAAAGGGTCTCTGGTCTTCGGTGCAGTCGTCACCGCGATGGACTTGACAAGAATGCTGCTGACCTTGTCCGGAGCTAGGTTTGGCAGCTGGATGGGATACTGGTTGCAACTGCAGAACCTGGTTTCCAGGGGGCAAGCATCTCCGGCATTGGCAATGGAAATCCCCGCCGCAGCCAATAGAAGGACGGCTTCTGCAAATAGTTTCAACAATCGTGACGTTCTATCGCAACGAGAACTGTTTTTAACTCTCCTGGTGGTTGTCTCGACTAGGTCATTAGTGAAACTAACCAGATCTTGATGAACGAGATATCTTGTCATTAAAAGAACTGACCAAATCTTGATCTCGTCATCATAAAAGAAATCGGCAATATCTTGATGATGAGATCATTAGCAAAATTGGTCGGATCTTGATGGACGAGATATCTCGTCGAAACCACTTGGAGGGATATATAATTATCAAAATTTTCTTTGTACTAAGACCATAAATGGATTACTTATGCTAAATCTACGAATAGATTATATTTATACTAAGAACGCGTATTCAGGGGAAAGCCAAGGAAACTCAAACTTTCCCCGAAAAACTTTTAGCTTTAGGTAGGTAGGTAGTTAATTTACGTACTGGAACAACACAACGGGCTATTGACAATGGTCCGGGATCAAACATGATGGTAAAGATCCGAGGACAACACGACGTAATTTTGAGCCACCTAGGTCTAGTCAACGATGAACTAGGGAAAAGGTTTCATCAAGATATCTGAATAGAAGAGAGGTATCAAGGCACATGGGATTCCATAATGATGGAGGTCTGCTGCTGGTTTTTTCAGAACAAGACGCATAAGAGAAAAAATGAACTACGTGTATGGGTATTCGAGTACATGTATGTGTACTTAATTTTGTGTTTATACATATTTGCTCTTTTTTCCCTGTCTTATGCAGTGATGCGTAAATATGGCTACCTCGGCTATATCCCTAACTGACACCAATGTCACCAAGTATGACAGCCACATCCTCGCTTTCAATGTATTGTTAGTCTGTTTAGGGGTGGAAGTGATCCCTCAACTACCCCCGTTCACATTACAGATTTTTCGAACCTTCGTGTGTTTCTGTTGTCTGTGACTATAATCCTCTGTAAAATGAATTGTTTTGCTCAAGTTTGCAAAATAATTGTCTGATTCTAAGGACCTCATGTCGTCCGTATATGGTACTAGCTGAATTTACCCGGTGTTGCTCTCGATTGAAAGTGATCCAAAAAATCACTTTTCTGTCATAGAAAATGCGAATATAGAGAAAAATAAGCGAGCGAAAAATAATTTTTGAAACTGAGATTTTTATAGCTTCTCAATTTACTTTAGAGCCATTTCACATACTATAGGTAAGACAAACCTACAAAAGCTGATACTGAGATGACTCTATACAAAAGTCGATTTTGAGTTTTGTAGTGATTGCGAATGCCCTTTAAGTTCATTTTCTTAAAAAAAAGGCATTAAACGTATTATTGCAGTCAGTTGTTTTCTTATATTTTTTATTTGTAGCACCTTGCACCAGGAATGCGAATTTCGGAATTCCACCATCATTATGAAAGGCTGACAAATCATATCGATACGATATCATGATCAACGTTTCATGCAATTGCACTTTATGCTTGAATATTCCATCCAGCATTTTGCAGACGGGATACATAAACGATATGATACTGGACGATTTTCAGCGCAACCGCATCCATCTTCGATTGCACCATACTCTAAGATTCTAAAAAAACCTCCATCTTGAGAGGCGACTCCTGTAGATGCTAACTCTGACGTCATCTGCACAACCAGACCGGCAGAGAGCGCCCCCTAGCAAGTGCTCTGTCCAGGATGACGGGACGTTACACCCCTCTGCACACCCAAGACAAATAAAACGGGGGTTAATATGTAGCCTACGTTACCCGCAGGGTTCCAGAGAACAAGTGTACCGAATTTGGTGTGGATTGGTCAAACGGTGTAGATTTGTATGGAGAACAGACAGACAGATGCCAACTCTGCTTTATATGTAGATAGACTAGCTGAATTACTCGGCGTTGCTCGGGTTGAATTATTTGTAATTCATCGTAATATTATGCACTGTTATTCCTATGGGGATTTCAAATTGATTTTAGTCCCTCTGCAGACCCAGGAAAAATAGAACGGGGGTTAATATCTAGATTACGTTTCTAGCAGGATTCTAAAGAATGAATGTACTAAATTTGGTATCATTTGGTCTGATAGTGATCGTATTAAATATTCAATGTTATTCCTAAGAGCATATCGCAATGTTTTTAGCCCCCTCTCTGTAAACCCAGTACAAATCCGAACGGGGTTAATATATCGCCTGTCTCCGGCAGAATTCTGTAGAATGAATATACCAAATTCGGTATGAATTTGTCAGACAGTCATCGTAAAAATACTCAATGTTATACCTATGGGGATTTCGAATTGTTTCTTATCCTCTCTCTGTAGACCCAGGACGTATTCAAACGGGGTTAATATATCGTCTGTTTCACGCAGAATTCTGAAGAATGAATGCACCAAATTTGGTGTTAATTGGCCTGACATTGATCTCTTATAAATACTACAGTTTAAAAAGCTAGCTTTATTATCTCAAAAAAGCTTTTCAGCGCAACCGCATCCATCTCTGTGATTGAACCATCCTCTAAGATTCTAAAACGAAACTCCAAGGTCATCTTGAGAGGCGACTCCAGTAGATGTTAACTCTGACGTCATCTGCACAACCAGACCGGCAGAGAGCGCCCCCTAGCAAGTGCTCTGTCCAGGATGACGGGACGTTACACCCCTCTGCACACCCAAGACAAATAAAACGGGGGTTAATATGGTAGCCTACGTTTCCCGAAGGGTTCCAAAGAATAAGTGTATCATATTTTATGTGGATTGGTCAAACGATATAGATTTGTATAGAGAACAGACAGATACCAACTCTGCTTTATATGTAGATTTGTAATATTTAACACTAATTTTATTACTAGCTAGAAGAAAATAAACGCCGTAATAAATTATAATTTGAAGTTCAGCTTTAATATAGAATTTGGTAAAATATGACATTTACTTCCAGCGTATAAATATTGCATTGTTTATATATATATTGAAGTATAGCAATTGTTAATAGATAAAAAAATTTACGTAATGGGGAGATTTTTTACATTCCTATTTGAATTCAGCACCCTCAAATTTATTAGAAAATCTTATTCCCTCCATGTCATGAAAAAACGTTTAAAATTGTTGACAAATCGTTTTGAGTAGAGTATTTTAGAACAGTGGTGTGAGAGCAGATTAAAGAACATCTCTTCGAAAAAAAAGAGCAGGAACAGCAAAGAATTGTTCACCGAAAAGAACAGTATTTCCCATCCCTATATATGCAGAAACTCAGAATTCTAAATGGAATTTTAATTTCGACATTGATTCTGGCATTGCCAGATACCGAGCAGCAAAATTAAAAAAATTTTACTAGCCCGTCGTGTTGCTCCAGTGTGACTTTAATTAAAATACCTACTTGGGCTCTTGTCTTATCAAATTATGATTCGTTTCTTACAAAATACTCGTAGAAGTTAAAGTAGTTGTAATTGTAAAATTTGACCTTTAAAAATTAATTTCTATCACTATGAAACTTCCAAAATGAAATGTTTTTAATTATTTTTATATCATCTTTCAAGTATTCGAAAGTTATTCATATTTTAGGGGAAAGATAAAAAATAAGTTCAGGCGTAAAGTATTAGAATTTACATTCTGTAAAAATAATTTTTGGAAAAAATTGTTCCTCGGGCAATACTGACAAAGGTAAAAAAATTCAGGTTTTTCCCGCTTCTTTTCCAATCTTATACTCATAAATTCGAAACTCGAAGCCCAAGGTTCACGTCCTCTGTATATAAGCAATGTTCGTGCAAAATTTCAGGTTTCTACGTTGAGTAGTTTTGCTGCAATGAGAATGACAAGCTTGACACAATTTCCGTTTTATTACTATTGATTATTCGTTTTATTAATATATGCGGCGTGTACCCAGAAGTAATTAAGCCGAAAAGATGTAAAATAATTTATCAAAACACGTGAAACGAAGTACGAAATATTTCGTACTTAGAAAGAGAACCTTTAAAATAATACAGCTGTCTTCACTGTTGATAATTACAATTCAAATTAAATCAATCACCATTTCCCCATAAAAATTTCGTTACACTAAGATTTGATTAATCCTTTAGTTAAAATTTACTTACCAAGTCGAAACATGGCTGTTTCGGTACGAAGCTTTGTAGTTCTTTCTCTAAAATGGTATCACAGTACGTATGAATCACTTTCCTTTTGCAATTGATTATGTCAATAACTGTATCGCTTTCCAAAGCGATTAGTTGAGATAAGGGGAAATCTTCACTCTCTTCAATCACACAAAATCGATCCATCCCATTGCATTTTCTATGACAGAAAGTGATTTTTTTATCACTTTCAATCGACGTTTAACCAAATAAACCCGAGCAACGCCGGGTAAATTCAGCTAGTTATTTTATAAATCTTTTTTAGTGGGGACAGGGGTAACCTCATTCTTCACTGTCCATCCTATGTCTTGGAATCACACTAGACAGTCATCCTTATTTCCTGTTCCACGTTGATTTTCGCACTATACTTGTCTTTTACCATTAGCGACCGCCGAAATTCCAGCTTCGCACAAATATGACGCCGTAAATGGATTAAAATTTGCTTAGCTTTCCCGCTTAGCAGCCGATATTCATCTATATATATAAAATAGGATGTGTGTATGTATATATGTATATTTTCTATACAAATCTACACCGTGTGACCAATCCACAACAAATTTGGTACACTTATACTTTAGAACACTGTGGTCAGCATAAGTTAACTCTTAACCTCCTTTCTATTGGGCCTAGGGGGCTAAAAACTATTCGAAATCGCCATAGAAATAACACTGAGCATAGATTGATTCTTTAGGCAGCTATGGTTGCTTTACCAGTGTTGATTGAAAAACAATTTTTCCGAAACAAATTAAATTACAATATTAAGTTTGAACTGACTTTTTAGTTCTTCCCATGATGTAAATAAATTATAGATATTTTATTGATGAAGAAAGAATATTTTAAAATATTTATTTTTGCAAAGGAAATTCAAGGAAAGGTTTTCAGGAGTTCAAGGATTATTTTCAAGGAAAGTTGGTGTATATTTCGACCCACTTTCCTTAAATAATTTATTGAATACGTAATGATTTGTAGAATTCTATTTCATAAGCTTTTTAGGTAAGGCGTGTAACTTATTTTAAAATATCCGGAATAGATACATGTGAATCCTCCGTTGAAAGCAGTGATTTTCTTTCTGAAAAATTCTGTAAAATCAACCTTCTGCTTTTTGAAAAAATTTTATCTATTCAGTTTAATTTGTCTACACCGATTACATTTATTTTTAATCGAAGCACAGTTATTCCAAAAAGCACAAACGAAAAACTCATTGATCATAAAAGCGTTATTTTGCTACTCTATTTGACAGGTTTAATGTGCATTTTGTTATTCTTGCTCCTGGAGGTGAAACTAAAAATATTGTGTGTAATCAAGTTTTGTGTTACATTTATATTACAGTGAATTTGTAAAATATTTTACTTCATGATGTGTGTACTGTCCTTATACTTTTAAAAAAACCTGTTAATGTAATTACTTTGATTTTACACTATAGATTGATTTGATTCATTTTCCTGTCTAATAGATGATTGCTATAAATACCCGGGCAAAGCCATGTTTCGGTCATGTTTGAACATTATTAAATCTAACTTTTAATTGATTGTATAAGTATTTCCTATTTTATTTGACAGGTGTAATGTGCATTATTAAATTAAAAAGTTCATTACTATTATTGTATTTCTATGATGAGTTTTATATTTTTACATGAATATTATGAATATTTGATTGATAAAAAAAGGATATTTGAAATATTTGATTTTCATAATTTACATTTTGTAATGGAACACGATAAACTTCAACTCAATCATAAAAGCGTAATTTTGTTATTTTAGATTTTGCAAACCAGAATTAATGTTTTATTATTTTATAAATTTGATTTAGAATGCGGTGTTTGTGTATTTGAGTTACCACAGCGAAATGTTGCAGTCATATTTGAGGATTACTCAATTTCATAAATCATTATCGTCTTTATCAATATTTTTCAAATGTCTTTTTTCGAATTGCTCTATTTCAGAATACACTCAGACAGTCAAAATTCGATACTCTGCGCATCTTTCGTTTTTTAGAATTATGCATTTTTTCGTCGGGATTTCGTTTCTGTTTGTATTTATGTCTTAATCTTTTACATATTGCAATACATTCAGGAATTAAATGTATATATTTGCGTCCGAAGTATATTGTAGAAGCTAGGATAAAGTTAAAACGTATTTTCCGTACGACTTAAATGATTGCATTTTTCTGTGAAAGAAAAGTGATTATTCTAATTCACTTTTCAAACAACATTTAACCATTTCAACCCGACCAACGCCGGGTAATTCAGCTAGTCTTTTATGTATCCAAAAGTCAGTTCCATGCTGTACAACTTTTTGACGTGAATGCGTCTTTAAAATCGGATCAGTACTAGAGGGCATTGTCGAGTGTAACAAAATACAACTGATTTGTCTTGTGAATTCAGAACCAGATGAAACACCCAGAAGATAAATATGGCGTCGTGTAGACAAAGGCACCTGGCATGGCCTTCGGACCGACTGCGCAGGCGCACTGAGAGCGGAGCAATATGTCGAAATTCTACGGTACTGGGGAGCTTTGGAGCAGTGTCACTTTGGATTGCGTGGAGCAAGTGGTGTCATTCGAAAGCTACAATCACAGACCATTAATCAATAAAATTATCCCTCGATATTAATAACAAACTGCACTTGAATCGTTCAAACTGTAAATTAATTGTTGAATACTCCCACTAAATAATCGTTCAAACTTACTATGCCTGCCAAAGCTTAAAGGACGTCATCTATCGGAGCGTAAAGGCACTGAGGAGGATAACTCCTCCCAAGTGTCACGTGCCGAAGCGGGAGCTTTAAATTGGATGTCAAGTAGGCAGGGGGACGACCACAGCGCCACTGATGCTCTTGCGAAATGCAGGTTAAAATTTAAGAAAATTAGGATGGGGGTAACAGGAAAGAGTTTAGGTAGAAGAAAACAATTAAATTAAGCAGATAGTTCTGTGGGATAATTAGGGTTCAAGTCGAGTCAACCCAAGCTTACTGGTGTTTGAACGCGGCCATAAAGTTAGACTTGCAAATATTAGGTTGAAGTGGTGGAATTGAAGTCGTATAGATCACAGAGTACATTTGTCTGATGTAATCCTTTTTATGATAGCAGGAAGTCAGTTGCCTCGCTGTTCGTATCTTTCTGTATGCTTGTCTGCTGCCATGTCTCTTTATAATTATTAAATGTCTTCTTGTATTCAGAGTTACTCTTATTTCAAAAACAAAGGACGTAACAAAATCGAACTTACATAAACCAGAGAACAATTAAAACTGCATAATTAGCAAAAGATGTTGCGCTTATTATTCAGAGGCAAAAACTGCAATTTCACCCTTATGATCCATGGTCAGTACGGCTACTCTGCGTTGGAAGTATTTTTTTGTCAAAATACACCTGCCTTTCTCCAAATAAAGATTGTCGTCCATGCTCTCCGGAACGAGCTTTCCAATTTCCACCAACAATTGTCGGATTAACATTTTAAAAATACCGGGTTACCAAAAACGTTCTGGCCTTTTAATGAAATTAAAATGCGACAGAATTATTTTTTAAAAAAATGACTTTTCTCGTGATTTACCTCTGGGAGGTGAGGGGGTTTCGTGGAGTAAGATTTGGCCTGAATAGATAAATTTCTCATTGAGTCTATATGGGAGAATCATTTTCCAGATGTCTTGAGACAATTGTATCGTCCTCCCTTAAGAATGGGGGCCCGGTTGGAAGAGCAGCGATCTAGCAACCGGAGAGTTCCGAGTTCAAATCCAACCAAAAGACTCGTGTACAAAGGGGGCTGGTGCACGTTAAACCGGTCGTGGCCTCAAATGTCCTCACGTTGGCGTGGTGTGGAAGTTTGGAGAGTTGGGGTGCCAGCTCAGGTATTGCCTCGTCATCTGACCGTGGCTCAAAATTACGTGGTGTTGTCCTCGAAACTTTCCTTTCGGGATTGATTCCGGACCGTCGTCAATAACCCGTTGTTATGTTTTAGTGCGACGCTAATTACTTCCCATTAACCATCCTTAAGAATGTTTCTGGAGAAGCATTAGTTGATCGTCTTAATTGCAGCGCCAGCCTCATGAACTCTGGTAACTTTAATTCTAAATTCACTTTAAGCCCTTACCCATTACCAATTCATTAAGCCCTTACCCATCACATCGATGTTCCCATTGTGCTATTCATCAGTTCTTTTCTAACGATATGAAGTCTTTTCTAAAGTAAAAACGATACCATCCTTCATATATTTATCTTATCGTGCCAGTTCGCATTCGTCACCATCTTCAGACAGGCTTGAGATAACATGCAGTTTGCTTCAAGTTCATTTCTAAGTGCTATACATACACGGATTCGCAAAGCGATAAGACGAAATTCAGAAATCAATTTACCACAATTTATTTTCCGTTATTAAGGTATCAAAAGGACACTAGAAATGCCTCTGAAAGCTTAACGAAATCAATAATTCTATATTTCAAGAGAATAGAAATAGGGTATTTCAATTAACGTCGCACTAGAGCCACACAACGGGCTATTGGCAAAGTGTCCGGGATCCAACCCGAAGGGAATGATCCGAGGTCAGCACCCCGTAATTTTGAGCCACGGTCAGATGACGAGGTCACACCTGAGCTGGCACCCCGCTCTCCAAACCTCCACACCCCGCCAACGTGAGGACATTTGAGGCCACGGCAGATTTAACGTGCAACAGCTCCCTGAACACACGATGGTCATTGGTCGGATTCGAACTCGCCACCCTCGGGTCGCTAGTTTGTTACTCTTCCAACCGGACTACCGTGGCTCGAGAATAAAAATAAACCCACATAGGCACGAGAAAACATGTCCAAACTGACCTCCTGATACTGAGCTGTTTTCTAGACTAGCCGCAATGCAGAAAAGATTGTCATTGGATAAACTTTACTCAAGTGTTAAGGCTAGTATCTATATCTATCTATATCTATATATATATATAGAGAGAGAGAGATCACTAGAGAGGACAGATCACTGGAGCAACACAACAGGCTATTGGCGAAGGTCCGGTATCCATCCCGATGGGAAAGATTCAAGGACAACGCCTCGTAATTTTGAACCACGGTCAGATGACATTGACAGGAGGACATTGGCACTTTTTTGTGTTATAACTTTCTTTACCTTGAAGGGATTTGTGGGAAAACTCGAAATCAGCAATTTCGGACATACTCTCCTTTACTATCAAGATAAAGAAATAATTTCCGATTCGTCATTTCTTATTAAAACCTAACTTCACACAGCTCGAATGAAAAAGTGTCAATTGCAGTATCAATTCAAATAAAAGTGGACATTTTGAAGTGTGTAAAATATGACTGATGTGTGTAGCCTAAAAAATACTAATATGTGCTAATAAATCCGTGCATTTCAATTTGCCTACGCTCTAAGTGCAATAAGTAAAAGATTTGAAATACTTTTCCGCTCCTTCCCCTAAAAAATTGCCGAAAAAGATCTTTTTGGAAACATCTATCTCAACCATTGTAATGTATAGTAAAATTACAAAATATTTTGGATTTGTGTATAGTTTGCTTTGCTTTAAAACACATTAGGTGGAGCCCTTTCATTGGTTGGTTGGGATAGGTTTCATGGCTGTACTGCGCTAAACACATGACAGAGACAACATCAAGTAATGGACATACACAAACAAGGAAAGTTTTACTAATACCGAAGCGAAATACACCTATGGAGAAATCGAACCTGAGTCGCCTACAACTCTCAGGTTGCTAGCGTAGTGGACACACGGCCCCGGAGCACGGTGAAGCAGTAAGATTTCTAAACTTGACGTGTAATAATAAGAAATATAACTAATCTTTATCATCGCATTGTCTAACAAAAGATTTTTGTTCCCGACAGCTGGAAAATCCCTGACAGGGAAAAAAAGCCGAGTGTTTTCCTCTCACTTAGAGAAAACATACGAGGAATTGAAACTGGTAAACAATATTTAGTCTTAAAGGTGCTCGTGGGAGTGCTGTGGCGTCTGGGAGCAACCGGTGGTCTCATCCCATTGTGCAAGGGTCGGCCGATAACAGTTATTACGGACACTGGGAAGACCCCCTCTGTGGAGGGTGTGGGAAGATTGGGTCCGGCAGTAGTCAGGGGAGCGGAATCGGCGTTTAGACTATGAAGTCTTCATTTTGAAAAGGTGCGGATCTCCTAACTTCCGTCATTTCGGGTCACCAGTTTAGAGGGCTTTTTTTATCCTATACCAGACCTCAGTCTTTTTGCTATAAAGCTGAGTGGGAGAGTTCAATGGTTTGAATGGGAGGGCATGGCTGGTATAATTCAGAACCGTCTTTATCTAAGCCATCCATCAATCCACAGCCATTAACGTCACATTGACTGGGGATCCACTGCTGTGTGATATGTAGCCACTGGCTATGCCTGGCAGCCTAATATAGTCTAGAAACAAGTACAATATGTAACTCTATGGGCAGTATTATTCACTGCGACGTCAGTAAGAGAGACCAGGACAACTTTTGAGTTCATGTCATTTGTGGTGGCCGCGGAAGCCCGTTGGAAGAGTAACGGATTAACAACTGGAGGGTTGCGAGTTCGAATCAAACCAAAAACCGTCGTGTATAAAGGGGGCTGGTGCATGTTAAATCTGTCGTGGCTTCAAATGTCCTCACGTTGGCGTGGTGTGGAAGTTTGGAGAGTGGGGTGCCAGCTCAGGTGTTGTCTCGTCATCTGACCGTGGTTCAAACTTACGTGGTGTTGTACACGGACCTTTCCCTTTGGGTTTGATTCTGGACCGTCACCAATAGCCCGTTGTGTTGCTCGAGTGCGACGTCAATTCAAATACTTACCTGTCATTTGTGATGAAGCCGTCTGGCATGTGGAATCAAGTCGTTTAGTTCGAATA
Organism: Meta bourneti; assembly: GCA_933210815.1. Lineage (NCBI taxonomy): Eukaryota > Metazoa > Arthropoda > Arachnida > Araneae > Tetragnathidae > Meta > Meta bourneti. The sequence goes on from OW119924.1 coordinate 106,702,991, forward strand.
CCGAGAGATGTTTTACAAGTTGTAGAGGAAAATAAACATCGAGAAATCTCAGAGCTTTTGGATTAAATAACATGTTAGGGATGATCGAAACAAATGTGCATTTGAATGTGCTATTATGCCTCGCAAGAATATAAGATGGTATTCTGGTTTTTAAAATGTGTGACACAGCTGACTACAAAACGCGAAAACGGAATTGCGATTTCCATAATATGGTATTTGAATAATCTTAAAGGTCCCCTCAAATTAATAATTAAAAATGTGATCCATGAAATAAAAACACAAAAGTTTGGGAGATTGAAATTATATATCTTTTTATTCACTTTTTAAGGTTGATTAAACAATATCTGGATTCATAACCGCGTAATTTACAAAATATTTGCATTCCAAAACATTTGCTGTAAATTCTTTTTTTATATACTAAATAAATAACTAATACTAAATAAACTACTAAATAAATACTAATTCTAATACAATTAATATATCGCTGAATATGAAAGCAATACAGCGCAGTTATACAAAACATACATCATCATATAAATGCATAATCATACAAAGTTATCAATCTTACTCTCTACTACTATAATCTACTAATTCTAATACTACAATTAAAGCGCATAGCTGAATATAAAAGCAATGCATTCACATTCATACAAAACATACATCGTTATATAAATGCATACAAAGTTATCAATCTTACTGAACTATATTTTTTATTAATTCTAATACAATTAATGTATCACTGAATATGAAAGCAATACAACGCAAACAAAAGTCATACAAAACACACATCGTTATATAAATGCATAATCATACAAAGTTATCAATCTTCCTAAAATTATATTTTTACTGATTCTAATATTACAATTAAAGCGCATCGCTGAATATAAAAGCAATGCATTCACATTCATACAAAACATACATTGTTATATAAATGCATAATCATACAGTTTCGCTTATTTTTTACTACTATAATCTACTAATCCTAATACTATAATTAATGTATCGCTGAATATAAAAGCAATACATGCATATTCATACAAATCATGCATCATTATATAAATACTCACAAGAAAATGTCTTTTTTGTCCCTAATACTAATGCTATCAACTTATAATACTAATATTTTTACTTATTATCTTTATATTATTTTACTTATTATCTTTATATTTTTACATATTATTATTACTTATTATTACTAATATTTTTACTTATTATTTTTACTTTTATTATCGAAAAAGTCTAAAGATTTTCTTTTAAAAAAGTTTTTTCTTAATTCTTTGAAACAGTTTGTTTCTTTTCAGCATACTTCCAATTCCTTTTCCTGATCTGAACGGGATCATGGTGGCATTAGAGCTCGCATCAGAGCTAACGTCTTCAACGTTGCTAGAATATCTTTCTTCATCTTCATCTTCTTCCATCAATCTCAAATAAGGTGTGCATTGAATTCTTTCCTTCCGATTGCTCCAATTGAAGCGATGTTCAATACAAAAGCGTCTGTTGTTTAAGGAATGCGGACCAGGTATCAGTTCATCGCTCTGAGACGTCCAAAGGTGTCTCGACCCTATGTTTATAGGCCTTTCTAGGTCTTTTAATTCAAGTATAGATGTGCGCTTTCTTGATATATCTTTAGGGATCATCAAAGTACCCATCTTCACAAATGGAGGCAGAGAATCCCCACTTGCAAAACTAACTTCTATTTTTGGTGCTTTGAAAGTGTCCATAATCTCTTTGTTCTCATTTGGCTCCTTGAAAGTATTCAATAAATCTCCACCGGGAAAGTCGTTAACGTTTCTTTGCTCTTTAAACGTGCCGAAAAACTTGCCACTCTCATCTGATTTCATGAAGGCATTCAGTGACTCTCCATTGGTGAAGCTGTTACCATTTCGTTGCTCTTTGAGCGTATCCGAGAGCTCTCCACTCTGATCTGATTCCATGAAGGCATTCAGTGAATCTCCATTGGTAAAGCTGTTACCATTTCGTTGCTCTTTGAGCGTATCCGAAAGCTCTCTACTCTCATCTGATTCCATGAAGGCATTCAGTGAATCTCCATTGGTAAAGCTGTTACCATTTCGTTGCTCTTTGAGCGTATCCAAAAGCTCCCCACTCTGATCTGATTCCATGAAGACATTCAGTGGATCTCCATTGGTAAAGCTGTTACCATTTCGTTGCTCTTTGAGCGTATCCGAAAGCTTTCCACTCTCATGTGATTTCGCGAAGGCATTCTGTGAATACCTACTGGCAAAGCTGTTAACGCTTGTTTGTTCTTTAAACGTATCCACAAGCTTGCCATTCTCATTTGATTTCACGAAAGCGTTCAATGAATCTTCACAAACGAAATTTTCTGCTTTTGTTTGTTCTTTGGATGCGAACACAATCTTGTCATTCTCATTTGCAATTGTAAGAACTTTTCTGGTCTGTAGTTTTATTTCAGAATTTTCATTCACAACTTGAATCAATCTGTTTCCATCAATATCACTGTCGCTCACTTCTAAGACATCTTTGACGGAATCTGTGTTGGTGTGTTTTTCCGCCTTTCTTTTTGTAGTCGTTGCTTTAACCAAATCTGAATCTAACTTCATCGTATCACCGTTGAAAGTCATGAACATCATGAAGTATGCCGCCAGAGGAATAATATAAGCTGCATTACCCATTACAATCAACTCAAAAAGTCCCCAAATCCAAGGACATAAAATTAGCCCTGCAATAACCGCAGATTTATCCATCTTTGTCTCGCTTTAGAAAGTTTGTCGCTAAGAAATCTCAATATTTGCTAGTAGTAGAAAATGAATTGCTTGTATAAACTGATTTGTAACACTACTTTTAAAAAGAAAGTATTGTCATGAGTGTTCATATTGTTTTATCCTATTGTTATGCGTGAAGTTAAAGTGCGAACAATGTAAAGCATTAATTTTTGTTTGGGAAACAATGAACAACGATAATTGAAATTTGGATTGTTTGCCTTTTTAAAAGAAACATGGATTTAATCTCACCAAATTTAGATATTTCTGAAAATAACTCTCCACAAAAAATAAACTTAACATCAAAGTCATGAAATTAATTTAGAATGAAAATAATTTGCTTTTTTTATTATTAAAACTACTCAAATTAAAGCTACCAATTTTTGCAACCACCAAGTTACCCAAATTTATCACCAAGTAAAAACAATTGTGTTTAAACAGATGTGAATCCAAATGTTTTATAAAATGGTCGAGGTAATATGACCTAGTTGGCTTACATGGTGCAAGGACCATATTTGGTCAAGCTGCGCAAAACACAGAGAGAAGAATTAAAATATAAATTTATAAAACTAAAACATGCAATTCAGTAATTTATGATTTAATATTAAAATTAATCGGTCTAATAAAGGTTATAAAATTAATGTCAGTGATAAATAAAAATAAATTTCTGTGGAAAGGATCTCCCAATAGGCTTTTAAAGGTTCAAGATGATACGATTAGAACGTAAATTCTTCATTTAAAAATGCACGCATTTAAAATTCGCTTTTTTCTCAAATCCCATGACATTACTCAAGTATCTAATATGAAATAGAAGTATTTAGTCTCTTGTTATACCAGGACGCACGTCAATTTAAGTCACTTTCATATTCATGGGATTCGCAACCCCAGAGCCCCCTCTGGCTACCCAACTACCATCGAGGGTCAAAAGGTTAGAACCCTTCCCTGAATCTACTAGTGATGAATAAGGTAGTCAGTTTTGAGCTCTTAACTCTCCTGGTGGTTGTCTATACCGGTATCTCAATCAAAACTGACCAGATCTTGATGGATGGTATGAAACAAACTGACCAGATCTTGACCTCGTCATAGAAAATAGGTTAGATCTTAATGGAGGAGATATCGCATCGAAAGCACTCGGAGGTTTAATACATCGAGACTAAGGATTGTGGCCAAAGATGGAGGCTCCCGATCGGGCCGGCTTCCCACCGTGTCTAGACAAGAGGTCATCGTATTCCATTGCTCCACACGCGAGGATTGAACATTAGCCTAATAACTATATTAAGATAAATTATTGTTTGCTGTTGTTTTCCTACTTAATTGTAGTCCTTTGTCATTTTTGTAACTAGAAGTAGTTTTACCTCAGAAAAATTCGGTTATGGCTAAATTAAAGCAACGTGACTGTAAAACGTGAAAGAAACAGACAACGCATGTATTCCGTTTTCTGTGTACATAGTACTTTTGAAATTAAAAATAGAAATTAAACTGAAATTATCAAATATTTAATTGTACTACATACTTAAAAGTAAATAACAAATACAAGTGGTTGGAACTTAGAATAATTTATGCTTTTATTGATATGTGAACTGTAAATGTCTAGCAAAATCTATTCCAAGGAGTATATGTCTCCAATAGCGCGTTGTGTTGCGCCAGTGCGACGTTAATTTAAATACCTACACACCTATCTAGGAGTATGTTTCACAAAATTACGTTTTTCTCTCCCAGTAATTTAAATTTTCTATTAATTTCGAATAAAATAAAAAGTTTCATCTAGAAACGATGTAAAAGGCTTAATTTACAAATAAAATAATTGTGTTTAGGAAAAACAACAATTAATAGAGGTGAATACATCCTTGGATCTATACTCCTGCGAAAAGTAATGTACTAGAACAGGAATTATTGTGTAGTTATTAAATTTTATTTTTTTATTGTATTAATGTAATTTATTGTATTTTAACTTTTAAATGTATTAATGAAGTAGCTATTTAATTTTAAAGTGTAGAATAGTTAACAAACATTTTCATAATTCGAAAAACCACGATTTTAGAAGGTTATGATTACTCTTCCAACCGGACTACCGTGGCTCGAGAATAAAAATAAACCCACATAGGTACGAGAAAACATGTCCAAACTGACCTCCTGATACTGAGCTGTTTTCTAGACTAGCCGCAATGCAGAAACGATTGTCAGTGGATAAACTTTACTCAAGTGTTAAGGCTAGTATCTATATCTATCTATAATTCGAAAGGTTTGTGGGTAGTTAACTAACGTCGCACTGAAGCAACACAACAGGCTATTGGCGAAGGTCCGGGATCCATCCCGATGGGAAAGATTCAAGGATAACGCCTCGTAATTTTGAACCACGGTCAGATGATGAGAACAACACCTGAGCTGGCAACCCACTCTCCGAACTTCCACGCCAACGTTGGTACATTTGAGGCCACGACAGATTTAACGTGCACCAGCCCCCGTATACGCGACGGTCTTTGACTGGACCGAGCTTCGAACTAGCAACCCTCCGTTTCCTAATGCGTTGCTCTTCCGGGCTCATTGTGCATGCCCACTGAGCTAGCAAACTTCGAGTTGTTGGTGGGGCAGGTTCGATTTCTGTCGGGGCATCTCCCCCTGGGTGTATATCTCTCTTCTGTGTCAGTAAAACTTTCATTGTGCGTGTGTCTATTACTTCATATTTTATGTCTTGTGTCTCGCGCAGCATGGCCAAATATGGCCATGGGCTATAAAACCCCCAAAACTGTCGCAACCTGACCAGACTTTTTGCTGAGAAGCCTTTCGGAGTTGATCCTACACCGTCGCCAGTGGACTGTGTTTATATTTTTCGGCGCCAGCGAGGCGGACAAATCTGTTGCGCTTCGAGATGCATATACGTACGTTCTTCGGGAGGCGAAAGCAGACGCTCTGTGTGATCGATTCAAGTGTACAACATTAAAATCTTTTGAGGACTATCTATGCTTTTTCGTCTGACATGTCGGGAGCCCTATGTAAGTTCCTACTATTAAATTATTTTTGATATAATTAGCTGTACTTTACTCTCTCCAAAAAGTAACTAGGAAACAAATTCCAAGTATTAAGAAGCAGATAAAAAAAGACTGGTAGTTTTGGACGTTGACGATCTGCTATAAAACAACCAACCAACCAACCGTTGCTCTTCCAACTGGGCTACTGTTGTGGCTCTAATGCGAAAGGGTTTTTAATATTTTTAAAAATTAGTGACGTCCGTGAACAGTTTCTTTTCCCTTTTGGACAGGTATTCAATCCGAGCATGTGCCGTTGCGAGTGCCAGGATTCAAAGTTAGCCGAACGCTGCATCGAACAGAACAAGTTTTGGGACTCTTCCACGTGCGAGTGCATCTGTCCACCAGGATCGCCTCAAATATGTTCCAGTGGTGCCTTCTTCCACACAGGTTTGTGTCGGTATGTATAAAAATCGATTCGATTTGCTTCCTCCCACAGTACAGGCCGTGGTAGCCCGGTTGGAAGAGTAACAGATTAGCAACCGGACGGTTGCTAGTTCGAACCCAATCAAAGGCCGTCGTGTACAAAGTGGACTAGTGCACGTTAAATCTGCCGTGGCCTTAAATGTCCTCACGTTGGCGCGGTGTGGAAGTTTGGAGAGTGAGGTGGCAGCTCAGGCGTGACCTCATCATCTGACCGTGGTTCAAAATTACGTGTCCTCGGTAGGTAGGTATTTTAATTAACGTCACACTGGAGCAACACAATGGAGTATTGGAGATGGTCAGGGATCAAATCCGAAGGGAAAGATCCTCGGAGAACACCACGTAATTTTGAATCACAGTCAGATGACGAGGTCACACCTGAGCTGGCACCCCACTCTCCAAACTTCCACACCATACCAAGGTGTTGTCCTCGAGTCTTTCCCTTTGGGATTCATCCCGGATCGTCACCAACAGCCCGTTGTGGAGCTCCAGTGTGATGTTAATTAAAATATCATACCAATACCTTGAGATTTCAAGTGTCTGTAAAAGGTAAATAAAGCCTTTCCCTCAAACACTTGTCAACCACCAAGAAAAAATACCGAGAAAATTTTCGCGACACAAAAACCAAAGAGCATCGACAGGCAAAATCGATTTGACGATATTTTACCAAAAGTGATGCCAATAAGCAATTGGAATATTTTCTTGAGTGTCTCAGAGGGTAGGCACTGGAGCAGCATAACGGACTATTAGCGACTGTCCGAGATCCATCTCGAAGGGAAAGTTCAAAGGACAACGCTTCGTCATTTAGAACCAAGGTGTCAGAATCAGATGTCGAGGTTGACACCTGAGCTGGCACTCCACTCTCCAAACGTCCACGTCATACCAACATGAGGACACGACAGATTTATCGAGCACCAGCCCCCGTGTACACGACGGTCATTGGCTGGACCTAGTCTCGATCTCGGAAATCCTTCGCTCTTTCAACAGGGCTACCTCGGCCCGAGTGTGTTAGAGGCATATTTGAAGGTTCTTGGAAAATAGGTGCTCCCCATAGGTTTCCACGACCATCTATCAATCACTGATTGTCTCTCAATCCCGATTACAAAAGAAACTGCAAAACTTGGCGTCACTTAAAAAACTTTCTCTCCCTAAAGAAACATTCAGGTACCATTTCCATCAGGATAACTTCGGATCTTTCTTTTGGGATTGATCCCGGACAGTACCCATTGTGTTGCTGCAGTGTGACATTAATTAAAATACCTACCTACCGTCTGGAAAACTAAGCCTTTTGGTGGAAATATTTGTCAGGTATGCAACATCGTCCCTTCAGGGATTGCCACCAAGTGACGAATTTCAAAATGTTTCACATTGAAAGAAAATACAGAAGATATTTTTCCCCTCCGGAAGACCAGAATGGCGAGTTCGAATCCAACCAAAGACCGTCGTGTACAAAGGGGATGGTTCACGTTAAGGGGGAATGGTACTCAAAAAAATCCCGAAACATCGCAAGATTTTTTTATTGTTAAAAAAATTTCAGAATTTACTGTTTCCAATGACACCAAATTCATCTTGCTACGTTAAATAGAATCGATTATATTGCAATGGGGCCGCGGTGGCCCGGCTGGAAGAGTAACGGACTAGCAACCGAAGGTTGCGAGTTCGAATCCAGTCAAACACCGTCGTGTACAAAGGGGGCTGGTGCACGTTCAATCTGTCATGGCCTCAAATGTCCTCACGTTGGCGTGGTGTGGAAGTTTGGAGAGTGGGGTGCCAGCTCAGGTGTTGCTTCGGCATCTGACCGTGGTTCAAAATTACGTATTGTCCTCGGATCTTTCCCTTTGGGATTGATCCCGGACCGTCACCAATAGCCCACCAATTGTGTTGCTCTAGTGTGACGTTAATTGAAAATAGCAATACCTATATTGCAATGTTAAAAATGGAACTACTGAAATTATCACCAGCCACGTCCATTTTCGTCAGCTACTATAACATAAACAAACGAAAGTTAAACCTCTACGTATCTATTTCTCTCAGTTGAAAATAATGTTTCTTTTAAAAGGAGAAAAGAAGCGAAAATATATGAGCTAACACTTGTTAGTATCTTTTGGATTGCTTATATTGAATGTAAATTGGATATTTGATGTGAAAAATTTGACGTTAGTTTCAATTTCGAAAACGGCTATTGTTGTTGAATATACTGTTAAATATATTTTGTTAATATAGATCTATATTTTATGTTATAATATATTATGGTCCAACAGCAGCAATTTTAATATTTTTCTGTCTATGTAAAAAATTTTGATGAAATTTTTTCTTTTTCAATTTTTATAATTTATTTTTTTTTGTACATATATTAACATTTTGTTAAAATTTAAACTTGGAATATACTTCTTGTGTGTGAAAGATTACTGAAAAAATTTTCAGATGAATATCTTCATAAACAGCTATTTTGCATAATTTTAAAACTTTAATGCCTTTTTTCAAAAAGAAGTGATTTTTGATATTTTTATAAATTTAAATTGATATAAGTCAAATTCTACTGCATGGATATGAATGAAATTTGGAACAATTATTATATATAGGGTGACTTTTAATTAACCTACAACTTTTAAAACTGAAATAACTTCTCAGAGTGTCACTAGATGGCGCTACAAATGCGTGTAGTGAGAGAAGGGTATAAAAGGAAATTGTTTCGTGTCAGTTCCACGCCATTTTGAAAATGCCTCCAAAGTGTCTTATTCAACCGAAGATCGTATTTTCATTGTGAAAAATTGGTATTTATGTGTTGAAAATGCAACACTATTGCTACGGAAGTGGTCTGCAACATTCAGAAACCGACCTAAACCTTCTTGAGCAATGGTAAGAGATCTGATAAAATTTGAAAAGTTCGGTTACGTGAAAGATGATCTGAAGGGAAAAGCTGGCGCAAAGGTAACTGTTAGAACAGCAGAAGTGATTGATACAGCAAGAGCAATCATAGAAGTTATCCTGGTGCATTGCATTGGCCACCTTATTCACCAGATATGAATCCATGTGATTTCTATCTTTGCGTCATCTGAAAGATTTGGTTTACAAGAAGCAGCCGACAGACCATATTAGCCTCAGAAAGTCCATAACTGACTCATTTGCAAGCATTAAAAAAGAAACTCTTGAATTTGTAACTGACAACTTTGTGACTAGGTTGCGCTATTGTATCACCTCTGAAGGTTATCACTTTGAAAACCTTATCCATTAAATTCCTTTTCCGTGTTCACGTTGGCGTGGTGTGGAAGTTTGGAGAGTGGGGTGCCAGCTCAGGTGTTGCCTCGTCATCTGACCATGGTTCAAAATTACGTGGTGTTGTCCTCGGATCTTTCCCTTTGGGATTGATCCCGGACCGTCACCAATAGCCCATTGTGTTGCTCCAGTGTGACGTTAATTGAAATACCCCCCCTTTTCCGTGTTCTTTTCAATAAAAAATGTTTGTAGTGCTATCTGCAACGACTCCAGTTAAAAGTCACCCTGTATATCTCTTTAATTTGTCTTCAGCAATTGCTGAAATATGTGTTTGTTTTTTTATGATTTTTGAAAACAATATTTGTGGTGTAAATTCGCGTTGTTTACATAATTTTTTATTCATTTTTTTTCTAATTCATTTTTACAAAAATTGTGAAGACAATTTATTTCTTGCATATTTTTATGTTAAAAATGTTCAAATTACAATTTTAGCCAAATTATTTTTCTGCTTATATCAAAAAGAAAACTTTTGAAATTTTAATTGCAGATTTCAGCAATTTGGGTACCATACCCCCTTAAATCTTCGTAGCCTCAAATGTCCTGACGTTGGCGTGGAGGTAATGTTATTTTTAATTTACGTCGCACTGGAGAAACGGGCTATTGGCGAGTCCGGGATCAGACCTGAAGGGAAAGATTCGAGGACAACACGTAATTTTGAACAATGGTCAGACGACGAGGCTTGGTGCGGAAGTTTGGAGAGTTGGGTGCCAGCTTAGGTGTTGCTTCATCATCTGACCGTGGTTCAAAATTACGTGTTGTCCTCGATCTATCCCTCCAAGTTTGATCCCGGACCGTCATCAATAGCCCGTTTTGTTGCTCCAGTGCGACGTTAATTAAAATACCTACCTACCGGAAGACCAGAAAGTTTTCATGCTTGAGAAACTATTAACCTCATGCATTGCAATTCGTACTTTAAACAAAGGGCTCGGAAGATTGCATCCAAAGAAACTTCAAAAATGCTTTATCTTAATACTTTCATATATTCTAACATTTTAGGTGCATTCCCATTAGTGAGAAATACCCCCAAACCAGAGGACGCAGAAGACCTCCTGTCTGAAAGGAGACAAAGAAAATAAGTTTCACTTGTTAGTCAAACGAATTGATTATTTAATGACCAGATGAAATTGTAAGAGCCGCAAAAGAGACTGAACAAAAGCTTCGTTTTTACCCAGTTCACATTTTGGTGTGACATCTTGAAAATGAATTGAGAAGAAAAACATTGTACTAATTGTAATTATTTTCTTAAACAAAATAAAGTGATTTGTGATACTTGATATCATCCTCCATTTTAAACATTTCGATTTTCATATTCGGATTCAGTCATATGTGACGGAAATTACTAATAATCTTTAGCAGGAATTATTGAAGAGCAATTTTTCTCAAACAATAACATGATTATGTCACCAGCTGAATTACCGGCGTTGCTCGGGTTGAATTGTTTATAATCAATAGTAATATTACTCATTCCTGTGGAGATTTCGAATTGTTATTAGCCCCTTGCAGACCCAGGACAAATCGAACAGGATTAATATATAGCCTATGTCCCGCGGAATTCTACAGAATGAATGTAACCAAATTTAGTGTCAATTGGTCTGACATTGATAAAATACGCAATAAATGTTAATATAAATTAATGCATCCTCATATCAATATTATTCCTACGAGGATTTCGAATTGTCTTTAGCCCCCTGTCCATATCGACGATAAAGACCACTTTCTATAAAAAATAATCTTATTTATCACATAAAAATTTACATTCCAATAATAAAGCTAGTCTAAGAATTTAGACAGAATACATAAACGATGATACTGAGCGATTTTCAGCACAAGCGCATCTTTCTGCGTGCGTTTGCACCATACTCTTTAAGATTCAAAAAAAAAATCCTCCAAGGTCATTTGAGAGGCAACTTCTCTATTTCTACTCTGAAATCTCCACAGTCGGACCGGGAGAGAGCGCCCTCTAGCAAGTGGTCTCTGTCCAGGATGACGGTACGTTACACCCCTCCCCCAAGTCAAATAGAACGGGATTAATATGTAGCCTACGTTACCTGCAGGCTTCCAAAGAATAAGTGTACCAAATTTGATGTAGATTGGTCAAACGGTGTAGATTTGTATAGAGGACAGACAGATGCCAACTCTGCTTTATATATATAGATAACACGAATATATCATGAAATGATTTCATGAAAACGATTGGAAAAACTTTAGTATGCATTGACTGATTATGGAACTTAAAGAATGTTTATAAGAACATTCACTTTAATCCATTTATCGTAAATGTCGTACATCTTACGTTTTGAAAGAATGAAATACGAAAGTAACATCTTCATTTTTATTCTAATTTTTTAGAAGTACATTACAAGGTAATCAAGTAGGAAAATTACAAGACACTGATGTGAACAATTCATAGTACAAAAATATAATCCCTTTGGCATGAGATTTTAAAAAACAAGGCACTTGCTTACGATTAACAATTATAAAAAAGAGGGACAACTTATAATTAAATTGCGATGACAGATAAATTGAGGAACTTTCAAAATTACCTTTACAATAAAATAGATGTTTCAAACCAGCAAATACTATTGTAACAAAATGCTTTTTGTTACACATTGTGGAATTAAAAACTTTATTTTAAAAATCCACACTGCAGCCTACTGCTGAGGAGTGGGGAAGAAGCTGGAGCATGATCTGCTTCTGGGTTAACATACACACCAAGTCAAAACAATTTTACTTAGCACAATACATGCTTTAGAAACATTAAGAAATGCATTCTATTACATTAGAAATGCATAAATTCATGTACATTTCAAAAATACAACTTTGTAACTGCATTTAATTTAGAGACTAGCTATTCTCAAAGTGAGAAATACTCAAACGCAAGTCATTAAAAAATATATTTGCTTTCTTTGGCTTCTATAATACTTATATTTACACAAAATAGCTTTTACGAGATTTTAGCACCAATGTTGTTTAAAAGAATTTTGCAATGCGTGCAGGAGAATGAAATGGCTCACGTGAGTGAGTAGAATTCGCGACTTTACTTCTAAATTTATTCATTCCTGAAGTAATAATAGGGTAAACTGGATCAAAGTTAAAATTCTTATCAACTTGGTAACTTACGACAAAATCATTGGGTTGTGTTTGAGTGAATTCACAACGCACAGAAAGTACTCTTCTTTCCGGAATGTTTTCAGATATAGCTGCATTTTTACGTAGGGAATCATATGTAGGGAATGTCCAATTTTTCCCCAGGTAATTATGTGTTTCTGGAAGCAAAGGTTTGTGAAATTTTTTCTTTTGCTGAGATGTAATTTTCTCTGAAATATTATTATCAATTAAATGGGATTGAGTGTCATCTTCTCCGTTATTTTTACATGTGGAATCTTTTGAAACATTAGCTCGAAAAAGCTCAAAATCCGTTCGATGAGATTTGGACTCCGAAGACTTGCGTACTGTGGTTTTGCAAGTGGAATCTTTCGACACGCTTGCTCGAAAAGGCTCCCAATCAGTTCGGCGTGATTTAGGCCCTAAACACACCTGCACTTTGGTTTCATTATCAGAATTCTCAATACTATGAGACTGAGTACTTCCATCCCATTCTTCAAATTCATTCTCATCTGTTTGTCTAACCACCTCAGAATCAACACTTAGGCTAACATTTTTATGGAAAATAGAAAAAGCGCTCCGATTCTTCCTTTGTGGCTTAGGCACCTCAAAACTTTGGGGCATGCATGTAGCTGATGCTGAGATGTTTTCATCACTTGCCTGTGCAGAGGAGCTTTCACTTGTACTCTCTTCACTTCTCCAACTATGAGGAATCTTTGGTCTGGCACCAAGACTGAGATTTGATTGTTCAGAACTTTTATCAATATTAATGGCATCCACATCAGAATTCGTAACAAGCATGTTATCAACAGATTTGGAAGCTGAGATGGTCACTGGAGGATTAGTCCCCACGAGAATAAGACTTTAAGTGTGAAAGATCTAACCAACAAATGCTTTTACTTAACGGCTGCAAATGTTGATATTTTTTTACTTCCATTGGTGATGCACCATGGTGAAATCTGTCAGGGGGAATAAACTTCATATTGTCAAACTTTTTCTTTGGATCACATTTAGCCCAATTACTGAACTTTTTCTTTGGATCATATGTAGCCCAATTACTGAACATTGCTAAATGGTCAGCAACATCATTAAGAGTTGGCCCCTGTCTCTGTTTTTTCATTCACTATAAGGAAGAGAATAAAAAAATAAATTTAGTATTAAATATAACCTAATCTATATTTCAAAAGCAGAGTTGGTATCTACAAATCTACACTGCTTGACCAATCCACACAAAATTTGCTAAATTCTTGAGAACCCTGTTGGTACCTAGGCCATATATTAATTCCAGCGCTATTAGTGTGCAGAGGGAGCAAAAATAATTTGGAATCCCATAGGAATAATATGGAGTATTACTACGCGATTGAAGTACATAACTCAAATTTCATCAGTATTGCTAGAAAAACATTTTTTTTCTCAAAAATCATTCAAGAATTTGAATACTTATGTTTCATTCTTTTCCAAAATATCAATAATTTATAAACGTTTTGATTGATATGATTAAATTTGATTGATATGACAAATTGATTAAAACTAAGAAAATAAATACATCGTAAAAGTACATCTAATAGGTGATAAAAAATATTTCATATAAAGTTACTTGAGGCTTAAAAATAGGAGACTTACAAACCATATGTATTCTACACACTTGATAATATATACACTTTGATAACAAATTAAATAAGCAATATATTAATTTCCTGAATTAGAAGATAACCTTCGAACAGTATTTACATATCTGTCCTTTAAATAGCAGACAATACATTTTCCCACTGACATATAAACAGAAATTGAACTCATATTAAGTATGAAATTGTTTCAGAATAGCAATTAAATGTTAATGGCTTATTAATTTATTCTTGCAAGATAATAAAAATGAAAAGTATGGACGTTTAATAATAAAAATTAGCAAAATTCATTAAATAATGAAATTCTCAAAGTGAAAAATAATCATTTTTGTCTTTTTAACCACTAAAACAAATAGTTGTTCTAATAGTAAGAACTTTTGTACGAATAAACATGTACTTCAAAAATATAGTATAAATAAATACCAACTCTTAATGTCAACAAAATTCTACACGACATTAAAATACATTTTTAAAAGATTAATAGAAGCCACAAAATAAGCATGGAAATTTTGCAATTTTTAAATCAATTGAATGCAGCTAAAAGTCGCAATTAAAAAGTGTTTCCACAAAACACAATCATTTTGAATTATATAGCAGTCCATTACATAAAAAAATTGTCCCATCAAAAGTAATTTAATTGAATAAATTGTCAAATTAAAGTGTTTGTAAATTTCATCCTTTCCAGCGAGTATAGCTACTTTCCTTTTCCAACACGTAAACTCACTTCAATAGAGCCAGTAGTTGTTACACGACAACTGAAATGGAAAAGTACAATTATTTTACAAGTTTAATAATTTGTATTATTAAAAAATAAAACTTCTAAATGAAGAGAAAATAATGTTTACTCAAGTAAAACAAAGAACATCAAAAGCCTGTTATGCTTATACACATTACTACAAGTTGTTCATAATTCAAGATTAAAGAGCGTAAATTACAATTTTAAAAACTTGACCTACGAAACTTCTACATCCTCCAATGTTATCACTCAACCCTGGATTTTGATGCACTGTTTTAAATCTGTGGACATGATTTACAATTTAGGATGAGCTGAATAAAATATATAAATTTTATAGCACCCAAAAATACCTAATTTGGGGGTTGCAACCAATAAAATTCCAAATGGTTTTAGTGAGTAAAAAATACCTGGAATGACTTCTGAAACCAACAGAAACCTTCGAGATATTTCGACTTCAAATGTAAGAATTGCTGAATCTAGACTAGATGAATTACCCGATGTTGCTTGGGTTGAATTGTTTATAATTCATCGTAACATTACTCAATATTATTCCTATGGAAATTTTTAATTGTTTTTAGCCCCCCTGCAGACCCAGGACAAATGGAACGAGGTTAATATATAGTCTATGTGTCCCACAGAATTCTACAGGAGGAGTGTACCAAATTCAGTGTCAATTGGTCGAACATTAATAAAATACGCAAATAATAATACGCGCAATGTTAGTAATATAAACATGCAATGTTATTCCTATGAGGATTTAGAATTGTCTTTAGCCCCCTGTACCATATCGATGATAAAAAAGACCACTTTCTATAAAAAATAATCTTATATTATAAAAATTTACATTTCATAAAGCTACTGTTTAAGAATTTACAGATGGGATACTGAGCGATTTTCAGCGCAACCGCACCATCTCTAAGACTCTAAAAAAACCTCCAAGGTCATCTTACGAGGCAACTCGTGTAGATATCCAGAGAGAGAGCCCCCTAGCAAGTGCTTTGTCCAAGTTGACAGGACATTACCCTCCTCTGCATACCCAAGACAAATATAGAATGGAGGTTAATATGTAGCCTATGTTACCCATATTGTTCCAAAGAATAAATGTAAAAAATTTGGTGTAGATTGGTCAAACGGCGTAGATTTGTATAGAGAACAGAGATGCCAGCTCTGCCTTATATGTAAAGATAAGGCACGGCGTCATTTGACCACAAAATGTGTTTTGTAGATTTTATACGCAGTGCATTAAAAAAACATGAGTATCTTTCTAATATTTCATTTGTTTATCCATAACTAATGGAACAGGAAGGTAGGTGCCAACATGTGTTTTACTATTACAAATGTTGACATCATAACATGTCTAAGCCTCAAGAAAAAGGAGAATTTTTTTGTTTGCTAATCTTATATTGTTACCCAGTTCCCCAATCAGAAAACAATGAAAAGATGGGTACCACAATTTAACGGAAACTGCATTCATTGTGACAAACATTGCAATAAAGAAAAAATGTCAATGTATTGCAAGGTTATACATAATTTCCTGATAAAAAAATCGTACGTTAAAAATATTTATTCTTATGTTTCTATCATAACTAGATGAGTAACGAAAATTCTCAGCGGCTTAGAAAAATAAATGCCGTCTTTCCTGTTTCTGAGCTAATCATTTAACAAAGGTATGAATTAAATATGAAATTGTAAATCAACAGCTCAGTAAAATAAGTTTCTTGCTTTTGAGAAAATCATTCAACAATAGTAGAAATAAAAGATTATCAAGTTTGGGGAAAAGCCATAGAAATCATCATATTTACACTCTATTTGAATTATTTATAATATTTAGAAGTGCACTGAAAAATTTTGTGGCATCAATTGAAGGATAATTTCAAGTTTTCAGCTTTAAAACCACTTTGAAAGTTTAAACTACTTTTTGTACATATTTTAAAAGTAATCAAAACTGAAATAAAAAATTTGCAACCGAACCTGATGTCGGGTCCCGAATAACAAGGACGAGTGAAAAATGAAGATTTTCATACCTGCCAACCGAGGAAAAACATGGATGATTTGTATGACGTACGAGCAGCTGTCAGAAATGGAAAACTGCCTAAATATAACCTTTAAACTTAAAAATATCAACGTGCAAATGGAAACAATTGTGCTAGATGAAGGCAATTCAAAACAGAAAAATAACAATGCTCTCTACTGTTGTTATATGATCGGATTCGACAAAACTGATTTGATGATATTTTACCCAAAGAGGAGGAACGCTAAAATAATCACATTTAACTTTTTCCTGAGTGTTTTAAGAGTTATATTTGTAGGTTTTGCTTGAAAATTAGAGCCAAAGGTTTTTAAGACCGTCTAGCGACTGCTGATTCCGATATTTTTATTTTCATTGTGGCCACTGCTTGAGGATAAAACTTTGAAACTGGAAAGCCTTGGAAAATTTTCTCCCAAAAGAAAAATCTGGAAGAGCAGGCAGGTATTGATTCTGTTAATGCTCAGTTGAAAACATTGGTTGGTTTTGGGTTTTATGGCTCAAGGGCCATATTTGGCCATGCTATGCCAGACACCAGACATACAATATCAAGTAATAGACAGACCCACACAATGAAAGTTTTTACTGACACAGAAGAGAAATTCACCCAGGGAGAAAAGCACCGACAGGAATCGAACCTGCACCGCCCACAACTCGAAGGTTGCTAGCACAGTGGGCATATCCACTGAGCCACGGCGGCCCCTTGAAAATATTGAAACAAAGCTTACTCGTAATTGGCTTCATTCAGAAACTGTATCACAGCTGATTGTAGTTTTGACCTTCCGTCTATACTGTGATTTCCTTGACCTGTTACGACTGTTATCGTTATAGTACCTGGTAGAGCATCTAATCCACCCTTATGGTACTTCAGGAAGTGATCCAATTTGGAAATAGCTTCTTTCACAACAAGTCCATGCAAATCTATTACATATGGAGATTTAAATAGATTCCTATAGAAGAATTAAGTAAATGTTAATAATGAAACCAGACAGAAAATACTAAGCAAAGGGTAAAACTTTTATTTATTACAAAATCAAAACACTTGTGTGTAAGAGCCCTTGCTTATGTATTGGGTCGGTGCAAATGAAATATCCGGAAAATGACCATCACACTTCGATGGCGAAAACTGAAAAATACAGTACCTGACCTACTCGAAATAATCTTCCTCTCAAGTGGCACACTGTTGCCACTTGTCTGACAAGGCCATTATCCCGGAACTAAAAAGTCTTGTGGCTGCAATGTGAAGTCATCAACTGTACGGTGAATCTCCGTATCTTGGGTGAACCTGGATCGCTTTCTGTTTGCCAGACAGAAAGCGATCGAGGTGACGAAACAGATAAAAATCTGTAGGTGACAAGTCAGGGGAATAGGGGACGAGGCATCGCTTCATAGTCCAACTTGCATAGTGTCAGCATCGTCCGTTGAGCGACATGAGGACGGGCGTTATCTTGCAAGAGAACGCAATGTCTGTTTACTAAAGCCAGTTGCTTCACCACAAATTTCCTGTGCATCTGTCGTAATTCATCACAATATCGTTCTGAAGTGATGGCTTGGCCACTTGGCAGGAAACTTCGATGAATTATTCCAGCTGTAGACCACAATACAAGAAGCATAACCTTCCTGGGATGTAAGGGCGGCATCCAGGAGGCTGTGCTTTGCTCAACCATCCTACAGATTGTTCCCGATTGTCATAAAGGACCCTTTCTCGTCGCAGGTAACGATTCGCTGCAGTAGAGATTCTCTTTCATTCCGGGAAAGGAGCGATGCAGACTTCCAAACGTCTCATCTTGTTGGCAATTGTAAATTCATGAGGCACCCAAGAATCCATCTTTTTTACCTTACCCAGTGCAGCCAGAACAATTGTAGTGTGGTGGACACCTAGCTCGGTAGCTATCTCATGACATGTTTTCCGCGGTTCAGCTTCAATCACACTTAGCAGAACATTGTCAGAAACTGCAACTTCTTGGTGACCACGTGGTTTGTTTTTCAGGTCCATATCTCCACTTCAAAACTATCGCTGAATGGTTCGTTCATTGGCTGTATTCTTCCTGAATGCTGTGTTAATGCTCGAGCAGCAACTGCAGCAGAATGTCAGTTTAAATTTGTAAAGGAAGGCGGCTCTTAAATATGAGTTTTCAATGTCAAATTTGGAAGCACCTTACACCCAAACAAATTAAATCTGGAACTTGTACTTCACATGCGTGATAGCTATTTATAGTAGTTCTGTGACGTAAGATGCCGGAAGCTTGTAGGTAATTACTTTTAGTTGTATGGGGGTCATTCCCAAAACTATTTCTCATCGGACATTTCATTCGCACCGATCCAATAAATATAACAGTTATCATTAACCATCCACAATTTGATTTCCTATCAAAAGAATGTAAAATACTTTTTTCTTAGTAAAACTGCTCTATGTAAAAGTTCTTCTCTTCAAGGTACATTTTCAATTCTTAAACATCAATTTTAGATTACAGAAAATGGAAATCATTAGACAGATCATGAATGATGATACTTACTTTTCATCAAAAATTAATTTAGCAGCTTTTTCTTGAGCCATTGCAAATTTTTCTTTTTCTTTCAAAGCCTGAGGAGAATGAAAATACCAAATTTTTATTATTTAATAGTATATAAAATACAACATTTCAAATCATGCATTATTAATGTAAAGCAAAGCTTCTCAATCTGTTGTGAACAGTGCCCATCTAGCTTCTCGGATTTCTTGTGCGAAAAAGGAAATTAAATAATTCACTTTTTAACAATTCAATACCATTTTCCTCCTGGTGGTTGTCTGGACGAGGTTTGTCGTCATTAGCAAAACCGATCAGATCTTGATCTCGACAAAACTACTTGAAGGGTTAAATTAAATCTAGTTGCACCTAGATGTAATGAGCACTAGATTATACTGCTTTTGCACTAGTTCCCTGAATTTTATTTATGCAAAAAGGAAAATTTTGGAATTATAATTCCAATTGTCTGGAAAGTACAATCCAGAAAAGCTGAAAATTTGAATACACAAGTTATGAACTTGAAAAATCTCTCAAGATTTTTATACATTCATTACTGTTTTTAATGGAAACTTGGTTCTATCAAATCTACAAAACATCTCACATTACTAAAGGGATGGAACATTGACTTGCTCGACAGTTTCTCCTTAATTTGACTAATGCAGTGGTTTTTTTTGGAAAGATCCATTCGCTGAGGTTCCATAAAACCCACTGCATGAGCACTACATCGAGAGTTTCAAACAACTGTTTCCCCGAGTCTATTTTTCATGTTTTATTTCGCACAATTTTTGCTGTTTTTAGCAGTTATAACAACCTTCTCAATCTTGAAGCAAAGGCCACAAAGTGAAGAAACTGTCTTGTGTCCTAGGTTTGGATGCAGTTTAAAAAACATGCATTACACAGCTCTACAATGAAAAAGTTGTTTACATGATTTTAATGTAATTTTGAGAGCTTAATTCGAAATTGTAAGCTATTTTTTGCACCATGTTAGGAATTTTTACAATAGAGAAAATATTATTTGAAATTATACACCTCTCATTTAAGGTCTTTGATGTACAAATATATCCTTATAGATTGTGAAGATACTATTTGACTGCATAGTATTAAAGTATGAAGCAGAAGCAAGAAAAATGACGCTATCGAGGTGGAGTTCAATTCTTTGGAGACTGTCAAACAGAACCTCGATAACTTCTTTACAAATAAGCCCAATGATTTTTTTAAAAAAGGAATTTTCCAGCTGCTGGAAAGATGGCAAAAAGTCATAGAACAAAATGGTGCTTATGCGATTCAATAACATTTTGTTAAGTTTTTGTACTGCTTCATTGGTGTTTATAAAAAACTGCAGAACTTTCCGGATGACCCAATAGATTCCCTTAAAGGAAATAATAAATTCCTTCTTTAAAGGGCATCAGTTTAAGTCTAACCAACCTTTCCATTGGAAGAGTATGTCAAAATTATCTGAAAACATTTTTACAATGTATGGACTGGTCTCATCTGTACAAAACTCAGCATACGCTGATAAACAGATTTAAGTGACACTTATTTTAAGTGAACAAAGAGAAAAATATTTGTTCGACAGTTGTCATCCCAACATGAGCAGTTAATCCCAAGGGACTCGAACCCCTTTTGTCCCCAAACGAGAGAGGTAAATATTTCCAATGAGAAACCAAACTCTTGTTAAAAAAATCCACCTACACCAAGCATGTCCGACCCCTTGAAACTCTTTAAATTTTGTATGGTAGGGCCCTTGACCCCAAACATAAGGGGTAAATATGCAAATAATGAGTAAACAAACATAGAGAGTGGTTTTATCTATCATAGATTGCTTATCAGAAGGACTGAGTAGAAGGATCGTAAAGTTCTAGAGACCCGGAACTCTTTGGGTCCTAATATTTTTATAGTTGGAGAGTCAGTCTCCCTGTGACAAAAGGTAATATTAAAAATATACTGATAATATTGGTAACGATTTATGTATACAAAATAAAGGTTTCCAAAATATTTATAATGAAGTTATCATATCTCGAAGTTGGAACCCAGTGCATCACAATCAATGCAATTATCTTCAGTGTGCTCCAAGTAGGAAGGCCAGTAATAATCAGTTTTATGAAGGATCAATCGCAGGATAACTGAGTAGAAGCAAACTTTTAAAATGATTTGTATCGCCCCTTTTGTCCTAGGTTATTTCATTTTTCAATATTATTAAACTTAAGGAAAAAACGAAAATTAGTGATTTAAATCAATGATTTTTTAAAATAAAAATCACTTGATTTAAATCATGATTAAAATCTTGATTTAAATCAAGCTGATTTAATCATCATACCCTGCCAACCTGTCCTTTGTGATAAAACCGCAAATAAATTCTTTTATTCTACTAGAGAAAAATATACATATCACAGTAGCATGAGCGGTGCCATTTCCTTTATTAACGCCACCATTGGCAGAGGCTTTTTTAGAAGTTTCCTCCCTCCTTTTTTTCATTTTGCACCCAATAGTATGATGCGTTACACAGTTTGAAGTATGTTGAATCATATTGTGATTTTTACGCTGATATAAATCTTCTTCAAGAGCAAGCAAGGTGCTTTCCAGAGAAAAACTGAAAGTGTCATACAATTCAAAAATGAATAAAGTCAAAATATATTTAAAACTTGTGTACAATATATACAATTAAAAAATATTTTTAACCTATTTTACTCTATTTAGGAGAAAATATGCAACCCTCAAACTAATATTGAAAACAATGCCTTTTTGCTAAGACGTCAGTTCAATTTTTCTTATGAAATGATGATTATGTTTAGTTAGAAAATGGCTAGATAAGGGCAAACTTCAAATAAAAACCCCATCAGCCACAATAATTATGTATGAGAAAAATTCTTATTGTTAAAGTGAATGATTTGCATGGTGCTGTCAATATGCAATACATGGTAATTGGGTCAAAAATTGGTTGGTTTCGGGTTTTATGGCACAGGGGCCATATTTGGCCAAGTTGTGCCAAACACAAGGGTCATTCCATATGAAAACACCCATTTTGAGAAAGTTGTGCCATAGTCGTGGATTTTTTCAAATTTTTACCATAGATAGACATGGAAGTGAACCCATCGATCTCAATCATTTAAATATTTTGTCTAAAATAAACTGATACAGGAATTTAAAAATTGGTCAATTTTACAAAATGGGGACATCCATCTTGGATTTGCCACTGTCTGTAAATGACCCTTACTTGAGAACTAATACTTCAAATTTAGTAATGTTCGTACAATTTACTTCAGGAGTGTATATAAAACAACAAAAACAATCATCATTTTACATTTTGGTGGGTGTTTTTTTACATGTAAAGTGAAAAAAATCACCTTTAAAAAACAGCCGACTTTAAAGAGCTATACAAAAATAAACCCTCATTATTTTTTCTGGAACTTTGTAGAAGTATTAACTAACAAATGTACTTTAATCTGAAACAATTTCAGAGGTAAAATTTTTGGTTTCTAAATAAAAGCTATTCTAATGATAGCATGTGTATTTCAAAATGACGGTCATCTTACAGAGCGAAAAAGACAATAGATTAAAAAGCAATGGTCAAATTTGATTTTTTATGAAGTACTTATTAAAAGCAGGCTCACATCAAATGTAAAAATATCAATAGAACATCAAATTAGTCCTATGTAATTTTTAATTAATTTCATCACAAGGTGTATTTGCAAAAAGTACATTAAGCACCATTGAAGAAAAATGGTTTTCTTATTTAAATTTTTTTAAATACTTTATACAAAATTGTTTTTGTCCCATTTGCCCAATTTTTTCCACTAAAAAGTAAAATTATCATTTTCTTTGCAGTTTGTTTACACACCTGTGTGAAATATATGACCTGCATTTGGTACCAAAATTACTAAATTTTAACTATTAGTTCTCAAGTTAGGGTCATTTATACAGAGTGGCAAATCCAAGATGGTCACCATTTTGTAAAATTGGCCAATTTTTAAATTCCAATATCTCAGCTAATTTTGGACAAAATATTTAAGTAATTGAGATCAATGGATTTCACTGCTATGTCTATAGTAAAAATTAAAAAAAAAAAAAACATGACTAGGGTGCAACACCCATCAGATGGAATGACCCACAAGACAACGAGGTAGGGGTAAAAAAGCAAAAAGTAGAAGGGTAAAACAGAATGGAGGACAGAACACTCAGGTACCTTGTGGTTGTGATGCCCATACACAAGTAAAGACGTGCCCCTGAGGGAAGTCAAAATTCGAACTTCATTGGTAAGAAAAAGCACAATAAAATCATTATTGAATATGAAAAATTATACATTGTACCCAAAATATACTTAAAAATTGAACTTACTTATTTGACTCGAAGACTTTATCTAAAGCCATTGGATTTGCCACAGGAAACTCATTGTACGGTTGCAATCTTTCGAGTTGAGTGGCAACATCTCCATCTTTTTTTAACTACAAATTTAAGAAACATAATTTTAATTCATTTGCTTTAACATTCAATTAATTTGTCATCCACCATCAAACAAAACAAACCATAATTGCTAAGTATGAAACAGTTGTTGAAGAAATCAAGAAATCTAAATTTTATTTAAAAAACTGATATTTTCTTAATATGCAATTTGCATATTTTCAATACTGTTGGAATCAGCAAAAGCATTACCAGCAATTGAATATATTATTATTGACAAACAGTAGTGTTCATATAAAAATAAGTTTTCATTATAGCAAAATACAGAAGAAACAAAATAAACCATTTAAATGATGAATTTACTGCATTGTTATTACTTTTTATTTCTACTAAATTTTAAGGCATATTTGTTTGTTAAGTACATCTACAGTACATACAATTGCCAATGTTTAGACCTTTTGAGAAAAAGGATGGGATATTGCTAATTTGGGGAACTGTTAAGAGGAATTCAGAAACAAGGATTCATACTATTTAAAGAAATAGGCACTTT
This sequence comes from Meta bourneti, assembly GCA_933210815.1. Lineage (NCBI taxonomy): Eukaryota > Metazoa > Arthropoda > Arachnida > Araneae > Tetragnathidae > Meta > Meta bourneti. Next base: position 106,727,401 of record OW119924.1, read on the forward strand.
CTTTTATTCTGCCAATTGTGAGTTATCGAAAAAAGTCGCCAATTTTTTTAAAATTAGGACCTTTTGAGATGATTTTGCTTAAAAAGATAACCCTTGTCATCAAGTAAAGACGTGCCCCTGAGGGAAGTCAAAATTCGAACTTCATTGGTAAGAAAAAGCACAATAAAATCATTATTGAATATGAAAAATTATACATTGTACCCAAAATATACTTAAAAATTGAACTTACTTATTTGACTCGAAGACTTTATCTAAAGCCATTGGATTTGCCACAGGAAACTCATTGTACGGTTGCAATCTTTCGAGTTGAGTGGCAACATCTCCATCTTTGTTTAACTACAAATTTAAGAAACAATTTTAATTCATTTGTTTTAACATTCAATTAATTTTTCATCCACCATCAAACAAAAACGAACCATAATTGCAAAGTTACGATTTAATTTTTAGCATGACAAGCATAGGCCTATCAAAGTGATTAAGAGTAGCATGAGTTCTTAAAAATAGTAGCAAAAATAATCTCCTCTTAAACCTTATTTCAATAACAGTTTTAGTGGCTTGAATATAAAATGAATCGGGTCAAACACAAAATGAATGAATTAAGTATGAAACAGATATTGAAGAACTCATCAAGAAATTTGAAAGAAAAAACACAATACCTGCGCCATATCGACAACAAAGAAAGACCACTTCCTATAAAAATAATTTTATATTATCATAAAAATTTACATTCCAAAAATAAAGCTACAGTTTAAGAATTTAGACTGGATACATAAACGATATGATACTGAGAGCCTAGCACAACTTCACTTTATTCGTAGCATGACGAAATGGTTTGGATTTCAGAATTGTCATCAAGGGAAGATCATTCAATGTAAAGCAGAGGAACGTCTGACTATAAAATGCTAATAACTTAATTATAGGTAATGTACAAAAAAATAATTTACGAAAATTTCAGTTCAGAAGATTTTTTTAAATATTTTTCTATTGTTTAAGATGATTCAGCACACTTCAGAAAGTGTTAAAGCAGACTTTAACTAATGAAATTCAGCAAAATAAAAGGGGAATGGTACATAATTTCACTAAATGCTTATACTGTGCAAGATTCTTTGTGGTCATCTATGAAACAGGAATGATCTTGACCATTGAAACATTCATAGATAATGATATAATTCTCAATTAGCTGCTCAGCTGAGCCAGGTAACAGATTTGCTAAAAGGACAGCAGCAGTAATGTTGCGTGTCGGTTCACGAACACACCAATGCTGTGTGTCGGTTCACGAACACACCACTTCAATCCAATTGAAGTGTGTCGATTCACGAACACGCAACTTCTATTTCAATCTAATTGAATTCAAAGTGACAGCCAAGAGATCAGTGATGCCATTTCTTTTTTTTCCTTTTTCCCCAATTCCGTTTTTCTTCGCTTTAGTGACGCTCATTAGCTATGCCAAGAATCTTCCAGAAAAGTTAACGTCACGCCAAGTCATGCGTTTCTGTTAACTAATGACAGGCGAGCTTGTTTGAAAACAGCGAATAGGGAAGTCTAGTTCTTTGATTGACGGGGTCATTCCCGTTGAGTGATAACCCCCCCCTAAAAAACTGATAAAAAAGTGGGGACAAGAAACCCTCGGCCTCTTCTCCCGTGATTCGACCTTGGAGTGGGTGACAAACGCTGTTTGAGCGTTTGTGGTTTTGCCATTTTCTTTTCGTTGGTGATGAGCTTATCGACCTTATAATGAAATAGACTGAACATGTGCCCACAGCTTTATGTTCTTTCTTCCAGTTGCTCGGTTTGAAGACCTGTCACGTGGCTGTGGGTAAAAACATGAACCCTATATTATTGATTGGTTGAAGTGATTATCCACCGTGATCAAAAACGCTTTGTCTGCGCTTCCATAGCCAATCCGCTAAGTCAATTTGTGATTTATCCTTCAGAGATCTTACGATGTCGATGAGCTGGCTATAGGTGACAGTCTGGAATCAATGTGAAGACATTTGAGGCCACGGCAGATAAAACGAGTCCCAGCCCCCACCTATACGATGGTCTTTAGTTGGATTGAGTTTCAAATGCACAACCCTCTGGCTGCTAATCCGTTACTCTCCGAACCGGGCTACCGCAGCCCTTCAATCAGATTAGGATTCTCAATTTTAGTGATCAATCCTGCTTCCAGACATAATCATGCTTCCTGCTTTTAGGAATACAAATAAATTTGACACTATTGCTTGAAATTTAGCTAGCCTTTCCTTCTAATTTTAGACTAAATGTTCAAACATAAAAGTTAAATAAAAGTCTTGACAACAATGAGATGGAAATCTTATTAGATAAAAAAATGATATATTTCATTGATGTCATTTAAATGCAGGTTCAACATTCCATGAGCAATTCATTAGAAAGAAAACCAAGTTATTTAATTCAACATATGCATGTTGACCAGAGTACAGCTATTTATCGGATAATAATTTTGCAAACATTAAGACTGATACATACCTGCAACTTTATTTGATTTCATTGATACAGGGTTCTTCCACCTATTGTAAAGAAGTTGAGCCATCTCAAAGTCAATTTCAACTACTCTATTAGTGGGCAATGAAAGATCTAAAATGATAATTTCAAATTTTTAGGCAATATTCTAACATTTTATTTTGAAAAACATGCACTATACAACATTCACAACAAAATTAATCTTTAATGTAATATCCATTCATTCTGCCAGTTTTCACGGCTTGCTCGACTAATATAAAATTACATCTTATTGAAAAGTCAATTTGCCATAAAAATTAATTTCTATCGATTTTTTTGGTACAGCTGTATGTAGTGCCTCGTCCGGTGGCAATGGCCCTTGGCGCGTTTCTCGGTGCACTTTCAGTAGCGAGTTAGGGCAGCTAAAGGTAACCCATTTTATATTTTTGTAACATTTCTTTCCTTTGCGACATAAAAAGTGTGCCAAAAAATGCAACAAGGGCCATTGCCACTGGGCGAGGCGTTGCATACAGTTGTACCTTTTTCTTTGTTTGATCTTTTAGGGATATCAGACTTTCGGATAGCATATTTCCAGTTCAACAGTCATATTGCACAAAAGGATTTATAAATGCTGTAATTAATTTGAATGTGGGTGGGCAAATTTATAATGAATCATAATACTTTTAAAAATAACAAGTTGGAATAACAGTACGGCCAGTTGAAGAGTTAATAGGGCTTCATGGTGCAAGGGCCATATTTGGCCAAGCTGCACGAAACATCGAGTAAATGGACATACACACACAAAGAAAGTTTTACTGAAACAGAAGAGAAATACACCCAGAGAGGAATCAAAACTGCAAGCCATTGGAAGAGACCTTACATTTACGAAAATTATGGCAAAGTTTAGGAAATCAAACATAACTTAATGTGAGAAAAATTAACTTTAGAAAATAAGAGGGGTCAAATTCTTGAATAGAGACATTTTCTTGATTATATTAAACCATGCCCAGATTCCATGAACAGTGTTGGAATGATATGAGCACCCAGTTATTTAAGAAAACGGGTACAAACTAATTCCTTTACTATATTGTAATGTAATATTCTAATTGATCTAAACAGCAAAAATATAAACAAGTCTTCCAAAAAGGAGAGTGCAACTTCTCTCCAAAAAACGGTGTTACAAAATCAGATGAAGCTGTGCAATCAAGCCTTGTTTTAATTTCATTCAGCACCAACCGAAGTTGTTTCTGAGCAGGCAAATGGTATTGTCAAATTAAGACTGAATGAGAAAACAGGTAATCTGCTATTTTATAGTAGTAGCTTCCAAGCCACCTCAAGTTTTCAAATTGAAGAAATCTTGTGCACATGATGCTATTAGCAGTTAGAAATTCCAAACAGAAAAAAGGTACCAACAGGATCTAAACTTTCCATCAGTTGTCAAAATATTAACTCTCAAGTGCAATTTTAAATTCATTTTGTGTTTGAGGGTATGTTAACACAAAAAATGTATAGGACCTGGACTTATGACTGTTAAAATCCATTTTCATATGCTTTTGCAACACTGCTTTTTAGAAAAAGTTAGCATTATTTTGATATTTCATTCCCAACTTTTATTTTGATTAATATAATTGATAAGTGAACTACTACGGCAAGGGCTGATGTGGTTAAGTTTTTGTATTACTTACTCTTGAATAACAGGGTATTCACATAATTTTGAAACACTCTATATTCTAACTTCAAAGATCAACCCTGGAGAACAATCGCTTTTTGAATTTCTTTGTGACAAGTGCATTTTTAGACTTCAATTTTATATCTTTAAATATCTTATTGTCAAATAAATAAGACTCTAGAAGAACAGATTGTTTTTGGTGAGCATAACAGTAGTTTCTAAACATAAATATTTCAAAAACAATAAAATACTTACCATCAGGAGCTAAGGAACCAAACAACTCTTCTAATTGAAGTGCAAATCCAAGATCTAAATTTAGATGCAGATTTTCGTAAGGCCTGGGATTACGTGAACTGGTTGTTTCTGGAAGAGGTTTGGGCAGTTTTTCATCAGAATTGCCACTTTTTAGTTCAGTATTGTAGGGTTTCATGAGACCAAATCCATTGTTAGATTTTTTAAGACAAGTATTGTCACTTTCTCGGTCTGAAAGATAATTACCTGTGGATGGCAATTTTGCATTTGGATTGTTATATACACAATCAGAATCCAGGAGCACATTCATCAACCATTCTTCATCACCACCACAGAGATCTAGAAAATGATTCAAATCCTCAGCAACAATATGAGGAAAGCACTCTGCAAGATGCTTTAATTTTTGAGGTCTTCCAATATCAGTACTTACATCCTCAGTGCTGGTACTTTTCTCAAATTTTGCAATGCGTGCAGGAGAATGAAATGGCTCACGTGAGTGAGTAGAATTCGCGACTTTACTTCTAAATTTATTCATTCCTGAAGTAATAATAGGGTAAACTGGATCAAAGTTAAAATTCTTATCAACTTGGTAACTTACGACAAAATCATTGGGTTGTGTTTGAGTGAATTCACAACGCACAGAAAGTACTCTTCTTTCCGGAATGTTTTCAGATATAGCTGCATTTTTACGTAGGGAATCATATGTAGGGAATGTCCAATTTTTCCCCAGGTAATTATGTGTTTCTGGAAGCAAAGGTTTGTGAAAATTTTTCTTTTGCTGAGATGTAATTTTCTCTGAAATATTATTATCAATTAAATGGGATTGAGTGTCATCTTCTCCATTATTTTTACATGTGGAATCTTTTGAAACATTAGCTCGAAAAAGCTCAAAATCCGTTCGATGAGATTTGGACTCCGAAGACTTGCGTACTGTGGTTTTGCAAGTGGAATCTTTCGACACGCTTGCTCGAAAAGGCTCCCAATCAGTTCGGCGTGATTTAGGCCCTAAACACACCTGCACTTTGGTTTCATTATCAGAATTCTCAATACTATGAGACTGAGTACTTCCATCCCATTCTTCAAATTCATTCTCATCTGTTTGTCTAACCACCTCAGAATCAACACTTAGGCTAACATTTTTATGGAAAATAGAAAAAGCGCTCTGATTCTTCCTTTGTGGCTTAGGCACCTCAAAACTTTGGGACATGCATGTAGCTGATGCTGAGATGTTTTCATCACTTGCCTGTGCAGAGGAGCTTTCACTTGTACTCTCTTCACTTCTCCAACTATGAGGAATCTTTGGTCTGGCACCAAGACTGAGATTTGATTGTTCAGAACTTTTATCAATATTAATGGCATCCACATCAGAATTCGTAACAAGCATGTTATCAACAGATTTGGAAGCTGAGATGGTCACTGGAGGATTAGTCCCCACGAGAATAAGACTTTAAGTGTGAAAGATCTAACCAACTAATGCTTTTACTTAACGGCTGCAAATGTTGATATTTTTTTACTTCCATTGGTGATGCACCATGGTGAAATCTGTCAGGGGGAATAAACTTCATATTGTCAAACTTTTTCTTTGGATCACATTTAGCCCAATTACTGAACTTTTTCTTTGGATCATATGTAGCCCAATTACTGAACATTGCTAAATGGTCAGCAACATCATTAAGAGTTGGCCCCTCTGTCTCTGTTTTTTCATTCACTATAAGGAAGAGAATAAAAAAATAAATTTAGTATTAAATATAACCTAATCTATATTTCAAAAGCAGAGTTGGTATCTACAAATCTACACTGCTTGACCAATCCACACAAAATTTGCTAAATTCTTAAGAACCCTGTTGGTACCTAGGCCATATATTAATTCCAGCGCTATTAGTGTGCAGAGGGAGCAAAAATAATTTGGAATCCCATAGGAATAATATGGAGTATTACTACGCGATTGAAGTACATAACTCAAATTTCATCAGTATTGCTAGAAAAACATTTTTTTTCTCAAAAATCATTCAAGAATTTAAATACTTATGTTTCATTCTTTTCCAAAATATCAATAATTTATAAACGTTTTGATTGATATGAAAAGATTAAAAACATTTGATTTTCCAAGCTTGCATTTTGTTTGTAAACAAGTCTATTAAATGTGAAAAATGCAAGCGAAAACCCCAACTGATAATAAAGGGTTATTTTCTTCTCAATATCTGGCAATGCCAGAATTTGTTTCAATTTCTAATTTTATTTAGAAATCTAAGACAGCAAAATAATACCATCTTATTTCAACATTTCTAAGTATTGCGAATCTGTTCATTTTGTTTGTTAAGCAGCAACTGCTGAATTTGTGTTCTATTTTTTTAAATCTTGTAAATAAATTATACAGAAGTTAATGAATTATTTATTTTGTGCGAAAAAGAATCGCTAAAGACATGGTCCATTTCCTAGTGGTATGGATTTTGACCAACTTTCCATAGAAGTCACATAATGATTTCTAGAATTCCATTTCATAAAAATAAAACCAAGTGTACAAAACAAAACCTTTTCAAATAAGATGGTAACGTGTTACTTTAAAAGAGAATAATGTTGAAACGAAGCCATTTTAAAGTAACAGTTGATATTAAAATTCCTATTTTAAAATAACACTGGTAACGTTATAATAAGACAAGTAACCATGTTGTAATTCCAAATTGCTTTTAAATCTTGTTGAAAGTTTTCATTACAAGACAATTAAAGTCAGTAAGACTTACATTTGATTTTCAAGTTTCAAATTACATTATTGTGTTGTATCGAAAGCTGTACTGAGTCAAGAAACAAAATCTATCTTTCTAAATAAGTAGGTGGTTACAATTTAAAAACTGAATAGACAAAAAAAGGGCCATAAAGACTCTATGTAAAACTGCATGCCAGTTGGAGTGAAGCGAATTTAAAGAAAACTTTGCTGATCTTGGAATATCACGCCTATAAAATATTCTAACAAGGACTTTTGAAAAGTTGAAAGTTTGTCTTAAGCAAAAGACCGAGGTTGTTTACGACAAGTTGAAGCTATTCTTATGTAGCTTTGCTAATTGAAACATTCATTGAAAACATTGACTTTCTGTTTTAATTCTGCAATATTTCACTTCGATTTCTCTAATTTTAATCGACTAACTTCATTTTGGAAGTACTGAAGACATTTAAATGAGCTGCTATTTCATGTGCTGGATGAAATTTTCAAGCAAAAATGTTTTTGATTGAAAAGAAATTGATCACGAATATCTTATCAATGATTTGTCATACTTTCACAATCATGGTGAAATTCGGAAATATCACATGCATGGTGCAAGACTGCTACACTTAAAAATATACTGATAGGAAAACCGAGTGCAATATTAGGTTGTAGGAGGTTGTTCATTTTTGCAGGAAACTAACTCAAAGGGGCATTCATAATCACCCAAAATCAACTTCTGTAATAATCATCGCTATCCTTTTTTGTAGTTTTGTCTTGTACTATAATGGAAAACACAAGCATACGTATTTCGTCCAAAGTAAATTGTAGAAGCTATAGAAATGTCAAAAATGGAGTTTAAAAAATTACTTTTTGCTCACTTAAACAGTATTTGCATTTTTTTATTACATGAAAAAGATATTAGTTTGATCACTTTTCAATCAATTTTTAACCAAATCAATCCGAGCAACGCCGGGTAAATCTGCTAGTTAATATACAAATAGAAATACATAATGAATTCCAAAATATAGAACATCTTGATATTAAACACAGGGATACCACACCTAAAATACTAGAGAAATAGTTCACTTAAAAGAATAAATTCTTAAAAATATCAGTGAAAATAGTCTCCTTTGATGCCTATTAGAGCAGTAGTAAAAAATTTATATATATAAGTCCTTGTTAGATATTTTAATATCATTTAAAATAGTCCCCTTAAAACATTTTGGAAGGAAAAGTTGCAAAATAGTAGCAAAGTTACTTGTGCTATTCCCACAAATATAGTCGAATCTAGTTTGAATAAATTTCCCAACAGAGCCAAAATGTGTTCGCTAAAACCACAATTTGTATTATTCAGGACAATGGCAGCTCACGGAGAAATAATATGGTGGAAGATATTTAAATTGGCATATACAGTGGGTGATCATATTACCCAGCCACCTTAATAAATTAACAATTTTACATTTCAACCAGTTAGTACTGAAAAAGGTGATTACATTGAATTTTTCTTTTTATGACAAACAACAAGTTTTAATTAAATGGGTGGCAAAATTATTGTTTTCACAATCTGTCATATAGCCACCATTTTGTGTTAGTGTTCACAAAACCACATTGTTTGATTGTTTATTAAAGTTATTCGAAAATTCCATTTGCTTTTGGAGTGTGGTTCTGGTATTGTGACGTAGGAGGTTAATTTTACGATTTTATTAGGTTCCATTATCTCTCTCAAAGTCCTATTCCATAGCCTCATTGTGGCGAGAGGGTAAAACAAGTAGCACGGCTGAAGTATGTCGGGAGTATATACTCCAGGTAGGGCCACCCCAGGCTTGAAGGCTGTGCTGCTTTACCCACGTAACATAATAGGAAGGTGAAAAGGTGGCTAAGTCGGACTACAAGAGATGGCTCCACCTTATGATTAATAGCAAAAGCACTCTACCCATGTGCAAAAATAGTCTGAGGATGACCACCTGTCTGTACTTAAAAAGCGATTGTGCAGATCATCTCTACCTTTTCATCACTGGTGCTCAATAGAACACCAGGTGAGCTGCTTGCATTCAATTTGCTCAGGAAAACTTTTTCTATTCTTGCCAGGCTCCGATCTGGCCATTTGAATGATATTCTTTGATGGCCAGAAATCCTTTCCCACCAGTACAATGTGCAGCTCATTTCCAGCCTCTTCCTCACACATCCTGAATTGCATTGGAGTCATACATGAAGACATTTTTAAGGACCCATCTGCCATTGACCAAAAACATTTTTTGCAGACTCGATGACTTAGTGTAATTTGTTTTACACTGGGATAACAGAGAAGAAGGTTCCATTATGATTTCTTATACCTTTCTCGACAATGGATTTTGACCTTGGGCAAGACCAAGACATTTCTCCACACAAAATGATAGAAATTAAAACATTTCTATTGAATATTAAAACTTCTCACACGATTGCATTAATAGCTAATGTTTCACCAACATCAGTATACAAAGAAATAAATTGTTGCAAAAATTGTATTGTCATCGAAACATTTGAAGGTATTTATTTTTAACCAACACTCAGAAAACGTCTTTTAGCACTGTGGCTCTAATGATCCCTCACTGTAAATGTAATTCTACACATATTATTAAAAACCTATCTTTCATTTTAAATTGTCCGATGAACAAGTTCATATATTAGATAAATTTTGATTTGGAACCTTTTTAATGGATCATGTGGAAAATAATTATTCTCACCAGGCAAGGATTCAGCTTGAAGTGCACAACTGGACTGTTTCTGTTCAGGGACAACAGAACTCAAAGAGTCAAATGGTTTCTTTGAGGAATCGTTATCTTTCCTGGTGTTTTCCAAATGTTTAGATACAGCATATTTCAAGGCCTCTTTAAAATTATAATCATCATAAAGCAATGCATTTCGTTTTTCTACTTCCCCTATAGGAGAAAAATAAAAATATGATTATTAAATACAACCTAATTATCGTATAAATATGTAATGAATTCCAAAATTGGAAACATTTTTATATTTAATACAAGGCTGCCAAAGGAAAAACATTTGAAAAATAGTAACTTTAGTAGCATAAATTCTCAAAAACAGTCGTGAAAATAGACACTCTTGACACTTAATCAGCAGTTGCAGTTACCCAGATTCAACGAATCAGTTAAAATAACACAAAATATGATAGGTATTTATTTAAATAACGTTGCACTGGAGCAAAAAAAGGGCTATTGCCGAAGGTCCGGGATCAAACCCAAAGGGAAAGATTCGAGGACAACAACACATCATTTTGAATCATGGTCAGATGACGACATCACATTTGAGCTGGCAACCCATTCTCCAAACTTCCACACCATGCCAACGTGAGGACATTTGTGGCCACAACATATTTAACATCAGACCCCTAGTATACAACAGTCTTTGGTTGGATTCAAACCCGCAACCCTCCAGTTGCTAATCCGTTACTCTTACCACCGGGCTACAGAGGCCCCACAAAACATGGTCTGTTGATAAATAGTCTTGCTTGTTGAGATATTTTAGAAAAATTTTCTGCAGTCTCAAAGTTGAAAAATAGTAGTTCAGTTGCTTGCCCCGCAAATAAAGTAGAACCTGGTCCAGACAAAATTCTCAAAAAAGCCAAAATCTGTTTAAACCACAATATCCATTATCAGTATAGTGGTAGCTCATAGAGGAAAAACATGCTTTGAAGATATTGCACAAATTTAAAATAGCAAATGGATGTAATTGAATACTCAATATTTGTACTAAGAAAGCCTATTACTACAAACAATTTTTCATTTTAAATTATCTTATGACCAAGTTCAGATGATATCAAGCTGTTGCAGTACTCCCATGTTCATGTCTAAGGTAAAAGAAACTGGTACAGAAAGAGGGTTTGGGATTTAAATAAAAGCAAATTGAGGTTTATGTGCAATATTTAACACATTGTTGAGTTTCCAGGGTATATAAAACCAACAATTAAAGGCATTGTTGAGTTTATAGGGCATGTAAAATGATGAATAATGTTCTTTCTTAGATATCAAGGAGTCAAAGTGAATCAATCTGGCATAGTCAGTGTACAAAAAAAAATGAAGATTTTTATTAAAAAATAAAAAAGATTTTTACTCATATTTTTTCTTGTTGGAGTTTAAGTTAAGATATTAGTTTCTATAAAGAAAGAAATTTTAACAAAATACATACGAGGTTGTACCAAATATAGCAGGGCAAATTGAATTTTCACAGAAAATGTAGCATTTTTCAAAATATAATTTTATTAATGCGATTAGACACATTTTAAGCTTAGAATGTTAATAGGATTAAAAGTATTGGTAGGTGAATTTAATTATTCTTGTAGGATCACAAAAAAATAATAAAGTAATTAATTGAACTAGCTGGACATTTCTCACATTTTAAAGTCATTTAATAGAGAAACATGAATAGTATTCACATTTAAATCATGGTGCTTGAATTGCAAACAAAAACAATGGGACAATATTCTATTAGGGTTAACCAGTCAGCCTCAGATAACCTATCAATTATTGATCATCTCAATATTATCATTTAACCATGCAAACTAGACTATTCTACAATAAACCAAATTTATATTCTTACAGTCAATAGGTTACTAGAATAAATGATAATCAATTTGAAATTTACTAATCTCTCTTTACATTGAAGAAAAGGTATTAAATAAAACATACACATAGAAAGACAAAGAATTCTAAAATTGGAAACATTTTTTATGTAAAACACAGGGATGACACACTTAAATTGCCTGTAAAATAGTAGTTTTAGTAGCATAAATTTTTAAAAATATCAGTGAAAATACACTGCTTTGACACTTATTTAGCAGCTTCAGTTACCCGGATTCAAATGAATCAGTCAAAATAACACAAAATGTGCAACAAATAAGAGAATGGTGGACTGCCAAAATTTCTGAAATCCTCCCTAACTTCTAAAATAGTCTTATTAAAACATTTTAGAAAGAAAAGTTGCATGGGTACTACAGCTGCACTGAAAATCGCTTAGTGTCATATTGTTTATGTATCCAGTTTGCAAAATGAAGGGATGGAATTTTCAAGCGTAAAGTGTAATTGCTTGAAACGTTGATCATGATATATCAATGATTTGTAAGCCTTTCATAATGATAGTGAAATTCCAATTCCAACAAATAAAAAATATTGATCAGAAAAAACTGACTGCAGTAATACAATGTATGTCATTTTTTTAAGAAAATGAACTTAAAGGGCATTCACAATCACTCCAAAACTCAAAATTGACTGTTGTATACAGTCATCTCAGTATCAGTTTTTTAGGTTTGTCTAACCTATAGTATGTGAAATGGATCTAAGTACATTATACACTGCTGGCCACCCAAATTGCAGCACCAAGAAAGATAAGATATCACAACAAAATTTATTTTGTAGATAACATGTTGACCAAGTATCAAATGATTAAATTTATAGACTTCTGTGAAGTGTGGTTCCTGCCAAAATCAGTAGCCAGAGTAGCCGCCATTGTTGGAGATCACCGCTGCCACACGCCTCGGCATTGATTCAAAGGACTTTGGATATGTTCTTGGGGTACAGCAGACCAAGCAGCTTCCACACGTTGCCAAAGTTGATCTGGTGTGGCGGGGGGGGGGGTGGGGGGGTATTTCAATTAACGTCACACTGGAGCAACACAACGGGCTATTGGTGAGATCTGGTGTGGCAGCTGGGGATGTATTCTGGGTCAATCGTTGAGCAACCATGGACCACATGTTTTCTATCGGCGAAAGATCCAGAGAGCGAGCTGGCCAGGGAAGCAATTCAATCTGGCGATTGACGAAGAACCCTTGGACAATGCGTGCCACGTGTGGTCGCACATTATCCTGTTGAAATATGGCTGTGGACAAGCCCTGAAGGTAAGGAAGGACAACTGGCTCCAACACCTCGGAGATGTAGCACTGGCTGTTTAAAGTACCGGCAATGCGTACTAGAGGAGTGCGAGAGTGATATCCAATACCGCCCCATACCATAATACCCGGTGCAGGACCAGTGTGGCGGTGCATAACGCAGCTGTTCAGCATCCTCTCTCCGCGGTGTCTCCAGACTTATCTCTCCTCTAAGGGTGTAATGGTGTTAGGGAGTGATGGGAGTATTCGAATACAAAAGTACTCGATACTTAAAAGTAATCGTTGCACTCGATTCTTTCCCAAAGTATTCGAATACCAAAGTACTCGGATCCAAGGTATTCGAACACAAGAGCAGTTGGACACAAGAATTCGGGGAGCAAACCTATTCCCTTTCTATAAACCTTGAGTAGTCGGATCCGTATTCGAATACAAGAGTAGTTGGATACAAAATATTCGAATACGTAAGTAATCGGATCCAAGATATTCGGTTACAAGAGTACCCATCCTAGGTATTCGGATGCCAAAAGTACTCGTTGTATGGGGTATCCATGGTTCTCGTGGGCCGCGGTGGCCCGGTTGGAAGAGTAACGAACTAGCAACCGAAGGGTTGCGAGTTCGAATCCAGCCAAAACACCGTCGTGTACAAAGGGGGCTGGTGCACGTTAAATCTGTCGTGGCCTCAAATGTCCTCACGTTGGCGTGGTGTGGAAGTTTGGAGAGTGGGGTGCCAGCTCAGGTGTTGCCTCGTCATCTGACCGTGGTTCAAAATTACGTGGTGTTGTCCTCGGATCTTTCCCCTTGGGATTGATCCCGGACCGTCACCAATAGCCCATTGTGTTGCTCCAGTGTGACGTTAATTGAAATTCCCCCCCCCCCATTAGACAAAAAAATAGAACAATATATTTTTCAACAGATAATCACTTTAACCAATCTATAATTTAGGATTCATGCTTTTACCCACAGCCACGTGACAAATCACCAAATTGAGCAACTGGAAAAAATAACACGAAGCTGTGGGCACATGCTTCGTCTATTTCATTTTAAGGTCGATGGGTATACTCATTTATGATTGGGTCATTTCGCATAGATCTAATAATGATTGGTTTATGTATTATAGCTGTATTACTGTAGCTACATGTTCATGAATTAACTGATACATGATTGGATGATCTCAATCTGTGCTGTGTTCAAAATAAACGATGACGTAGTGAGTATTTTTAACTTGAACTCTATAGTGGCGCGTACATTTTTGTTGCACTAGCAAAGTGATATTGACTGGAAAATTAATTTTTAAGTCTTACTACTCCCAAACACCATTGCGAAAATGGTTGGCTAGGCAACGGTGCTTAACCGAAAAGGATTGCTTATTTTCATTGGAAAAAGTCCCAAAGAAATCATACAAATGTTTAATGCAGAATGCTGTTTTGACCGTGAGTATTATTTTTCATATTTTGTTTAGTTTCACAAGTGCACGTGTTTGAATGTACCATAACAATTTTGGGAACAGCGGTAGTCCCAATCCATTTGGCGACTTTTTTTCGTCGCCAACCCTCACTTCGGATTTATTTACTCCAGATTTATATATTGAATTGACTGATAACTGTTTTTAAATCAAGATTTATTTTTTCCCCAGATTTATATATTGAATTGACCGATTACTGTTTTTGTATAATCAAGATTTATATTTAACCCAGATTTACATATTGAATTATTTTGATTGTTTTGGAAACATTTCATTTTGGCGAATGTGCAATTTCTTTGGCCCTTGCCGACCAAAAAAGTCCCCAAGTAAAGTAAGGGTTGGCAACGAAAAAAGTCGCCAAATGGATTTGGAGTCTATACTACCGCTGTTCCAGCTATGATATCAGACAAACTAAAGTATTCGTCCGCCTACTGTAAAAAGTACAAATGTAAAAAACGTGAAAATGAATTGTCCATACTAAAATTTTTCGTGCAGTTTCATACCTTAGGTTGTTAGTACAAATAGCATTGTTTGTGCTACATATTTGTTCAAACTGGAACCAATTTCATTCTATTCCTTCAATTTCATTCCCTGAAGATTGATTTTCAATGGATTTCATTAATTTTATGATATAAAACAGGTTCCCCTCTTTAGAATCAATTTCTATGGTGAAGTCCCTTAGGCCTAACCCTGTGTTTTATAAGTTAAAGGTGTTTAGGAATAGTGTTACTAGGAGGTGTTAGGAAGAAGGGATAGATAGTAACGAGACATTTGAACAATTGTGCAATGTCGATGCATTGAAATTATAGTTTAAAAACTGAGCTTTACCATATCTCGATTTATTCTCTTAATAGTCCAGTGTGTTCCTCCAGTGTGATGTTAATTAAAAATACATACATAAAAGTTCTTCCTAAGTTCAATAAATCAAACCATTTGCATCACAACATATTTTATATTTTTTGCGAGAGCAACAATTAGGTGTATACAGTAAAACCAGTTCCTCCAATTGAATCGTTATATCCAATTCAATTCATTCCTTGTTCTAAATTTTTATTCAATATAGAAGACAATTCAGATTTAATTTTAGTAAAGAGCACTGTAGTGCAACAGTAGGCCTAAATTAAAAATTTCTGTTCAGAATGTAATTTCCAGTTTTCTTATTTTGATTCTAATTTTTTGTTTTATATTCTTTATTTCATTTAATTTTTAGAAAAATGTTATTTTCCTTAAGGGGGACTGTCGTGGTCAGTGGGTATGTCCACTGTGCTAGCAACCTTCGAGTTGAAGGCAGTGCAGGTACGATTCCTGTCAGGTGCATTCCTCCCTGAGTGTATTTCTCTCTTTTGTGTCAGTAAAACTTTCACTGTGTGTCTATTACTTGATGTATGTCTTGTGTCTGGCGGAGCATGGCCAAATGTAGCCCTTGCTCCATGAAACCCTCAAACCAACCAATCCTCATAAAAGGGATGATGAGATGCAAGTCCTTAAGCGCTGTTTTGCGAAACTGTCATAGTGGATCAAAATCTGTACTTAGTAAATGTGAATATTCTTTAATGATGTAGATTATTAAGTCTAAAGGAACCAGGCTTCTTTGCATGAATGTTATAAAAGATCTCATTTATTCTAGCAAACTCGAGAAAAAGATAAATGATGTACAAAATTAATAAGACATTCAAATAATTGCAAGGTTGCCATAAACTTAATAAATAGCCTTAGCGCTTATATCAAAGCTGTTCCATCTTTTAAAAAGAAATTTCAAAATTTTGATGGCAGATCTGAATAAAAGTAGAGATTTTTCTCTACCATGATGGTAAATCCAAAACATGGTGCTTTGCATAAAGATTTGGTTGATATATAAAATAACAAAATATGGGGACCTGAGCTTGAAGATTTCTATCCTATCATTACCTTATGAAGAAATCTGACAAATTCACACATTTCTTGGGTGCAGCTCTGATATAAAGACTTGTAGCAACACTTTTGACTTGCTTTTTATGTCACCAAGGCAGAATCTGCTAAGCCTAAAAGAGGGTTTTAGGCTTAATGGAAAATAATTTAAAAATTAAAAAAAATATATTTTAAAATAGAAATTCTTTCCCATACAACTGATTATTCTCACAATAAGGTAAATATTTGCTAAAATGAAAAAAATTGGAATTTTTCTGAAATATAAAAGTTTATCCAAGTTAAATAATTTGTTGCTTTTAAGTCTAATGGAACCAGGCTTATCATGAATGTTATAACAGATCACATTAACTCTAGCAAGAGTTATTTGGGCATAGTAAAATGAAAAAAAAAGAATGATTTACAAAAATGAATATAATATTCAAATAATCATTAAGTTGCCATAATCCCAATAAAGCGATGTTGCTTTTTCCTGCCAGAACTTGCTACAAAATGCACGCTAATAAGTGCACCAAAAGCATTGCCACAAAAGGTCTATCAAAGCTGTAACATTTTTTGTCCCAAAATGGTGAAATGCATTGAATATCTCTTCACCCAGTATTGAATGAAATTGGTTCCATTTTGACTAAATACCTGGTGTAAACAATTTTTGAACTTGAAACAATTTAAGGTGTAACAGAAAATCCAAATAAAATCTTAGAGAAATCGATTTTCATGTTTTTGTCCTCAAAATTAGGGAAGATATTTTCAATTAGAAAAGGAATATTCTTGGGATGATACTGAGTGGAAGCAATTTGTATAAAATAAAATGCATCCTCTCCCAGGTTATTTCATTTTCGATTTTATTAAACTTTGATTTAGATTATTTAAAGCTAGATCTAAATCAGTATAACCTGGTTTAAATATACAAATATGGCTGTCAGGAAATTTCTCTAAACTGGGTGTTCAACTACATTTGCAGGATTACCACATGCAAATTTGCTACTATCTTTCAATTTTGGGTCGTCATCAACTTTTTCTTCCAAAATGTCATGAGACTATTTTAGAAGTTACTAGCTGCATTTACACTGGCATTGCTCGGGTTTAATTGGTTAAACGTTGATTGAGAGTGATCCAAAAAATCACTTCGGTCACAGAAAACACAAATATAGAGAAAAAATAAGTGAGCGAAAAATAATTTTTAAAACTGAGATTTTTATAGCTTCTATAATGTACTTTGATCCATTTCACATACTATAGGTAAGACAAACCTAAAAAACTGATACTGAAATGACTATATACAACAGCCAATTTTGAGTTTTGAAGTGATTGTGAATGCCCTTTAAGATCATTTTCTTAAAAAATTTACATACATTGTATTACTGCTGTCAGTTTTTTCTGATCAATATTTTTTATTTGTAGCATCTTGCACCAGGAATTGGAATTTTACCATCATTATGAAAGGCTTACAAATCATTGATATGATATCATGATCAACGTTTCAAGCAATTACACTTTACTTGAAAATTCCATCCCTTCATTTTGCAAACTGGATACATAAACAATATGACACTAAGCGATTTTCAGTGCAGCTGTAGTACCCATGCAACTTTTCTTTCTAAAATGTTTTAATAAGACTATTTTAGAAGTTAGGGAGGATTTCAGGAATTTTGGCAGTCCACCATTCTTATTTGTTCCACATTTTGTGTTATTTTAACTGATTCATTTGAATCCGGGTAACTGAAACTGCTAAATAAGTGTCAAAGCAGCATATTTTCACTGCTAATTTTAAGAAATTATGCTACTAAAATTACTATTTTACAAGTAATTTATGTGTGTCAGCCCTGTGTTTGACATAAGAAATGTGTCCTATTTTAGAATTCTTTATGTCTTATGCTTTTCTATTTGTATGTTTATAAGGTTCTTTTAATAACCTTTTTTATTCTTCTCCCTTATAGTGAATAAAGCAAAAGCACTCATGGCACAACTTGATTCTAAAAAGGACTGTTTTGAAGGAGGTAAATTTACTGACTTTGTTATTTTTCTATCAATGTAATAAACAAATTTCCCAATTCAATAAAAAGAGATTAGTGAATTTCAAATTGATTAGCATTTATTCTAGTTGTCTATGACTGTAAGAATATCGATTTATTGTAGAATAGGCTAGTTTGCTTGTTTAAATGAGAATTCTGAGGATCTGTTACTAGTAGGTTATCTTAGGCTGACTTGCCCTGTTAAAATTTTATTCATTTTAATTTGGTTGAAATTCAAAGACTGACTTTAAATATGAATGTTTGAAATGTGAAAAATGCCCAGCAAGTTCAATTAGCTGTATAATTTATTTGTCATTGTTTAGCCCACACCAATATAAAGTATTATGAGAATTCGAATTCAACAAGGCCTATCAATACCTCAAAATATGTTTTTATCGTGTTGAAAAATTTATATTTTGTCAAATTGTTTTTTTGAGAAATACTATATTTTCTGTGAAAATCCAATTTGCACTGTATATTTCGTATGTATTTGGATTAAATTTATTTCTATCTAGAATCTAAACTCGATATCATTAATCAAGAAAAAATATGAGTAAAAATCTTAAATTTTAATAATTTTTAAATAAAAATCTGGATATATTTTGTACCCTGATCTTTAAAATTCACTCTGAATCCTTGATATCTCAAAAAGAACATTGTTGGTTTTATATACCCTGGAAACTCAACAATGTGTTAAATATTGTACATGAACCTAAATTTGCTTTTGTTTAAGTCCCAGACCCTCCCTCTTCAGTATCTGTTTCGTTTACCTTAGACATGAACATGGGAATACTGCAACAGCTTGATGTCATCTGAACTTGGTCATAAGATAATTTAAAATGAAAAATTGTTTGTAGTAATAGGCTTTCTTAAGTACAAATATTGAGTATTCAATCACATTCATTTGCTATTTTAAATTTGATCAATATCTTCAAAGCATGTTTTTCCTCTATGAACTACCACTATAGTAATAATACATATTGTGGTTTAAACACATTTTGGCTGTTTTGGGAATTTTGTCTGAACCAGGTTCTGTTTAATTTTCTGGACAATCCACTTTACTATTTTTCAACTTTGGGACTGCAGAAAATTTTTCTAAAATATCTCAACTAGACTATTTTAGAATTGTGGAATAAGTTTAGCAATCCACCATTATTATTTGTTCCGTGTTTTGTGCGGCTTCGGTAGCCCATTTGGAAGAGTAACGGATTAGCAACCGGAGGGTTGCGAGTTTGAATCCAACCAAAGATTTTGTATACTAGGGGGGCTCATGCACGTTAAATATGTCGTGGCCTCAAATTTCCTCATCTTGGCATGGTGTGGATGTTTGGAGAATGGGTTGCCAGCTCAGATGTTATCTTGTCATCTGACCATGATTCAAAATGATGCGGTGTTCTCCTCAGTCTTTCCCTTTGGGTTTGATCCCGGACTGTCAGCAATAGCCTATTTTTTCCAGTGTGACATTATTTAAATAAATACCTACCACATTTTGTGTTATTTTAACTGATTCGTTTAATCTGGGTAACTGCAACTGCTGCTTAAGTGTCAAGAGTGACTATTTTCAAGACTGTTTGAGAATTTATGCTACTAAAGTTACTATTTTTCAAATGTTTTTGGTTTGCCATCCTTGTATTTAATATCAAAATGTTTCCAATTTTTGAATTCATTACGTATTTCTACGATAATAAGTTCGTATTTAATAATCATATTTTTATTTTTCTCCTATAGTGGAAGAAGAAACACAAAATGCATCGCATTATGATGATTCTAATTTTAAAGAGGCTTTGGAATATGCTGAATCTAAACATTTGGAAAACACCAGGAAGAATAACGATTCCTCAAAGAAACCATTTGACTCTTTGAGTTCTGTTGTCCCTGAACAGAAACAGTCCAGTTGTGCACTTCAAGCTGAATCCTTGCCTGGTGAGAATAGTTATTTTCCACATGGTCCATCAGAAAGTACCAAATCAAAATTTATTTAATATATGAACTTGGTCATCAGACAATTTAAAATGAAAGATAGGTTTTAGTAATACGTGTACAATTACATTTACAGTGAGGGATTATTGGAGCCACAGTGCTAAAAGATGTTTTCTGAGTGTTGGTTAAAAATAAATATCTTCAAATGTTTCAATGACAATACAATTTATGCAACAATTTGTTTCTTTGTACACTAACGTTGGTGAAACATTAGCTATTAATGCAATTGTGTGAGAAGTTTAATATTCAATAGAAATGCTTTAAATTCTATCATTTTGTGTGGAGAAATGTCTTGGTCTTGCCCATGGTCAAGATCCATTGTCGAGAAAGGTATAAGAAATCGTAATGGAACCTTCTCTTTGTTGTCCCAGTGTAAAACAAATTACACTTAAGTCATTGAGTCTGCAATAAAATGTTTTTGGTCAATGGCAAATGGGTTCTTAAAAATGTCTTCATGTATGATTCCAATGCAATTCAGGATGTGTGAGGGAGAGTCTGGTAATAAGCTGCATATTGTACTGGTGGGAAAGGATTTCCGACCCATGACATGGGTAGAGTGCTTTTGATTAAAAATACTCTTGCTAAAGTACTTGAGGACAGAAAAGTCATGCTCATGACAAGCGAGGGTCCGGCAATCAAACAACAAGGGAAAGGCTGTCCACAGGGATCATGCAGCGGGCCAGTTCTGTGGAATATCGATGAAGCATTAGCTCTACCATGGCCTGAAGGAGTTTTCCTCATGCAAGTATTTGCTGACGACTTTGCCTTTATAGTCACGGCAAAATCAGAGCGCAAATTAGGTGAGCTAGCCACAAATGCATGGACCTGTTAGAAACCGAGACAGATCAGCAAGGTCTGAACGTGTCCGAAGAAAAAACTAAGTACCTCCTCCTTAGTAATCTTTCAAGAGGACCTTCCATCTACTGGAATAAAAAAAAGAATAAAACGAACTAGTACTTGAAAGTATCTAGGACTTACATTAGATGAGAAGCTAAATTGGGCGGCTCATGTACAGACTTTAGGACAAAAAGCCATGTTCCAATTTCAAATGCTACAAAGAATAGCTGGAACGAGATGGGGAATAGGACAGAAATTTTGAAAGCTGCTGTACAAAACAGTGACAGAAAGAATGTTGAGTCATGGTGCAGTGGTCTGGTCATAATCCAACTCAACGAACTATAAGAAAGCTTAATGGGATACAACGAAAATTTCTGATCTCAATTACAGGCAGTTACAGAACAGCACCCACTTTGGCCCTTCAAACAATTGTGGGAATTCCAGCACTACATATTTCACTTCAAAAAGATAATGAGAACAAGTACAAAGCTTGGAAATTATGACAAAGATGACTACGAGGAAAGGGCAATAGGTTGGTCTGTACATCCAGCTAAAACTCTTTCATATGACAGAATAAACCCAGCAGTGGGAGTACCTCACTCCTGCATAAGCTACTGCACCGATGGCTCCAAAATGGAAAATAGAGTGGAAAGTGCTTTTTGTTCTATGCAAGAAGGGGGGGGGGCGTATAACCCAGCAATGGTTCACGAGAATGCAGGACAACAACTCCGTTTTCCAGGCGGAGCTGTATGGGATTTTAGCAGCCATAAAAGCAGCAGAAGCGAGAGCAGATAAAAATGTAAAGATCTGGTCAGACAGCAGAGCTGATCTCCTGGCACTTAGAAATCCAAAAACGCCGAGTCCACTGGCACGAAGAATACAATATTTATTAAATAACAAGGAAATTTATCTAGGGGCTGGATTAAAGCCCATGCGGGTCATGAAGGAAACGGAGTGCATTGATGAAGGGGTGAAATGGCCCAGAAGTCATTGCAGGAGGAAAACCACTAGCTGGCTACTTGGTGCATGGCAGAAAGAATGGGATGAAGGAGAAACAGGTAGGATGGTATATGATGTGTTGCCAAGAGTGTCACTAAAATCGGCAAGTTGAACCAGGAAAGAGATACTCTTCACCAGTCTTCCCCCTTACAGCATCATGGCATATGAGGACGCCTGCCGACCACCTTCAAATCGTATGGCTCAGGAACATTGCTAATACCAAGGGCTCAAGGGTCAAAATTAACATGGTGAGATTCATTGAGAATCATCAGGACTTGATTATCCAAAGAGACTGAAAAACCTACTTTTTTTCTTCTCTCATGTGGTATATATATATACAGGTAACCCCCGTATAACACGGGAGTTATGTTCCAAAAAATTGCCGTGTTATGCGAATCCGTGTTATACGAAACAAAGAACTAGTACGAAAAGGGGGGGGGTTAGGTTCCAAAAATTAAAAAACATGCTATTATATTTTCATAATTAAGATAAATATCTTTATTAAAATTTTCTTTTTAAGTCCTTTATTTCTCAATTCCGTTTTCTCCCTCGGTCCAGTGATGCTCATTAACTATGCTAAGAATCTTCCAGAAAGTTACGTCATGCCATGTCATGTGTGTCCGTCTAACAAATTACAGATGAGCTAGTTTAAAAACAGCGAATCAGGAAGTCCAGCTCCCTTGATTGACAAGACCATCTCCCCTGATTTGCGACCCCTTGAAAAACTGATAAAAAGCGTGAAGAGGAAGAATACGCTCTCTTTTTTTCGCCTCAGTCCAACGACCTTGCAGTTTTGTGAGAAAGAAACGCGTTAAGCGTTCTTGCTATTTTTTCTTTTTGATGACGAGCGGGGATCCCCAAGAGACGCCATGTCTCTTCTAAGCTAAGTTACTTTTTATTTAATTTATATCGAGATAATATCCGCGTGTGTAGTTCTTAGGATATTCCCATGCTACACCGTTTAAATTAAACTTTCATAATGCCATCCTTTTCGTATCGTTCCAGTCATTCCATAAAAGCACCGTGTTATACGGGGTTGTTCAAAATTCTGAATCCGTGCTATAGAAGTGCCGTGTTATACGGGGGTTACCTGTATATATATATATAGTGTAACAGTATGATAATATAGATGTAATAATGTATAGAAGTAATGTGCTCTAAATTCTGGATAGACATGTCACCTCGGTGGCATGCTCTATTCATCCCAACCACATTTATTTAAACTGGTACAGTGTCTCACGACACTAGGCACAGGAATGTGTGTTGGTGTTAGTCCAACTTAGCCACCTGTTCACCTTCATATGTTAGCTGGGTAAAGCAGCACAGCTTTCATGCCTGGGGTGACCCTACCTGGAGTATATACTCCCGACGTACTTCGGCCATGCTACTCGTTTCACCCTCTCGCCATGATGAGGCTATGGAATAGGACTTTGAGAGAGATAATGGAACCTAATGAAATCGTAAAATTAACCTCCTACGTCACAATACCAGAACCACATTCCGAAAGCAAATGGAACTTTTGAATAACTTTAATAAACACGACAGATTGTGAAAACAATAGTTCTGTCACCCATTTAATTGAAACTTGTCAGCATAAGTTTGTCATATAAAGAAAAATTTAACGTAGCCACCTTTTTCAGTACTAACTGGTTGAAATGTAAAATTGTTAATTTATAAAGGTGGCTGGGTAATATGATCACCCACTGTATATGCCAATTTAAATATCTTCCACCATATTATTTCTCCATGAGCTGCCATTGTCCTGAATAATACAAATTGTGGTTTTAGCGAACACATTTTGGCTCTGTTGGGAAATTTATTCAAACTAGATTCGACTGTACTTGTGGGAATACCACAAGCAACTTTGCTACTATTTTGCAACTTTTCCTTCCAAAATGTTTTAATGGGACTATTTTAAATAATATTAAAATATCTAACAAGGACTTATATAAATTTTTTTCCGCTGTTCTAATAGGCATCAAAGGAGACTATTTTCACTGGTATTTTTAAGAATTTATTCTTTTAAGGGGACTATTTTTCTAGTATTTTAGGTGTGGTATCCCTGTGTTTAATATCACGATGTTCTATATTTTGGAATTCATTATTTATTTCTATTGGTATATTTACTAGCAGATTCACGCTGCATTGCTCAGGTTGATTTGGTTAAAAGTTGATTGAAAAGTGATCAAACTAGTATCTTTTCCATGTAATAGAAAAGTGCATATGCTGTTTAAGTGAGCAAAAAGTAATTTTTTAAACTCCATTTTTGACACTATAGCTTCTACAATTTACTTTAATATATATGCTTGTGAAATATGTATGCTTGTGTTATCCATTTATAGTACTAGACAAAACTACAAAAAAGGATAGCGAGTTGATTATTACAGAAGTCGATTTTGAGTGATTATGAATGCTCCTTTGAGTTAATTTCATGCAAAAATGAACAACTTACAGCCTAGTATTACACTCAGCTTTCTTATCAGTATATTTTTATGTGTAGCACTCTTGCACCATGGATGTGATATTTCTGAATTTCACCATGATTGTGAAAGTATGACAAATCATTGATAGGATATTCATGATTAATTTCTTTTCAATCAAATACATTTTTGCTGGAAAACTTCATCCAGCACATGAAATAGCAGCTCATTTAAATGTCTTCAGTACTTCCAGAATGAAGTTAGTCGATTAAATTTTAAAAAAATCTAAGTTAAATATTGCAGCATTTAAAAAAAGAAAATCGATGTTTTCAATGAATATTGCAAATAGCAAAGCTGCATAAGCATAGCTTCAACTCGTCAAGTAAACAACCTCGGTCTTTTGCTTAAGACAAACTTTAAACTTTTCAATAGTCCTTGTTAGAATGTTTTATAAGCATGATATTCCAAGATCAGCAAAGTTTTCTTTAAATTCGCTTCACTCTAACTGGCATGCAGTTTTATATAGTCTTTATGGCCCTTTTTTCGTCAATTCAGTTTCTATATTGTAACCACCTACTTATTAGAAAGATAAATTTTGTTGGCTCAGTACAGCTTTCGATACAATACAATAATGTAATTTGAAACTTTGAAATCAAATGTAAGTATTACTGACTTCAATTGTCTTGTAATGAAAACTTTCAACAAGATTTAAAAGCAATTTGGAATTACAACATGGTTACTTGTCTTATTATAACATTACCAGTGTTATTTTAAAATAGGAATCTTAACATCAACTGTTACTTTAAAATGGCTTCGTTTCAACATTATTCTCTTTTCAAAGTAGCATGTTACATCTCATTTCAACAGGTTTTATTTTATACACTTGGTTTTATTTTTATGAAATAGAATTCTAGAAATCATTATGTATTGAACTGTGACTTTTACGGTAAATTGGTCGAAATACATACTAAGAGATGGATCCATGTCTGTAGCGATACATATACCACAAAATAAATAATTGATTAACTTCTGAATAATTTATTTACAACATGTAAAACAATGGAATATAAATTCATCATTTGTAGCTAAACAAACAAAACGAAGGGATTTGTAATACTTAGAAATGTTGAAATAAGACGGTATTATTTTGCTGTCTTAGATTTCTAAATAAAATTAGAAAATGAAACAAATTCTGGCATTGCCAGATATTGAGTATTAAAATAACTCTTTATTATCAGTGGAGGTTTTCGCTTGCACTTTTCACATTTAATACACTTGTTTCCAAACAAAATACAAGCTTGGAAAATCAAATGTTTTTATTCTTTTCATATCAGTCAAAATGTTTATAAATTATTGATAGTTTGGAAAGGTATGAAACATAAGTATTTAAATTCTTGAATGGTTTTTTGGAAAAAATGTTTTTCTAGCAATATTGATGAAATTTGAGTTATGTACTGCAATCGTAGTAATACTCCATATTATTCCTATGGGATTCCAAATTATTTTTGTTCCCTCTGCATACTAATAGAGATGGAATTAATATATAGCCTTGGTACCAACAGGGTTCTTAAGAATGATTATGAAATTTTGTGTGAATTGGTCATGCAGTGTAGATTTGTAGATACCAACTCTGCTTTCTAAATATAGATTAGGTTTTATTTAATACTAGCATTATTTTTATTCTCTTCCTTATAGTGAATGAAAAAACAGAGACAGAGGGGCCAAATCTTGATGTTGCTGAACATTTAGCAAAGTTCAGTAATTGGTCTACATATGATCCAAAGAAAACGTTTGACTATATGAAGTTTTTTTCCGTTCCCAGATTTTACCATGGTGCATTTAAAGCCAAATCCTTCCCAGGTGATGATAGTTATTTTCCACATGGTCCAACAGGAAGTGGCCCTAATGCAAGTGCAGGATTGGGACACACAGGATTTCTGCACCTTTTCACTGTTATTAACAAGTCCATGAACAAAGCAGATGACAAAAGAGCATTTACACCTCTGCTGGATTCGAATGTCAGTGAAGTCGAGCGCATTGAGCGTAATATAGCTTCCAAACGTCGTGTTTTGATCATTCTCAGAGGCCTGCCGGGTAGTGGGAAAAGTGCCCTTGCCTCTCAACTTCAAGGCACTGTGTTTTCTACTGATGATCACTTTTGTAGAGGGGGAAGTTATTGTTTTAATCCAGATGATTTACAGGAAGCCCATGCTGGGAATAAGAAGCGAACCAAGGAGGCGCTTAAGTGCGGCGTGTCTCCTATTATCGTTGACAACACAAATACTAGAACCTGGGAGATTGTTCCTTATGTCGTCATGGGAGTACGATACAACTACATTATTGAAGTACTTGAGCCGAACACTGAGTGGAAATTTAACACCAAAAAATTAGCCCAAAAGAATCAGCATGGAGTTCGTAAGGAAAAACTTGATGAAATGCTTTTACGATATCAAAAGTCGAATTCTGTTTGCGATGAACTCGAAAGCCAAGTGGAATCTGCTCTTATTTTTAGATCTGGCTCCCCACAGCAATTAGCAAACAAAGTTTCACCAGGTAACAAATTTTCAAATGCTCTGGCTGATCAATTTTCAACCCTTTCAATGAAAAAAGATGTAAATCTTGATGGCATGAGGTCGTTCGAAGAAGGTAGTGAGGATTCTCACAACTTAAATAGGGAAGAGGATTTAAAACATCCTGAGAATGACATCTCTTCTTCGGAATCGATTACAGAACGTGACGATTTCTGTCGGAATTATGCTTCTGCTGAGAATAAGAATTCTCGGTTTCCAAAAGAAAATCCTGATTTGGCATTAGAAAGGAGATCAACAACTCATAAAGTTGCAGCAACAGAGTCTAGTGATACCTTACCAATGGAAGTAAAAAAAACAGATGAGAATGAATTTGAAGAATGGGATGGAAGTACTCAATCTCATAGTATTGAGAATTCTGATAATGAAACCAAGGTGCAGGTGTGTTTAGAGCCTAAATCACGCCGAACTGATTGGGAGCCTTTTCGAGCAAGCGTGTCGAAAGATTCCACTTGCAAAACCACAGTACGCAAGTCTTCGGAGTCCAAATCTCATCGAACGGATTTTGAGCTTTTTCGAGCTAATGTTTCAAAAGATTCCACATGTAAAAATAATGGAGAAGATGACACTCAATCCCATTTAATTGATAATAATATTTCAGAGAAAATTACATCTCAGCAAAAGAAAAATTTTCACAAACCTTTGCTTCCAGAAACACATAATTACCTGGGGAAAAATTGGACATTCCCTACATATGATTCCCTACGTAAAAATGCAGCTATATCTGAAAACATTCCGGAAAGAAGAGTACTTTCTGTGCGTTGTGAATTCACTCAAACACAACCCAATGATTTTGTCGTAAGTTACCAAGTTGATAAGAATTTTAACTTTGATCCAGTTTACCCTATTATTACTTCAGGAATGAATAAATTTAGAAGTAAAGTCGCGAATTCTACTCACTCACGTGAGCCATTTCATTCTCCTGCACGCATTGCAAAATTTGAGAAAAGTACCAGCACTGAGGATGTAAGTACTGATATTGGAAGACCTCAAAAATTAAAGCATCTTGCAGAGTGCTTTCCTCATATTGTTGCTGAGGATTTGAATCATTTTCTAGATCTCTGTGGTGGTGATGAAGAATGGTTGATGAATGTGCTCCTGGATTCTGATTGTGTATATAACAATCCAAATGCAAAATTGCCATCCACAGGTAATTATCTTTCAGACCGAGAAAGTGACAATACTTGTCTTAAAAAATCTAACAATGGATTTGGTCTCATGAAACCCTACAATACTGAACTAAAAAGTGGCAGTTCTGATGAAAAACTGCCCAAACCTCTTCCAGAAACAACCAGTTCACGTAATCCCAGGCCTTACGAAAATCTGCATCTAAATTTAGATCTTGGATTTGCACTTCAATTAGAAGAGTTGTTTGGTTCCTTAGCTCCTGATGGTAAGTATTTTATTGTTTTTGAAATATTTATGTTTAGAAACTACTGTTATGCTCACCAAAAACAATCTGTTCTTCTAGAGTCTTATTTATTTGACAATAAGATATTTAAAGATATAAAATTGAAGTCTAAAAATGCACTTGTCACAAAGAAATTCAAAAAGCGATTGTTCTCCAGGGTTGATCTTTGAAGTTAGAATATAGAGTGTTTCAAAATTATGTGAATACCCTGTTATTCAAGAGTAAATAATACAAAAACTTAACCACATCAGCCCTTGCTGTAGTAGTTCACTTATCAATTATATTAATCAAAATAAAAGTTGGGAATGAATATTAAAATAATGCTAACTTTTTCTAAAAAGCAGTGTTGCAAAAGCATATGAAAATGGATTTTAACAGTCATAAGTCCAGGTCCTATACATTTTTTGTGTTAACATACCCTCAAACACAAAATGAATTTAAAATTGCACTTGAGAGTTAATATTTTGACAACTGATGGAAAGTTTAGATCCTGTTGGTACCTTTTTTTCTGTTTGGAATTTCTAACTGCTAATAGCCATCATGTGCACAAGATTTCTTCAATTTGAAAACTTGAGGTGGCTTGGAAGCTACTACTATATAATAGCAGATTACCTGTTTTCTCATTCAGTCTTAATTTGACAATACCATTTGCCTGCTCAGAAACAACTTCGGTTGGTGCTGAATGAAATTAAAACAAGGCTTGATTTCACAACTTCATCTGATTTTGTAACACCGTTTTTTGGAGAGAAGTTGCACTCTCCTTCTTTGGAAGACTTGTTTATATTTTTACTGTTTAGATCAATTAGAATATTACATTACAATATAGTAAAGGAATTAGTTTGTACCCGTTTTCTTAAATAACTGGGTGCTCATATCATTCAACACTGTTCATGGAATCTGGGCATGGTTTAATATAATAAAGAAAATGTCTCTATTCAAGAATTTGACCCCCCTTACTTTCTAAAGTTAATTTTTCTCACATTAAGTTATGTTTGATTTCCTAAACTTTGCCATAATTTTCGTAAATGTAAGGTCTCTTCCAATGGCTTGCAGTTTTGATTCCTCCCTGGGTGTATTTCTCTTCTGTTTCAGTAAAACTTTCTTTGTGTGTGTATGTCCATTTACTCGATGTTTCGTGCAGCTTGGCCAAATATGGCCCTTGCACCATGAAGCCCTATTAACTCTTCAACTGGCCATACTGTTATTCCAACTTGTTATTTTTAAAAGTATTATGATTCATTATAAATTTGCCCACCCACATTCAAATTAATTACAGCATTTATAAATCCTTTTGTGCAATATGACTGTTGAACTGGAAATATGCTATCCGAAAGTCTGATATCCCTAAAAGATCAAACAAAGAAAAAGGTACAACTGTATGCAACGCCTCGCCCAGTGGCAACGGCCCTTGTTGCGTTTTTTGGCACACTTTTTATGTCGCAAAGGAAAGAAATGTGTTTCCTTTAGCTGCTCTAACTCGCTACTGAAAGTGCACTGAGAAACGCGCCAAGGGCCATTGCCACCGGACGAGGCACTACATACAGCTGTACCAAAAAAAAATCGATAGAAATTAATTTTTATGGCATATTGACTTTTCAGTAAGATGTAATTTTATATTAGTCGAGCAAGCCGTGAAAACTGGCAGAATGAATGGATATTACATTAAAGATTAATTGTGTTGTGAATGTTGTATAGTGGATGTTTTTCAAAATAAAATGTTAGAATATTGCCTAAAAATTTGAAATTATCATTTTAGATCTTTCATTGCCAACTAATAGAGTAGTTGAAATTGACTTTGAGATGGCTCAACTTCTTTACAATAGGTGGAAGAACCCTGTATCAATGAAATCAAATAAAGTTGCAGGTATGTATCAGTCTTAATGTTTGCAAAATTATTATCCGATAAATAGCTGTACTCTGGTCAACATGCATATGTTGAATTAAATAACTTGGTTTTCTTTCTAATGAATTGCTCATGGAATGTTGAACCTGCATTTAAATGACATCAATGAAATATATCATTTTTTTATCTAATAAGATTTCCATCTCATTGTTGTCAAGACTTTTATTTAACTTTTACGTTTGAACATTTAGTCTAAAATTAGAAGGAAAGGCTAGCTAAATTTCAAGCAATAGTGTCAAATTTATTTGTATTCCTAAAAGCAGGAAGCATGATTATGTCTGGAAGCAGGATTGATCACTAAAATTGAGAATCCTAATCTGATTGAAGGGCTGCGGTAGGCTGGTTCGGAGAGTAACGGATTAGCAGCCAGAGGGTTGTGCATTTGAAACTCAATCCAACTAAAGACCATCGTATAGGTGGGGGCTGGTGCTCATTTTATCTGTTGTGGCCTCAAATGTCTTCACATTGATCCGAGACTCACCAATAGCCAGCTCATCGACCTTCTAATGAAATAGACGGATCATATAGGCGGAGTCGATGTCGTAAGATCTCTGAAGGATAAATTACAAATTGACTTATCAGATTGGCTATGGAAGCGCAGACAAAGCGTTTTTGATAACGGTGGATAATCACTTCAACCAATCTATAATATAGGGTTCATGTTTTTACCCACAGCCACGTGACAGGTCTTCAATCTGAGCAACTGGAAGAAATAACATAAAGCTGTGGGCACATGCTCAGTCTATATCATTATAAGGTCGATAAGCCCACTATGTTGTTCCAGTGCGACATTTATTTAACTACCCTCACCCACTCCAGAAAATTTCAATTGAACATTTGAAACCTTTATGAAATTCACTCAATGTTGATTATCTTGAATCTGGCTTGGTCAAAACAAATGATTCCGTGGGCCCCTAGACAAGCTACAATTGCATACCTGGCAGCTCTTCTGAGTTTTCCAGAAAACCACTATTTCCCGGTCTTCCGGATGGGAAAAAATGTCTTTGTATTTCTCTTTCAATGCGATAAATTTTCAGTCGATGGCGAATTCATAATTTGGTGGGAATCCATGAAGGAATGATATTGCATGGCTGCCAACTTTTCCAGAAATCTTCTAGAAAAACATTTAGTTTTCTTCACAAAAGTTTCCAATCCACATTTTCCTTTAGGGAAAATTTTTTCAAGTGACGTTAATTTCAAAAGCTTGGGTGCGCCAAGTCAAGTGGCAACTATGATAGGAAACACCGTTAAAACCTTTTGCATTACTTTTTAAGTAAAACCTTTAAATGTACCTCTAAAACTTAAGAAGAGTTTAATTGTTTATTTTTGCCTATCATTGGGACCATTTGTTTTATAGATAAGGAACAAAAATCTATCAGTTATTCCATCCAGGAGTTAAAGAGTAAAAGAGAAATGCCAAGTCAAATCAAGACAGGGCGATCGGAACCTATGCCGCTATCTCAAGTAATGGATTTGGAATTAGCCCTTAAGTTATACAGAGATGAGAAAGTAAGCATTTGAATGTACTAGTTTGTATGCAATGTTGTATGATGTCACATTTGTTTGTATTTTCTTGCTTTATCACTTGTTGATTGCTGGATTTGCAAGGTTTAGTTTTAGGTAGAGCTGAAACTTGGTATGAAAATAGCGATTCTTTTACTTGCTTTAGAGAAACTAGATATAATTTCTTTTTTAATTTAAGTGGCTTCAATTGTAAAGCATTTTGAGGAATTAGCTGTTAAAACCTCTGAAACATAAGTGATGTAGGAGAAATGTTTGACCAGAACCAATGTGGATTTTTTCTTGTAAGTTTTTTACTTTAAAAAGCATTATTTCATTTACTGTGTTAGCAGCTGTGATCAGGATTTATTTTTGCTAAATATCTAATTGAGTCCTTATATGCCATGAAGTGCTGAGGAAATAAGCATGGTTAAAGAATTACCAGTTCAAAATTCTGTTAATAGGATCCATGCTGAATATTATTTTGAAATATTAACAGTTGGTAGGGCGATGCCACTAAAGAAACTCTTAAACATTCTAAAACAGGCCTGTTGAACCACCATGTAATTTCTCTGGGATTGCCATGGCTCAGTGAGCTGACCCACTAAAAACTAGCAATCCGCAAGTTATAGACTGCAAGTTCAATGGGTATATTTCTCTGTCAGTAAAACTTACCTTGCGTGTGTATGTCCATTACTTGACGTTGTCTGTCTCGTGTTTGGCACAACATTACCAAATATGGCCCTTGCATTATAAAACCACAAAGCAACAAACCTTGGAATTTTGGGGGAATAGTTTTCAAATAATATATTTGTTATTGTTTATTATTTAACATTTCCAATTTAAACTGCTCTGGTGGGAAAAAAAATTTCATGTCACCTAAATAGCAATCCCACTTTTGTTTCCTTTTCGATGTAGGTAGGTCAAAAGTCGGGGTGTTTACTGCTGCTGTCATTTTGGCAGATCTGTTACCTGGCTCACTGAGTAGTTAATTGAGAATTGGATCATTATTTATGTTTTCAATGATCAAGATCATACCTGTTTCATAGATGACTGCAAAGAATCTTGCACAGTATAAACATTTATTGAAATTATGTACCATTCCCCTTTTATTTTGCTGAATTTCATTGGTTAAAGTCTGCTTTAATACTTTCGGAAGTGTGCTGTATCATCTTAAACAATAGAAAAATATTTTAAAAATCTTCTGAACTCAAATTTTCATAAGTTATTTTTTTGTACATTATCTATGATTATTAGCATTTTATAGTCAGACATTCCTCTGCTTTACATTGAATGATCTTCCCTTGATGGCAATTCTGAAATCCAAACCATTTCGTCATGCTACAAATAAAGTGAAGTTGTACTAGGCTCTCAGTATCATATCATTTATATATCCAGTCTGTAAATTCTTAAACCGTAGCTTTATTTTTGGAATGTAAATTTTTATGATAATATAAAATTATTTTTATAGAAAGTGGCCTTTTTTGTCGTCGATGTGGTACAGGGGCTAAAGAAATTCGAAATCCTCATAGGAATAACTTCATATTTATACGATCAATGTCAGACCAATTCACACTAAATTTGGTACATTCATCCTGTAGAATTCTGCGGGAAACAGGCTATATCTGTCCTGGGTCTGCAGGGGGGCTAAAAACAATTCGTAAACTCCGTAGGAATAATATTGACTAATATTACAATGAATTATAAACAATTCAACCCGATAATGCCGGTAATTCAGCTAGTTCCTTATAAGAGAAGCTGTCTGGTACAGATCAACCATTATATGCTGAGTTTCTTGGGGAGTGTTCATTTCATACTAGGAAAATAAACCCTATACTGATGCAAATGGGAGAACCCCACCTATATTTTCTTTTCTGCTTTTATTCTACACCCGTTGGCAGGGCTGCTACAGGTGACTAAAAGGCAACTTTTGCTTCTATTTTTCAACCTTGATGACAAGGGTTATCTTTTTAAGCAAAATCATCTCAAAAGGTCCTAATTTTAAAAAAATTGGCGACTTTTTTCGATAACTCACAATTGGCAGAATAAAAGAAAGTGCCTATTTCTTTAAATAGTATGAATCCTTGTTTCTGAATTCCTCTTAACAGTTCCCCAAATTAGCAATATCCCATCCTTTTTCTCAAAAGGTCTAAACGTTGGCAATTGTATGTACTGTAGATGTACTTAACAAACAAATATGCCTTAAAATTTAGTAGAAATAAAAAGTAATAACAATGCAGTAAATTCATCATTTAAATGGTTTATTTTGTTTCTTCTGTATTTTGCTATAATGAAAACTTATTTTTATATGAACACTACTGTTTGTCAATAATAATATATTCAATTGCTGGTAATGCTTTTGCTGATTCCAACAGTATTGAAAATATGCAAATTGCATATTAAGAAAATATCAGTTTTTTAAATAAAATTTAGATTTCTTGATTTCTTCAACAACTGTTTCATACTTAGCAATTATGGTTTGTTTTGTTTGATGGTGGATGACAAATTAATTGAATGTTAAAGCAAATGAATTAAAATTATGTTTCTTAAATTTGTAGTTAAAAAAAGATGGAGATGTTGCCACTCAACTCAAAAGATTGCAACTCTACAACAAGTTTCCTGGGGCAAATCCAATGGTTTTAGATGAAGTCTTCGAGTCTAATAAGTAAGTTCAATTTTAAGTATATTTTGGTACAATGTATTATATTTTTCATATTCAATAATGATTTTATTGTGTTTTTTCTTTCAATTCGAATTTTTGACTTCCCTCAGGGGCACATCTTTACTTGTGTATGGGCATCACAACCCCAAGGTACCTCAGTGATCTGTCCTCCATTCTGTTTTACCCTTCTACTTTTTGCTTTTTTACCCTACCTCGTTGTCTTGTGGGTCATTCCATCTGATGGGTGTTGCACCCTAGTCATGGATTTTTTTAGTTTTTACTATAGACATGGCCGTGAAATTCATTGATCTCAATTACTTAAATATTTTGTCCAAAATTAGCTGAGATACTGGAATTTAAAAATTGGCCAATTTTACAAAATGGTGGCCATCTTGGATTTGCCACACTGTCTATAAATGATATACCCTAACTTGAGAACTAATTGTTCAAATTTGGTAATTTTGGTACCAAATTCAGGCCATTTATTTCAGGAGTGTATATAAACTACAAAGACAATGATAATTTTACATTTTAGTGGAAAAAATTGGGCAAATGGGACAAAAAAAATTTTATAAAGTATTTTTAAAAATAATTTAAATAAGAAAGATTTTTCTTCAGTGGTACTTAATGTACTTTTCCAAATACAACTTGTGATAAAAATTAATTAAAAAATACATAGGACTGTAATTTGATGTTCTATTGACATATTTTTACATTTGATGTGAACATGCTTTTAGTAATAAGTACTTCATAAAAAATCAAATTTGACCATTGCTTTTTAATTTATGGTCTTTTTCGCCCTGTAAGATGACCGGCATTTTGAAATACACATGCTATCATTGGAATAGCTTTTATTTAGAAACCAAAAATTTTACCTCTGAAATTGTTTCAGATTAAAGTACATATGTTAGTTAATACTTCTACAAAGTTCCAGAAAAAATAATGAGGGTTCATTTTTTGTATAGCTCTTTAAAGTCAGCTGTTTTTAAAAGTGATTTTTTTCACTTTACATGTAAAAAACACCCACCAAAATGTGAAATGATCATTGTTTTTGTTGTTTATATACACTCCTGAAGTAAGTGGTATGAACATTACTACATTTGAAGTATTAGTTCTCAAGTAAGGGTCATTTACAGACAGTGGCAAATCCAAGATGGGTGTCCCCATTTTGTAAAATTGACCAATTTTTAAATTCCTGTATCAGTTTATTTTAGACAAAATATTTAAATGATTGAGATCGATGGGTTCACTTCCATGTCTATCTATGGTAAAAATTTGAAAAAATCCACGACTATGGTACAACTTTCTCAAAATGGGTGTTTTCATATGGAATGACCCTTGTGTTTGGCACAACTTGGCCAAATATGGCCCCTGTGCCATAAAACCCCAAACCAACCAATTTTTGACCCAATTACCATGTATTGCATATTGACAGCACCATGCAAATCATTCACATTTTAACAATAAGAATTTTTCTCATACATAATTATTGTGGCTGATGGGGTTTTTATTTGAAGTTTGCCCTTATCTAGCCATTTTCTAACTAAACATAATCATCATTTCATAAGAAAAATTGAACCGACGTCTTAGCAAAAAGGCATTGTTTTCAATATTAGCTTGAGGGTTGCATATTTTCTCCTAAATAGAGTAAAATAGGTTAAAAATAATATTTTTTTAATTGTATATATTGTACACAAGTTTTAAATATATTTTGTTTTTATTCATTTTTAAATTGTATGACACTTGTTTCAGTTTTTCTCTGGAAAGCACCTTGCTTGCTCTTGAAGAAGATTTATATCAGCGTGAACTGATTCAACATACTTCAAACTGGGTAACGCATCGTACTATTGGGTGCGAAATGAAAAAAAAGGGGGAGGAGATTTCTAAAAAAGTCTCTGCCAATGGTGGCGTTAATGAAGGAAATGGCACCGCTAATGCTACTGTGGTATGTATATTTTTTCTCTGGTAGAATAAAAGATTTTATTTACAGTTTTATCACAAAGGACAGGTTGGCAGGGTATGACGATTTAAATCAGCTTGATTTAAATCAAGTGTTTTTTATTAAAAAAATAATTGATTTATATCAATCACTAAGTTTCTTTTTTTCCTTAAGTTTAATAATATTGAAAATGAAATAACCTAGGACGATACAAATCTTTTTAAAAGTTTGCTGCTACTCAGTTATCCCGCGATTGATCCTTCATAAAACTGATTATTACTGGCCTTCCTACTTGGAGGACACTGAAGATAATTGCATTGATTGGGATGCACTGGGTTCCAACTTCGACATATGATTACTTCATTATAAATATTTTGGAAACCTTTATTTTGTATACATAAATCGTTACCAATATTATCAGTATATTTTTAATATTACCTCTTGTCGCAGGGAGACTGACTCTCCAACTATAAAAATATTAGGACCCAAAGAGTTCCGGGTCTCTAGAACTTTACGATCCTTCTACTCAGTCCTTCTGATAAGCAATCTATGATAGATAAAACCACTCTCTATGTTTGTTTACTCATTATTTGCATATTTACCCCTTATGTTTGGGGTCGAGGGCCCTACCATACAAACTTTAAAGAGTTTCAAGGGGTCGGACATGCTTGGTGTAGGTGGATTTTTTTAACAAGAGTTTGGTTTCTCATTGGAAATATTTACCTCTCTCGTTTGGGGACAAAAGGGGTTCGAGTCCCTTGGGATTAACTGCTCATGTTGGGATGACAACTGTCGAACAAATATTTTTCTCTTTGTTCACTTAAAATAAGTGTCACTTAAATCTGTTTATCAGCTTATGCTGAGTTTTGTACAGATGAGACCAGTCCATACATTGTAAAAATGTTTTCAGATAATTTTGACATACTCTTCCAATGGAAAGGTTGGTTAGATTTAAACTGATGCCCTTTAAAGAAGGAATTTATTATTTCTGTTAAGGGAATCTATTGGGTCATACCTGGAAAGTTCTGCAGTTTTTTATGATAAATATCAACGAAGCAGTACAAAAACTTAAGAAATGTTATTGAATCACATAAGCACCATTTTGTTCTATGACTTTTTGCCATCTTTCCAGCAGCTGGAAAATTCCTTTTTTAAAAAAAATTGGCTTTATTGTAAAGAAGTTATCGAGGTTCTGTTTGACAGTCTCCAAAAAATTGAACTCCAGGCCATTCATAGAATTTTGAAGTGACCTGAAGAGGTGAAAATCTGAGGGGGCAAGGTCTGGTGAATATGGGGGTGACCCAAAACATCCCAGCCGTACTCAATAAGTCTTTGACATTCATTGTCATGCTGGAAGACAACACCTCGACGATTGGTCAGTTCTGGCCGCTTTGCTTCGATTTCTGCTTTTAATACTGCCATTTGAGAACAGTATTTTTCCAAATTTATTGTCTGATTTTGTGGCAACAATTCATAATGAACAATTCCTTTGTAGTCATACACAAAGTATTACTTTTTGGGATGCAGCCCCCTCTCGATGTTACTTGGGAGGTTCATTTGGCTTACCCCATTATCTTTTTCTTGTACCATTATTGTATAATATCCACTTCTCATCTCCAGTAATGAACCGTTTCGAAAAAGGACCTTCGTCATTTCGTTTCAGCAAAGAATCACTTGCCGAAATTCGAGCAAGCATATTCTGTTGCGTTAAAGTATGGGTTGCCCATATATCTTAGCGGCTTACATACCCAATCTTCTTCAGATGATCATGAACTATACCTTTCGGAATATTTAGTCTGTGTGATAGTTCCTGAACTGTGTAACATATATTTTCAGCGATGGCATCTTTTAATAGGTCCTCGTTTACAGAGGATTGTCGTCCAGAGCGGGCATCATCTTCTATTAAACCACCTTCAAACTGTGTCATCAGAAACAACACTTTGTCCATATACAGCACACATTTTACGAGCAGTCTGACTAGCATTTTTTATTTAAAATAAAAGAGCATAATATGACGAAAATGAACTTTTTGATTCTCCATTCTATCAAGATCTGATTGGTTTTGCTAATGACGAGAAACCCTGCCAAGACAACCACTAGGAGGGTTAAGACAAGCATCTAGAGATAAAGAAAAGCAAAATATCTCAAATCTGTATTTCCAAGAGAGCTGATAAATACAAAAAGGAGGTTTCGATTAAGTGCCTTTTACTTTTTCATGTTAATTTGAAATAACCCTAATTTTTGAGAAATAAGATTTATCAGGAATGTGGGTTATTTCATTTTGGTATAAATTGTGCTTTCAGGAATTATATTTTGATTGAGTTGTCTATACTTAATTTACTAGAATTCCTCTGAAATATTTAAGATTTTCGTGTTTCTCCACCATTCAGGGTCCAAATCATTGGCATCATTGGGTTTACCCAGAAGCCCCACCTCAAAGCCTACCACCAATGCAAGATGCGTTAATTCCACTAGAAGCGCAGGAACAACGTGACTTAGCATCTAAGCATCATACTCGCCAGCAAGAGCAATATCGCAAAGCATCCGCTGCCTACCAAAGAGGAATGAAAGGAGCAGCATCGTATTATTCTCGAGAAGTAAGGTTTTATTATTGTAGTGTTTGAGCAGAGATGAAAATCTCTAGCAAATACGAGAATTTCTGCTTTATGGGTTCCATGTCATTTATTAGGTTGATGCAAAAATTCGTCCCATTTTTTCTGACAAAAATTGAAGAAAGCTTTTAATTACTAAAAATTGCATTTAATCAATATAGTATGTGCTGTTCTGTTCTATGACCTTTCTCCATCTCTCCGGTAGCTGCATGATCCTGCACTCCTAGAAGTTCTGAGGTTTCGGGCTAAAGAACTGATCCATGGGACGAAACTTTTCGAACCACTTACGGCATGTGGAATCGTCAACAGCACCCTATGCAACATGTATCTTCGTTTGCTTCTGCGAAGCTTTCTTTTCTTTTCGATAGTAAAAAAGCATATCGAAAATGCTCCTTATTTTCTGCCATTTTTAATGTTTAACAAAATTTAAAGAACACAACCCAATAACACAATTTTTTCCCCAAGTACTCACTGAAATTTCTTTCAAACAACACAAAACAATTCAACAAATTCTTTCTTCACGCATGAAGTAGATAACACTTCAGTTTTGTGATGCAATGCCATCTAGTGCCAAAAACAGGATGAACTTTTGAATCAACCCAATGATATTTTCCTGGAGATTCGGTTGGGGCCATCGTGAGTCAGTGAATTTGCCCATTGCCCTAGCAACCTATGAGTTGAGTTGCAGATGGCACAGGTTCGATTCCTCCCTGGGTGTCTTATCTCTCTTTTGTATTGGTAAAATTTTCTTGTGATGTCAGTTACTTGACGTTTTTGTCTTGTGTTTGGTGCAGCATGCCCAAATATGGACCTTTCGCCATAAAACCACGCCAACCATTTTTCCCGACGTTTTCTAAAGAATAGCACACTTTCGGATGAAGATAGGGAGACTGGTTTTACTTGTTCTCGTAAAGTTATTTAGAATCACCCATTTAAATTTCATATTTTCTGCTAATAAATAGGGCCAGAGCATGGATGGTGTAGGAATAAAAATGCAGTAACTTTTCATTTCCCTTAAAGACCCTCAGACATGGTCTTCAAAATCATTGCTATCGATTTAGCTCCTACAAACTGTTCACAAATTCATTTGTATAGTGATGAAACTTTGGATTCTGTTTGCTAGAGTAGGTTGAAGAAATTGCTTGATTTTGATTTAGAGTAGTCTCCTAGCCTATGTCTTATGCAACTTGGCTTTCCACTAATATCTTCTGGTCAGACACTTGGAGGAAAATGGACATCAATCACACAAAATTTTGATACAATTCTTGCTATGTGTCGAAGAAAAATATCCTCTCTAACCGTTTTTTGAATTCCCTTTTGTGGATTTCTATCGTATATGGAAATGGATTTTCAACGATGGCAAGAATGAAAACTAAATTTCAAGATTGATCAAAATTTTCAAACTTCTTGCTTGGAACTCATTCTTATCAGAAAGAAATGCATTCCTCACACACATCTTTAAGTAAGAAATAGATTAGTGAGATTATATCCCAAAAATATTTTTCCCATGGGAAAATGGTATTGAATTGTTAAAAAAGTGAATTATTTAATTTCTTTTTTCGCACAAGAAATCCAAGAAGCTAGGTGGGGCACTGTTCACAACCAATTGAGAAGCTTTGCTTTACGTTAATAATGCATGATTTGAAATGTTGAATTTTATATATTATTAAATAATAAAAATTTGGTATTTTCATTCTCCTCAGGCTTTGAAAGAAAAAGAAAAATTTGCAATGGCTCAAGAAAAAGCTGCTAAATTAATTTTTGATGAAAAGTATGTATCATCATTCATGGTCTGTCTAACGATTTCCATTTTCTGTAATCTAAAATTGATGTTTAAAAATTGAAAATGTACCTTGAAGAGAAGAACTTTTACATAGAGCGGTTTTACGTAGAAGAAAGTATTTTGCATTCTTTTGATAGGAAATTAAATTGTGGATGATTAATGATAACTGTTATATTTATTGGATCGGTGCGAATGAAATGTCCGATGAGAAATAGTTTTGGGAATGACCCACATACAGCTAAAAATAATTACTTTCAAGCTTCCAGCATCTTACGTCACAGAGCTACTATAAATAGCTATCACGCATCTGAAGTACAAGTTCCAGATTTAATTTGTTGGGGTGTAAGGTGCTTCCAAATTTGACATCGAAAACTCATATTTAAGAGCCGTCTTCCTTTACAAATTTAAATTGATACATTCTGCTGCAGTTGCTGCTCAAAGCATTAACACAGCATTCAGGAAGAATACAGCTAATGAATGAACCATTCAGTGATAGTTTTGAAGTAGAGATATGAACCTGAAAAACGAACCACGGTGGTCACCAAGAAGTTGCAGTTTCTGACAATGTTCTGCTAAGTGATTGAAACTGAACCGCGGAAAACATGTTGTGAGATAGCTGCCGAGCTAGGTGTCCACCACACTACAATTGTTCGCCGTCTGGCTGCACTGTGTAAGTTCAAAAAGATGGATCCTTGGGTGCCTCATGAATTGACAATTGCCAACAAGATGAGACGTTTAGAAGTCTGCATCACTCCTTTCCAGGAATGAAAGAGAACCTCTACTGCAGCGAATTGTTACCTTTGACGAGAAATGGGTCCTTTATGACAATCAGAAACGATCTGTGCAATGGTTGAGCAAAGCACAGCCTCCTGGATGCCACCTTTACATCCCAGGTAGGTTATGCTTCTTGTATGGTGGTCTACAGCAGGAATAATTCATCGCAGTTTCCTGCCAATTGGCCAAACCATCGCTTCAGAATGATATTGTACGGAATTACAACAGATGCACCGGAAATTGATGGTGAAACAACCAGCTTTGCTAAACAGACATGGCATTCTCCTTTTACAGCATAGCGCCTGTCCTCATGTCGCACAACGGACGATGCTGACACAACATGAGTTGGGTTATGAAGCAATGCTTCATCCCTATTCCCCTGACTTGTCACCTACTTTCATCTGTTTCGTCACGTAGATCGCTTTCTGTGGGCAAAAAGTTCACCCAAGATACAGAGGTTCACTGTGCAGTTGATGACTTCGCATCCCAGCCACAAGACTTTTTATTTCCGGGATCATGGCCTTGTCTGACAAGTGGCAACAGTGTGCCACTTGAGAGGAAGATTATTTCGAGTAGGTCAGGTACTGTATTTTTCATTTACCGCCATCGAAGTGTGATCGTCATTTTCCGGATATTTCATTTGCACCGACCCAATACATAAGCAAGGGCTCTTACACACAAGTGTTTTGATTTAGTAATAAATAGAAGTTTTACCCTTTGCTTAATATTTTCTGTCTGGTTTTATTGTTAACATTTACTTAATTCTTCTATAGGAATCTATTTAAATCTCCATATGTAATAGATTTGCATGGACTCGTTGTGAAAGAAGCTATTTTTGCATTGGATGACTTCCTAAGGGACCATAAGGGTAGGTTAGATGCATCTACTCTACCAGGTTCTATAACGATAACAGTCATAACAGGCCAAGGAAATCACAGTATGGATGGAAGGTCAAAACTACAATCAGCAGTGATGCAGTTTCTGAATAAAGCCAATTA
The DNA here is from genome assembly GCA_933210815.1 of Meta bourneti. Taxonomy (NCBI): domain Eukaryota; kingdom Metazoa; phylum Arthropoda; class Arachnida; order Araneae; family Tetragnathidae; genus Meta; species Meta bourneti. The sequence continues at coordinate 106,770,146 of OW119924.1, forward strand.
CGAGTAAGTTTTTGTTTCAATGTTTTCAAGGGGCCACCGTGGCTCAGTGGATATGTCCACTGCGCTAGCAACCCTCGAGTTGTGGGTGGCGCAGGTGCATTCCTCCCTGGGTGTATTTCTCTCTTCTGTGTCAGTAAAAACTTTCATTGTGTGTGTCTGTCTATTACTTGATATGGTATGTCTTGTGTCTGGCACAGCATGGCCCTTGAGCCATAAAACCCCAAACCAACCAATGTTTTCAACTGAGAATTAACAGAATCAATACCTGCCTGCTCTTCCAGATTTTTCTTCTGGGAGAAAATTTTCCAATGGGTTCCAGTTTCAAAGTTTTATCCTCAAGCAGTGGCCACCATGAAAAAAAAATATCGGAATCAACGGTCGCTAGGTTGTCTTAAAAACCTTCTTTTTCTCTAATTTTCAAGCAAAACCTACAAATATAACTCTTAAAACACTCGAAAAAAGTTAAATGTGATTATTTTGGCATTTCTCCTCTCTTATCAAATCAATTTTGTCGAATTCGATCATATAATAACAGTAGAGAGCATTGTTATTTTTTCTGTTTTGAATTGCCTTCATCTAGCACAATTGTTTCCATTTGCACTTTTGATATTTTTTAAGTTTAAGGGTTATATTTAAGCAGTTTTCCATTTCTGACAGCTGCTCGTACGTCATACAAATCGTCCATGTTTTTCCTCGGTTGGCAGGTATGAAAATCTTCATTTTTAACTCGTCCTTGTTATTCAGGACCCGACATCAGGTTTGGTTGCAAATTTTTTATTTCAGTTGTGATTACTTAGAAAATGTACAAAAAGTAGTTTAAACTTTCAAAGTGGTTTTAAAACTGAAGACTTAAAATTATCCTTCAATTGATGCCACAAAATTTTTCAGTGAACTTCTAAATACCATAAATAATTCAAATAGTGTAAATATGATGATTTCTATGGCTTTCCCCCAAACTTGATAATCTTTTATTTCTACCTTTGTTAAATGATTAGCTCAGAAACAGGAAAGATTGCATTTATTTTTCTAAGCCGTTGAGATTTCTCATTATTCATCTGGTTATGATAGGAACATAAGAATAAATATTTTTAACGTTTGATTTTTTATCAGGAAAATATGTATAACCTTGCAATACATTGACATTTTTTCTTTATTGCAATGTTTGTCACAATGAATGCAGTTTCCGTTAAATTGCGGTACCCATCTTTTCATTGTTTTCTGATTGGGGAACTGGGTAATAATATAAGATTAGCAAACAAAAAATTCTCCTTTTCGTTGAGGCTTAGACATGTTATGATGTCAACATTTGTAATAGTAAAACACATGTTGGCACCTACCTTCCTGTTCCATTAGTTATGGATAAACAAATGAAATATTAGAAAGATACTCATGTTTTTTTAATGCACTGCATATAAAATCTACAAAACACATTTTGTGGTCAAATGACGCAGTGCCTTATCTTTACATATAAGGCAGAGCTAGCATCTCTGTTCTCTATACAAATCTACGCCGTTTGACCAATCTACACCAAATTTTCTACATTTATTCTTTGGAACAATATGGGTAACATAGGCTACATATTAACCTCCATTCTATATTTGTCTTGGGTATGCAGAGGAGGGTAATGTCCTGTCAACCTGGGAAGAGCACTTGCTAGGGGGCGCTCTCTCCTGGTCTGAACATCTACAGGAGTTGCCGCTCAAGATGACCTTGGAGGTTTTTAGACTCTTAGAGATGGTACAGTCGTGCGGTTGCGCTGAAAATCGCTCAGTATCCCGTCTAAATTCTTAAACTGTCGCTTTATGGAATGTAAATTTTTATAATATAAGATTATTTTTATAGAAAGTGGGCTTTTTTATCATCGATATTTTACAGGGAACTAAAGACAATTTGAAATCCTCAAGAATAACATTGTATTTATTTTAACATTGCATATTATTATTATTGTTTTTATCAATGCCAGACCAATTGACACTGAATTTGGTACATTCATCCTGTAGAATTCTGCGGGACACATTAGGCTATATATTAACTTCTTTCGATTTGTCCTGGGCCTGCAGGGGGCTAAAAGCAATTAGAAATTTCCATAGGAATAATATTGAGTAATGTTACGATGAATTATATACAATTCAACCCTGAGCAACACCGGGTAATTCAGCTTTTCTTATAAAATCCAACTCAAAGTGCATTTGAAGTCGAAATATCTCGAAGGTTTCTGTTGGTTCCAAAAGTCATTTCGGGTATTTTTTAGGCACTAAAACCATTTCGGATTTTATTGGTTGCAACCCCCAAATTAGGTATTTTTGGGTACTATAAAATTTATATATTTTATTCAGCACATCCTAAATTGTAAATCATGTTCACAGATTTAAAACAGTGCATCAAAATCCAGGGTTGAGTGATAACATTGGAGGATGTAGAGGTTTCATAGGTCAAGTTTTTAAAATTGTAATTTACGCTCTTTAATCTTGAATTATGAACAACTTGTAGTAATGTGTATAAGCATAACAGGCTTTTGATGTTCTTTGTTTTACTTGAGTAAACATTTTTTTCTCTTCATTTGGAAGTTTTATTTTTTAATAATACTAAATATGAAACTTGTAAAATAATTGTACTTTTCCATTTCAGTTGTCGTGTAGCAACTGCTGGCTCTATTGAAGTGTGTTTACATGTTCCTGGAAAAGGAAGTAGCTATACTCCCTGGAAAGGATGAAATTTGCAAACAGTTTAATTTGACAATTTATTCAATTAAATTACTTTCGATGGGACAAATTTTTTATATAATGGTCTGCTATGTAATTGAAAATGATTGTGTTTTGTGGAAACACTTTTTAACTGACTTTTAACTGCATTCAATTGATTTAAAATTTGAAAATTTTGCAAAATTTGCATGCTTATTTTGTGGCTTCTATTAAACTTTTAAAAATGTATTTTAATGTTGTGTAGAATTTTGATGACATTAAGAGTTGCTAGCTTTTTCTAGCATCAAAAATGATAGAATCTGTATGAAATGGGGATTCGGTGTATCAAGATAGTGATCATTTAGCTTCCATTGTGTGGCCTACAAGTTGTAGTGAAAGTTTTTCCCATTCAGGAGCTTAATTGCATATGGAAAATTCGACTTCCCATCCTGTTTTAGAAAAATTTAACCAAATTAAAATGACAGCATTATGATTTATTTATACTATATTTTTGAAGTATGTGTTTATTCGTACAAAAGTTATTACCATTAGAACAACTATTTGTTTTAGTGGTTAAAAAGACTAAAATGATTGTTTTTTCACTTTGAGAATTTCATTATTTAATGAATTTTGCTATTTTTTATTATTAAATGTCCATACTTTTCATTTTTATTATCTTGCAAGAATAAATTAATAAGCCATTAACATTTAATTGCTATTCTGAAACTTCATACTTAATATGAGTTCAATTTCTGTTTATATGTCAGTGGAAAAATGTATTGTCTGCTATTTAAAGGACAGATATGTAAATACTGTTCGAAGGTTATCTTCTAATTCAGGAAATTAATATATTGCTTATTTAATTTGTTATCAAAGTGTATATATTATCAAGTGTGTAGAATATATATGGTTTGTAAGTCTCCTATTTTTAAGCCTCAAGTAACTTTATATGAAATATTTTTTATCACCCATTAGATGTACTTTTACGATGTATTTATTTTCTTAGTTTTAATCAATTTGTTTCATGTTTATGTCTCATGTTACCTACAAATTGAATAGCTCAGTGTTTAAAAGCAGCTTCAAAAATACTCTTAATATTTCAACTAAACTTTTTTCTTACTGTTCTACAATTGGGTATAGATGAGCTATTGCATCACGTTAAAATTTATCAATTTCGTATAAAAGAAATTCGAAGAATACACCGTAATTGTAAGTATATATTAGATTCCTTCCCATGTTTATTTTTTCCTTCTGTCTATAAAAATTTTCTTGTATGTCCATTTACTTTACAAGGGCCAAATATCGTCCTTGTGCCATAAAAACCCAACCAACTTCATTGAAGAAATTAGCAGTGAAGTAAAATTTATCCTAAACATCTCTCTTTAGAACTAAAATGCTGAATAATTCCAATCCAACTGCCTCTTACTTTTGCAATGAATTTCTTCGTTTCTTATTTAGGTTCCATGAGTAGTTATTCAAACGAAAATGTTACCTTTCCTCCAGTCATTACAAAAGAGGCACTAAAATATTACTTCACCTATAAAATGGGAACTATATTGGATGTGATCGAGCCTTTGGTTCCCCTAATTGTTTTGTACCCCATCAGCATTTGCTTCGTAACCTCAGCTATTCAATGCGTTTTGCTATCATGTCTTGCAAAGTGTTTATTTATTTTTAAGTGCCATTTGATGATGTTTTTGGTTATTGCCATGTGATTCAATGAGTTGGCAATTATCCATCTAAAACAAGTATCAAATAGAATATTTGTGTGGGCCGAATTGTCCTGACTAATAATAGTGTCAACATCCACACATTCCATTAATCCCCATCCCACAATTCATTATGCCCTGTTGAATGCTATTCCCATGTAGAAGTTTCTATTTGGAAAAATAGGACTCTGTTTAGTTATAAGTTCTAGTCTACTTAATTGATTCGTTGATTAATATTTCCTGTTTTCGGCTCTAGTTCGATAATCAATTTTATGAAAGTTGTTCATTATAGTTAACTGTTGATCTGTATTTCATCACTTGTTTTCACGTTTACTTTGTTGAAGTTCTATTATATGTAACATTACTTGTTCACATTGTTAGAAATGTTTTAACATTTGTAAAGTTGCTTGCTGCTATGTGTTTACCAGAAGCAATAACCAAATATTTAAATATATATGTTTTAAAATACATGTGTTAAATGTTACCTATGCAATGAAATACCCGTTTAAAATTGAAAATTGTAGTAAAGAAATAGTTTAAAAAGTTTGGATTTGAAAAATTATGTTAGAATTTTACTTCAATTGAACTTTTCGATCAAAAGTTTTTTAGTTGAGAAGTAATTAATTTTAAAAGTACTTAAATATAAGCCGCAACTTTTTGTTAGGGTAGCCGAAGAATAGCGTATTTTTATGCAATTTGCAACGGTAGCTAAAATTCCAATTTCGCGATTTTTGTGTCTACATACCACAGAAATTGGGAGAAAATAGAGTTGCCATGCCACTCGTTACTGCCATATTCTATTTGTTATTACTTCTATACTGGTAAACAAAATAAAATATTATATTTTTATAAGAAATGCTCCATACCACCGAATTACTGTCATGTTCTTTTGCACTTTACTGAAGCTGAATTCAAATAGAAGGCGCAAAGCGACGTGCACGAAGCAATCAGGTGTTGGCGCGAGTGCCTTTCCTCTTCAAGTTGATGTAATTTCAACTCTGATTGGTTTGCGTGTGTCGCCTTCCTACTTGAATTCAGCTTTAAGTATTGATTGCAAATAAATTTTATTCATCTGAATGCAATGGTAGACTTTAATGTTATTTCTGAATCATGTATTTTTTATTCTGAATCATGTATTTTTTGTCTTCATGCACAATGTACATAGATCATGTTTTCAATGGCATCACAACCTTAATGAAATTATTCTCCTATCTTTTCTAATTGAATCGATTTGTGTGCTAACTCGTCTTTTTTTACATTCACGACGAATGTTTTTGTGATTTTAACTATTGTCATATGCTGTGCTAGTAAGGCATCTCAGGAAAGTAACGTCCACTTTTCGTACTGTCGTTTTTGTCATATTATTATGTATTCATAAGTTTTGCTGTGTTTTTAAACCATGTTAAATCGCTACGCCATTCTTACGTAGCTAGTATATTTTTATAAAAATCTATACCAAGTTATACTTTTTTTACTTGTACCCTACCTTATACCTCTTATTTCTTTAACAACTAATGAATGTCAATCTTAATGTAACGATGGAATTCTTTAGCGCAAATGAAATCTCTAACAATTTTTTTTGATAAATTAAGGTATTTGTATTTGAGCTACACACATTTCTCAGATCAATGTAAAATTCCAAGCGTTTTAATATTATGTTACTTTTCCCTTTTAAATTTATTTCTTTTTAAAATCATTTAATTTCTCAGTTTTGTAAGTGAATAATTATAAGCTCTTTTATATATTAAAATCCGTGGATTATAAAATACATACAGATTTCATATTTACATTAGTAGCAATAGCCAATGATATAGAACAAACAAGGCTGTATTTATTTCTTGTTATGTTGATCTCATTTTTTAAAAACAAGTTTTAGTTTGTTGTAAAAATGTGTTTTTTTCACCCTGCATGGTAAAATAATCGTAGTTTAGTAGCTTCCGTCCATTTGAGCTTACCCAATTAAATCCTTTTGAGGGGTTTTGATTTGATTGTTAATCTGTGGTGGTTTTAATTTTAAGTCGTGTAAAGTTTGTTGTGTTGAGAAAAAACTTTCCAATTCTTTTTAAACAACAGTGGTGCTAAAATCACAAAAGCTATTTTGTGCTTTTGAGTAAATATATGTATTATAGAAGCCAAAGAAAGCAAATGTTTTTTAATGACTTGCGTTTGAGTATTTCTCACTTTGAGAATAGCTAGTCACTAAATTAAATGCAGTTACAAAGTTGTATTTTTGAAATGTGCATGAATTTATGCATTTTTAATGTTTCTGAAGCATGTATTGTGCTTTGTGAAATCGTTTTGATTTGGTGTGTAGGTTAACCAAGGAGCAGATCATGCTCCAGCCTCTTCCCCACTCTTCAGCAGTAGGTTGCTGTGTGGATTTTTAAAATAAAGTTTTTAATTCCACAATGTAACAAAAAGCATTTTGTTGTGAAATTATAGTATTTGCTGGTTTTAAACCTCTATTTTATTGTAAAGGTAATTTTAAAAGTTCCTCAATTTATCTATGCCATCACAATTTAACTATAATTTGTCCCTCTTTCTTATAGTTAATCATAAGCAAGTGCCTTGGGTTTTTTTAATCTCATGCCAAAGGGATTATATTTTTATACTATGAATTGCTCACATCAGTGTCTTGTAATTCTCCTGATTACCTTGTAATGTACTTCTAAAAAATGAGAATAAAAATGAAGATGTTACTTTCGTATTTCATTCTTTCAAAACGTAAGATGTACGACATTTACGATAAATGGATTAAAGTGAATGCTCTTATAAACATTCATTAAGATCCATAATGAAAGTCAATGCATACTAAAGTTTTTCCAATCGTTTTCATGATATATTTGTGTTATCTATACATATAAAGCAGGGTTGGCATCTGTCTGTCCTCTACAAATCTACACCGTTTGACCAACCTACATCAAATTTGGTACACTTATTCTTTGGAACCCTGCGGGTAACGTAGGCTACATATTAATCCCGTTCTATTTGACTTGGGTGTAACGTCCCCGTTATCCTGGACTAGAGGGCACTGTAGTCCAGGATGTCACTTGCTAGAGGTCTAGTCTCATCACTTGCTAGAGGGCGCTCTCTCGGTCTGGCTGTGCAGATGACATCAGAGTTAACATATACAGGAGTCGTCTCTCGAGATGACCTTGGAGTTTTAGAATCTTAAGAGTATAATGTAATCGCAGATGGGTGCGGTTGTGCTGAAAATCGCTCAGTATCATATTGCTTATGTATCCCGTCTGCAGATTTATCATTGAAATGTAAATTTTTATAGAAAGTGGTCTTTTTTTATCGTTGATATGGTGCAGGAGGCTAAAGACAATTCAAAATCCTCAGGAATAATCATATTTATACGATCAATGTCAGACCAATTCACACTAAATTTGGTACATTCATCCTGTAGAATTCTGCGTGACACAGGCTATATATTAACCCCGTTCGATTTGTCCTGGGTCTGCAAGGGGCTAAAAACAATTCGAAATCTCCATAGGAATAATATTGAGTAATATTACGATTGATTATAAACAATTCAACCCGAGCAACACCGGGTAATTCAGCTAGTGGTATATAATCATGTTATTGTTTGAGAAAAATTGCTTTTCGATAATTCCTGCTAAAGATTATTAGTAACTTCCGTCACATACGAATATGCAAATCGAAATGTTTAAAATGGAAGACAATATTTAGTATCACAAATCACTTTATTTTGTGTAAGAAAATAATTACAATTGGTACAATGTTTTTCTACTAAATTCATTTTCAACAAGTTATCACCAAAATGTGAACAACTGGCCAAAAACGAAGCTTTTGTTCAGTCACTTGGAGCTCTTACAAATTTCATTTGCTCATAAAATAATCATAATCCGTTTGACTAACAAGTGAAACTTATTTTCTTCGTCTCCGTTTCAGACAGGAGGACTGCGTCCTCTGGTTTGGGGATATTTTTCACTAATAGGAATACACCTGTTAGAATATATCAGAGGTGTCAAACTGGCGGGCCACATGCGGCCCCCGAGGTAATTTTTTGTGGCCCACGATGCTCTCGTTTTAATGATTTCAGAGTTACAAAATTTTTTTCTCTTTTTATTAGGCCTTTTTCCTTTGAAGTTGAAAATGCTCCCGCTTCGATACAACTGGAATTGATTTCCATAATGATTCGGTTTTAAAAGACAAATATCGAGAAGTAGGAATTCCCAAAATATATTCTTATTTAGGTGAAAAATACCCGGAAATTAAAATGTTTGCTGCACAAACTTTATGCTATTTTGGGAGTACGTACTTGTGTGAGCCACTATTTTCGTCCATGAAATTAAATAAAACGGCCTACAGATCAAGATTAACTGATAAACATCTATCTGCCATAATGAAGATTGTCTGTTCTCAGTCTTTGAATCCAGATATTGGAAAACTAGTAGGAGGAAACGGCTGGCAAGTTTCCGGTTTAAAAAATTAATTTTAGTTTTATAAATACATTAAATTAAATAAACGTTTAAATAAAGTAATTATATAGCAATATTTAAATTATTACCCTAAATTCACTTAATTAATAATGTGTTTTAATTATCCTATCCATATTCCTGAATCCTCACTTCAAAATATAATTTTAAGAAAATTTGTAAATGTGATGTGGCCCGCGTGAATCTTACCAGTTGCATTAAATGGTCCGTGTTTTAATTGAGTTTGACACCCCGGGAATATATGAAAGTACTAAGATGAAGCATTTTTGAAGTTTCTTTGAATCCAATCTTTCGTGCCTTGTTTAAAGTACGAATTGTAATGCCTGTGGTTATTAGTTTCTCAAACAGGAAAACTTTTTTCTGATCTTCCGGTTGGTAGGTATTTTAATTAACGTCGCACTGGAGCAACAAAACGGGCTATTGATGACGATCCGGGATCAAACTTGGAGGGATAGATCGAGGACAACACGTAATTTTGAACCACGGTCAGATGATGAAGCAACACCTGAGCTGGCACTCAACTCTCCAAACTTCCACGCCTCGTCATCTGACCGTGATTCAAAATTACGTGGTGTTCTCGAGATCTTTCCCTTCAGGACTGTTGTACGACAAAAATACCTAGATTTTCTATCACTATGACAGAATTTTTAATATTTCAATGATCCTAGTTTATATATTTTCTAACATTACTATTCTTTCAATATCGACAAAGTTCCACTTCAAATTTTCTATATTCAACTGTCATGAAGTGTGAAATCAAATCCTTTGTGAGGTTGTTGCATGTGGTGAATAGGAATTACAATTTATTAAAAAATAAATATTTATTAAAATTACACCACAGAAATCAGTGTGAAATAAAACTAAAGAAAAGTCGACTTAATAAAAGTTATTTTAAAGATAATCATTCATGATTATTTTCTATTTCGTGGTCCTCGTTGTCACAACCTATGACTAAAAATAGAAGAAAATTTTAAAATGCGAAATTGATTCTGAGCGAAAAAATCATTATAGAAATCATTGCTCTTGTTTTGAAATCATTGCAACGAACACAGGTTTCCATTTCATTGAGAACGCACAACACATTAAAGCACTTTTCAATTCTGATATTCAGTTTTAAATGAAAACCACGTAATTGTTTTGAATGCGAATGATGGTGTTACTTGCCTATTGCGCGTGAAGCTCTCAATGAAACCAAGTAATTTTATTTGAAATATGAAAAAGAAATGCAAGATTTAATGAATTTAATCATTTTGTGAATTTGTAAAGGAAACCTGTCAAAATCTTAAAAATACTTGAAATAAATTTCATTAGTGACCAGTCTTGGTTCGAAATGTTTTGTGCTGTATGTTTTAATTCTTTTCAAAAAACGGAATCTACAACCACATGTGTTAAACCAAGGACTTTTGAGGAAAGTGGATTGAAATGTACACATGCTGTCCAGAAAATGGCACTCGGTTTTAGCATTATTGAACATAAAATAACAAGTGTCTACCTTCATCTAGTGCAAAATTAAATGTTTCATTTTCTTCACATTATCTGTTTCAAGTATTTGGAAATTGTTTATATTTGGCAAAGCAAAAATAAGAGTCGAAATATATAAAGTATTAGAGTTTAAATTCCGTAAAAATGACTTGGAAAAAAATTGCTTCTTTAGCTGTACTGGTAAAACAATCTGAGTAATCGCGATGCTCAATTTATATCCCATCTTCCAAAACTGCCAAATTATGGTTGATTTAAGTGGGTATTCAGTTGTTTAACATGAAATATACCTGAAAATGTAGGCAAAGGAAATTTGAACAATGTATTCTCTAATCCAATGTTTTATAAAAATATTTAACATTTTATGAAATTTCATTGAATAAATTTTATGTGATACTTGCACAAACACTGACAGACATAAAACATGAAAACTGACCTGATGCAATGAAGTTCTATCACTAAATGACTAAGTACTCATAGTATTCAAAGTTGCATGGAAATATACCCAGCCGTTTCACAGCGCAGGTTCGATTCCTGTCAGGTGCATTCCTCCCTGGGTGCATTTCTCTCTTCGTATCAGTAACATTTTCCTTGTGCATATGTTCATTTGCTTGACAGGGGCCGTCGTGGCTCAGTGAGTATGTTCACTGCGCTAGCAACCTTCGAGTTGTAGGCGGCGCAGGTTTGATTCCTGTCAGGTGCATTTCTCTCTTCTGTGTCAGTAAAACTTTTATTGTGTGTATGTCTATTGATATTGTATGTCTTGTGTCTGGCTCAGCATGGCCAAATATGGCCCATGTGCCATAAAACTCCCAAAAAACGGACAACAACCCAGCCGTTTGGATGTAGTGCAGGCACACAGACTGACAGACATGAATCACGGAAACCACAGATTGTACATTTCCATAATGGCCCAAAACGAATGAATAACTTGAAATGATGTGAAAGTATTCAATGTACAAATACTCCATTTTTATTCATTTTGATATGTTAGCATTGCTTTTATTTTGAAATGAAAATTTGGAAATGTAATGCTAAACAATTTCATAAATCAGGTATTTTATTGTTTAATCAAGTGTTCATTTTTATTTATGTAAATCCAGCTACATCGATAGGATATCTGCCAAAACAACAGTCGTTAAGTACAAATCCACTGAACAAGCCTACGTTCATGATGTGAAAATTTTAGGAAATGATACTGGAACAGAAACAAACCAGCAGATATCTATTAAGTTTCGACTGCCAGTAAGTTTTATTTTCAATTCACGAATTCAAAACATTGAATTCGTTTTAACTTTTATGAATGCAAATGGGAAAAATTCAAATTTGATTCACCATTAAATCAATAACACTTTATTACCTTTGCTTTTTTAACTAACTTCATTGAAAATGGAGTGATGGTTGTCATTCAATGCTTGTCAAATCGCCCTTTGTTTGGCAATGGAGTAATGGTTGTCATTAAATGCTTGTCAAATCGCCCTTTGTTTGGCTGAAGGAGATAATCATGTTCATAAATGCATTTGTGATCTGTTTGTAACATAATTGAAATTTTAATTAGTTTTTTGCTTTATAAACCCAAGAATCAAATCTGTTTTCTTGTTTTTCTTTAAATCTGGACATTCTTTTGAAGTTTTTACGCCCACCTAATAATTTAATCAAAGTGTTGTCTGGAGACACATTCCTTTCTTTATTCTGCTACTATTATTGCTGTAGTAACTGCCAATCAAAACTGATATAATAGGATTGATAATAAATAATGGGATTGATAATAAAACTGATGGATTATTTATTTGAATATATCGTTTTGTGAAAACATTTGCTGGTAGAGAAACATGCAAATTATATCCATGGCCAAAGCAATGTAATCATTGCTTGCTCAATTGACTGTTTAAAAAGACATTTTTACTACGAATTACGTTATTCGAAAATTTACCTGTACAAACATCATAAAACTAATCAGTCATTTAGAAAATTTAAATGCAAATGATGTGAACAGATGATATCTCACTTAGTGAATACTTATAGATTGAGACAAACGTGAATGTACTTTAATAAAAAATATTAAGGTTAATAGTGGACTTTCCGATTGGAAGAGTAACGAATTAGCAACCAGAGAGTTGCGAGTTTAAATACATCCAAAGCCGTCTTGTACAAAGGGGGCTGGTTCACGTTCAATCTGTCATTTCCTCAAATGTCCTCACGTGGGCATGGTGTGGAAGTTTGGAGTTTGGAAGCGAGCTCAGGCATGACCTCGTTATCTGATCATGGTTCAAAATTATGTGTTGTCCTTGGATCTGTGGCGAACTTAGCTAACCCTACAAAAATTAACTTACGATACAATAGTATCTATAGCAGTGTAACCCAACTCTACCATGGAGTACTTTTTGGTAGACAAAGTTGTACTGTTTCACTTGAGCTTGCCGAATTGGCGACCGACGAATGTGATTTGAACGCTCGAACTCTATAAACTTCCATGGATGGTCCACGCTGAGTAGTTGAATTGCCAATGTGATGCTAATCACTTTCAACAACCATCTGAAGCTCTGTGATAGCAGACACAGCTCATTTCCCTATCACGGCTTCACTCCTTTCATTGTTACTCAGCCTTCTCTTCACAAGGTGACTCACACTCGGCTGCTAAAGGCAACACAGGGCAATTACGATCGCAAACTTAAAATTGCTTGACCACTCATGCGAAAGTACACCCGTGACTAATACAGCTCTCACTCGATGCAGGTTCCACGCAAATGGCAATCACTCAACTAGTGGTGTCATCTATCTAATTCGACTACTGCTAAATTTTGGAGGGGGAGTATTGTGGCGAACTTAGCTACGACTACAAATAACAACATGTATAAGTTTAATATCATCATCTACACATTCCCTTTACCAGGGACGTAACTAGGGGGGTCAGATGGGGAATGTGCCCCGGGCGCTGGTTTGGGGGGGGGGCTAAACTGGCCGAATACTTTTTTTAGTATAGATATTTACGTATGATAAAAATAAAGAGGAAAACTTATTAGTAGACTACAAAAACTATAAAAGGAGCTAAATGCAAAATGTGTGAAGTGTTGCATGAGCATGAGTTCGATATGAGTAAAGAAGGGGAGGATGGATAGGGCAGTAAACTGTGCCTGAATGTATTTTTAGAGTGACTAATGCTATTCTTACCGTACACATATACCGATATCATTTGATAAACCTTTTCATTTCATTTGCAGCGATTATAAGTGTGAAAGAATATACCAAACATGCTACTCTCAGATTATTTGTCAATGAAATATGTATCTTAGAATTAATTAGGTATTTTATCTTGTACTAAAAATGAAATTACTGCAAATTAATCTACTTACCTTTGAAATCAACCATTTACATCTAAGTTGAATAAGAAAAATTTGGAATAGTGGAATTAATGTGTGGTGGCGATATCAGGTGTTGTCGGGGAAGGTTTGGTTGGTCGGTGGGGGGGGGGGGGCGCCAAGGCAAGTTCTTGTCCCGGGTGGAAACTAGCCTAGTTACGTCCCGGCCCTTTACACTCACTATAGGTACGATGGTTGAAAGTATGGCTGGTAAATCTGCTGCAGCGCAAGGTGTGCTTCATGATGCCACGCCCTTCACTTTTTCGGAAGATACTCTCCTAAACTACTTTGGCGAATGCTTGAGAAAAGGTTTGTTTGCAATATTTCTACCTTATTGTTGTATAATAAAATTGGTAAAGGTTATATTTAAAATTCATCTCTACCCTCTTAAAAAAGTGTTTGGGAAGTTGTAGTTTTTTCAACTTTAAACTGAAAAATTACTACATTGGGAAGTGTATTTTTCTCATTGATTTCATTAATGTTTTTAAATAATAATGTTTCTGTTTTAAATGTTTTGGAAGGCCTAAACCATAGTTTCCCAAAGTAAGTACTATACCTCCCCCTATAGACACTGAAGGAATTTTGATGACAATGCAGGACCCAGAGGAATTAGGGGTAAGAGTGTACAATAAGATGCTAAAAAAATTCGTTGCATAAAATGGTTTAATCAAACTATTATCCACTTGACCATACAAACACTACATTGATGCATTGTTGCTAGCATTATGCGTTGTAAAATGCAATTTACAATTGATTGATCTGGAAATAAGACGACAGATCGTAACAAGCGAATTTGTATTTGTGCATACTTCTGATTTATGCTGGTTCTTACTACTGCAGTGACAGGAATCTGTTCATCTTAAGTCAAGTTTGTTGTTCAATACTATAAATAAGTGAGTAGACTTAAATCACTATTAGTTTAATAATTGTGTGATGAGCAGTTATCAGTTTTGTGCACTGCAAGTGAAATATCTAACAATTTTAGCGTTTATTCAGGTCCTCTACTGATTACTTACAAATGATATTATTATTCCAATAAGACAGAAGTTTTCGAGTGAGTATTTTTATTATACCAGAAATTCTCATTTTTTAAAAACTTCCATAGTACTAAAAATTGCAAATATCGTTGGTTGACACGAATTGCGTGCAAGCGATTTTGTTAAAGTTGTGAAACGTAAGTTCGTGGCAAGTTGAAACACTTGAGATTTTCAGTGAATGCCCCGGTGAATCCAAGATATACTTTTTTTAACTTTCGGCAGGAGTGCCGTAAAATGTTGTCTTCGAAAGGCGTTGAGCCTAAAACGTTTTTGAAACTATGGCCTAAACCAAGCCCCTTTTCCAGAATCAATCTATTACTAAAAATATTCCTTGTCTAGATGTATTTATGCATTTGTCTTTGTAAGTTGAATAACTAAGAATGAAACACACATCCCACATAGATATACTAATATTTAAAAGTTAGCATCCATATAATTAATTTTATTTCTTTGTAACTGGCTATGATTACTATGGCACAGAAAGAATGTACAGTGGTGTAACTGGAGAGGAGCTAGAAGCTGACATTTTCTTTGGTCTTGTTTACTATCAAAGAATGAGACATGGTTTCTGATAAATTTCAGGTAAATTTACTTTTGTTACGATAAAGTAATTTTAGTTATTACTTACCTTGTGTGTTAGGAAATATTCACATTTTATAACACGCTTCACGACAAACTTCTGTATAAAGAACTAAAATAAATGCGATTGCCTTTGTAAAGGTTCGACATTCTTTCAAATGAGCAAAAAGAATAGTTTTAATCGTATGACATTACTATATGTATTCTTTTTAACAAAATTAAACTTCTTGATCATAAGTCCATCTAAAACATTCTGTGATGGTAAACAGGTACTTCACTCTTTCATATTACGTTTGAATTTAAATCAGTCTTACACAAGTCCCTGTTACACATATCTCACTTTAATATGGATGAAATTGAATTACATATTCTCAGAAATGAAGGAAAGTCTAGGCTCCCAGTTGTCCAAAATAAAAAATAATTAATATTTGCTGAATAATGCTGCTGAATATTTGCTGCTCCTAAAAAGTTTAAGGACCGCGGTAGCCCGGTCGGAAGAGTAACGGATTAGCAACCGGATGGTTACGAGTTCTAATCCAACCAAAGACCGTCTTGTACAAAGGGGACTGGTGTATGTTAAATCTGTCGTGGCCTCAAATGCCCTCACTTTGGCTTGGTGTGGAAGTTTGGAGAGCTGCTCAGGTGTTACCTCGTCATCTGACCGTGGTTGTTCAAAATTATGTAGTGTTGTCCTCGGGTCTTTCCCTTCGGGTTTGATCCCGGACCGTCGTCAATAGCCCGCTGTGTTGCTCCAGTGCGACGTTCATTAAAATACCTACCTACCTTTAAAAGTTTTAAAAAGCCTTAGTTTACAAAAGCCTTGCAAGAACACTTCATATTTAATTTCACCTGTACTCAATAATTAAGGTCAATGATAATCGTCTAAGGTCAAGTATCATTGAAAATCGAGGGTATGTAGGTTTGTTAAAAAATGATGTTTTTAAAACTGGATCCTCCACAGACCCAAACGTAGCACTCGTGAAAGTTTCTTCACGTGTCCTCTCATGAGGGAATCTATTGCGATCTACGTATGTGAAATGTTGTCTTAAAATCATGATGGTTTTATAAAACCTTTTTTTTTTTACACTGAAACCGAAGTCAAACCTTTTGCATCAAGTTCCAAGGGTCCTTAAGCCATTAAGGTCAAGATTGTGAAGGACACATCTTGGATATTAAATTCCGGTTGGAAGAGTAACGGATTAGCAACCGGAGGGTTGCGAGTTCGAATCCAACCAAAGACAGGCGTGCAGAAGGGGCCTGGTGCACGTTGAATCTGTTGTGGCCTCAAATGTACTCACGTTGGCGTAGTGTGGAAGTTTGGAGAGTAGGGTGCCAGCTCAGGTGTGACCTCGTCATCCGGACCGTCGCCAATATCCCCTTGTGTTGCTCAAGTGTGACATTAATTAAAATACCTACCTTGATATTAAATTTCAAAAGGCTTTCAATATAAGGAGCCTTAGTTAGCACCTTTTAGAAATGTAGTTTTTCTATTTTTGCCCATCTGATCTGTGGAATATAATTTTTTTACAGATATAGCATAGGTAAATAGAGATATTAAAATTACAGGCACTACTCACTCTTAATGACCAAGTTCCATTCCTGTGATCAGGTCGTTAAGCAAATTGAAGGACAAACAAGGAGCTAAATTGCTTTTAATTGTTCTGAATAAAGAAACAGTTTTTTCACACATTGGCATTGACTGCGGATAGTTAGTTTGTTTTATGGTACTATCCAGAAATCAGAACATTTGTGCGGAAATCATAACAGGAATGTCTGTCATTCTTCTTGCCTTTAATGTTTGTCTGGTGATAATTATATTTTGAAATTTATTTTTATCCTGCGTTTGGAGCAGCTTATCCATGTTTGGATCTTGTGCCATAAAACCCAAAAGAACCAACCATCTAATTTGTCAAGTTTTCCACTTGCATTTGCTGTAGTTGGTGGAGAGACAAGATGACAGAATGCAAGTAGAACATCTGGTTTTCAATAATATAGAATTATTTTCAAAGTGGGAATTCACAGAAGTTAAAATTGTTTTGTAGGAAGGAATTGTGTTCTGTTGTCTTGATCTGCAATAACTAGTGCTTTGAATTATTTCCAAAAAGAACCAGTCAGGATGTTTCACTGATTTGTCCAAATTTATCAGGATTTTTAAAAATAATTTCCTATTATTTATCAGTTTGCTATGTAATTTTATGACATAGTTTTATGCTCTGTCATTAAAACTTGTTCTACATTAAGGTTTTCTATTTCTAGCAATATTTGTGTTTGAACTGCCAAGATTTAATGTCATCTAAATTTAAATCTCATGATGACCAGTTTTCACCGAATGACTGGACGTGTAAAATGTGTGGTTCAAACAAGGATGTTGGACTTGATGTTCCGTACGTGTTTCGCTACTTGTGTGCGGAATTATTGGCGATGGATATTAAGGCTGATGTGATGATTGGAGATAATGACTGATGGTAAACCATCACTTAGATTTGTTTATAACTGCTTGTTCAAGACTTAAAATGTAAATATTCAAATTTCTTCTAATGTAAAGTATTGAGTATACTTGTATGAAAACGTGTTCCAAGGGCTTTTTATAATTGTTTGTTTTCATTGATCTTGAAAAGATTTCGGTATTTTCTGTTGTACAGAACATTGTAAATAATATATGAAATAAAATATTTTGAGTGAATCAATTATTTTTATTCAATACCCTCTTTAGACATTATAATGCAAAAACTTTTGAAAACAAAGTATTAAAAGTATACTAAAGTGTTTCCCAAACTTTATACTGCAGACAGGTATTTTTGAAATATTCTTCACACAATGTTTTACACAAAGTAACTCCTTTTTATCATATACATGAATTTTTTATCAGTTATTAAATAAACTAAACATTAAATTCTATTTATTTTGTCAGATGTTAACTGACAATTTAAAATTAACATTTATTCACAAAAGAAAGTTAACACTGCAGAATAGATAGTTTTTTGAATGCTTACTTTATTTTTCAAATGTGGATAACTTTGCAACTACAAAAAAGAAAACATCAAATAGAATTTTAAATCTTGTCCTTTACAATGCTTGGTTTTTAAGCCTAAAGTAGCAATCCATCTTACCATTAATGTGCTAGAATTGATTTACGAAACAAAATCCTTGAACCACCAACTATGGTTGAGTGAATAAACTTTATTTATTACAATATCCTTCATTACATTATTTATTCATTTTTCCCATTAGTTTAGATTCATTTGATGCACACGCATATTTTAACTATCAAATTTGAAAAAATGTTTGACCATATACTGAAGTTAAGATTAAATTTATTGCTTAACTTAGTAACAGATTCTAAAACAATGAAAAATTAGTTTAAAAAATTGAGGTTAATCATTGTAAATGTCATTAAGGCAATAAATTAAAATTTCCAATTTAGAAAGTACATTTTGAAGGTTTCATCCTAAGGATACTTTTATGGAGTACATTTTTTATTTGTGCAAAATAAAATCAGACACAAGGTGTAGCATGCCACTCCCTGAACTCGTGAATTTCAAAGATTTTTTGCCTGAAGATGTAATATTCCTATATGCTCTGAAATGACGGATTACTTAGCCAATAAAGGACAAGTTTACAATAGCCTTTGATTTTATTGTGCATGATTTTAATTTTTCTGTTCATTCAACTATTTTTCCATCAAAATTATGCCTGATGAAGGTTGAAAATCTTTTACATGAATATAGTACAAATTAATTCATCCAAGCATGCATTATAACAAATATTCCTTGAAATGAAATATTTTAACGGTCTTTCATTTTGCCACAACTGGAATTCACTGAAATGTTGATGTATTCATGATTGGATAGAAATATTCATATTCTTTAGTTTGCAGAATTAAAGATAATTTTAAAAGTGAGGGACATAAAACCTGGAAAAGTTTTTCCAAATATCAGTTAAATAATTTACAAATGTTTTGGTTATCAACTATTAAGAGGAGTTTCATTTTGAGTTTGTCTTTTAAAAGGTCACTGAATGTCAAACAGTTGTACGAATCTTCACCCGACAGCCACATGACATGCGTTTCTCGCTTTGCTGCAAAGTGAAAAGTTTTTCACGCTTTACTATTTTTGAATTGACTTTCTACCCTGTGGGGCCTACACTTGTTTGACCAACTCTCACATTCCTGTATTACAGTCAGTTCTTTGGATACTCCCATATTGAACTTCCATTTTCCCGTTTATTTCATTAACCAAATAATAGCAAAATTTAAATGATATTATTTTCGCCAAATGCCTTCCGATATAAATAGCCATTATTGACAGTTTAGACTAGGAGGTACTCATCCATAAATATTGTAAACTTACCTATATAATAGGTAAGTTTATAAGTTTATTGATTATACCTAATAATAATCAATAGAAAGTAGAATTTTCTTGTTGATAGTGGAACATTTGTTTGCATATAAACCTTACTAAGATTAGGCTTTATTCTAAGCATCCCAGACTCATGTCCATACTGAAAGAGTTCACTGATGAGGAGAAAGGGGAATGATCAGAGATATCAAAGCAGCTTAGAGCTAATGGTAGCAATTTTACTAGAGTTTTAAAGAGTTTGGAATCTGCATAAGATAAAAAAAATGCTTAATTTTTTGCAGCATCAGGGAGGACTAAACGTAGAGTTCGAAATTTTTATTGTATTGTATGTAATTTAAATTGTTTCATTTAATATCCAATCTGAATATTTTAGTGATGTCAGGCCTCTAAAATTTTTCGTAACTCAATTTCCCTTCAATTCATGGCCGAAATTTGGTCACCCTACCTACACCCAATGATAAGAATTTATGGTTTTAAAAGTTTTTGATTATGAGTATAAATATATTTTATTTTCTGTTAATTATGCTTTTGTCTACTCTTGGGATTAAATGTGAGAAAAATTAAAAGAATGAAACACGTTTACGTTAAAACATTTTGATTCTTAGGATATTTACTACTTAATAAACGTTGAATCAATTTCTAGAAAATGGAAATCTCATGCGAATTAAAGTGCACTGAACTATAACATTTTTTTTGTCAAATGCATTAAGTTATGAAATATCTGGAAATTTTTCTGCTTTGCTCAAGTATAAAACCCACTTTTTAATAATGTTTCCGTAAGATGGTAACAAATCTAACTATTGCCAAGATTTCCACAACTAATTGAACAGACTTTCAATGGATAGTATTGATTTATTACTAAATACACCAAAGTATCTACAAATATATTTCAATTTGGTAAATTGAGCATGTTTTATTCTAACTTTAAAAGTATCAAATTCAAGGGAATGTTGGATATTGACATCATAGTAGCTGTCCTAGAATAGTGAACAATGAAGATGCCTTTTTAATGATGCGATTATCTGCAATGAATTTCTCATGCAGCCTAAAAATGCAACAGATTTAATCCCAATAAATAATATGTGAGTTGGGTTTATATGGCGCCTGGGCCACATTTGGTCAAGCTGGGCCAAACACAAGGGACAACTTCAAGTAATGACATACATACAACAAAAATATTTGGGCAACAATCAAATCACATAGGGATTTTGCTAGAATTTCTATGGTAATTAGCTCGAATTGCATGAATGAATTCTTATATTGTTTAGCTTAAAATAATGCCCATCCCATTGTTTTTTTCAAATATTCAACATTTCATTGAAAAAGGCATTTATATTTATGAAAATAGTCAAATTCACTGGTGACTCTTGAGAGAAGATTAACTAGGTGGCTATTTTAATTAACGTCGCACTGGAGCAAACACAACAGGCTGTTGGCGACGGTCTGAGATCAAATTCTAAGGGAAAGATCGAGGACAATACCATGTAATTTTGATACACGGTCAGATGACGAAGATAAGATTATGACTGTTTTATGTCATAATTCTACATTTGAGACGAACTCCGAATAGTTTTTTCCTATATGAGAGACTTTTCTGTGAAGTTAAGTGTAAATGACGGTAGTGTTTCCTGTACGCATTCCGTTACGGCTTCCGTACCATCGAAGGTCGATGTTCCGTACGTGACGTTACTTGGCTTGTTTTTCGAAAACGATTTAAGCACATCTCCAACAGCAATACCAAAGAATGATTTCCGAATAAACTGACTTGGTCAAGACGCTAAATGTCGTCAAAAGGACGGTAAAGTATATTTTAAGGTAACCCAATACATATGCGCAACAGGAAGTAAAATCTCCGCTATCAGTCTCAATTGTTTGAAGATCCTACAAATTGGCAACGCGTTTAAATGTGTTCAGGAGGCATTGTTCCACCACATAAACAATTCTGCTACCTGCATTTGGCTGGACAGAAAAAGCTGTTTCAAAACAATGAAATTCAAAATTTTCGTTCTTTTGTGCGGATCCGACGAGAAGGAAGTCGACCTTGGGTCAGATGGTTTTTGAAAAGGCGTGTACTATACCAAAAGCATGAATGGCGATCTCCATGGAAGGTTTCCTCCACCAACTCTATCACTTCGGTAACGAAAGATCTTTGAACCAAGAATCTGAACCAAAGACACCAACTGTGGAAGCACTTTGCTTACGTTTCATTTCATCAACTTGTTTAAAGAATAGACTTGTTCCAAACCTGGTGACTGGACTGCCAATTCGTGGGCTGGTAGTTAATTAATGTCACACTGGAGCAATACAATGGGCTATTGGCGACTGTCTGGGATCAATCGTGAAGAGAAAGATCCCAGGACAGGACAACCTCTTGTAATTTTGAACCATGGTCAGATGACGAGAACAACACCTGAGCTGTAGGTATTTATTACCTCACACTGGTAAAACATACCGGGCTATTGGCGACGGTCCAGGATCTATCCCCAAGGGAAATATCCGAGGACAGCATCACGTAATTTGGAACCACGCCAATGCGAGGACATTTGATGACACAACAGATTTAACGTGCAGCCAATTCGTGGGAGAAGACCATTTTCAAATCGAATGGTCATCTGACCGTGGTTCAAAATTACGTGGTGTTGTCCTCGGATCTTTCCCTTTGGGATTGATCCCGGACCGTCACCAATAGCCCATTGTGTTGCTCCAGTGTGACGTTAATTGAAATTCCTCCTCCTCCTCCTCCTCAAATCGAATGCGCAGTAGCGAAAAGGTGCATTTGAATAAGTCAAGTTTTAGAATCTAGTTACGAACACTTCTCGGATATTTTTGTATAGTTTTAAAAATTTTTCTTAAACAATTTTGATCAGACGGTAATATTACCTTTTTGCCGTAGAATTCCAGCACTGTTAAATCTGAGGCTTGGCCTTAAGTATCCGTTTTGAGGTAATTCTTACAATTTCTTATCGTTTCTTGCATATGGCAACTGGTTTTAGAATCTAGTTACGCGCATTTCTCTAAAAGACTCGGATATTTTTGATTAGTTTTAAAAATGTTTCTTAGACAATTTTGATCAGACGGTAGTATTACCTTTTTGCCCGTAGAATTCCATCACTGTTAAATCTGAGGCTTGGCTCTAAGTTTTAAGGTAATTTTTTA
Organism: Meta bourneti; assembly: GCA_933210815.1. NCBI lineage: Eukaryota > Metazoa > Arthropoda > Arachnida > Araneae > Tetragnathidae > Meta > Meta bourneti. The sequence continues at coordinate 106,792,970 of OW119924.1, forward strand.
TAATTTCTTATCGTTTCTTGCATATGGCAACAGTACTTTTATCAACAAAATTTATTTACTCGCGAAGAGAAACTCGTCATATTCAAAGTTTTAATGATATGTAATGATTTTGCACTGAAAATTGAAATCGAAATTCTTAGACGCTCTTACTGAAAGATTATTTGCTTTTGTCATGTTTTCATCTTCAAATTGATGCTAAAACAAATGTGTATGAAGTTCGTGCAACATGGCTGTCCCAGTCTATATGGAATCCGATTCAAAGACGTTTGTTTTCCTGAAGGCTTGATTAAACTTTAGTGCTGGAAGTAAAGTTGATTTTCTAAAGGTAAATAAATGTTTTAATGGTTTTTGTATGATATGCATGACATTATGTGTCCTCAAACATGTATTAAATACCCAAATGGTAGCAAGTAGAGTTCAATTTATACACGTATTGAAGACTTGCGGTTAACGTAAGTATTGGTTAAAAACCATTCCTTTTTTGAATATCCAAAAAGCTCTTGAACTATATGGAGCGTATGTTCATTATTCTTATTTAATGTGTCGCTGGATAGTCTAAACAGTGATCATGCATGTTTCATTTTCAGAAATCTTGTAACTACTTGCGAAGTTCTATTTCTATGCAAAATCTTAGGGTGTACCAAAAGTGGATAAACTTTCATTATTTGAACGTTTCTTAGAGTTTTAAATTAATACTGTACTCAATTTTGTGTGAAAGTAGTTTTATCTAAGTTTAAGGGAAGGCTGCTTAGTGTGGCCAAAAAAAAAATGCAGTTTTACTGAAATAGGCAACAGTTGCCCCAACTTGAAGAATACATGGTTGGCAGCTGCTTAAGTTTCTTTTTCGAAATGTAAAAGTTAGGCATGAAAATGTGGCTGTTTCGAATATGAAAGTTCAGACTTCCTTCTTGTGTTCAGGCAGTAAATAAAATGTTTTAATAGCGATAAGGCTTCAGACATAATTTGATCATAATCTGGCCCTACCTCCTCATGTATTATGCCATGAGTTTAATCCAGTCATTCATCCATCATTTATTAGCCCAAAACAGAAGTACTAAATCTAAGCAATTTTACAACATGATGAAAACTGAAACAAATTCTCAAAACATCAACCAAAGAAACTGATGCAAATTAAAAGATCAAAGAATCCAAAGTATTAAACTAATACAGTCCATTAAAATTCACCATGTGAAAGCTAAGAAAGTAAGGATGGGATGTCGAATCCGAGACCGTGGCGATTTATCGCCAAACGTGGTAACCTTGGTGTTTTGATCCAGCTTTATGGCAACCGTAAGCAAAAGGTGTTTCGCGTAGGAAAGTCAGCGTTTTTTTTAAACGAACATACTGGCTTAGGACGCCATCTTGATTTGGCAACAAAAATTGCTTGGCGACAAACATGTCTCGGATTCTACATCTTTACCGAAAGTAAAAAGCAGATGGAGCTTGATTTGTTGTGTTGAAACTTAGAAGTATTTTCTTAACTTTGCACTGTTTTGAAAAATTCCCAAGTGGGTGCAAAGTAAGGATGGGGAAAAAAGAACAACTTGCTCTTTTTCACCTATACTTCAAAAAGAATGGGAACAGCATGTTCCCACTTTTCACAAAAACCTATTCTCTGCTCTTTGTTTAAAGAAACATTTCATTTTTTCTATTTTGATTTTATTATTAGGGGTTCAATGGGAATTTTGCAAAGAAAGTAGTTTCTCTGTTCTGAGACTACTTCCTATTCAGTAATTTCTTCCTGCTCTCAAACTGTTCCGACCCTGTTTTTCGTTCTCGGAGCTGTTCTCAATGAACTGTTTGCTGAGCTGTTCTCGTTCTGCTGTCGCTGGACTGCTTCTGGAGCTGTTCTCGACTGAACCAAAGCCCTGACGTTTGATGAATTTGTGAGAGGACTATTATTATAATTGTGAAATTTTATAATTAGGCAATGACATGGTGATGGATTTTTTAGTTAAGCAAATTAAAAATTGAAAAAAATGTTACTGATTAAGATTTTGTTTAGCTTTCTCTCTGGTGGTGTTCCTCTACTCATTCATAGAATTTGCAGTGCTTTTGACTTTATTATAAAACTGACTTTTACAAAGAAATGGAAAGCAAAATTTCAAATGCGGCAACTTATTTCACCGTGAAAGATGGAGATTCGGATGGGGTGTCATGCTCTTTCTCTAAGTCAAAATTGATCTCATTTAAATCAGCTATTACGATTTCAAAGACATCTCAGAAACAAGCATGTCACCATAAAAATTGAAAGTGATTTTTTACCTATTTTTTTCATGTTTTAAACCTGCTTGGATAGATTATTAACCTGTTTTTTAACAAATAAACTAATTTTACCTTCCAAGTGGCAATCCCTATGTGTCTTGTTTAATCTTTTAAAGGACAACTCCATATTGCATAATGTGATTCATATAGAGCTATGTAGAAGTCTTTCAAGTGATTATTGGGTCCTGGATTTTGTTGACCTAAAAATGACATTAAAACCTAAAAAATTAGTGGTAAATATGTCGAATCCTGGGCATGTTTGTCGCCAAATCAAGATGGCGTCCAACACCAGTATGGCGGCCATCTTGGCGATTCGATTTGTTACATCAACAAGTTAAAATGAGGAATGCACAAATAAGCAATAAAAAGTAAAGAAAAATAAAACTAAAGATTCATCATACATTTTTCCAAAAAAATATGCATTTATACGTCCAGTCAAACCATCCATTGCCATACCTAATCAAGGGTAAGTGAGCGGCCAATAAATCTATAATATCACGAACGATAATTAATAAATTGAATTTCTAATTAAAAAACCCCAAAATATATCAATAGAAATATGCCACTTGAAAAGATAGTAATCAAAATTTGGAAATCCAACGGCAAGCACAGAAACCAAAGAAACACTGATAAAATCCGTTGCAACCAAAAAACCGGTTAAGACGAAACCAATGAAAATCATTCTTAAGAGCTAAGCAATCAGAGCATGCAAAAAATCCAAACTTCAAAATGCTCATGGAACGCTATACATCGCAATTTCATTAAAAAAACTGACTTCTCTTCGTAAAAAACAACCTCATAGCATAAAGCTGGATCAAAACCCCAAGGTTACCATGTTTGGTGATAAATCGCCAATGCCCCAGATTCGACATCTCCACCAAATTAGTTACTTTTGATTGCAAATTTGTTTTGTCCTAGGCACTGCATATCAGTTTGGAAAACCATACTCGAGATAGTTAAGATTTGGGACATTAGCTGCCACTGGGGACCCAGAGAGAAATTAAAAGTTTAGATTAACAAGAATTTTTTCAAATTTACGGATATATTCTGATTTTTTTTACTTAATTACTGATAGTTTGGCACAGCTCGGCCAGATTTACCCCATAAAAATAAATCAATCGATTCACAATTCAAAGACTCCAAATTATTTTATCTTTTGTTTTCTTCCTATCAAAAGTAGAGAAAACCCATCAACAAAATGTAGCAGAAGAGTCATTTGTATTTTGTTTATATGTGCATGCCTACAAAGTACTAACAAAGATGACGTGAACAAATTTTGGTTGGTCTTATGAAAACTGCTGGCAACACATAGTCTAGAAGTAGGAAGAAGGCTTGCACATTTGGAAGAGATATTTGAGAACAGTGGGTGAGCAAAAGAGCAGGTTAAAGAACAGTTCTTTTAAAAAGAGCAGGAACAGCAAAGAACCTTTATTCAAGAACAGTTTGAAGAATTAAAACTTTCTGTTTTGCATTAATAGTGATTAAATAGTGATGGGCAGAATCGAGTACAGGCGGCCCTCGACTTTCGCACATAATTGGTTCCTCAAAATGTGTGCGAATGTTGAATGTTCGAAAGTAGAGGGATGTAAAAAACATCAAAAAATATTTATTTATCAATAATAATATTTATTCATCAATATATTTAAAATATTTATTTATCAATATGCATAATTAAGTTAACGAAGTGTGTTTAAGTGCTTTCAGGTGTTTCCTTTATAAACTTGTCAAGAGTTAGTTGAATACCACCCTTTTTTCTTTTCTTGATAGAGAGTTCTATAACATGCTGTCTTTCTCAATCTCCCTACGTACTTGAGATATACGTTCTCCATTGGGATCACATTCTTCGTGATAGTCAAACATTTGTCAAGATGTATGAAGGCTTTATTCATATTTTGATTGTCAGTCTTGACGATTTTATCTTCCTCACTTTCATTGTGTATTTCATTTAATACTTATTGCTCAATTAAGTATTCATTTGACAGAGGTACTGATTGAGATTCAATCAACTCATTAACATCTTCATTGTTGACGTCCAAGTTTAGTTCATTCATTAGGCTAACTATTTCATCTGTGATAGTTTCCAGAGTTTCTTCAGAATTTATAAAATCACTCATCATTTGTGGGCATAATTATTTCCAGGAACCTTTCATTGTTGACTCTTATTTCAGCCCATGAGTTTCTAATATTGTTTATTGCATTCCATATATTATAGTTCTCCCAAAAATCTCTTAACGTAGGCCCACCTTCCCTGCCACTTGCCTTGATTCATTATTGTCCTCATATAATATCGTTTAAGCGTAGCTGTCACTGTTTAGTCCATGGGCTGTATGAGGCAGGTAGTATTGGGAGGAAGAAACACAACATTGATTTCCGGGTATAAATTCTGCAAAGATTTTGGGTGTCCTGGAGCATTGTCTAAGATTAATAATGCTTTGAATTGTAAATTTTTGTCTTACAATATTGCTTAACTACCGGCACGAAATGAAAAGTGAACCAATCTTTAAATATTAACGCAGTAACCCAGGCTTTTTTATTTGATTTCTGAATGACTGGAAGCAATTCTTTATCTTTCCCTTTCAATGCTCTGGGATTTTCTGCTTGTTAAACTAACATTGGCTTCAATTTTAAATCACCAGCTAACTTTCCCCCAAGAAGCAATATCAATCGTTTTTTAGATGTCCAGGGGCAACTGATTCTTCCTTCGATAAGTATATACGATTAGGCATTTTTTTCCAAAATAAACCCGTCTCGTCTACATTGAATATTTGGCTAGGAGAATATTCTCCATCTACAATAATTTTGGACAATGAAGAAATAAATTCTTTTGTAGCATCTTTATCTGCATCAACCGATTCTCCAGTGAATTTAATATTATGTAAAGAATACCTCATTTTAAATTTGTCGAACCAGCCATTACTTGCTTGAAACACCGTGTTAGAATCTTCTTTTAATCTAGTCTCCCAATCTTCATGCAAACTAAGAGCCTTAGCTTGAATAATTGAAAAACTCAGAGGGACATTGTTTTGATGTTGATCGTCAATCCATGATGACAAAGATCTTTCCATTTCATCCATCACTATACTGTGTCTTTTGGAAACAATCTTTGATATATTTCCACAATTTTGAACGTATTCCTTAATTTTATTCTTGTTTTTCAAAATTGAACATATTGTAGACCTGTTTATGTCGTACGAATGGCCGATTGAAGCAAAAGATTCAGAGCATCTAATTATCCATCTTTGTCTCGATCGTATGAAGTTTATGAGTCCTTAATTTCTTCGTATCAACACTACAGTTTCTCTGTTTCTCACTCATGTTTATAAATTTATAAGGGCGAAATATTTAAACATAAACAAATAAATTGACAAAACACACAACTCATCGACACATGCCCTAACGCAAGACTAAACCTGTTTTAATACATTGTATGTATTTGACATTCGACCCCTGCCACCGCAGAACCCTAGCGACGTCACAACAATTCCGAGAAGTCTGTTACTCTAGGCGGCAATGTGTGAGTGAGCTACCGTGCTCCGTGGGAGCGACTACATAGAACGAACAATTTTTGCATTATCGACAAAAATCTTTAAAAAATTGGATTTTTAAAAATAGCCAATTGTGCGAAAGTTGACGGCCGCCTGTACTTTTGAGAATCGAATACTTGGTATTCGAGTACTTTTAAGTATCGAGTAAGTATTCTAATTCATATACAAAAATGATTAATCGATAGTAAGAATCAGAACTACGATATATGGTACTTAGTTAAAAATAACAGCTAGTTATTGTGTCGATCTTAGTATAGTGGTTAGAGCACTGGATTTGTTACATACCGGGTAATATAATTCCTCTACCATATATAGTACCATATAATTCCTCTAGTAGCGGTTCGAATCCACTACAAGAGGAATTTGATGGATTGTTGTTTAATGCGAATGATAATTTTTGACAAGACAATCAAATTTATTCTATTTTTTTAAAATATTTATCAAGCTGTTATTAAAAAAGGAATTTATTTTTTACAAAACTCAAATTTTTTTCTGAATTATATTTAATTTTTTTTCTTTTCCGAATTATTTAGATAAATTTTTTACTCTTATCAACTATTCACTACTCTTATCAATCTATTTGAACTAGACAACTTATATTTTGAAGATCAAAAATTAATCCCATGTACAAATTGCTGAATTTTCTGGTCACGCATATATTTTCTGCAATTATAAATATGTGTCAAGTATTTTTTATCTTCATTTTACAAATCATGATTTTTAAATTTTAGTTTTCGTATTGGAAAGATTTGATTTGCTACCATATTTTGAGGAAATCGTTAATAATCACTTTTAACAAGGAACGTAGCCAGAATTTTATTTTGAGGGAGCCCGGAAGATAAAAATGAAACTTTTTATACAAAACTCTTTAAAGACACTTTAAAAAAAGTTTGTATGATTAAAATAAATATTTTGTTTCTTTTGATACCAGGATCTAAAACTTCAAAAAAATATTTCTCTAACTATCATAAAATGTGACGCATCGCGGTTGATCTAAGTAGATGAATGGTTCCGTAAATATTTACAAAATATAAATTACATTAAATAATCAAATCTTGTTCCTGAAAATTTACTTTTTAGTTTTGCAACCACTGTTTGTAGTACGAAGATATGAGAAGAGGTGGAGTCAAAGCAGAAAAAAAGTATTCGTAATCATTTTACTACCATAAAGATTTTTTCAGATATTTTTGAAGAGAATTTCAGTTATTGTCAGATATTTTAATGAAAATAACAGCCATCTTCAGAATGAAATAACGTTATTTTGAAGAAAAAAAAGCATATCAAACATTATGTATCTTATTTGCAGATATATTTTAAATGTCAGAAATAAAAAAGCTTGAAAATTAAATTTAAAAAAAATTAAGTGTAAATAATTAAAATTAAAAATATAGTTAAAATTAAAATTGAAAAATCTTCCAACTAGATTTTCAAAAATAAAAGGCAAACCATTGTGTAATTTACTGATAATTAAGTCTGCATGTTCAGGAAATTGCTTCCAGAAAATTTCAAATCCGATCCCTTAATTGATGGAATTTTTCGATACTTCACATGCATTTTCAGGACATATAAAATTGGTAAAAGCAAAATAAGACCAGAAACATAACACTAAAGAGAACCATGGATACCCCCTCCATGCAATGACACTACTATTTAAGATGAATACAATGTGAGTACTTTTGGCATCCAAATACCTAGGATGGGTACTCTTGTAACCAAATATCTTGGATCTGAGTACTTTGGTATTCGAATAGTTGTATCTGAATACTCTTGTATTCGAATACCTTGGATCCGAGTACTTTGGTATTCGAATACTTTGGAAGAGAATCGAGTATAACGATTACTTTTAAGTATCGAGTACATGAGTACTTTTGTATTCGAATACTCCCATCACTAATTTTAAATATGACACAGTGCAGTCGCATCAGGTTGTACCATTTCTTGCTGTTATTAGAATTTTTTATTAATTTTTGTAAATCAATATCTTTTTCAAATTTTACCATTCAAAAAGATAATCAATTATGTGGATATTTTTTCAATTTTTAAAATTCTTTTAATCAATTTTTTCCGCTAAGCCTAAAACAGTGTTTTTCTAAGAAATTATTCCTTGGCATCATGAAAAGCATACCAAAAAATGCACCAAAGGTGTTGCCACAAAGAAGTTTTTATACAGCAGCTATACTGTTTTTGACAAAGAGTTCAATCCCCACATCATTCCCATATAATTTAACACGAGCTCAATCAAAAAGGGCTTCCAATCTTGTTCCCTTTTACCTCACTTAAGTAACGTTTTTGCACAAACCCTTAAACTCTGGTTTTAGAGTTTTTTCTCTATAACAAGATGAATTTCCATTCTGTTAGAGATCCCATTCAAACCACCAACAGGTGTGCACAGTATGATATATTCCACGAGCTTTGAAATTTCGGTTGCAAGAACACATGCATTGTGTTGAAAATAAGGAAATAAATAAATCTACCATTGCTCAACACTGTTGGGAATTTTCCCACCAGTTTGATTTTAAACAAGCAAAAGTGGTCCAATCTCAGATTTATTAAACATCAGAGAAGCGTTATGCATTTTTATATTGTTGAACACTATATGATGCTAGTGCTTTTCCTGTCTTAGCACGTAACCTGGAAAGAGTTAAAAAGTGAGTTGTGTCAATATTCTAGAACAACATATTTAAACTCGGTTTCTTCTGACTTCTGTCCTGATGATGGCAGACATTTTGGAATGGTGACAATCTTTAACATCGACTGTTTTTAAATCATGGCTTGATTATATACTAGTTATTGTTTGAAGGTTTTTCAATTTTTACTATTGCTGAACTAATTGCTAAAAAGCAGCTCCATTGTTCACAAGATAAAAGTATATTTTAAGCTCATTAATGTTATAAATTTGCAAATTGAGAGCATTATAATTTAAATACATTTTAATAAATAGTGTTACATATTTACTGTTTATTTTATTTGAGAACTCTGGTTTTTCTGTTTCAGAACTTGGAAGTTTTCATCACTAATCCTTGATGTGAAATTTTTACATTTTATAATCTAGTTAGCATAGATCTAAATATTTTATTCTGAATATTAAGGTGAAAAATTAGATTATTTCGGTATACATATACCCTATTTTATGGGCAGGTATACATATACCCTACCCCTATGGGGCTCATGAACTGAAGTTTGAAAACCACTGCTTTAAGGTAAGTTAAAATTTTATTTTCTAATTTAAAGGTTAACTTGATTAATGTTCTTCAATACTATGGTCTCTTCACATACCATTTTGTTGGTCGCAGCATTGCCAATTTTTTAATGAAAAATTCATTTCAAGGCAATAAAAACAATGTTCTCTTGATCATAAGGATTTAAATAAATTTTCCTTTCAATGGATTTAGTATCTTGACTCTTTTTATATTCATTCCATTTTGTTTTGTATTTACCACTGCATCATTCAAATTGAAAATATTTACCATTCATCATTCGGCAGGAAAAAAAATCCTCAGAAACAAAAGAGATCGTACACATTGGTTTTTTCTTTCTGAAGGACATCTCAGTGGGCTTAATCTGAGTAAAATCCAATGTTGAAAAAGAAGCATCAAAATAAAACAGAAACTTTCCTGTCCGTGATGCTTCACTGATGGAAACCTATGTTAAAAGACCAGTGCAAGATATTTATATGCTTGAAATGTGGTTCACAGTTAAAAATACTTTAGAAAAAAAGTTTCTTTTGTAGTACATGGATAAAGAGAATTTTTTCGAATTTCGCAAGTTAAAATGGCAGTATGCTCTTGGAAAAATCTGTACAGGGAAATGCTATTTTCTTTTCGTCAAGGGTTCGTTTCAGACTCAAGAAACAGATTCTTTCTCTATGTTTTTGAGCAAATATATTCACTATCACTTTGAGCGTGAATTTCAGCCAATGGAGGGGGTGTATGAGAAAAAATGTTGCATTGCCTCAAAACTAGGACACTTCTCAACTTTTAGACAAAAAATAATTATCTTGTTATTTCGTATATTATGAGCCACCCAATCAAATTCTCAGCCTTAAATCATCAGTTGTTAGAGCTGAAGATGGTACTTGTTTAATGGTGATAGGTCAACTTATTAAAAGTTTTAATAAAATTAATTTTTAATGCAGTATCCTTTTTGTGAAAAATAAGTTTCATGTTTGCAGCTGTGATCAGTAGTAAGAAAATAGTAAGTTGATCTAATTTTTACTCATATTTAATTATTTTACATTCTAATAAGAATATTCAGTACTTCCATATTAACCTCATGCCAACGATTAATCGCCAAATCTGTTGGAAGGGGTATAAGACGGAAAAACTGGAACAATCTGGTTATATTCTCTGCCAAGTGAACCACAAATACAATTTCATTGATTCTGAAACTGGAACGCACACACAGAATATAGAATGCATCTGGAGAAGTGCAAAATGGTGAAATAAAAAACATCAAGGAACATCTCGCCACCACCTTGAATCCTACCTTGCAGAGTTTATGTGGAGGAAAAAACAAGCCTCAAATGATAATGATGTTTAATGTCATCCTAAGGGCAATTGCTAAACATTTTCTGCCCTATACAATGCTTGGTTGATATTCGCCAATGGCATGCGGTTAATACTCAAGTACAGAGTATTCTAATAGAAGTGTGGTCAATTTTTTGCCAATTGTGTTCATCAAATGCTGACTTTAGTAAGTGAGAAAATTTCTTTGATTCGTTGACCTGTTCATAAGTTTTTTTGTGTTTTTCTGAAAACTGATAATGGTAGTTCGAATGTTCACTCAAAACCTTCATATATGCATTATAAACTTGGTAGTTATATAGTATCCAGTTTCAATGAAGCACTTAGGAAAAAACATATAATAAACTAGCTGCATATTATGTACCATAATTAAAATAGTAGCCAATAGTTCCAAAATAAAACAGCATTACATACTTTGATTTTAGATTACTGTTGATAAGTTAATTTTTATGTATGTGGCTTTTGTATGGTGTTTTTCAATGTTCATTACTTGGTTTCACACTTAGTTACATTAAACTTTGAATGGATATAACTAATTTTCGTTGGAATTTAGATATTTTTGTTGCTTAGTGTGCTATCTCAGCAAGGATAAAAAGAATTAAGATATTGATATATTTGTCACCAATCATTCTGCTTAATTTAAATTTATTTTAGTATGATCTATATTTGATGCAAACGTGCAGTCTTACTAAAATAATTTCTTTATGAACATTTATTATTATTTTTTAGGTATCACTATGGAATCTTCTGAACAGTGTGCATATGACAATTCTCTTGATCCTGAGGATCTGTCTGGTACTGAAAGTAAAGTTGTTATTACCAAGTATGATGGGGAGTATCAAACTGTCACTGAAGGTGATGATGATGAACTTGCAAACCAACCTGTTGTGGGGTACTTAGAGGTTCACAGAGAGAATGACACAGCAGGGGATCTTACCTTAATTTTGCCACCAGGTTTTTACTGTTCTGATAATGGTAATGAAATTTATCTCATGGTAAATGAACAGGATCAACCAATAGAACAATCATTCTCTCAAGGCTCTGTTATTCATCCAACTGTTAAATTTGAAAATGGCATAAAGAGAGATATGGATATACCTGATGGAGTATCTCAGGAAGAACTTATTGAAACTGTAGAAATTTCCCAGAACATTAGCAAAGGTGAATCTGTTTTTATTGAAAATCAGAACTTGAACTCTGATGATAATTCCTCTGTCGATAACCATGAGACTGTCCAGTATCAGGTTCAAGTAAAAAACGATGATACTGAAATGGTGTTTATTCCTAGCCTATCTCTAATGCCTGGTGCTTCAGTAGTTGTGCCTCAGGAAGAGACCAAGCATAGGAAGTTAATGCAACTTGCCGAGATTGCCCATGAACTGCAATCAGCTGACATTACAACCAGCTCTAGTTCTGAGCATGCAAATGATCTGGAATCCTCGAATGTCCAAATAGAAGAATCTGTCATTGTTAGTCAAAAGCATATTGATTCTGGTTTGACTATTACCTTAGCCAATTCCCTTGATAATGAAACTGAAGTGACAGTTTCAGCCTGTGAAGTGGATGAAGGTGTATCTGAAAAAAATGAATGTCCTCATTTTGAAGGTTCTTCACACCCCATTGAAAATGCTACCCATATTGTCCACTCATTTATTTCTAGTTCGTCTTCTCGTCCTATTGATAATGCAGTTTCGGTAATCCATGCAGTCTCCTCTAAGTATGGTGAAGAAAAAAGATCCAGAAAAAATGTTATAGACAGTGTCAATTGTGGGGATGTGTCTTCAGAGAATCCTTTGGTTGCAGACAAATTTCAACATACCCCTCAAGAGTACATAGAGTCTGTATGTCAAGATGGCTCTCACCATTCCTTTGTTGTAAATGAGGGACTAGACACTGTTAATACTGAATTGTCTAATCACGATGAAGATAGTGTTTCTCATGATTCATGCTTGAATCTTACCAAGGAAATTCAGAATAATCAATTACATGGCGACGATACTTCTTTAACGTCTGAAGGAGAGAAGACTCGATACCTGACCGAGTCTTACAATGACGGTGACCTTCATTGCAACGAAGCTTCGGACTGTGGAGAAGAGAGGATGGAAGAAGACTCTAATCACTCAGTTGGAGTTTCTAGTCGATCTTCTCATGTAGGCAATGAATCCAAAGATGAGCATCTCAGTAATAATTCATCATCTCATAATGCTGAGTGTTCGGAAACGGATATCGACAATAAAATGGATGTAGACCATGATATTTCAAACACAGAGGATGAGACTCTTACTTCGAGAGTATCAGAAAAGGAATTGCAAGTTTCAGTAGATGTTCTTTCTGAAACTTCGAGTGGTTTAAAAATTACTGTTGAGCCTGAAAGTGTGAATGCCCACCAGAAGGTGCTTGAAGAAGGGCAAAGTTTACCTTTACCGAAAAAAGTTTTAAACTCGAATAATTATGAAGATGCCCCAAATGCTTCATTCTCTGAAGACAGCCAGCAATCTCGCTCCTTAGTGACAGAAAAATCGAGTATGAACAGCCGAAAATATAAAAAGAAATCCAAATCAAATGCTTATACATTTAAAACAAGTTCTAATAATTCAAATCGAAATATTAGTCAAAGCTCTTGTGCATATTCAGAAGCATCTCTAGCAGAAGATGAGATGGATAGTGAACCTTCAAATGCTAAGATAGATTCCCTCACAGCTTGTGACAAAAATATTACTCAAAAGCTCACATTTCTTGGAGCATTAGATTCTACTATGAATAATGAAGCAGGTTTAGATCATTCAAATAATGCCTTTGAACAGACAGTTGAAGAGCACAAGAGCAGTGCTACTTTTGGAAGTGGCGATGAATCTAAGTCAGTCTGTAATAGCATCTCATCAGCAACAGAAAAGCAAATAAATTTGAATGGGAATTCCGTTGAGACTCGTTCATTTACTGAATGTGTTGGCAATAAAGGTCCCTTAGATAAAGAAGTAGATGGCATAACTGAAGCAAGTAATATGGAAGAAACTTCAGTGAAGGTTCCTAAGAAGACATACCTTATGAAAAGAAGATCAAATCTTAGTAAAATAAACGATAAAGAAAAAATTGATTTTGTTTCATCCAAAGGCATAGCTTTCTCAAGCTTAAAGGATAGTGAAACACCTTTCCCTGCAGGATCTGATAACCAGACCAGTAGCCTTCATGAAGATGCGACCCCTGAAGCCAAAGAGGCTGACTTTGAGGATGATTTTATATCAGATGTTCAGAGCAGGGTATCTGCAACCTACTTAAAAAAAAGAAAGAGTAAACCCACTATAGTTCAACAAATTAGAACCCAAAGTTTAAGACCTCGATATTCCCATTCAAGTGAATCTTTAGAAAATGGACCTGCAAGGACGGAAGAGATTCTCAATGAAATAGCAAAAAAAGAAGCGAAAAAAGACGAAGAAAGTGTTTACTGGGGGGATTATTTGTCTCGAACCTCATTTCAGACTGTGCAGAACAGCGACCCTCCTGCCTCAACTTCGCGAAAGAAAAAACTTACCTCTTGCCCCGAGCGGGGTCGACTTCGATGGTTCAAGAACAGTGTTAAAAGTGGAAAACAGTGGGAGAAGCTCATAAAAAGTTCACCTCACAAAGTCAAGCGACTTGGGACTGAGAAACGCAAACTTCGGGAAAAGGTTAAGAAACAGTCTATGTCTTTACTTAATTCTAAGAATTTCAACCCTCGATTGTCAAAATCTTCACCTGCTAAGAAGCGTGGCAGACCTAAGAAAGTGGTTACTCCTCGAGCAACATCATCTGTTGGTACTAAATGCGTGAAGAAATCTGGAATAAGGTTTTTATGTGGTCCCAATGAGCAGCCTTGTTCAGAACTTCCTGACTCTGGCATGACAGTTAGTTCATCCATTTTAAATCCCGATCATCTCTTCAATTGTTTTAATTGCAGTTTTGGTAGCAGTAAAGTTAACAATCTTATTTCCCATATGACGTATTGTTGCAAAAGGCATACATCAGGCATAATAGACTATACTGTGAATGACATGGCTAGGAGGCAGAGAATTCGAGGAGAAGACTTGAGGTAAGATTCTTTTCAGTCTAATTGAAAGGTAATAAAAAAAGGAATTACATTTATTAAAAAAACAACAAAACTGTTCTCTTTTTCAATTCTGAATTGATGCATTTGTAATTTGGTTCTGATTTCCTCTATTTCAATTTATTCGAAAAATAGAGGTTCTACTGTAAGCTAGAGAAGAGAGGCAAATCAGTTGAATAAGTTTCTGATGCACAATTCACTGAAGTCAAAAACTTTTCATTGTCTGATGACGTGCTCTATCATGCGATTTACTTGCAGTCCTTTGGCACATCTTGGCCAAATATGGCTGTTGCACCATAAAACCCCAACTAACTACCTGTCTTGCAAGAATCCTTTTGCAGTGTGGCTAACAAGTCCCTAAAGGTTTTGCACACAGGCAGTTTAAAACCTCCATCTAGAATCAACCATTTATCCATCAAAAATAAATTCTTTGTGAATGATTCCTCGAAATTGATGATTATGATGAACATTGTCTTGACGATGTGGGACTTTTTGCTGATACCTTCATGGGTTGTAGAATTAAGTTCTTCTAAAACTCCTGGTACTTGTTAATAGCTCTATTGAAAATGTTGTCTTTGTCACCAACTTATTTCAAACTTTGTCATCACTTATTTTCAAAAGAAATCTGGATCCTATTAGCTGCTCCGATTGAGTTTTTAATATACATAGTATTCAGAATATGTGTGTGTAAAGCAATTTTCTCTTTTCCATAAATTCTCCACTAAATAAGATGAATAGTGGATTTGTTTCCTCCATTAAATTCTCCAATGATCCAAATTTGCATGTTAACTTGACTGCATATATTGAAGCTTTAAAAAAGATTTTTTGTGGCAAGTATTTTGGTGTGCTTTTTATGTCGCCAAGGAAGAATTTCTTCGAGAAAATACCATTTTAGGTTTAGTTGAAAATAATTAAAAATTAATGAAAGGAATTACAATAAAGAAAAATAGTTTACACAACTGATTATTCTTCCTTCTACTTGGTAAGTATTTTTGGTGAAAAAAGCTTTACTTTTTCTAAAATATTGTTATAGAAGTTTATCCAAGTTAAATAATTTATTAGTTTTAAGTCTAATGGAACCAGTTTAAATAATATGAATGTTATAAAATATTACACAGTATTCCTTTACTAGAGTTACTCAGGCTTGGTAAAATAAAAAAAAAGAAAAGGATTTATATAAATTAATAGATTCAAAGAATCACAAGGTTGCCATAATCCTTATAAAGCAGGGTTACCTTTGCCTGCCACAACTACAAAAAATGTGCCTAAAGCATTGCCACAAAAATCTTTTTATCAAAGCTGTACTGAAGCCATTGAACTTTGTTCTCAATCATAGATGGCCTGCGTGTTGATCATCATTACAATTGTTCTGGTGATTTTGTAACAATTGGAAATGGGAAAAAATATTTGAACAAGCCAACACAATTGTCCATTTCTATTCTGCTACTCCTGTGGATTTTCATTCGTATTATTTGTTTCTTTTATCAATACCTTTTTTCTATGTAATATGTTTGATTTTGCCGCAGTTTAAGTCGAATAGAACTGTAAATTGCTTCTTATCCTAAATATGTTTATTTTGTTGTAACATTCCACATGAGGTTCTTTTGGGATAAAGAAAGAACACTGAAACTGTACAAAATGTTTATTGGCTAAATGTTAAAACAACAAACAATCTTTGGTCTCCGGAAAGAGCCTAATAAAGTACGATCGGTCTGCAAATACCCGATGTCCTTGCTCTTTCTTCCCTATCCTCTGAGTCAAACCACTCACAGCATCATTTGGTCACCTCTGACCATGTGACATCTGTGCCTGTTTCCCCCTTCAAGTAGGGGTTGGGTGAAGAAGCAGAATATTACACTACACTTGTCTACCATCTCTGTAAACTGAATAAGGTAGCTAAAAATTTCAGTGGTAAAAGAGTGTTCTTCTGTGGCTTCCCCAATCCAGTCTAATCCAATTATTAACTTATTTCATAGTTTCTGATGCAGATCTGGCTTCCATGTAAGCCCAGAAGTCTGGCATCTACTGATAAAAAAAAGTTCATTAAGACAATTGAAAAACCCTCAAGCTACACCATGGTTTTTTAAAAGTATATGTGAGGTTAGTTTCGCCTTGATTTTCTCCCTCCAAGAAGCTAACCAGGCGACGAAAACATTCGATCAGTTCAGCTTTAAATTGTTTCTTGCTATGATTGGTTAATGGTGTTACTCATGCACACAACAAGTTGCAACTCATGCTCTACTCCATTTTCATCACATTTTAATTGTCTGTCCTGCTTTTAATAATCATATCAAATTTTTTAGAAGTGTAATTTTAAATCTGCGAGATTTGATTGGAAAGAATCCCCATTCAAACCTTTTCCCTTTTTAATGTACTGTTGGTTTTTTAAACCTCATCTAATTTTTTTCATCTTCGAAATTTCACATTCAAGATTTTATACATATCTAAATTAGATTCTTCAGTTTCATTGGTTATGCTGCAGACAATGGTCTTGTTTTATCATCTGACTGTTTGAATACTTTTGTTCTCATCTATGCATTTTATATGTTTTAAATCTACCTTTTATCTTTGTCTTGGACTTTATTTTTAAATGTTTTGTGCTTCTATTGTGTTATATTCTGCCTTGTGTTTGGCAGAGCTTGTCCGCTTTTGGACCTTACGCCATAAAACTCCAAAATCAAATGCAATCCAATCCATGCTCAATGAGTACCTTCAGCACCGACCCTTTCTCTCTTCTCCATTCCTCAGATGAGTGCTAGCATCTGTTTGAAGTAATTAACATGATTGATCCCTGCACATGGTCTATCATTTTCCTTATTTTCCCATTCTTTTAAAAGAGTGCCTCACCTTTGGATAATTCGTTACTATCACACCAAAGGCAAGAATCAACATTTTTAACGATTTTCACCTAACTGCATTTCTTGAGTCACCATTTCATGTTTTATACTATGACAAAGCCACAAATCATCTTGATTCTTAGTGGAAATGCCGATTTCCATTAGAAAACAACCTTTGAGTCGTAAATTCTCGATTTTTCCCAAGGCATCCAAACTTTGAATGCGTTTTTGTAGTAACATCAATTTTGCAGATTGGTGTCTTTGACGTGGTGGTAACGATGTATAGAGTTGCCAAGCTTGGATGCAATTATTCTTTTAGGACTCCTTTTTAATTTGGGGCTAAAATGATACAGTGGATCACAAAACAAAAAAATGTGCATGCTTCTGCATGTAATTGTAAATGTTTTCAACAAAACTAAATAATTATTGAGTTATTTTGATGGAAAGCCAAAAAAATAGATAGCTGAGGTGATTTTAAATCGTAATTTTAACTATTTCCTTACAAAAACACATGAAAGTAGTTTGGTGGCCAAACACTTGTGATCAATATTATGCTATGCAACTGTTGATATTAACAGGAAATGGTTTAGCAAAGGCTAGTGAATGGTAATTTTTGCTGCAATATGAAGGGGCAATGGTAAACTTTCGAAAACCAGAGGATTGATGTCTGTTTTAAATACAATATAAAACAATCCCCTTCCAAAGCATTTTTTCAATTTGCATTTATGACCAGATATAAAACTTGTATTGATCCTAATGTTAGTGTTCATATGCCACTGGAATACTTAAAAAAATCCTCTGGGAAAACTAAATGTTAAAAAAATTGAAGACTATAATTTTCTATTATGGAACATTTAAACATTGTGTAGAAAAATAAACCTGAAATTTTTTTAGCTCTTGAATTTTGTGAAGGGCCAAAATTATATTGTCAATATGATTCAAAATACCTCAACTATTTCGGTTTTTCCTGTTTTATTCATTTTTATAAAATTCAGTTTTTTTAGATAAGTTACTAATTTACAGCTATGACAAATTGAAATAAAATTTGATTAGAATTGAATTTTTTAACCAAAGGGATGATGTGGAACCCGAGTCTTCAAATGCTTTTAAAGATTCTATTTCTCAAGACTCAGATGATGAGGACATCTACAGGGATCCTAATAAAATTACCAACACAAGTAAGTGATGCATTTTTTAAACTGTGTATATATTAATACTATCCAGAATTTCGATTTCACTATGCTTTTAAATGTAGATTATATTTTATGAGCAACAGCTACCAGGAAATCATGATGGCAAACTACATGATCTTTTTCTTCGAATTTTACTTTTGCTGTATTGGTAGCACAATTTTTCCTTCTAATTATTGTATTTTAAAATCTATCGAAACTGAATCCTTTTCTTGAGATCTATGATTACTAGTATGTGTGAAGTGAAATCTATTGTTTTTAGTCAGTTCCCAAAGTGGGCACTACTGCCTCTGGGTGCTGAAAAAATGTTGGAGAGGGGGTAATGCTGGGAGTAATATTAGTAGTTGAAGAGTAAGAGTAGGCAATACGAATATGCTAAATGTATTAGATACCTAAAATTGTTTTTAGCAAACACTCTTAATCAGAATTGTTATAACTAAAGGAATTTATTGAAATATCGACTGAGTTAAAATTCAAATTCATAAACATATTTCAAGAAGTCTGATTGAAAACGCAGATATCTGCACTATATTTTGTATTGTGAGCTGTGGCACTACAATTCTTGATTGCATTTCTGTTATCCTATTTAGTTGAATGGGGATTTAGTACTGTAACAAGTCTAAACTAAAATGAGGAACCATGTTATGTTGACCACAAAGATTCATGCATGAAAATTGAGCCGAATCTAGACAAATTAGTAGCACGCCAGGCTCATCTTTCTCATTAGTGATTATTTTAATTTTACTGATTTGATTCACTGATTGAATAGTGAGCAATCTAGTGTATTTGTGTGCAATTTATTTTATTTTAAGATTTATAATTTCAGTTCCCAGTTTTATTTTCAAACTTGGCTTTTTGATGTACTAAAATTACACACACAGCTACATAAATATTTTGGTTAAATGCAAAAATTAGGGAAACAGTTACACTTTCAATTTATTATTCGTTCAAGTAGAGTTAGTTCACATGAGGGGAGCTGCAAAAAAGTTGTGGAAACTTTTAATTATTAACGATTATTCATGTGAAATTGTTCGTTTTTATGGTAAAATTGCAATGTGTTGGAGAAATGTAAATGTTCTTAACTGTTTATTCATGTCCTATGTATGAACCCTTGTATGTTTTCTATTTTAGACATATTTAAGCCAAAGGAAATTGTTTGGGCAGAGGTGAAGAAACGTTTTTGGCCAGCTTTGGTAAGTAATAAATATTTTTTTTGATATTTAGAAACTGCAGTATACTCTTAATTTCTGCTCCCTTTCACTGCAAAATTGTTATATTTGCAAAAGAATTTGTTTTTCCACTTTCATTCTGCCAGTTCAGTTTGGCTTTAGATACTTGATAATTAAGAATATACATACATAATTTTTTTAAATATTTGACAAAAAAGGTTTTTATAGTTAGCAGAAAACTCTCAAAAGCACTGTTTTCTAGGAATTATTTATAATTGTTAGTTTTTATTGAAAACCAAAATACATTCTTCACTCGAGAATGTTTCCCAAAAGATTATTACAGAAAAATTTATATCTGTTTGCTGACACAACACAAAATTTGTAGAAATGAATTTTTTTCCACAGAAAATGTAAAACTTTAAAATAAAAGAACGATTTCAAATGTAACCAATAAATAAAATGATAATAAAAAAAGATACAAAATATCAGAAAACTTATATTTCTGAAGTTGCTGATTTTCCAATTGTCTGATTTTTGAGGTTTGACTGTATATAGTATGAAATTACAGTAACCTCTCTAGGGAGGACAAGAAAATTTTAGAACCTTATTCATATTCATGCCTTTCTCCTCATAAATTTAATGTTTGCCATGAACAATTGTTTTAATTAAGTACTCTCATTTTTAAAAGAGTCATTACATTCAGCATATAAAGAATGGAACCTTGGAAAATTTGTTAATTTTCGTTTGTCATATAGTGAAATGTATTACTCAAACTTTTTAAATTCAAAAATTTCCTTTGCCCTTGAATTTTCCTATAATTTTAATGAAAAACGTGTTTAATTTGAAGTTATTTTTGGAGAACTTGAATATTTTTCTATTCAACATAAGAGCCCTCGGTAGCCCGGTTGGAAGAGTAACAGATTAGCAACTGGAGGGGTGTGAGTTTGAATCCAACCAAGTACCATTATGTACAAGGGGGGCTGGTACATGTTGAAGCTGCTGTGGCCTCAAATGTCCTCACGTTGGCGTTGTGTGGAAGTTTGGAGAGTGGTGTGCCAGCTCAGGCGTTGCCTTGTCATCTGACCATGGTTAAAAATGACAGGGTGTTGTCCTCATGTCTTTCCCTTTGGGATTGATCCCGGACCGTCACCAATAGCCTGTTGTGTTGCTCCAGTGTAACGGTAATTAAAATACCTACCTATTCAGCAAAACGTTTTTCGTTCACAGGCTCACTTTAATTTTCCCCTAAATATTTCAGCAGGGAAGATAATTTAGTTGTGACTCATTGTTGCTAGGAATAGATCCTATTCATATATACACATGTCCGTATAACATCCCTTCTCCAAGATCTCTAACCCTTTTCCATTCATCTTGTGGCTTACCACATCTCGCACATTGCAGTTATTTTTGTCGTGTTTGTTTTGTAGTGACTGATAGTGTTTGAGGAAATTTTTCTTGTTTTTAATGTAATTATGTCCTTGACTCAAAACATTGGTCAGGGTGTCAACAAACGAAACAAATTAGAAAGAAGTTTAATAAAATAAAATACCCTCAAATTATGATGCCTCTTTTATATTGTTATTTTATGTTCATGTCAAAAAATTATGTATTTTTTTGTAAAGCATTGCTTATTTTTTTCTTAAAGCCCTGTTCTAATTTTTAAAAATAAGTAAATGCTCTGTTAATAATTTAATATTAATTTTCTAACATGGAATCTATTTAAATTTATAAAATTTTTAAGTTTTGTGAATGAATATTTTTGGTGGTCCTGTCGAATTGTCGAAATTTTTTGCTGTACTTTTACAAAGCTTTCTATTGAACCTATTCATTTTTTTACTACCCTGAATTTCTAATGTCAATGTTTTTCTAGTTATGGGAGCTAGACAATGACATGGCTTTGGTATACCTAATTACTTCCCCATCTGCAAATGAAGGGTAAGTATTCCACTTGGGACTATTCTGCTTATTTTATGCAAATCTAATTTTACAAATAAACTAAAAGATAAAAAATCTGACTTAAATTTTTCATTATATTAAACAAGCAAAATTGCTTTTTATAAAAAGTATTTAATTTGCAGCAAATGACTTCACAGACAGTTCACATAAGTCCATGAGACAATGTACCAAAAACCAAGATCTTATCTAGACATTGACCAACCATGTGCCAAAATCCCATCGGGGTATAAGGTTCTTGTGAATTGTCTTGATTTCGGTGGGATTGTTAACACTTATTCTAAATAACAATAAATGCCTTGTGCCATGTTCGGAATGCTGTATAAATGTGCATTAGAGAAATAAATGCATCCAAGACATGTACACATGCACCAACTGGTTCAAGACTAGGGAATAATTATACAATAGTATTTTGTTTTTATTTGATTAATGGGCACAATACGCTGCCATAGCATGTTGTCCCTTCGATTCCTACAGTTGAAAAACAATCCCACAATTGCAAAATGCCTTTCTCTTTGGTCCACCATTGCCATTTGGTAGCAGTGTGGCTATAAAAATAGAAATTGTGGCAAGAATTGTGCCTTATACATTTACTCCACATAGGACATTACATAATAGGTCAAAGATTACTCGAATTAGTGCCAAATTGCTTCAAGTACCAAATTCAGTATCTTAATCGTATTTTTGCAACATTGATGAAAGTGATACTCGGTACAAAGGTATGTTTAAATATTTCAGTAAAATGCTGATGTGAGTATGAGGCGAAAGAAGCAGTTACTTGTTATTCTTTATATTGCGTAACAAAAAAAGACAAAAGGGAAGTCATAAGTGAACAATGTACTAAAAATTATTATTTTCAATTCAGCTCTCAATTTGCATGAAATGTAAGGAATTATCTTCATACAAGAAAGTGTGATATTGGTTTCATCCCTTAACTTTAGAGTACTCCCAAACTCCATTTTTGATCAAAATATTAAAAATTATGTGTCCTTCTAAGACAGTGGTGCACAAACCGTGGGTCGCGACCCCTGTGGGGTCGCTTGAAACTTTTTGTGGGTCGCCAAATTCAAAGAAATTTATTTGACAAAAAATATAAGGATTTTCTTCAACCAGTATCAGGTACCAGTAAAATAGTGAAGTGAGGTAATATTATTTATAAAAAAAGAACTATATTTTTTTACGAATACAATTGTCTGTATTAATATATAATGCCTATACTTCGGCAACCGTCAGGCGAACATAGTGATAAAAGATAATCGTCAATTTGAGATGCCCTTTACCTGCTGTCTGGTGGGATTTATATACAACTTGGGTCGGTCTGACGTTTAGCAGTGGCCATCTTTACTACAGCTTATTCAATGTAGATGTGCACTCCTGCTATTTAGTCTTTATACTCTGATCACAGCTACGACCGTGCAGTTGTTTCTGTCTGTGCCTCAGGTTTTGCTGCTTCATTCAAGTGCATTCTGCAATTCTGTTTATATACTACTTTTGCTAATTTTAAGTAAAATTTGCAATCGGGCATGTACATAACATATTTTTTAAGTATAGGGCAGTTCAGTAGTTTGCTCGGAGGGCAATAATAAACAATTAATTAAAAAATCAATTATAGATATTAAAGTGTTTATAAAGAAAAACTTTTTTTAAAAATATTTTGTACCTTTTTCATTTTTGATTTTTTTTTCGGAAATCAATTATCCTCAATTGATTATTTCGTTGGAAATGCTACCAGGGTAGTTACTATTTTAAAACGTGTAATTGAACAGTTAGTTCTGTTTTTGGATTACAGATGGTGGCACACTAAACAAAGCCTGCTTTTGCAGTTTAAGTGCAAGTACAAATTTAAGATCATAGTAAGATGAATTTTGAAAAATAAACGCTAATTGTAATTTTTAAATATATATTTTCCCATCTTTGGAGTAAGTAATGTTAAACATAATTATATTAAATCACTATAATTAATTTTGTACTTGTTTTGTATTTTTTAAGTAAGCTCCAATATTTGTATGTTATGATTCACTGTAACCTCTGTATACAATATAGATGTGTGCTCGACTAGCAACACCAGATGAGATATTTATTTGCCTCGATTACCATGTGTAAATTTTTACTTTAGCATTGTATTTTTTATTTTAAGGAGCAAGCATGTGCAATTGGTATAAAGAGATGTTTCTCTTATAATTAAGTTTCCTTTTCTTTAATTCTCATCTGAATAAGCTACAAATAAACATGATTTATACAGAGTAATCCAGGACTTTATTTTCTTCCCACGTGGTAGCAGCACATGATTGAACAAACACAATGAAATGAAATATTGTATATTTATAATTTTGTTTTTTAGTTTTAGTTTAGTTCCCTCCTGATGGATAAATGGCTAAAAATAGGTACCCAATGTCCAGAAAATGAAAAGAATGACAATACAAATGAGAATGATGAACCAACATCCAATGAACTTAGAAAAACTATGAATGAATCCAATGGCGCTGTTTCTACATAAAAAATATCGAACGAAATGTGCTATCTAATAAAAGATTGAGAAAATATCAAGAAGAGTTTATTAAATATGGATTTACATATTGCGTTGTTAATGGGAAAGAACATTCGTTGTGTGTTAATTGCAGGGATAAATTAGCAAATGAAAGTATGAAACCTGCTAAATTAAAAGGACATTTGGAAACCAAACAAATAATTTAGCAAATAAATCTGAAACACTTTTTTAAAAACGAGCTTAAAGTATGAAAAATCAAAATGTATTTTTGAAAAAAAATGCACAATTCCTGAGAAGGCTTTACGGGCATCCTTAGAAGTTTCATATTTTTGGGGGAAAATTTGAAATCACATACAATTGGTGACACTCATTCTTCCTTCAGCATTTAAAATGACATCAATTATGCATGGAGAAAAATATGGTAATAATTTAAAAACGATACCATTATCAAGAGATACCATTTCTCGCCTAATTTCCGCCATATTACGTAATATAGAATCAGTTCTGTTAAATCGATTACAAAACTCTCCTGTATTTGCTCTACAACGTGACAAAACTACTGACATTTCTAAACTGTCTCAATTAATAGTTTATGTGAGTTATTTTTATGAAGAAGACATATCAGAATATTTTTTATGTTGTAAAATATTGGAAGGAAAAACAAATGGAGAAAAAATATTTGAATGTTTGAAATTATTAATAGATACTTTGAAATAAATGACCTTACCTGGACACTCGCGGTTTGCATTGATGGTGCTGCAGCATTAACAGGTAGTAATAAAGGACTAAGAGGGTTAATAAAGAAAATTGCTCCCCATATAGTATTCAACCATTGCATGATACATAGACAAGCTCTTGTTGCAAAAGACATTGACGAAGAATTGAACAAGAAATTACAGGTTGTTATTGTAATTAATTACATTAAAAGCAACAGTGCCCTAAACATTCGTCTCTTTTCAATACTGTTATGAGATAGGTTCTGTGTATGAGACATTATTACTACATACCGAAGTCAGATGTCTCTCGCGCGGCAAAATACTACGACATATTTTTGATTTGAGAAACGAAGTTTACATTTTTTTGGTAGAAAAGAAACATTGGCAAGTTCATTCATTAATGAAGATTGGCTTGGAAAACTCAGTTAAATTGTTGACATTTTCGAAAAATTTAACAATTTGAATTTAAGTATACAGGGAGAGAATACAAACATTTTAACATTGAGCAGTAAAATTGAAGCTTTTAAGAATAAGCTGATACTTTGGCAAGAAGAATTGAACAAAAACAGACATGTTCCCGTGCTTTTCAGAATTTACTAAAGAAAATAATATAGATTCTTGATATTTAAAAACATCATTATCCATCATGATAAAATTGGGAGAAAACGTTTCGAAAAGGTTCGAAAAATTTCCAGATAATGAATTAGGATGTATTCATGATCCAGTTTCGTTTGATATTTTAGAATCCAATATCTCTTTAAATGAAAAAGAACAGTTAATTTATGTTTCAAGTGACGAAACACTGTGCATGCAATTTAAGCCTGACTTGCCAAAAATTTTGGTTATCGATTGGAAACGAATATGCTGATTTGAAGAAAAAGGCAATTAATATTTTGATTCAGTTTGCATCGACCTACTTATGTGAAACAGGCTTTTCAAAATTAGTTGCTATTAAAACAAAATATCGATCTCGATTGGATCCAGAGGATGACTTACGGCTTGCGATTTCCAATACAGATCCGAACATAGAAGCAATCATGAGCTCTTTGCAAGCGCATATCTCACATTGAATTCTTATGTGTAAGTTTTTTTAAAAGTATTTTCCATTAAAAAAAATATTTATACCTATATGCATAAATAAAACCATTGCTTCATAAAATTACGTGTTTTATTCAAACCTCTAATAAGGCACAAACATAAGCGCAAATCCCCAAAAGAATTCAACTTTAACTACGTTGATGATTAAAAAACGTCTATTGCCTATCCAGGGGTTGCAACAAAATAGTACACAAAATTGGGGGCCGGAAATGAAAATAGTTTGCGCACCACTGCTCTAGGATATATGACTGAAAAATAGATAAAATCTCAGACTAAAGTAATGAAATCTACTGGTGCATGTCACAAATATATATTTGTTATATTTTCAAATTTTGTTATTTTAATGAGTTCTGAAAAAGATTTGAATTTAATTTCCAGGTTAAAAATTAGTGTTAAGCGTTTGGAATCCTTTGACGATCTTGAAAGGAATAAAAAATATATGGTAAGATTGTAATATTTTTACATCTTTTATGCAAATTACTGAGTACATTGAACTTATTTTGAGTATCTGCTTTGAATTTTATGTCAAGCTTTGCATTGAATATGATCGATGTTTTCAATTTCACATCTTTGAGAGATTCTTATGTGTGATCCATTATAAGTATTACTAATGTTGGGCTCAATGATAGCCAGCATCTGAGTTGTTTTACAGAGCAGTTTTATGAAGGAAATACTACATAGTTTGTAAAATCCTCAAGATAAAATAAGTGCTTAGTTTTGATAAGGAAAATAGGATCCTAATAGGTACTTATTTTTTAAGTTCAATAATTTAAAATGGTAATTTTTTAAATGTTAAAGATCATAAAACAAAACTATTAAAGTGTTAATTTATCTCTGGCTCATTGTTCCTCAGAGAACCACACTTTTGAAATACACCTCACATACTAGAATTGGTAATGAATTTCCAAAGCAATAAATTAAGATATACTGAAATGTCACGTGAATATATAATAATTTTGCAAGTCCAGCTTTAGAAACGAACTGATCTTTTGTTTTCTTGTCCAAGACAGAAAGCTTCCTTATCAGAATAAATTTGTTTCATTTGTAATTAAATTTTTTAGTACTAATGCAAAATTGAATTTCATTCATTACTTATATTTTAGGCACAAGCAAAGAGTCACCCTAATTCTTCTAGTTTTGTTAAAGCTGTCCAAATGTCTAATTCGTATGCTAGAAAGAGACTCCTTTTAGATAATGAAATTGATGCAAAAGATTTTTTCAAGATTCCAAAAGATGGTTAGTAAAATTTGATACTGCACTTTTAAGAAACTTGATATTTTATAATTTTGAATAAAATTTTATATTTATAATAATCACAATTTGTCTATTCCTGATGTTTGATTCCATTTTCAATTTAATGTTGTTTATATTCTAGTGAAATTTCTATCAGACAATGAAAGCTCTGATAGTAGCATCTTTATTGAAGAATTACTTGATTCATCAGATGAGATCAATGACTCCCAATCATCAGAAAAGCTGGATGATTCAGAATTTGATATGTTAGTAGATGACTTGTTTTTATATTTTTAAAAATTGAATAATTAATTTTCAAATGATATGTCTGGAGATATAAATTTCTGACCAGCTGCAGGAATGCTATTAGCTATTCATGCAATTTAAATGAAATTATGTATTATTGCTGATAATGTTCACACAAAGACCTCATGCTTTTCTGCATCAACATTTTAACACCTTCTCACATTGATCCAAATGTTTTGTGACATGTTTTGTTTGGACCCTGATGTCCACACACTGCTTTAATTCCAATGAATTAATTCCCTTATTAGATAACTTCCATTTCCAATCACCTATAACTAGGATGAAGACACCATAAGACCTTGTATCACTACTTTTAAAGTAAACTTTTCTTATATTAATTTAAACTATTGTTCTTTCTTATCCCAGTGTAAAAAAACCTAACAATTATATTGAGTCTGCAAAAAAAGTTTTGGGGCGATGGCAGATGGGTCCTTAACCACTTAACGCATTTACCCGTGTTTGACATGGGCGAAAGTTACCGGCAAATTTGCACATGCCCGTGTCTCACACGGGCGCTCTTGTATCTCGCGTTATTTTATTTCTAATGCCTGTCTGAGATCTGTTCTAGTAAAAATAGATAGGCTAGATTAAACTTATACCATAGATGGCATAAACTTATTTATCATAGATGATTTACCACTTATTTATAGATGGATATTAAACTTATTTACCGTAGATGGCACCACTATGCACCATTTTTCTTGTTCAACCAAGTGGTGCATTTTGATGATTAGCTATAAGTTTGTTAGGAATTCTTTGTTATAAAGCAGTTGTTTGGTGTGGAAAAGGTAATATATCCATTTTTATCACGTTAAATATCATAAAAGTAAACAGTTACCATAAATTAATTTTTACTAAGTGTTTTTGTAACTTGTTTAGAAGAAGTTATCTGATAATGAGTGACTCTGACGATTTTGAATATGCCAATTTATCAGAAAGTTTCAGCGATGAAAGTGATCTCTTGAGTGATGGAAGTGAATCTGAAGTTAATATTTTATTATTATTAATATTTTG
This sequence comes from Meta bourneti, assembly GCA_933210815.1. Taxonomy (NCBI): domain Eukaryota; kingdom Metazoa; phylum Arthropoda; class Arachnida; order Araneae; family Tetragnathidae; genus Meta; species Meta bourneti. The sequence goes on from OW119924.1 coordinate 106,821,388, forward strand.
AAATTCAAAAATAAGCATGTAATCAAATCGTTTACACTTTGTTTGTATAATAATATTTTTTTATAACTCTTACCCCACCTCCCGAAATTGAAGTGGTTCAAAATTACGTGGTGTTGTCCTCGGATCTTTCCCTTTGGGATTGATCCCGGACCGTCACCAATAGCCCATTGTGTTGCTCCAGTGTGACGTTAATTGAAATCCCCCCCCCCCCCCCGAAATTGAAATTGAAAAAAATAACTTGCACTATACCTATATATATTCATTTTCTGTCAAAAAAAACTCGATCATCTTTTACCAGTTTTTCCGAAAAAAGCTCGTGCTATAAGTGGTTAAAAATGTCTTCATGTATGGCTCCAATGTAATTCAGGATATGTGAGGCTGGTATTAAGGTGCACTTTGTACAGGTGGGAAAGGATTTCTGGCCATCAAAGAATATCATTCAAATGGCCAGATTGGAGCCTGGCAAGCATAGAGAAAGTTTTCCTTAGAAAATTGAAGGCACACAGCTCTCCTGATGTTTTACTGAGGTTCCAGTGATGAAAAGGTACTAGAGATGATCTGTGCAATTGCTTTTTAGTATTTTTGCACAAGTCCATGACATTTGTAGAGCGCGTCTGCTATTGACCATAAGATCTGGGAGCCATCTCTGTAGCAGTCCGACTTAACCACCTGTTCACCTTCCTATGTTAGCCAGGTTAAGCAGCTTAGCTTTCATGACTTGGGTGGCCCTACCAGGAGTATATATTCCCGATATACTTCTCCTGTGCTACCTGTTTCACCCTCTCGCCACTATGAGGCCATAGGATAGGACTTTAAGAATTTAAATTCTTCCTCAAATTCCCCTTAACTGAATCTCATTTGTCTTAGTTGACTGCTCTTATGGCAAGTCTAATAACTGTACAGGAATTGGAATCCCCACCGAGTCATTGAACACTAAAAACAAAGCACCTTCAGTCATTGTCAGTACTTCAGAGAGTGACCACTTGAATATCCGGTTACTCAGTGGGTGTCTTCATTTTTGTTCTAGCTGAATTTTTAGGATTATCAAGCCCCTTGATCAATAATTTTAAGCTAAATTTTTCCCATGTAAATTTCTTTTTGTTTCGAACTAATTTCTAATTCTGATGTGGATGATTCATAAATTACGTGTCCTGTCTTGCAGATAATGCAATTTAGAAACAGATGATATATTCGTATTTCTTTTTTAAAAACAGATCCTAATAATAAAATAAAAAGAAAGAAAAACCCGAGCTGTTGCATATCTTTTCAAACTGAATAATTAAATTATTGTACATGTTGGTTCTCAAGACTTAAGTCGGGTTTGCTACAGGTGTCATGTTGTTTTCTGGATAAACAAACTGATATTATATATTTCTGTAAACCAAGTCAGGACAAATGAATTAATGAAGTTAGGAATAAAATTCATTAGGTTTTCTGTAGGTTTTTACCTACAGAACTTAATTAAAAAATATAATTCCACAAAATGCAATGCTTCCAATGTTATAAGAAAAAGTACTGTCATGTAGAAAATCTTTCATAATTTCTTCTGTTTCTCTTAAATAAACTTCATTCTGTTGTGATGATTTCCTTGAGTTTGAATAATTGCTGAAATCTATTCCAGTTTTTGGTCTAATTTCTCTTGAAATTTAGTATGTTTCCAATTTTGTAATAATTTACTTTCAGAAATTCTATTTATGTTATTGAACTTTATTTTTTAGGGAATTCTCTGGTATTACGGAAGTTATGAATTCTATTTTAAAAGGAAAGTGCAATGTAAGTTTCACATCAGATTTAATTATAGCCCATAGAGCTCTAAGTATATTTCATATTAATTTAAGAATTCTATCTTTTTTTATTATAATTACACCCTTTTCCTACTTTACTTTATCTTTTTGGTTCTTTATAATTATTAGACTAATTATTTTGTCCCTTTACACTTATATGTCACCAAATTGGCAGATTAGCAGTAGTTAATTTCAATTATCAGTGCAAAAGGCTAATTTGCTATTGAGAGTTTACATTATCTCGTTTTCTAACAAAATTTGTTTTAAGAATGTATATTTATTAATAAATGGGTATTCCTTTCTTGCTAGTCATCCCTTATGGGTGAATATATTCTTTAAGTCATGGAACTGACTTTTGGATGCCAGTTAAAGAAAAATATCCACCTCTAATTGTCAAACCAAGCCACACATGACCTTTTGTACTTTTTTAAACTTGGAGACTAGGGGTATCTTTTTAAGCAAAATCATCTCAAAAGCCCCCATTTTCAAAATTGTGGCTTTTGAAAATTCACCAACGATCAATGAAAATTTAGTCCCTTTTTAAAACTAGTAGCAGTTGGGAAAAATACTTTTCAGATTTTTCTTTAGGAGGAAATTTTCCTACGGACACCAATTTTTAAAGTTTTGGTGCCAAGCTGTGGCAACCAAGAAAGAAAAACATCAGAATCTGTGGTTGCTAGATCGTCATGAATACTTTAGAAAATATTTAGTTTTTTAATTTTAAAATTCAAAATCCTTCGTGAGATCATCAGTGTCTGTTTCATACTTAAGAAAAGAGACTATTTTTACTGGTATTTAAAAAAAAATTAACACTACTTTTTCCCAAGTGCTTTCGCTGGGGCAGCTCTGTATTGTGTTTTTTGCATGTTTTCAGGAGCAAGGGGCTTGCATAAATAGATGATTGAAACTATTGCTTGTTTATGTTTAATAATGAATCATGCAAAAATCGAACCCTTAAGGTAAGCGCACACTATTCCGCATCGGACGGCACGGCTCGGATTAATTTAGTGTACTGTGCACACTGTATTCGGAGCATCGGCATTTCACTTAGAAACTGATGGGGAAATGCCAGCCATGTCGACCCTCCCTTGGAAGCAATACTTCCGTTTTTGTTTTGTATAAAAGGAATATCTGCTAAATGATTAGTTACAACTATTGAATAAAGAAAACCGAATTTTTGAAGAAAATCATGTTTATGGTATCAATCTGATAAAATTTTACGCAGATTTGAAATCCGTTGAAATTTTCACTCTATCTTGAACCATCGCAAAGATAGAAACTTGGGTTAGGGGAATAATAAAACACAATTTTTTGTGTAGGGTCAACGTCCTGGTGCCCACACTAAAAAATTTCGGATGAGTCATCCGCATTGTACGGACGGAATGGATTTTATTCTCTTCGGAATCATCGTCAGAATTGCTGACATACAATGCAAATTGGTGTGTGCAGTCTCATTTAAAACAATGTAAGTAATTCGAAAATCCAATGCGTGCTTGTCTGTACGATGTGGACTAGTATACGCTTACCTTTATTATACGCTAGCAGTACCTGCATGGCACTGCCTGTGACATCATTCTTGTTCATCCTCACTGATTCTGAAAACATTAAAAAGAAAAACAATAATTTTAAGACTGAATCCCACCACTTGACATGACACGGGCATGTTGCCTCATTCCTTCCACCTCATTGATTCTTGCTTAGAGAGCTTTATGATACACTATGTTGAATGTTCTTCCATTTGGAACTAGGATGTAAAGATTCCTGGCTTTCCCAACTCTTGAGCAACCCACATACAATTGACCGCGGAAGAAACACGGTTTAATGAGATCGAGTCCTTCAACTTTCAGCAATTGTTCTTGTGCCTTGTTGATGCTCATGGCGAAACTTAAACAAAAGGGGAACTGAAGTCATTTAAATTGGAATGGGAAATCCAAAGGGATGATTGGGATCCTAGGATCCAATCATGATGGCTTCAATAATATTTGGCATCAGTTTCTTGATAGAAAGTTGTTCCATTGCAGAGTGAGGTGGATGCAGATTTCTGAGAAGCATAATCAGTGCCCCAATTTCTAACTGTAATATGTGTGAGGGTACTCCAGATGGCTCCAATGTGTTCAAAAACTCTGTTATGTAGTTCATAGCCACATCTGTGTAACATGTAATGTCGATAGATTTGTATTATACAAATTCAAAAGTAAGTTATGAAAAAACACTGAAATAAAAATGTGATTGAATCTTTAAATACAACACTATACTTTTAAAAAAGTCTTGTTACCTCACTGATTACGACAGGCAACCTAAATGAATCACAATGTCAGCGAAATCAAAACCAAATTAAACAGTAATAAACACTGTTACTTCATTTCATGTTAACTGAGTTGTTATTAACTGAGCTGTTTGTAACTGAGTTACAGAACATTTCTTGATGGTAGGAACTTGGCACTTGGAGTCAAACATATAGGGGATGGAGCTTCAGTTTGCTTTTCATTGGTGGTACGAAAAAGGACAATACAGAGAAACCAGAGTTTCAGAATTGAAAAAGCTGCATAAAATCAATTAAATTTTTAAAAATAATTGTGTTGTATTCAAAAAATAAAAAGATGAAGTAAAAGTAAGTACAGAAAAAATTGGAAGTATTAGAGTATATTTACTATTTTTAAAAATATAGAGCCGAAAAATAAAAATCATCCATCGGCCGGGTTCGAACTCAGGAGGTCTCCCTTCAAAGCACTAACCCCGACTTTAGTACATCGCTCTATCCACTACACCATCATTTCAATGTGAGGATGGGTATTTTTAGTAAAGAGATAGCATGCGCTATAAGTATCTCAGATCGATCTGCACAGATACGTCATAGTGGAGGGGTGCTACACGCACAGCACAAAATATGAATTAAAAATTTTTCTAGATTAAATTTTAAAATTTGGGCTTCGAGGGACATTTAGTCACCTTTAGGACTGGACTACCTGTGAGCCGAATTTCATGGCTGTAAGTACTATAGACTCGTCTGGACACTGCACACAGACACTTCCTTTTATAATAGTAAGAGATTCCTTTTCCTTTGAGGAGGGGGTGTGGAAAAGAAAATACTGTTTTTACACAGCATAAATATTTGCAAATTCAGAGAAAAACACACAATCACTTAAGAAACTATCCTTAATGAACAACAATGTCAAAGATAATATGAACTATAGAACAGTAAAATTTTAAAAAATGAACGATTCAAGTTTTACACTGAGGATTTAAGAAACATCAATTTAATGTGACACACTGCAGAAATGAAGCAAAGCAAAATATTCACATATTAGTTGTATTTATATAGTTTCTAGATGTTCTGAAAAATTCTGTTGTTTGTGTCTGCTGTGAAATCCTTCTTAAGTATCCAGAGGCCATTTTCTAAATGTTTGATGTATCGAAAGAGGCCATTTTCTAAATGTTTGATGTATCGAAAGAGGCCGTTTTCTAAATATTTGATGTCATGATGGTATTCGTTGCCATTTTCTTTGACTTTCAGAAAAGTTCCATGGCACCTGATTGATACTTAACACAAACCCATGTGAGACATTTGGTGCCATGTTGAAATCCAAAAACCGCGTCTTAAACCTTCAATAAAATTTAATGAATCGAGAAACTGTCAATTGAAGGCTGATGTAACGAAATTTTATTCTTTTCGTCAGTCAATACATCAATTGTAGATCTGCCTAGCCTTTCTCAATTGGGGGTATTGTGGCTTAGTGGGTATGTCCACACTGCACTAGCAATCTTCGAGTTGTAAGCGGCACAGGTTTCATTCCTGTCAGGTGCATTCCTCCTTGGTTGTATTTCTTCTGTGTCAGTAAAACTTTCATTGTGTGTCTATTACTTGATGTCTTATGTCTGGAGCAGCATGGCCAAATAGGACCCTTTGCTCCATAACTCTCAAACCAACCCTTCTCAATTGATCGTAAAATCACAGCAAGTCGTTAAATTGAGGGTTGCTATAAAGTGAGTCTACTGTATTAACTACCTAAATAAATAAATTTTATTAATATGTTTTCAATTTTCTATTAGGAGCATCTTCTTGCCATATTTCATAATAAAACTGCAAGTGAAAGGCATCAAATGCATATTAACAAAGATCCAGGAACAGCAAATCGTTTGAAAGACATGTCTTGGTTTGGACCTTTTAATAGTGATCCTACTATGGTAAGATTGCGATTGTTTTACAGCTTTTGATAAATTGTGCTTTAAAAGTAAATCTGATGAAACAGAATGTACCTTCTCTTTTAGATGCTACAATTCTACTTTCACATTCTCACAAAAAATTCCGATGTGTTTTGCTTAGAAATCTATTTAAATTTTCTGATACAACTTCAATACAAAAAACTTGTACAAAAAGGGCTGCAAAAGTTATGAATTCAGTTATTGTTTTGTACACAATAATAATTTAAAACAACGAAAAGCAAATAAGTTTTTTATCCAGTCCACATCTGCAATTTGGGCCCTGGTATGGGTTAGGTGATATGCCTTTCATGGAATAGAAATATGTATTCCAAGTACTCAATGTGAAGAACAGTTCAGCAAATATGATAATCACATGAACACCAAGCAAATTTAGAAAGTTGGATAATTTTACTTAGCATATAGGAGGTCTGTCCACAAAGTATCCTATTGCTAATATAATGAGTAGTTATATTGTTATAGCAATAACAAGTTAGTAACAATGAACAGTTTGTGAAGCATGGATGTAACTTAGCCTAGGTTATGTGCTGCACATGCCTGGAAAGTCACGAATCCATTGTGTGCTAAACGCCCTTGAATGGTTGTTCTGAGGCACTAGCATATCGCACCCCAGCTGCAATACCACCATAAATAAAAAAAAATTATGCATATAAAGATTGCAAAAGCTGGTTTCTTCATGATGCAAAACTGCCATAACTCTTAAGTTAAAAGAAATTTCATTGAAATAATGATGAAAGATCCCTGATTTAGGCTTTTCAATATCATGTTAAAACTTTAACAAGCTCTCCTGTAAAATTATACATTTTTGACATGGTATTGCAGCTGGGGTGTGATATATATCTTAAAATTTAAATTATTTTGCTGTTAAAAGTTCATTCATTTAATTTCATTTCTGTTGAAAAGAATGTCCTATGTTTCCAATAAACACTGTTTTGAGTACATGCAAACTTAAATTATATATTACACATGTTTGTTGTTGATATAATGTATTATTTAATTGTGGAATTAATTCAGTATTTTGTTTTATTATGATTTTACTTGAAGAGATTGGTCTTTTATGTTTGCACACTTGAAACAATTGTGTATTACGAGGGCATTTTATTTTTATTTTTCTGGTTTTAAGAATCTGATAATGTTTAATAGAAATAATTGATTTTTATAACCTTTTTTCTTTTTCTAAAACTACTCACTGTTAAAGACAGTTAATAATTATGTTTTTAAGATCTAGTGTGGTACTAATTTGTGTGCCATAATTGTTTTTGTAGCAATTGCAATTGTACGACTACTTTTATGAATTGTTCAAAAAAAAGATAGGAGATAGTTATAGTAAGGGCAAAGAAGATATGATTTCATACATATATGAAGTTTGGATTCCAGAAGTAAGTTTTTTAATTCATCATTATTTTAGTTTTTTGCAGAGCTTTTTTCTTGCCTGTGGATGTAACAAAATGTTTAAACTGTTGTTTCTGATCCAAGTTTTGAGTACAATATTCTATACACAAATATGTAAAAAGTATTTAAAAATGTTACTTTTCCAAATCCGAACTTTTAAGTCATATTTTACTTGAATTGAAATCTGTTATAATTAATGTTTTAAGTCCAACCTTTGCTTGATGAAAAGCATGTTTATTAGTAGTATTTTTCTTTGATTGCTTTAATTTGGGCTTGTGAATGGCATAAAATGAAATAATAAAACGAATGAATTTGCAGGCAACACATCAGAAACACATTCAAAATTTAGTTTAATAATTTTCACTGCTTAGTAATTTGTGAAAAATGGACACAAGATATCAGAAATTCGTAGCTCCAAGTGCATGCTGAAGCAAATGTAGTTTCCTCAGGTCTTTGGAACAATAAATGGCTTTCAGTAAAACTTATTTGGTCCCTTAACCACATTTATTTGTTAAAATTTTGTTGTCAAATCAATCAACACCAGAAAACATTAGTCAAATACTATGATATTCAGTTTGCTAAATACTCTACCATACATTCAAGTTTGAACGTCATGAGCATTCCCTGTCGCATGTGAAGTGTACATCCTGAGGCTTAATGGAAAGGTGTCAGGATTTCTGTGGTTTGGTGTTGCCATTGAATTGCCATCAAGAATGCCTGGACATACCACTTGCACACGGTGTACTCAACTGAATGATTCAAAAGAATTACAATGGGTGGAACTACAGGAAACAGGGTCGTTTTGTCTACAAATCAGCTATCATTTTCAATGCTCATCAACTGCTGTGTTGGTGCTGGCAACATTAGGCAGTGAAGCTATACATGCAGTTTACGAAGGCTCTTGGGTCTAGAACAGTGATTGGCAATTCAAATTACGCCAATTTTGAAGTTTTGGCGCAAAGCTATATCAAGCATGAAAGAAACTGGTCTGGATCAATGGTTGCTAGATTGTCATAAAAACCTGCTTTGACACTATATTTTAAACCTTAACCACAACTATACCTCTTCAGCACTCAAACAAAAGTTTTTTGTGTATATTTGGGCATCGAATCTCGCCGAATCGATTCTGCTTAGTTAGAACTGCCTCCAAGCATAGAACAGGTGATGAAGAGCAGGGCTGAATTTTCTTTTTCGAATGGCTTTCCTAATGCCCAATTTGATTTGTCTTGTGTTTGGCACAGCATGGCCAAATATGATGATGCCCAATTTGATGATGCTCCATGAAACCCAAAAGCAACCAACCTAAAGCCCAACTTCATGCAATTGTTAATTTGACACATTTAATTTTTTTTGAAATTGTTTTTAGATATTTAAGTTAGTGTTAATTTTTTTATCGTAAAAATATTCAAGGTTGTTTTTTGGAGGTTGGCAGGTATGGTACTTGGGTATATATTTGTATGGTGTACACCAGAAAATTTTTTAATTCAATATCTTATTTATCTTTTTAGGCTATTATAAAAGCAATATCTATCGTAAAAGATACAACTCTGGATGAAGCTGAGATTATATTTTATAAGCAAGAAACAAAAAATAACTTTGTCATCATGGAGGAATTAGACTCATAAGATGCATAAATTTACTCTCCTTTTTGAAATATTTTAAAATTCATGCCAGTGTGTTGCTCTTAAAATGAAGAATATCCTTGTAAGGATTTTTTTCAAAGTATGTCATTCAGCTTTGGAGTGCTGTTTAGCATGCATTCACATATTTGTACATTTCATTGACATTGTTTTCCTAATTTGTGTTGGACACTGCATTTGCTACACTTGTATAGGATCCTTGTAGTTTCCAGTTTTATTCATTGCCTAAGCATAAGCATTACAGGCATCAATTGTAATCAATGCAACTTGATTGTATAAATCTTCAAATTTAACAAGTTTAAAGAATTTAATTCTCATGGTTGTTGAACTGATAATTGTTCAGAACTTTGTTCTATTTTCTTCATTTTAAGGTAGAAATTATCCTTTTGTATTTCCTGTTTTGTGCAATATGTTTTGGGATTGATATCTTGCAATTAACTTTTTTTCCAAAAAATATTTGTTTCATGTTTGATTGGTTCTGCTATTTTTTATATTTTCCTGTATAAAAATGTTTTTCATCTATCTCAAACCAATCCCAATGCTTTCTTGTCATTCATTTTTATGTTGAGATGTGTATATTCTATACTTTACTAATGAAAATCTTGACACAGTGTTGTAAGAAGTAATGGTAATTTATGTTTTCTGAATCAATTTACTCAATTAAGTTAATTGAATGTAAGCTGAAAGCCTATTTTAATTTGTAACGATAAATTCTCAATTTTACTCAAGATGTTATTTGTTCTTTAATCCAACTATGCAAAAATTCTTATGCTATCATAAACTTTTCTTGATGTCTATTTCTAGAATATTTCAGATGAATTTTTGAGATGTTTCTGGTCTAAGGCATTTTTGTTTTTAATTAACCTAAAAATTAAAGTTTTATTATTTCCCTTATCAACTATCACAAATTTTTTTTAATGTTTTAGAATAAGAAAAAAATTGTATTACAGGTTTTGGTGCACAACTTACCAATTATATTTTTTAATTCCACAAAAAGGTTTTTATTACAATCGTTTTTGAACTAACAGTATGTCTTGTTGAAATTTAAACTCATTGCATTAGCTTTGAAGACCGCTAATGCATATATTATATAAATTTGTACTCTCAAGGCATTGTTCTACAAGTATATATACAGAGCATTTGAAGGAGACGTGTTAATATTGGGATATGTTTTAGCTCTGGCTTACTATCCTGTCATTTTTATTGATCACTTGAAAGGAAATGCAACTTTTCCTGTAATTCATAGTTTAATACTTAAATTACATGATTATCCATCTAATTTTTGTTATGAGATATTAGTGAGTATTTGCACTTAATCAAAAGTTATAATTTAGATTTGTTTTGTGTCAGGTGTAATTTTTTAGTCAGCCCATTGGAGAAATAATTAATATAAGTGTTAAAGGCAATGCTTGCAAACAAAAAGTGCTACTGGATAGTTTTTAGAAAAACTTTTTTGTTAACTGGGATTACCAGAAAGAAGGCTTGCTTGACTTAAAATTGAATTTCAGCTGATTTTAATTTTCAACAATAAATACTTATATTTGCACAAGATATTATTTGTTCTCTAATCCAACTATGCAAAAAATTCTTGTGCTATTATAAGCTTATCTGAACTCTATTTCTAGAATATTTCAAATACATTTTTGACTTCCTTTACTGATCTAAAGGTATCTTTGTTTTCCTGTGTTTATTTTAAAAAATTGGCCCCTGAAATTAATCTAATGGAAGTTGTAATTGTCATAAAAGTGGAAGCTGTAATCATTTCCCCTACCAACTATTACAGATTTTTTTGCTGTATTTTTTAGTGTTTTAGAATAAGAAAAAAATTGTATTACAGGTTTTGGTTGTTATATTTTTTTTAATTCCATAAAATTGTTTTTATTATAATTGTTTTTCAGCTAACAGTATGTCTTATTGAAATTAGCCTCATTGCATTAGCTTTGAAGACAGCTAATGCATATATTATAAATATTTAGTCTAGGCATTGTTTTACAATTATATGCAGCAGTTGAAGGAGATATGCTAATTTTGGGATATATATTAGCATTGACTTTTTATTCATCACTTGGAAACAAATATACCTTGTAATGTATCAGTAACTTTTCTTGTAATTCCTTCAAAGTCCTTATTACATCCTCAAGTTTTTATCTGTTAGTTTTGAGGGAATTGAGAGAAATAATTAATATATTAAGTGTAATGACAATGCTTGCAAATGAAAGTTGCTACTGGGTATTTTAGAAAACCTTTTTGTAAACTGGGAATACCAGAACAAAGACTTTCTTTTCTTACCACAGAACAGTTAGGAAAGGTTTTGAATTAAAATTTACTGTGAACTTTTTTGTAATAGTGTCACATTGATTAACTGATTTTATCTTGAAACCTTATTTGCTGCTATTGCAAGGGGGTGATCCTTAAAAATTGCTTGGATTTAGCAATAACCTTTTTGTCTTGTTGAATGTTTACTGTATCCCGTCTCTAGCTATTCCATGTTACTGGTTTTTGAATTAGTAAAGAGGGATGGAAATTTTATTGCTAAAGATTTGCTCAAGCAAAATTTCTTTGCTCTTGTAACATGCCTGTAACTTAACAATAACTTGTGTTTCAGCTTTCATTATTTCATGAATCTGATTGAGCAACTCAAGAGATATTTTCATGATTGTTTTTCATCACTACATTGCGTTAGACATTTCTGTTACAGTCGTTAATGCTTGGCATGTCTTTTGTACTCTTGGAACTTTTTGTAAACATTCTCGAATTTTGCTTTGAAATATTTTGTTTAAGAAAGCAAAATAAAATTCTAGTTCTGAACATCATTTACAGTATTACAGCTATTGCACAGGTTGTGTTATAAGCTGTGCATCACTTAAAAATTTTAAATCTTGTTAGATTTGTTGACTGATTCAAAGATCAATATTGATATGTTTTTGTCTTTGATGAGAGGATAGTCAAAACTTTTTCAAAGGATAGATTTACCACAAAAATATTTAAAAAAAAATAACAAATAGAAACAATAGGTTTGGCATAATTTGTGTTTGGAAATATATGAGCACACAACTTTTTTCATTCTGATTTGAATTTGTTCCATGTATTAGAATTTCATTGGAATATAAAATTATTTCCCATAAATTAATAGTTGTATGTAATCATGCACACTCTGTTAGATATTTCAAATTAAAATTAAATCAAAGCACAATAAATTGAGTGACCAAATTTTGAAAGACTTGCATTCTTGCAATAATTATTTTCATTTTAAAAATCCAGTTACAATTTTTTTTTTTGTCTTTGTTAAGCATTTCTGAATATTATGCTTTTGTCATGTTTTCATGTGTTAGTTTCACATACATTATTAAATTAAAATAGATTAAAATTATTTGTAAAAATTTAATTGTGTTTCCTTTTCTTCATGCTCTCTTTACTTAATATCTTGTAGAGTATGTGTAATTATAAATTCTTGTGTGACGGCATATTTGAAAATATATTATTGCATCAGTTGTGTCGTGGAAGAAAGGTTCTCTGTGTGATATAACTTGTATGCTAAAACTTTCTTTTTATTTTTTATGCCATGGATTTGTACAGAAAGGTGTTTTTGTCTTTATAGCATTAGTCTTGAATATAGATTCTTGTGGTTTTTGTATAAAACTGCTTATTGTCTGAATATTTTCTGATATAAATCCATTTTGTTCTTTTGCTTTATCATGTGGTCACTTGATGCATTTTGATTAAATTGAAAGTGTTTGTAGAATATGTAGCTTCTATATAAATCACTTATAGTATTTGATTTGTCTGTAATATGCTTTCTTTTGGAATTCCTGTGTATTCATAATAGTCCCAATGCTGTATCTTCAATCTCTTCATGTTAATTTGTTCTGCAATGAATGGAAATATATTGAAAATTTTCTCTCCCGACTTTGTAATTTTTAATTTGCTTTGTTGCAATTTAGCATAACTGTACATTTATAAAAAGTTTAGATGCACATAAGTGATTTAATTTGATTCATGTTAGACAAAAAGAAGGTAGCTCAATTTATTTTGATATGTTCTGCATGTAATTATGTAAAATGATGTTTATTTGTGTAACCCAATAACTAACCACTTAGAATTTAGTGAATAAAGGGGACAAAGCAGCCATTTAATTCCGATCAAAATATCCTGTTATGCCATATACAAGTCTCAACATTTTTAAACTGATCTTCATGGTTTTGAGTTAGTTCAATAAGTGTTTTTATAATTTTCTTAGTTTTAATTTCTTTTGGTGTTCTCTTTTTTTTTCCTTCATAACGTGGTTGGTTGAATTATTTCAATGGATAAATGTCGAAAATGACTGGCACTTAAATTATGTAATTTCGTCTGGTTTCAAGAAGTAAGGAATATGGAGCTCTTCAATGCTTTTTAAAGTTCTGGCTTGCTGATTTTTTTCACTTCTGAACTTTCACATGAAATTTCTAACCCTGGAACATACATACCCTTTGTCTACCAACAATTCGATTTTATACTTCCTGATAGCTGAGTACGTAAATACTGAAAGCACTGCTAAAATTTCTTTTAGTTTCATTAACTGTTTTTCTTGCTTGAATATTTAAGCTTGCTGAGTTTCAATCCTTTATTCAATTACTTGGTTGGAAACAGAAAGGTAGAGCCTATTTTCATTAGTACTTTTAGTTATGCTTAATTTTTTCCTATGTGCTTACTTTGTTACATGAGTCAATTACTACAAATGTAGTGATCGAACTATTTTCTCTTGTCAACTTGCCACTCGTTCCAGTTATAGTGCTTATCTTAATCATGAAATTTGACTAAGAAAACTGGTCAAAATTTCTCAATCGTGAAAAAATTTTCTGCACTTTCTCACTTGTTACTTGGCAATCAGTAAAATAGTGTTGGAATCACTGTTCTGAAAGCATCTGCTATTATCCGAAGAGACTTAGTTTAATTTTTTTTAAAATGAAAGATCAAGAAATTCAACAAATGCCCAATAGAATTTTGTGCTGTTTCCATAGGATTTGTTTTATATATGGAATAGGGTCAATCTTTAGTGTGTAACTTTTTGTCCATATGCTTTAAGACATCAAATCAACGCTACCAGAATTTGCTTGTAATGATTTCAATTGTTTAGATCAATGTACCATCTTTGCATCATAATTATGAGAAAGAAAATTAATTGTTCATATTTCACATCTTAATATTTTTACACTCACTCAATCTTTTCAATTTCAGTAAAAAGGAATTGAGTGTTGCAACAAATCTTTTCTATCTGGGAATTTTTCTAATATACTGATTAGAGATAAATACATCTAATAAATTTTGAATCAAGTGTTCAAGAAGCATTCATATGTGCATTAAAAATTTTAGTTTAGAAAATAAAAATGTTTTATTAATTTAAATTGCTACAAAGGTAGTTTTTCTGGGATTTGTTCTTCCTATCTATCCCTTTGATAATTTGCCACTTTTTATTTAATCATCACTGCCTCTAGAATCCTTTTAGTTTGAAAAAATTCTTTTTTATGTAAATCGCATTTAATTCATTAGATTTCATATTTTTTATTATTCATATGCAGAAGCAAATTTAAATCGCATTTAGGTTTAAAACAATTACCTATGTATATATGAAAGGAAAATTTTAAGCATAAACAACAATCGATAACATCAACATCGTGTTTTAAGACATTTGTACAAATTTAATAAAACAAATGTCAATATAGACGCACATGCTGCCTTCTTTTTCTTTCAATGATAAACTAATGCAGAATTGTTTTTGAAAAATATTTGAGTTAGTACAACTTAGAGGTCTATTTGCTTCTCTTTTTTTTCTAGTTTTTCCTCCATGTTTTATTGTTACCTATTTTAGTATGAAATTGATAATTTCAAGGTTATTTGTGTTATAGTTGTGCTTGAATATTTAATTAAAATACTCATTAAATAACATTGAATTAATTAAGCAGTTTCTGAAGTGTAATCTTTTTCAAATCTTTGTTTCTATATATTGTGTGTTTTAAAAGTTTTTTAATAAAATTTCTGAATGGATTTGTTTTTGTGGAAATGTTTTATTATACATCAGAAAAGCTAATAGCTTTTACAAAATAAAGAATTTTTTTACTTGAACTTTCAGCTTAAAAATTATTTTCAGTTTTCAAAAATTATTTCAGTTTGTCAGTTTAAACTGACAAATTATTAAATCTAATGCATTGTTTCTTATTTTTGACTCAACGTCCCCTTTTCGAAGATAACTTTTTTTGGCACAGCGAAACTATTTTAACTAATAATAAATTGTAAGAGTAGTGCCTATAATTGAATTTCACCAAAATATTTGTATAGCTGTGTGTAGAATTTCAAGAAGCTAGTTTGGAAACAATAACTTAGAAATTGAAATTATAAAGCTGTTAGCTAAAATGAAGTAACAAATTATAAGTTGGGCACACTAGATTATTCACTATTAGTAATTACTATCGATCAAATCAGTAAAATTAAAAACAATTTCCACCGAGATGGATGAGCCTGGTGTGCTTATCAATTTATCTATAGACAGGCTATTTTTGTCAGCCGTGTCCTTAAATACCAGTGCCGCGGTATCCCAGTTGGAAAGCATCGGATTAGCCAAAAACCGTCGTGTTCACGGGACTGTTGCACGTTAAATCTGTCGTGGTGAAGTTAGGAAAGGGGTGCCAGATCAGGTGTTGCTTCATCTGACCGTGATTCAAAATTATGTGGTGTCCTTGGATTGATCCCGAACCGTCGCCAATAGCCCGTTGTGTTGCTTCAGTGCAACGTTAATTAACTACCTACCTTAAATACAATCGTGTCCAATCCGTTCTCGTTTTTAATTAAAAGAATCAATGGTAGTTCACTAGTGAGTGTTAAAACATTTTTGGTACCAAGCTTTGTTAGCATCTGATTGCCCACTCTTGCTCCACAATGCCCCTCCCCAAAAAATGTCTTGTGTCTCACGCAGCATGGCCAAATATGCCTTCCCCCCAAAAAATTCTTTCAGTACCCACTTAGAGAAACTGAACTGGCATGTGATTTTTCGACATCTCAAATGTATATTGTGACGTGCTCTCACATTAACAATGCTAATTCAAAATGAATTCCTTCGAATACAGTTGAGTTTATGCAATTATCAGTGTATGAGTTAATCAGTTTTAAAAGGCCATTAACGTCAACAGGCAGTGGAAGAAGATACAAAATTAATTATTTCTACAACTACATATGAATAACGTTACTTGTAAAAAAGTCGAGGAAAATTATGTCCAATACCCCTTGAATTGGGAACTAAAATTATTCGTTTTAACAATGAGAAATATATATTTTTCATTATCGTTTGGCAACTACATTTATGTATTTGCGTTGGCACTGAACTTATCGGTTTGGAATTATTGAGACGAATTTTCAGTGCGACAAACCACCGGTAAACGAGGACTACTTCCTGTTGCCCAATCCATAAATAAGAATGGAGTGTTTGTACAGTACAGGGTTTTGAAACAGTACGGGTTTCTGAAATAAACTATTTAATTCCTAATCCTCCCTCAAAATCGTCTTGTAGCAGTTACCTTAGTGTCTCACCTTTCGCCCATTTGTACCTTTAGCAGGGGTGCGATATATATGAAATGTATTACATGGATGGATTTGCATGTATAGAATTTGTGTCCAAAGTACGATATAGAAATTATAAAAATGTTGAAAAGGTGTTAAAAAATTATTTTACTCGTACTTAAATGATTTGGCATTTTTCTACGAAAGAGGAAATATTGTTTTCTGGTCACTTTCAATATTAACCAATTCAACCCGAGTGAGGTCGGGCAATTTTGCTAGTACGGAATAAAAAAGTACTAGCTCATCGACTTTTAGCTTTGCAGAAAAACTCGCTCATTCAGAAAGATCATTATCAAGTCGTTATATCAGGACTGATTACAGAAGTCAAATGAATTTTTCAGGCAAATTTTCCCAAGGATTCTGTTTTTCTTTTTGTTGGACCGCTTATTTATTCATAAGAAGTAATTTCTTGTTTGCTACTCTCCCTATTCATAGTTACATGAACTGAACATTTATTTGTATTTACAATTTCTTGGAAATCAAGAGATGAAATTTGTTATTTTTGCATTTAGTTGCAATTAACTGTTACGATCATTCTGCTAAAAACTAATTTTCATCGTTACTTCTCTGCCATGAGTGTGTCAGAAGTAGAAGATTGTACTTCATTTCATGGCTGCCATTGAAAGAAAGATTGGAAACGAGAAACAACTTTTTAAAGGAAATCTGCTTTATATTCAATTTTGAAAGTCTCGAATGTTTTCAATTGGTAATTTTGTACTTTTGCCTATTAATTTAAATGTTTTCATAAAAGCACAGGGTGTCCCATAAATTTGTAGATTTTTCAAAACATCATTAAAACAACAAATTTTCTTTCTTTGGGGGTTACGTGGATTAAAAACTCTCACCTTTTGCTTAGCTTTTTATGCATGGTGGGAAATTTTTTAACCCACCTCAAATAGTTGAAATTACTCATCACACAGTTTAATATTTTATTTAAAATTTTTTCATTGAGTTGGCAATACTAGAACTAACGTTAAATGTTTAAATAACTGAAAACAAAAAATTTAAACGCATTAGTAAGTTGTTGACACTTGTGTTTAAGGTTGGCGAGAATTGCGTGGTGCAGTGAATTTTTGGTAAATCTTTTTTCTTAAAAATTTATTATGAGTGAATAAATCGTTTTATAATTAAAAAACATGTTATTTGATGTTTTATACTAATTTTGAAGCTGAATAAGTGAATAAATAATTCTGTGCAACTTGTTTTTTTCCTTTAAAATCATGTGCCTCAAAGAGTTAAGGAAAGCGCACACTCGTCCGCATTCTAGAATTAGTTATATTGTTTTAAATAATTCTAGAATGCTGACTAGTGTGCGCTCACACACATCCGCATGGGGCTTCGACAATCCCGACGAAGATTCCGGAGGGAGAATAAAATCCGTACAATGCGGATGACTCATCCGTACCTTATACACAGTCTTTCTTGAGGTCCTACTGACACCCTGAATGACGTGTTCTCTATTTAAATTTGGTCTCGGGATGTCTAGAAGTGCCGTAAACTTAGCATGGGTCATACGGAAGTACAGAGAAACTTGACTTCATCGCCAACTTCGTAAGGGAATAACGTTATGATAATCTCCATACTCCGACCTCTTATTTATACTGTTTACCCACAAGTTCCGTTTGTTCCTCTTCTGCTATCAACTACATCTCCTCACACTCTACCTTTTATTATATTTTAAAATTAAATGTTACTAACTTACTTTTAATATTGATTTGGCTGTCTATCTGATATATATTTTAAAAATCTGTTTTAATTTTTATTTTGACTTGTGTTTGCCGCAGCTTGTCCATTACTGGACTTTGTGCCATTCAACTCAAACTGACCATCTTCCTCACTCTCCATAATAGCGTTCGAGCACAATAAAATGTGTTGGGTGGAGATGTCAAATCCGGGACACTAGCGATTTATCGCCAAACATGGTAACCTAAGTGTTTTGATCCAGCTTTATGGCAACCCCATGCAAAAGATTTTTCACGTAGGAAAGTCCGCGTTTTTTTTAACAAAATGGCGATGACTTTGGACGCCATCGCCATCTTGATTTGGCGTCAAACATGTCCCGGATTCGACATCTTTACCAATGTTCACATAGGAACTGAGGCGCCTACTAGAGGTGGCCCACTTTCGGAAATGCCGGTGCTCCGGAAATGCAGTGTGGAGCAGTACACTAAATTAATCCTATGCGTGTGATGCGAAAATAGTGTGCGCTTACCTTTAGAGAGCGATTTGCATCAAAAGTCTTGAGTAAGCGGATTTCTTGGTATAAAACGTAGTTCTGTAGCAATGCGACATCTTAGGATGGGAAGAATTCTCAAATTTAACATCAACAAAACATTTTGTTGGACACAAAGACATCATTAGACACATAAAGGGATTTAAGATGCGATTTCTTAAATATAAATTTGTCACATCGCTCAAAAATATCATCCGACTCACACGGAGGCCGAGTGCCGAATGTTCTAGAAGTTTCTAGCATGAACCACCTGCGGATGGACAAGTGATATGAACAACCAATAGGTTTCCCCAAAGACTCGTGTCGCCATCTATTATGACTAAACACTGGGAAAACTAGAAGTGTTACAGTTCAAGTTTTCAACGATTGATGGTGTTATTACTACCACTTAACCAGAACAATATAGAAATAAGCAGTTGTGGTGCAGCAGTATGATGGTTAATTTGCATTTGTGAACATCAGAACAAAAGCAGTTATTCAATATGTACATAACCACAAAGGCATTGTGCCCCAAGGGGGTCATAACGCCAATCACAGATGCGTGAAGCATATCAGGGTCTATGGCAGTGACCTCATGACGGATGGTGTTTTTCAAATGAGCCAAGGAAAACGGGCTCCTGGTGTACGTGCGAGATTTTAACTCCATAAGTCAAAAATTTGCAGGTGTCAAGTTCGGAGACCATGGGGTCATGCATTTTCACAAAATCGGCTAATTAGTCGTTCTCTGCCAAACGTATTGATCAAAAACTGCTTCACAGGTTCGTTGAGGTTTTATGGCACAAGGACCATACATTGGCTAAGCTGCGCCAAATCGAAACAAAATAAAGACATAAGATTTATCTATTTAGATAGCCAATGTATAATATTTAAATAAAATTCACAAACCGATGTCAAGATGAATAAAAACAAATTTTTATTGTAAGGATCTTTGCCTTCCGGCTTGATCCCTAACTGTCGCTAATAGCCTGTTGTGTTGCTCCAGTACGACGCTAATTAAAATACCTACCTTATGTCGATTGGTTAAAAAATAATGTGATTTCATTTTCTGGTAAAGTAATAAGTCAGGATTGAGGAATTTGGTGGACAGTGAATTTGGATGCTCTAATACATAGTGCCCTCGCCACAACTCAAGTACTTAAATAGAGTGGGCATACGTTGAAGAGGTAGATATTTTAATTATCGTCGCATCGGAGCAACACAACGGGCTATTGGCGACTGTCCGGGATGAAACCCGAAAGCAAAGATCCGAAGACAGCACCACATCATTTTGAACCACGGTCAGATGACGAGGTCACACATGAACTGGCACTCCACTCTCCAAACTTCCACACCACGTCAACGTGAGGGCATTTGAGGCCCCGACAGATTTAACGTGCACCAGCCCCTTTGTACACGATGTCCTTTGGTTGGATTCGAACTAGCAAACCCTCCGGTTACTAATCTGTTACTCTACCGCGGCTCCATACGTTGAAGAAAAGAATCGTTTTTAGTGGCATCTCAATGCTTCAGGCCATCCATTTGTATTCTTTTGACGTTACATTTCTCTCTAATTTAAATAATTTCAAAACACACGATGAGAGAGAGAGAGGAAAGTTTATTTGTTTTCCAATACATCCTAGTGATTGCCTGTTTCGATATAAATAATCCTATTTACGTTGTTCCATAGCACTCAGACTTTTACTTTGTCCCATAACAACTATTCTAATACCTCGTCCAGTAGGCAAAATAAATTTGATATCAAAACTTGCTATAAGTCTAGCAGATATGAAGATCTGCCTGACGTAATACAAAGTTTAGGTGTTGGCATGCCTGTTTTCGGTTATTCAAGGTGGATCTATTATTTTAGGACAATGGAAAATTGCAAAAGTTTAAAATATGGTCCCAGATTGGCACTAGTGACGATATTTAACAATATTTTATAAAAATTTGCAACAATCTGTAAATACTCAAAATGATTAAGGGTAGAATAAATCTATACATATAAAGGCAGAGTTGGCGTCTGTCTATCTGTCTGTATGTTCTCTATACCAATCTACACCGTTTGACCCACAGAGTAACTATTTACTCTGTGGTTTGACCAATCCACACCAAATTTGGTACACTTATACTTTGGAACCCTGCGAGTAACGCCAGCTACATATTAACCCCCTTCTCTTTAACCTAGGTGTGGGCTAAATCAATTCGAAATTGCCATAGGAAAAACATTGAGCATAAAACGATTGCGGTGCGCAACTTACTTTGTTTTACCAGTATTGATCGAAAATCAGATTTTCTAATAAAATTGTTTTACCAGTATTGCTCAAAAAACAATTTTTTCTGAAACGTTATCTTTAAACAATTTAAAAATCTAATTATGTTTGAATTGATTTTTTATTTCTTTCCATAATATAAATAATTTAGGAATATTTGAATGATGAAAATGGATATTTAAAATACTTAATTTTACACAA
The DNA here is from genome assembly GCA_933210815.1 of Meta bourneti. Taxonomy (NCBI): domain Eukaryota; kingdom Metazoa; phylum Arthropoda; class Arachnida; order Araneae; family Tetragnathidae; genus Meta; species Meta bourneti. Next base: position 106,842,695 of record OW119924.1, read on the forward strand.
CTTGCATTTTGTAATGAAACACGAAAAGCCAAAACAAAAAACTCATTAATCGTTGCAGGCATATTTGAGCATTTCTAAGTTTTGTAAATTTGTGTTCTTTTTGTAAACAATTCATTATTGTCTATCAATATTTTTCAAGCGTCATTTTCGAATTTCTCTATTTCAGAATATTCTCATGACGTCTAAATTCGACACGCCTGCTCAGATCTTTCGTTTTTCAGAATTCTACATTTTTCAATGACCAGAATTTCGTTCCTGTTTGTATTTATGTGCTCCATTACTTTTCGTATTACAGATATATTATTTAGGAGTTAAATTGTAATGAATTATTTTTATTTTCTACCAAATACCACTAGACATGGGAAATTTCTTGGTGGTATATGTATATTTCGATGAACTTTCCTTAAGTCTGGTTAAATACGTTATAGTTTGTATTATTCTAAAATAAAATATGTTACGTTAAATCAAAACGGGTAGCCATACGTCGTAGTTCAAAGATATTTCTAAATTTTGACACATTTTCATTACAAGACGATTAAAATCAATTTAATTTACATTTGTTTTTCATGTTTCATGGGTATTATTGAAAGCTGTACTCCGTAGTCAAGTAACTATATCTATCGTTCTAAATAGGTACGTGGTTTCCATATAGAAACTGAGTCTCTCAATTGAAAAGAAGTACCTTAAGGATTCGATATAAAACTAAATTTTTTTGTTGGAGGAAACCGAATTTTAAGTAAGACTTTGCTGAACTTGGAATAATATCATAGTAAGGAAGTATGTAAACTAGGACTGTTGAAAAATAGAAACTTTTTGTCTTAAGTGGCAGAAGGTCGAGGTTGCTACTTGAAGTTAAAACTGTACGTATACAACTTAGTTACCTGTGAAACATTCATTGAAAGCAGTGATTTTGTAAAAAGTGTAATTCATTGAGATTGCTTTGTCGACACTGATGACATTTGTTTTAGAAACAAGCTCCGTTATTCCGGTTGAATAGAATTTTCAAGAAAAAAAATGTGTGTTTCAAAATAAATTAACCACGAATGCCGTAACAGTTTAATTTGCTTGCACAATGATAATGTAATTCGAAAACATTGAATCCATGGCGCAAAAGTGCCACAAATAATAAATATTGATTGGAAAACTGTGCAAGACTATATTCTGAAAGTTCCTCATTTTTACTGAAAATGAACTTAATTGGCATTCGTAATCACTCCAAAACCCAAAATCGACTTTTGAAGAAGTCATCTCAGAAAAAGCTTTTGTAGTTTGTCTGACTGCAAGAGTGATGAATATGAAATGGATTATATGGATGGATATATTATGAATACATATTTGCATCCGAAGTAAATTGTAGAAGCTATGAAAAAGTTAAAACGATGTTAAAAATATTTTCTGTACACTTAAATGATGCTTGCTTTTTTCTATGAAATAGAATCAACATTTAACCAATTCAACCCGAGAATCGCCGGGTAATTCTGCTAGTATATATATATTTGCTTATCATAACTTTCATAAGCGTTTTCAGCTGTAGAAAGTTTCAAAACATTGTTACTACAATTTACAAATTTCTGTTGCACTGTGTACTTTACGCTTGACGCGTTGTGAATGTTTTGAAACTTTAAAAATTAAAAAAGCGCACTCGCATTAAAAGTGGATCTTTTTCCGTTCGAACCATTCGTAAAGACTCCCTCTGCTTCTATATCCGCTAAATTTATACAATGTCCGTAGCTCTTTCGGGTTCAAATTGCCCACTACGGAAATCAAGATTACGAATTACGTTTTGTGTTTCGGCGTAGCAGGAAAGATTGTTTCATCCGTAAAATGTGTTACTTTCAACTAATTATTTCTTTATTCAGTTAATCGTACTTTTTTCAATGCTCGACCACCTATATCTTGGGCCTTCTACAGTACAAGGGGCGAATTAGCTGCTATTTGTGAATGAGCACTAAGATACTAGCATCCAGTTAGCCATGTTAGATGTAGTTTTGAGCTATGAGTTTAATTGAGTTTTTGAGAGACTGAAATGTATGTTTCAGTTGTGAGATTTTATTAATTGACTTACTCGGAGTATTTTGAGTTGTAAGTATTCCTGAACAATGAAGCATATAATGAAGCATGTGGGCGGAGTCGCTGTCCTAAGATCTCTGAAGGGTAAATCACGTGGACATACGAACGGACTTAGCCGTTTGGCTGTCAAATCGCAGACTAGTGTTTTTGATCATGGTGGATAATCAGTTTAACCAATCAATAATTTCAGATTCATGCTTTTACCCACAACCATGTGATAGGTATTCAAACCGAGCAATTGGGAGAAATAACATGAAGATGCGGGCACATGCTCCGTCTATTTCATTAGAAGGTGATATCAAGGGTGTATTTCAATCGTACGGTACAATTATTGTGCACTTAGATCAAACAAGCGTTGCGAGCTCGAATCCAACCACAGACCGTCGTGTACCAAGGGGGCTGGTGCACGTTAAATCTCTTTTGGCCTCAAATGTCAAGTGAGGGGCCATCTCAGGTGGTACCTCGTCATCTGACCGTGGTTCAAACTCATGTGGTGTTGTCCTCGGATCTTTCTCTTCGGGTTTGATCCCGCACCGTCGCCAATAGCCCGTTGTGTTGCTCCAGTGCGACATTAATTAAATACTTACCTACTTCCACACTACACATTCGAAAGCGCTTGAGAAAATACTACTGCTGTTTTTTGCAAATAATGCCCAGAGTCCTCCATTCATATCGAATTTTTTTGTACGAGAATATTTCTTTCAACTTCTCGTTCAGTTTCCTTTCCATGACTCATTTTCCTGCCACTCTATTATATTTTTCTGTGAATAGAAATGTATTTTTGAATTTTGTATTTCTCACGTTCTCATAATGTACTTTAAGCAGACTTCTGGAAGACCACTTGGGATTTCTCAAAAGCCTTTGTCTGTTGACATTTCCTAAACCTATCAATATCACGTTATCCCGTTCGTGTAATTTCATTTTAAGCAGTCATATCTGTCCTCTATACAGGATGCTTTCTTTTATCTAAGGGCACCATTTTGTTTGAGAATAACTTCTAAATAAAACATTTCTAATTTAATTCTTCATACTATTCACTTAGTTAATGACAATTAACAATTTGGAGTGAAGGCATTATTGGACAATTTTCTTCAAAGAAGTTAGTAAAAATGTGCGGTTACTGTCAATTTCGAACGATACTGTGCGATGTCAAAATTTCTTTCTGCCTGAAGTTGATTGATAAAGTTAGCAGTACGTGTAGTTTCAACAAGATGAAGCAACGTGTCATACATCTCGTGCAACTATACGAATTCTAAAGGATACATTTCCTGGCCGATTTTCCTGGTACATTTCCTGGTGTCGATTGTCCCCCTAGTTTCCCTGATTTAACCGTACGGATTTCCCTCAATAGGACTATTTAAAGGAACGAGTCGAACTTAACAAGTCAGCCACGATTTAAGAGCTCAAGCAAAACATTCGCGAAGAAAATGAGTAAATCTCCCCGGAAATATGCTTACACATAAGGGAAAATGTTGTAGAAAGAGCCCTTATTTGCAGCGCGGTCAGAGGCAGTCATTTCACCGATGCCATATTCCATAAATAGTGTCACTAATTGATGAAACAGTAAAAATTGATTTAAAATGCTTTATTTAAAAGTTATTCCTACAGAAAATGGCGTCCTTACATAAAAAATCCCACCCTGTATATATAAAATTCTCACTGTCAGAGAGAAATGCTTAAATTTGAATTTCATATCCTTAGTTGTATTGGAGAAGTAGTTTTACCTGTAATTGCATTTAGGCTTGTAAATAAACTTATTTGCTTCCTTTTACTTACACCAGTTCCTGTGGGGCCGCTGGAAGAGTAAAGGATTAGCAATCGGGTGTTGCGAGTTCGAATCCGACCAGACCTCCGTGTACAAAAGGACTGGTGCACGTTAAATCTGTCGTGGCCTCAAATGCCCTCACGTTGGCGTAGTGTGGAAGTTTGGAGAGTGGGGTGCCAGCTCAGGTGTGACCTCGTCATCGGACATTGGTTCAAAATTACTTGGCGCTGTCCTCGAATCTTTCCCTTCGGGTTTGATCCTGGACCGTCGTCAATAGCCCGTTGTGTTGCTTCAGTGCGACGTTAATTATAATACCTACCTACCTGCCCAGTTCCTGTGCGATCCATGGAAGGAAATATTTCTAACACGTAAACCGACTATATGAAAGTAAGGGATAGGTGTGGAAATGTGAGACAACTGATTGGAAAAATATAATTTGGAGAACTTAAAATTATTTCTTTGGAAGCAAGTATATAACTATATAACTTTAAATTTTGGTTTTTAACATTTTCACTTTTCACATAATTAGAAAAATAGTTTTTTTTGACAGCGTATCAATTTTTAAATTTCTTGTATGAAGAGTTTTTAATATCTATTATTAAATCTAACTGTTGAAATACTCAAATTACATAGATAAATACTAAAAAACGATTTATGAAAAACTCATAAATCCAAAAAATTGAAATTTACGTTTTAGAATATAGAATGCTATAGAGCTTGGGTTTGGTGTGAGGGAAGTATGATCATCCTTTTTCAAACATCTGTTGAATCTTGCGTAGGATTGATTTCTAAAATAATCCCTCCCAACTTAAGTATTCAGTTGACTCCTTATGTAAAATAACGTTATTGAAAGAGTGAAACTTTTAAAATTGAGTTGCGTAAATGTCATTGAAGAATGAAGCTGTAGGCTAAAGGATCACACACTTGCTATCTAAATCAAATATGATCTGAGCAATTGATTTGGCTTAAACATTACGCAATACTGATTTTATTTTAACTTTTGCCTTCTAATATTGATTCAACGTTATTAGTCTTAAACTTCCATACTTTTATCCTTAATTATTAACTTTTAAAGCAAAAATAAATGAAAAATGTAAAAAAAAGTAATTATTAACTAGTTCATTTGTTAAGATTTAAATACACATCTGTGTTTATTTCAAAAGAAAAACATTGAGTTCTATCGTAGTCTCTATGTACAGAAATAAACTTACTTCGATTTCCTTCTGTAACCAATAATGAATCACATTTTTGAGATTACAAATGTGTTTTAATGTGTGTGTGTGTGTGAAATCGGATAGTAAAAGCCAACATCTTGCTTTTCTATTTTCACCATAATTTCTCTTTAAATTGCTTAAGTCTATGCACTCTTATATAAGATGTACATATTGACAACGTATACTTAACAGTTTTGTACCAAACGCGCCATACTCTAAGTTATTTTCTTTCGAATTTACCTTTTTGTCCTCTAATATGCACGAGGTCAAGAGCATTGGTCTCTTAAAACCTGAGTAAAGAGCTATTTTGCCCTATTATAAATTCCGAAACGAAGTATTATATAGCAGTTTCTCTGCATGATTAAATAATCTTCAACACCTGAGAATTCTCTGGTAACTGAAGGAGTTTTTAGTATTTCACTGTTTCGAAAAAGTCTAAGGAGAAAAAGACAATATAATCTTAATAAACTTATACCTCTAAACAAGTAAATAGGGTCGAAAATGAGTAATTTTAATCATAAAAACAACTTTTCATGTCACAAAAGTACAAACGGAAAGTCATGCTTTTCACCTAAGCAAAATTTCTATGTTATGCTTTTCATTTATTATACATTGTTGTTATACGGTCAATGGTTATACATTATTCGAGATGACATTTATCTCAATCGATAAGTGTTTTACAACATTTAGACCTACACAATCTCCAAAACACATGATTCACACTACGGTTAGGTTTTACTATTTTATGATTAAGTAGCATACAGAAAGTATTGTAAAAGCCTTAAAATATATTCGATCTTTGTGGTGAAAGCTTATTAGTTTCTAGATTAATATTTTCTCATGTTGATTTGCAATAGTTATTGCATAAGTGAAGCAAGCGAATTGGCAATTTCAGTGATTCAATATTTAGCTACGTATCTACGATTCTCATTGGGAACTATGTTACAGCCATCTGGACTAACATTGAATTGTATGAGAAATTTTTTTAGTTTAGTATCATAAATCGTAAAAGCACGCGATAAGTATAAAACTAATTTGCGATTCACGGGTTCGTTCTCGCAGATTTTATAATTTAAGGAATTATTAAGTATAGCCAGCATTCGAACCATGCCTTTTGGACTTCTAAGTGGCTGGGGGAATGTTCTATGCGAAGTGGGAAAGCTTTAATACAATTTCAACACAGAATCAAACGTTATGACAAAAATAAAGGAAGATTGGATATATAAGTAAACATTTACGAATTCAGTTTGTAGTATACATTTTTAATATTCGAATCAATTTTCACAATTGTTGATATTTGTCTTAAATAATGTGACTGAGTAGGGCTTAATTTGAGATTTAACTCAAACGATGTTTCAGAAAATTCTGAATTTATCAGTTTATATATTGGATATTTTACGTAAATAGAATGAATAAATGAGATGAAATTTTACTAAAACCTCTGATGGTAACTATATTAGACATCAAATAAAAATTTAAGGCCGTTTAAAATGAAGGCAGACTAATAGGAATTGAAATCTGTATAACAGTTCACCTTCGACTGAAAATGTATTTATTTCGATAAGCTATTTTCTTGAATATGAGAAGCATTGATGGTGTCCTGGTTCAAAAACAATTTTTAAAATACTACTTTCTTGTAGTTGATTACTAATTAGTGTATGGTTGGATAAAGTCCTTTTGATTTTTATAGCAATTCGATGAAGTTCTAAAGTAGACATTTTTGAGGTTGAATTTGATTATATATCTAATCGATTACTGTTAACGTTTTTATGATTCACATGTATACATGACTGTAATTACGTAGAGTGCGTTGAGCTAATGATTCGATATTATCAAGCGTGCTGTAATTAACCTACTGCTATCAAAATGTTGTTTTAGCTATTTACAATTCTATTTGGATCAAATGAAAGATGGATGAAAGGTTATATGAGGATGGGCCATTTGTGACAAAGTACGAAATGATTTAATGCAGTTTAGGTTCTGAACACACTTCCATAAAATGTTTTATTTCTGTAAGATCAGATTAAAAACTAAGCATACATGTCAGAAATTACATGCACTGTTTAACATAATTTAATTCCATAATTAATTTTTTGGACGATAGAACTACCTATGCCTTGTCATTGCCTTTAAAGTATTGCAATATTCAATTTACGAAATTATTAAAACCTAAATCCATAATTTACCTTTTCGGTTGTAGTAGAGAGCATACAAAGAACATACATAAATATAACGATATAAACGAAAATACAGAACTCTATATAAAAAATCACAGATTTTTGATAGTAAAAACAAAACAAAATAACGAGGAGAAATTAAATATAAGAACAGTTCCTCAAAATATCACAATTCAAATGTATATAAAATGATATCTGTTAGGAATATTCGTCAATATTAGAAGTAAATAAATTTACGGAAAGAAATAATATCAGAAAAAATATTTTTAGATTATGTGAATTGGCTTTTTTAACAATTTAAGAACACTTAAATATTACTTTAGAACCTTTTGCATGAGAGTGAATGATTTGTTTTCTCATTCCGTCTATATATGAATTACGAACTATAATTTTAAAATTTTAATAGAGTTGTATACACTCATATTATAAAGATTGTATTTGCATTTATGTGGAGTGACATCCAAAAACAATACAGTTGACACAGTAATAGCATAATGCATAAATTTTCTGTTGGGTTGCATTGAATGAAGTTTTCTGAGAACAATGTAGGTTTGCTGATGTAAAATAACAATAATCGTATGTATAAAAACAAATTTAGCAACAATATAATAACAATAACAAACATAAAAATAACAATAACAACGATCCACTGATTTGAGAGTGAATTCGTATAATGTGTCCAGAACTATTCGTGACTAAATTTTCAAACAGAAGCAGAAAGGGCAATAAGGAACAGAATTACGGTATGTGAAGTTCAAAAGTCACAACATATTTAAGTTTAAAAAGTTCTTAAGAGTTTAATATTAAAGTAATTCCAATCTTAAATGAATATTTTAAAACTTAAAAAGACCGTGTTATATAATTATCGTGTCAAATACCTCGCGTACTATACATCTAGAAATATACATTAAAATATTTTCAGGTCTACTGTTGTAAAAGTTATGTACAAAACGCTGGAAAATGAGTTACACTTACAAAACAATTTTTAAATTGCCTATAAAGTAGTATGGGTATTTACACTTCGATGAAAGCAGTTCACTTGATCTGTGTGACCTTTTAGTTGTATTGAAATTATGAGTCAAGGACCACTTATAGTTTTCAAGAAAGTATATGGTCTACTGTCCGCATGCATCAAATGGGCTTGCAGCCCCTAGCCATGTTGATCTTGGACACTTGGATTTAACTAGTTCAAGGAAACCAGAGGGATATCATATTTTCCATGGACGTGATAGGTTCTTCTGGGAGTAGTAATCATCATGGGAAACTAGAGGAATGTTGGGGATATCTCTAGGAGACTGGACACCTGAAAGATGGAATCTGCGTTCTATTAGACTGTTGGCAAACCAAGGGTACGCCAGAGAATTCTTGGTGGAGATTGAGAACATAAATCTTTCAAAGAAATAATCCATCGGATAACCTTAAGCTTCTGATGAAAGACTTCGTCTAGAGTTTGTGAATCTGCAGATGTTTTGGGGGTTGATTGTATGGTATGAAAACCTCATCGAAGCACCCAAAGTATGACATGGATACAACTACTGGGAATTCAAGTTAACAGCATACATTCCTGCATGTGGTCTTTATTGGAATTCACTCTGTTCAATAGTTGCGATCAGAAGTCGATAACCCTTTTTATCCCAGATTGATAACCCATATCTGTCATCAACCCAATACGATTAGTGTCCAGGTACTTCTATTTGAACTGGGTCAATCGTTTCCGAAACGCAGGGCCTCCCTGGGGGCAACTGGCCTGCATTGACGTACCGACTTGCAGGAACCAGGAAATTGCAAACAGACTTCCACCCATGAGTTTTACCTAGGAGAGTGGTCTTCATACTGCCCTAAAGTGTAGGTACCTCGGAGGAACGGTAACAATATTTCTGGATTCACGAGAGTTTGGGGTCTAGGAGCCAATATTTCTTGAGTGTTAGGTTCCTAGGAAAGTATAAAGATTTGGAAGACTGACTGCATAGGTACTGTAAAATGGACTTCAGGCCACCCTAAAATGTAGGTACTTTGGAGAGGATACCATTGAGGTTTGGCAACAGTACTTCTGAATTCATGAGAGTTTGGGGTCAAGGAGGGAATATTTCTCCAGAGTTAGGTTCCTGGGAAAGTATAAAGAACTGGAAGACTGACTGCATAGGTACTGTAAAATGCTCTTCAGGCTTTCCTAAAATGCAGGTACTTCGAAGAGGACACCGTCGAGGTTTGGTAACAGTACTTCTGGATTCACGAGAGTTTGAGTCAAGAAGGTTACACCCCTTGAGTGTTGGCAAAAGCAAAGACCTAGAAGACCGGCAGCGAGGTACTTTAAGAGTCAAGGATCACTTACACTTGCCTGGAGCAGATGTGGGACAACCTGTCCGAGCGTTGACCGTGTCCGTCGTTGAGGGTCGTCGTGCCGTGCGGTGGCGTCCACAGGTGGCCATCGTTCAGTCCGGGCGTGTAGGCTCCGGGGGGAACCAGGGGAATGTCGTGGTGAGCGTGGTGACCGTCCGAGTCCTTCCCGCCGCGGACCACTTCCGTCATGAAGGCGATGTACATGATGGCCAGCCTCAGCGTCTCGATTCGCGACAGCCGCTTCTCGTACGCGAAGGTGGGCACCTTCTTGCGAAGCTTGTCGAAAGCCGAATTGAGGTTGAACATCCGACGCCGCTCACGGATGTTGGCCGCGCGGCGCTGGGCGATGGTGGCCACGCGCCTCCGCGTCTTGGACTTGGCGGAGGACGCCGTCCCGTTGCAGTGCGCGGACGATCCTCGGGGCGGAGGACCGATCCGCTGCACGCCCATCCCGGGGATCCTGCCGCCGGAGCACCCCGCGCTGCTCGAGATGGAGAAGGGGCCGAAGTCGCACGAGGCGAAGTGGGACCCCGCCTGGTGGTGGTGGCCCTGGTAGGAGGCCGCGAGCGCCGCGGCACTCTGCGCCTCCCACGCGAGCGACGCGTAGCTCTCTGCGGCGGCGGCCGCCGCTGCTGCCGCGGCCGCGTCCGATCCGAAGTAGCCGAAGCCTGCCGCGGTCGAGTGGGCCGGCGGCGGCGGGTGGTGGTGCCGGAAGCCGGCGGCGAGTCCGAAGTCGTAGGCGAAGTCGGCGGCGACCGCGGCTGCCGCGGCGGAGTTGGTGAGCTCGAGAAAGGCTGCCGCCGAGCCGCACTCAGGTGTGCCAAAAGGAGCCGCCGCCGCCGTGGCCGAGCTAGCGTGAAAGCGATTGACACCGTTTGACGGGTTGAGTGCGCCCGACATGTTAGGCAATGTGGCGTGGAGCCGCCAGATGCAGCCGACAACAGCCGGGAACCCGGCCGCTCTGCCGCGATCTAATTAGAACATCAACTCCCGATGCGTCGTTCCCCTTCATACGCAACAGATAAAATCCCGACTGAGGAAGAGGCTCCTCTTTAGAAGCCATTCTGTCTTTTACCCCACCCTTCCGAACATTCGCCATATATTCAGGGAAGAATCTCTCGGATCCCCTCCCGACTCATTTCATCTTTCGTTTCTATCTGCTGCACCCCCCCCCTTCGAACATTATACACAAGCCCCCCGGATTATTAAGAACACCCCCCTTTGCCGTTTCGGAAACGTTATGCATTATGCAGTTAAAAGGGGGGAGCTTGCCTCCCGCCCATTGGACGATCGTTTCGATTTTACGCCAGCTCGGGTTTTCGGGTGCGAAAAATTGACAATGGATACAAAGGGAGAGGGGTGGACTTCTCTCCATTCAACCCCCCCCTCCGATTCCGCGCCAAAAGTTGGCGACAGCTCGGAATGCGCACCGGCTGCTACTGCGGCACCGGCTCTGGCCAATAGGAAGACGAGCAGGTGCCGTACGGATCGATCCCGTCATCTGCCGTACGGAGCGGCAGAAATGAGCGATGTGAGCTGCTTTATGGGAGCAACACTTCCTTCTCGACCACCCCCTTGCCTTCGCTCGTCCTGCCTCCTTGCCACCCCACCCCCACTCGCCGACATTTCTCATCCACCCGGGCTGATGAGGAACCCATAACACTACATCTCTCCCCTCCCTTATATCTCTCAGACGTTTCTTCAAGTAGGCGAGGAGACTTGAATTCGCTCATGAGTATAATTTTTTCTCTAATATGACATTGCCTCATACTATTCAATTAGACTCTTTCTCCATCAAGGGAAGCCCGGTTGGAAGAGTAACGGACTAGCAACCGGAGGGTTGCGAGTTCGAATCCAACCAAATACCGTCGTGTTCAAAGGGGGCTGGTGCACGCTAAATCTGTCGAGGCCTCAAATGTCCTCACGTTGGCGTGGTGTGGAAGTTTCCAGCTCAGGTGTTATCTCGTCATTTGATCGTGGTTCAAAATTATGAGGCTTTGTCCTTGATCCTTCCCTTCGGGATTGATCCTCGACTGTTGCCAATAGGACACGCCGCTGTGTTGCTCCAGTGCAACGTTAATTTAAATACCTACCTTCCTAATTCCTTCCATGCCGGATGCCAGATTACTCAGAGTGCATGAAAGATTATTTTAATTCTCTATTATTAAATTTAATGTCACACATTAATTGTACGTTTCGTTAACCCTCTGATAGCCCGTCGTGTCGCTCCAGTGTGACGTTAATTAAATATACCATTACCGTAAACCCTCTGAGCGAGTTTTCCGAGTAGTGCAGCATCGATTTTAGCCCACAATACACACAACTAAATAACCACTTTCGCCTATTTGAAAGAATCCTGGGAAGCAGGCTATTGGTTAAGGTCATAACTAGTTAGAAGTCATGGCTGGGAAAACTGTAGGTAGTTAATTAACGTCGCACTGGAGCAACACAACTAGCTATTAGTGACAGTCCGGGATCAATCCCGAAAGCAAAGATCCAATGATAACGCTTCGTAATTTTAAACCACGGTTAAATGACGATAACAACACCTGAGCTGGCACCCCATTCTCCACACTTCTGCACCACGCCAACGTGAGGACATTTGAGGCCTCGACAGATTTAACGTGCACCAGCCTCTTTGTACCCGACGTTCTTTGGCTGGACCAAGTTTCGAACTCGCAACACTCCGGTTGCTAATCCGTTGCTCTTCCAACTAGGGTACCGCGGCCCGGCTGTCGAACGGATATATGCGAGTGAACCCCTCAAGGATTAAAAATCAACATCAATAAAAGACAAACGTATGATTATGATAAAGAAAAACGAGAACTTTTCTCATCTCAGTGTGATGGACTTCAAAACATGCGATGAGTTTTTGTTAATGAAGCTTGTGTCTTTTACGATAAACCGTACAATTGAGGGGCCATTTTTGAACTAGACATTCAAATACTCCAGAGAGCATCTTGATAAAAGATATTCTCTGGCAGGAATAAATGAAATGAAACTCACATGGAGTTTATCATTTATGTCTCTTTTGGAAATTATCATACCACGATACTATTTTAATATGACTGAAATATAATACATTATGAATTACGTCATTGGGCAACTTACTTTACAAGCATCATTAAACTAATCACTCACTTAGAAATTTAAATACAAATGATGCGAACAGATGACAATGTCTTACGTAGCGAATACTTATAATTTTGAACCAAACGTGAATGTTTTTCAATAAAAATATTAAGGGAACAGCAGACTTTCAAAACAAATTGTAGCATTTATTAACCGATTGTAATAAAATTTTCACAGATTGCTCTTTTACGAAAAAACCTACATAGAACGTTTAGTATTATGTACCCAAAATATTAAGGTGTGCGGAAATTATTGCATGAAACGGGGGTCAAAATTTTTGATATATCTACAAAAATTGATAGATCCAACGCCCATTAATTTCCATATGTTGTCAAAATTTTATTTCGCATAATAGTTTGTTATACGTTTAAATAAGGTTAAACACATTCAGCAAATTTATCACTCAATCGTTAAGCAATAAAAAAATTTTGTACTTAAACGCCTAAAATTTTAGAAAAAACATATCTTATATACAACAGATTGCAAGTATTATCCAAAAACTTTCAAAGAAATAAATTAAAACCTGATGAGCAGGAAAGATTTTGAAATTAGGCGAATCTCAAAAATTCTCAGAGAAAACTACGTTTTTGTAGTCGACTTACTATACCTATCTACTATATATTTTATGTTGTACATATAAATTCATCAAAAATGACCGCAGTCCGAAAATTCCTTTTGCTATCCAGAGATTGATATCAATTGGTTTTTTTACGCTAAAATAAAGAAAATCGATTTTGGTGATTTTGAGTCTACTGTCCCCTTAATTAAAAGCTGTTTTATCCTCTGCAGTGCATAGAACATGCATCTGTTCTATGCCCTGCAGTCTTTCCTGCATAACTTCTTAATTGTTTTTGATCTTCTTGACCAATACAATCTTTCCTAGGATTCTTTCTAAGAACAGATGTAGTTATTTAGTCATTATCATCATGGGGGAAAAGTAATTCCACATTACTCGAAAATCTTGACTCTAAAAGTGATAAAATGAAAGATTTAGAAATTCCATATTTTTTAGTATGTTTACTATTTCCTCCGATTTTGCATCGATCTTCTAATAAATTAAACGGAGTTTGTGCACGGAGTTTCTTAATGTCGCTTAGTTTGAAGATCTGCCACGGGGGTGTGGAAAAAACATGAATCCTAACGTGAGATAAATTATTGGTTGGTTAACTCTTTGAGGCACAATATTTTAAAGAAAAAAGGTTGTACAGAATTGTTTTTAATATAAAAAAATGGGGGAAACGTTCATTTCAATTATTTAACATAAAATATTACTCAAAACGAGAAACAAATAACATTTCAATAAATCCTTTATTATAGTGTGGGACATAAATGATCCCTTGCAACTAATGTTTTAAATGAGAGTCATCGGAACACATCTTTTGTCCAAAACAAAGTGGCATTTTGCAGACAGTACAGCACCATGAAGTGCTAATTTTTTTTGTGTGCTGTTGAACACACATCATCTCCGAATAGTGCGTTTTGGTAGATGTTTTGAATCTTTTCTTCGTATTTCCCACGAAACAGTGGGCTTGGATTTTTTTATCTGCAGTAAAAGTGCAGATGTTGATGGTGCATTTTTATAAAGTCTGGGCAGCAAACCCTTCAGCGCACTGCCCCTTTGAAAAGTTTCAGCTCCATGTTTTAACCCAATTGTTTTTAAACAATATATTAATTAATAACAGCTGCATCCAAAAAAGAATAGTATGCTATGCCACAATTTTTTACTACGTCGGTTAAGTTTATAATTATCAAATAGCTGATCAAATTTATCCACTGCATTCATGTTTGCATTATAATCAATAATTAACGAGGGATAAGCAACTGAAATTTTATCTCCATTTTTATCTTCCCTCTCTACTGTTCCCACCTGATTTGAATCATGATAATTGGATAAAAGATATATTTCCCTGTTATCGATCCATCACAACAGTGTTAACAACTTACTAATGCATTTTGACATGTGTAAATTTCTGTTTATAGTTATTTACACATTTCGAGTTAGTTCATAGCCAATTCAATGAAAAACTTTACATAAAATATTAAACTGTAGGACTATGAGTAATTTCAATTTTTTGAGGTGGGTTAAAAATATCCTACCATGCATAAAAAGCTAAGCAAAAGGTGGGACAGTTTTTAACCCACCTAACCCCAAAGAGTTAAAGTGATTACCAAGCGTGATCAAAAATACTAGTCTGCGCTTCGAGGCCAATCGGCCCAAGTTGATTCGTAAGCCCACGCGAACCATCCTTCTGAGAGCTTATGACAGCTATTCCGACTACTAGCTCTGTCTATTTCATTCAAAGGTTGATGTTCCAATGATTTTTATGTAAGAATTTGACTTTTACGAACGTGCTCGTTCACACATTACTCCGATAAATTAAACTTTCCTAAATTACTTTTGCAATATTTACAACAGACAATTTTGTCCTCCCGCGGAAAGTTGGTTTCCTTTTTCACAATGACAGGTATCTCGTGTTGGTGCCCGAACTGCCTATCCACATAAGTTTATTCTGAACAAAGACATTGTGGATAAATATGGTTTTGATGCAACGGGCAGATGATGGATATGCATGTTTTCTCGGACAATATAGACTTCCAAGCAATGGGCTTGAAGCCCATTTCTATCTCGAAATCGATATTTTAAGTTGTACCACTGTTGCAGCCCATGAGCAACACAATAATTCGTTCAAATTGGAGTGAACATTTTTTTAAAGAGTAAAAGTTTAATCTTTGTTATAAAAAAGCAATACATAGTGTCTTCCACAACGACATATTCCGCGCTATTTATACAGGGTGATTCTACGGTCATGGGACAAACTTGGAAGGGTGGTACAGCTTACTAAAACATACATTTTTCGTATAGGAATGTAGGGTCGGAAGTGACGAGTGGAGGTACGAACACAAAAAAATGAGCCATGAACAGAAAAACATTGTTTATTTACAAAATCCTTGCAAAGTGCTTCTTTGCAGCAATGCTTACAATAAATACTCAAAATTGCGACCACCAACAGTAATACAAACTCGGCAGCTGTGATTGGCTGACAATGCTGTGGGTAGAGGGCAGTAGTGTGCCTGGCCATCCATGATCTGATGCATCTGCGATGTCACTTCCGACCCTACATTCCTATACGAAAAATGTATGTTTTAGTAAGCTGTACCACCCCTCCAAGTTTGTCCCATGACCGTAGAATCACCCTGTATATTAGAACAATATGCTAAAAATGAACATTTTAAAAATTTTCACTAGGTCATTTACCAATTCATTTTAAATTTAGCAGTACCAACTTTTAAGTTATATACCTGTATAAGAGAATAGAAGCGTAGTTAGGAAAATCAGTGTTTTAGATTTGTTTTTTCTCTGCAAATACTAGTTTTGTAATTTATAGTTTCATTAGTGAAGCACAATTTTGTATTTGTTCAGATAGTCTATAAATGCTGCTTTTGCACGGAAACTATATTTAGGCAGTGAAGCATACAGTTAGTTGTTAAACAGTAGTCTGTGGGTGGAGCATATTGTTGCAAATGAGTAGGCTGTAAATGTTGCTTTCCCACAGAGATCCTCTTTAGGCAGTAAAGCATGCAATTGTAAACGAGTAGTCTGTAAATGCTGCTTTTGTACAAACACTCTCTTTAGGTAGTGAAGCATATAGTTTATAGAGGACGAGTTTATAGATTGTCTCCTACTTTCTTTAATGTGCTAAAAATATAATGTACGATTTCAGAAAAATTGTACGTATTCATACGAACGAAATCTTTACAAATACCGAAATTGAAATAGACGGGATATTAATGCTACAATATTGAGTAGCAATCAATTAAACATAAATAATTGCAACCCTGATTGATGGTAGTAATTAAACATTTTACTGAAATTTTCGAACATGGAAATATTAAACGTCACAAAGTACCACGTGGTTAAAGTTTGTTTTTAGTAGACCTCGTTTGAGGAATTTTGCTTCATGACTGCGAGCTGAAATCTTTTAAACTAAGATGAAATTTTTTATCAAAATCTGTCTTGGAACTTTTGTGCATTTCTTGAATTGTTCGTGGTTTTGATTAAGCTTTGAATATAAGAATTGACTTAGTCATTTTAAAACTGAATAAACTATTTTCTTTAGTATTCGATTATTTCCGTTTTATGTACTACTTTAAAATTTCACATCAATGCCTGTAGTTTCTGCTTAGGTTTGAAAAGATTTATTGCTAATTTATGAGATGAATATTCAGTGTGAAGGGAGAAACAAACCAAACTGTCTGCGAAGATTTTACTTCTGATATCCGAATGCTCTCGCATGATACATATCAGGGTTACCTTAAAATGTAGTTTATCGTTGTTTTGGCAACTTTTGGCGTTTAATATAATCGGGTTAACCAATCAACTATAATATAATTAATCGGAATCTATTCTTAGAATTTTGATAAGGAAGTACTGAAATCGTGTTCGAAAAACAAACCAACTGACGTCACGTCCCCAATAACATACAGGAAAGCACGTATCGCCGAAGAAACTCTACCACCACCTACGTTTGACAGAAAATGTTTTCCAACTTCAATTTAACTCTCTTGGTAGTTGTCTCGACGAGGTATCTCGTCATTAGCAAAACTGGCCTGATCTTTAAGGACGAGATATCTCGTCATTAGAAAAGCTGAGCTGATCTTGATCTCGTCGTCATCAAAAAACGTCAATGTCTTCAACATTCTTGATGACAAGATATCTTGTCATTAGTTAAATTGGTCAGATCTTGATGGACGAGATATCTCGTCGAAACCACTTGGAGGGTTAAATGATATAACATGCTATTAAAGCTTTTTTTAAACAAAAATTAAACTTTAAAAATGTTCACTCCAATTTGAACGAATTATTGTGTGGCTCATGGGCTGCAATAGTGGTACAACTTAAAATATCGATTTCGAGATAGAAATGGGCTTAAAATTTTCATTACTATGAAAACACAAAGCATATTTTTAAACACTTTTGTCATCTAGCCATTCAGTATTGAATTTAGAAACTTGTTAATCTGCTTCTGAAAAGAATGTAATTTTCCACACAGAGACGCGTAATTATTTCAAAAATTATTGTATATTTTTTGAGTTATGTCACTATTGCAGCCCACGATCGAAATGTTTCTTGAAAGTGGCACCACAGTTTTGTTTGTTTTTATGAAGTTGCATTTTTTTATTCCGATACATAAAAATGAAAGTAACTGTACCAATTTGCAAAATGTAGAATCTTTTGCTTCTTGAACAACGACCTACTCTCGCTGAAGATTATAACTTTTAACCTTGCCAATTTTTTACTTTTCCATTCGTAGCAGTCACTAATTGGAACCTTTTTATGAAGTTAAAAAGGATGTGAGCGTTGTCTCGTTCCTCTTAGATATTATTTCTATAACGTGAAGCATATATCAATTCAAAAAATTCCGATCAGTCTCTGAATAACTGCTTCCTTAAAACATACTTTTCACTCCATTTGTATGTCACACAACTTAATTAAAAATGCAAATAGTGTTTCTTTATTTGTGTTCGGTTTTGGAATGTATACACTCAAATATCAATTAGAAAGAAAAGACGTGCAACACATTTTACAATACACGAATGTTGAAAAATGTGACCACAAATAAAAGAATATTGCCCACACATCACTACACGTCACTTTGCAAATGATTTTACATGTATCATCTTTTCATTCTCTTCCTTATTCACTTTCGATGAAGTAGTTATTATCTGCTTTGAATTTACGTGTTTCGTCAATATAAACGGGAAATATTTCTAACTTTATAACAGGTGGGTGAGCGGAGTTTAGTAGAGTAAGCATCTCGGGGTAAAATTAACACAATTTATTTACATTTTGGGTACAAATTACGAGAAAACATAAAGTAAGACAGGACCACAGAGCAAACGTGCGCCTGGAAGAAAGAGGCAGAACTTATCTTCTTTTTACAAGGAGGAAAAAAATGTTATTAGTTGATGACGTGCCAAGAAGGGGTTGAGTGTTTATGGGGAAACTAGGCTGTCAATAGTTCAGTTCACTTTCAATGCACTAACAGTTTGACCCGCTACACTCTTCCCCTAAACCTGCAGTCAACCGTCCTCGGGAGGCAGGTTGCACGACGTGGAGGCCGTATACGGCTAGGTGGACTGGAAAGATAATGTCTCTTTTGGGACCTCGATGATGGACAACACGTGTATCGTCAGGATTACTGGCATCGGCAGAAGGATTTTGCTTCTCCTGGTCATCCGGTAACTTCTTTGGTCGTCCGCTTCTGCGAATCGGCGCCACATGTCGGGAATCAAGGCCGTTGTAGGGTACAAGGGCTGGTAGTTTGCTATAGATAGAAGAAAGATCATCTTTAGCAGCAACTGTATGAGATAGGAGACCTTTGTGACACAATTACATATGGGCCATCACGCCGGGGCATAAATTTTGAGGTTTTGCCTTTTTTAGCCTGACTTATTGGGTGCAAAGCAACCCAAACGTTGTCACCCGTCTTAAACTGAGGTGATGGTTTACGATTCTTGTCCGCATAATGTTTATGCTTGTCTAGAAATTCTTCAACACGATCCTTTATTTGCTTCGTGAAACTGGCAAATTTTTTAGATAAGGTATTATCTCAGAAACGAAATTGTCATTATCTACAACACTTCGAAAATCGTGCGAGATATCATCTACATTGCGCAGCTCTACCAAACTGCAGATAAGCAGCAGCAGTTTATCCTGTTGAGTAGCACTTGGCGGTGTTTAAGGCAAATCTAATAGTTTGTAACTTTTTGCTCCATGTGGCCATAACCCACTAATATTGCCAAACGTGGTTTCAGATCTCGGTTCTTTCTTTCTACAGGATTTGCTTGAGGATGATAGACTGGTGTCAAAGTTTGTTTAATATTTAAAAAGTAGCATACTTGTTGTGTTACGGCACTTAAAAATTGGGAACCATTGTCACTAATGACTCGTCTTGGCAACCCGTGTTTCATAAAAACTTTCTCAATCAGAATTATTGCACATTCCTTAGCAGTAGCGTTGGTTAACGCAAAACAGTTCTACCTACTTAGTGGAGCAGTCTTCTATGATGAAGATCCACCTTTTCCCATCTTTTGTTTCGCGCAAGGGCCCAAAGAGATCTAAGGAAATAGTTCCAAATCGCTGTGAGTAGATAGGGGTCTGAAGAAGTCCAGAGGGGTTTTGGTTGCTAGGTTTGTGCCGAAAACAATCAGTACAGTTCTTAACATATTCGGTAATGTGTCTTCTCATACTAATCCAAAAGTACCTCTTTGCTATTCTGCTATATGTTTCTTCGATTCCATAATGACCAGCTGTTGGTGCATCATGATGTTCTTTAAGAACTTTCTCTCGTTCTTGAATAGGTACAACCAGCTGAGCATCTTCCGACTCAGAGTCAAGAGAATATCTATATAAAACTCCTTAATTCATGAGGTAACCTCCATCAGAATACTTTGAAAAATTTTCGTGTTTTTCGATACTCTCAAAAAATCGATAATTTTCCTGAGATTTTCATCTTTCAGTTGCTCTTTTCGAATATCTCCTAGATTGCGCGAGGGAATATCAATGAATATGGTACACATTTCACAAGTTCCTTCCGTGTGTTGGTAAAAAGGTCTAGACAGCATGTCAGCTATAACGTTAGCTTTTCCTGGAATGCATTCCAACTTCAAGTCGAAGGTTTGGACCTCTAAGCCCATCTCGCTAATCGTCCAGTAGGAGACTTTAAATTCATTAGCCATTTAAGAGGCTGATAGTCAGATGCAACAGTGATTTCTTGCCCTTCAATGTAAGCACGGAACTTCTTCAAGGCCCATACTACAGCTAATGCTTCACGTTCCGTTGTCGAATAATTTCTTTCAGCACTTGTGAGTAATCGACTGGCATATTCGATAGGATGCTCTTCAGGTCCATTACCTTGTAAAAGAACTGCTCCCAGTGCATAGTTACTAGCATCAGTCCGAATAGTGCAAGGCTTGGTTGAATCATTTTGACTAAGAATAGGTGGACTAATCAAAAGTTGTTTCAACGTTTGAAACGCGTAATCTTCTTCTTTACCCCATTTTCAGCAGACATTCTTCTTTGTAAGATTGCTTATGGGTCTTGCAACTTCTGAAAAGTGAGGAATAAATCTCCTGTACTACAAGTATGTAGAAATGACTGCACTTGTTTAATAGTCCTTGGAGTGGCATTTTCTGAATGACAGCAGTTTCTCTGGATCCACTTCCAGGATAGACTTTGTTATGTAAAGTCCTAGATATTTAACACGGTTACACGCGAAGTGACATTTCTCACGGTTAGCATGCAACGTAAATTCTTGTAGTTTCTTGAAAACAGCTTCTAAGTTATAAAGATGTTCTTGAAAGGTTTCAGACAATATGATATCATCTAAATGAGAAAGAACTAGCACATCTTTCAACGAATTCCGAAAATTGTCTAAAATAGGCAGTATCTTAACATGCAAACATTAGATTTCCAAAACATAAATATTACTCCAAATCAATACTTTATCAGTATCATTTATAAGCATCTAATTTTCCAAAATTTAAGTATCATTCCAAATCAATACTTTTATCAAATATTTCTTAAAATGGCAAAACTATTACTCTTTTGTTTTATAAATCATACTTCTGTTTTCGGAAATCTGGAGAAACTCCGACTCGGAATTCACCATAAAATTCTATTCCAAAATAAAGCTTCAATATTAACGAAACGGTGGACGTTAATTCTATTGAAAACAGAAGTGCTTACAACAAGTTACTAATACTTATGTAACTAAATCTTCTCGAGAATCAAAACGATTTTGTTTTGTTCATAAGTAGTCCTTCAAATCAGAATTCACCATAGAATTCTATTCCAAAACAAAACTTCAATATTAACGAAACGGTGGACGTTAATTCTATTGAAAACAGAAGTGCTTACAAGTTACTAATACTTATGTAACTGTATCTTCTCGAGAACCAAAACAATTGTTATGCTACATATAGCATTTTCAGATAGTAATTAAGAAGTACTCATCTGTAAAATTCCCTGCCTGCTGGAATCGTCATTCAGGAATCCACAAACTCTGAGTAGTTCGTTGATAACTTCAGGCATTTGGTAATCCAAACTCGAACAGGTTTGTTCGTAAATCGGGTTTAAATTCAGGCCACGACGTTAGGCGCCACTTTTATAACAGGTTGGTGAACGGAGTTTAGTCGAGTAAGCATCTCGGGGTAAAATTAACACAATTTATTTACATTTCGGGTACAAATTACGAGAAAATATAAAGTAAGACAGGACCACAGCGCAAACGCGTGCCTGTAAGAAAGGAGCAGAACTTCTCTTCTTTTTACAAGGAGAAAAAAAATGTTATTAGTTCGATGACGTACTTGGCGACGTGCCAAGAAGGGGTTGAGTGTTTATGGGGTAATTAGGCTGTCAATAGTTCAGTTCACTTTCAATGCACTAACAGTTTGATCCGCTACAACTTATACTTTAATTAAGTTTTTAAACTTTCTATTTTCCCTTACTTCTTCCATGTTTAATGATGATGAAAAGGAAGGCCTATATTACCTTTTTTCTTAACCGTTCTGCCAACACGGTGAATATAGAATGTTGTCATCCCAACAATTTGTTCAAGAAATCCTCTCAAGGTTTACACATACACTAGAAGATTTGTTTTTTAATTTTGACTTTAGAATTCCAATTTTTTTTTACAATGGGTCATTGGTTTGTGCTTAAAATAATTTCATCGTTAAAAATTCAGATTATTCTAATCTTTAATTATCTAATTTAGATATAATTAGCATGTTTTTTTAACAGTCATACCTCAAATTCTAATGTGCTCAGAAAGACAATTCCTGTTGGAAAATATTCCTAATATTATTCTACATGTTTTGACCCTCCATCGAGTTTCTAGGGAGAAAAGGTTTTTTGACATTTTTTTCACAAGGAAGTCTAAAAAATCAAGATTTTTTCAGGAATTTCAACATTTAAAAATCAACTAAAAATTCATTTCTTAACTAAGAACTAAGTCAAAACATTCACTGTATTACATAGATTACAATGACACAAAAATAATTATAATAGGTCAATTCATTGTTGTGTTATCACTATTTCAACACGGCATCCTATTGCAA
Source organism: Meta bourneti (assembly GCA_933210815.1). Classification (NCBI taxonomy): domain Eukaryota; kingdom Metazoa; phylum Arthropoda; class Arachnida; order Araneae; family Tetragnathidae; genus Meta; species Meta bourneti. The sequence continues at coordinate 106,865,512 of OW119924.1, forward strand.
AAGCACAGTTCTTCAGAAATTGAGTTTAAAACTTTGGAAACATGTTTGTATATATGGTAACGGTACCTAACTAAATCCATTGTACCTAGAAAACTATTTCGAATATTTATAAGATCTTGGTATCGTTTTAAAGCTAAGATGTTGGACAGTATTTTGAATTGATAAAAAAGTATCGATATTCTAGTCGATTTTCGTGATTTCTAGTGTATACACACACCTTAATAATTAATTTTAGATCTTTCAGGTAACTTTAAACGTTTCAAGTGCTTTGCACCTACATCGCTCAATTAGTGCGTTTTTTAGAAGAATATTCGCGAATTTAAAAATGCATAATTTTGAAAGTCTTAATATGTTAAATTTGGGTTTTCAAATTTTAAAATGTAAAAGCTTTCCCCGAGAACGTTATAAGGCTATGTTTCCGTTATTTTTATTTTCTCTATTTTTCCATATAACATATTTCATCACAGAACAGCATAAGCAATATCAGATAATAGCTTATTAAAATATCTCTCTAATTACATCAATAAAACGAAATAAAGCTATTATATATATTTTAAGTTTGAGGTAGGTAAGTAGGTTTTTTATTTTCGTCACACAGGAGCAACATAACGGGCTATTGGCGACGGTCCGGGATCAAACCCGAAGGGAAAGATCCGAGGACAACACTACGTAATTTTGAACCACTGTCAGATGACGAGGTCACACCTGAGCTGGCATCGCACTCTCCAAATTTCCACACCACGCCAACGTGAGAACATTTGAGGCCACAACAGATTCAACGTGCGCCAGTCCCCTTTGTACACAACGGTCTTGGTTGGATTCGAAATCGCAACCCTCCGGTTGCTAACCCGTTACTCTTCCAACCGGGCTACCGCGGCCCTATTTTAAGTTTGAAAGTTTATCTGCGGATATCTTTTCATTTTCTTGCCCTACTCAATTTTTAAGGCATTCAGAAAATCTTTTCACAAAAGGTGTCTTTTAAAACGGAATTTAAAAATGTATAATGGAGATATTAGCTTACAAATAAACTTAATTTTAATCAGTTTTAAAATTTTGTTCTGATTTCTCTTTTTCGAGGGGGAAATGCCTTTGTATAGAATATTTAATATAGGAAAAGGCAGGAACAGGTTTTTACGTAGATAGAATGCCATCAAATGGTAAGTCAAATTATTCACAGTTAGTATTGATTTAAATAAAAAAAATATTACATTTTGCTATAATCTCAAATCTTTTTATTTATTGAAGTTCATTATTATTTTTTTGAAGACGTTAATAAAACTGTATATTCTTTATTTCACTCGGTAAGGCAAGCCACACACTGGTCCAACATCAGTCCTGCATACACTTACATTGATTGAAATACGCATGCGTACTGACATATTTTTTGTACAGAAAAAGAGTACTCATACGCATATCGCATATTTTGTCGCATGCTGTTCCAGTGTGTAACTGGGCTAAGAGTAATGCATTTATTATTCCACCATGAAGTTTTCTCTGTATGCCTTTTAACCAACTTTAGACTTCTTTTCAAACTTTTTCGTATTCCATGAATTTTTCAATATTTTGCTTCACAAAAAAAGTTTGAAAACATAGATATCAAATTAATTCCATTGGGTGTGTGTATCACCCAATTGTAAAACAAAAAATGTACTAAAACACCTAAAATTTTTCAAAAAGTTAAATAACATTTTAAACCAAAATTTCCAAATTTGGAAGCATGATGAATTCCTCATTTGCACTTTGTGTATACAACAGATTGCAAGGATTATCCAAAAATAAATTTCAAGGAAAACTAAACCTGATGCGCAGAGAACATTTCAAACTCATGAGAATGTCAAATAATCTCGACCAAAGAAAAACGTGTTTTTGTAGCAGACATACTATACTTATCTTTTATGCGTTTTATTTTGTACAGAGGCTGTTCAGACATTTTTTGAATGATTTTGATGATCTGTAAAAAAATTGTATGCAACGAAAGAATTTTATTTTCACAGCTGTTAAATAGTTAAAGTATAACTTATCGTCTGCTAACAGAGTTTTGTTTACTTTCAAAATGGCGCTTTTAAATAAGCAATGGATGGAAGGCTATGTTTCCGCTCTTTCAGAAGAGAATTAAGGAATGAGAAAGGAAAAAAACTTAAAAGTGGAAAAATACTTCAAAAAAGTATCCAAAAAAGAAACAATTTCTGAGAATATTTGTAAGGTAAGATCTTTAATTTTAAAAGAGAATCCGCCAAGTCAAAGGACTATAGCAAAGTGAACGTGAGAACTTTCTCTAAGAGATTTATGATTGTTGCCGGTTTTGCATATAATGGAAAATTAAAAGTAAAAAGATGGGAAAAAATGTAAAAATCAACTCCCACATATTATCAAGACCCTATTTTATACCCAATATTCAAAAAAGAAATACCATATCTTTACCCACAGTGCCAACAATCAGTAGAACTGCATCAGGGTAAAGCAAGCAGCCACATATCTAAATCGACTATTAAATTCTTGGAAAAAATGGAACAAGAAACTGGTATCAAGTCAATAACCCTTTACTGATATTCCTACTAAATCTCCAGATGTTTCACCCATGGACTTTTGTGCTTTTGGACTTTTAAAAAGGGCGTTATCGAAACGTCGACCGAAAACCATCATTATTACCTACCATGGAAATTAAGGTGTAGAAAGATAGTTAACAATAAGGGCTATCAAATGGAACATTTAAAACACAAAAATTTCATGTAAAAAATTAAGCTTCAGTCCATTAATATCGTTCAAAAAATGTCCGAACAACCTCTGTATATGTAGTTCCATCACAAACGATCGTAATTGTAATTGCTATCTACAAAGTTTTCTAATAATTAATCTTAAACGCTAAAATTAAAAAAAAATGATTTTGGTGATTTTGAAAGTCCACTGTCCCCTTAAGGACAAATGTGTCAATCACATTTTGATTTCGTTATCCATTCAAAAGGTCTCAGTCAAATCTAAGGACTGTTCAGAAGGAAGATACCCAACGTTTGTTTTAACTAGCTTTTAACGTATAAGTAATTTCGTATTTAACGTATAATTAATATAAATTTTAACGCTAAAATGAAAGGGAGGAAACGATTTCAGGCGATTTTGAAAGAATACTGTCTCGCAATCCTCCTGTGTTCAGCTTTTAATTCATTCCTCTCCAGAAATATGACAAAGTGGCTCACGGCCGCACGTTTCTATGTAAAAAAACAAACCCTAGAAAAGCGTATGTAAACCAGAAGCGATTTAAAAAGCCATCCAGAAAGTAGACATGTTTACTCCGAAATCCGCACAAAAGGTGAATTAGTTTCGCCTAATAACCCCCGATCAGGACCCCCAACCCCTTAATAGAAATCTCTGGGCCCCTTCCGTTCGCACCCACCCCCTGCACAATCACCGCTGATCGGTGACAGCTTTACTAAAGCCGATTAGGCCGATATGTATTATTCTACACAGCGGGGGAAGGGGTGGAATTGGCGTAATGTCGGGGGTGACTACCCCTCCCCCGCTGTGGGGGTGGTTAGAAGTCACGTGCGCCCGCAGTTACGGCTTTTAGAATGATGGAGTTGGGAGATGGAAATGTTTCGTTCGAAACGATTTTAACGGAAAATACTGATTCAAATATAGATGGTTGGTTAGGTTTTTGTGGGGCATTTTTGGCCACGCTTCACCAGCCACAACATATACAATCTCAAGTAATGTAGCACACATACGCAATGAAAGTTGCAGAGTTGGCGTCTGTCTGTTCTCTATTCAAATCCACACCGTTTGACCAATCCACTTCCATATTTGGTACACATATTTTTTAGAACCCTACGGGTAACGTAGGCTACAAATTAACCCCTGTTCCATTAGTCCTAGGTGTGCAAAGGAAGCTAAAAACAATTCGAAATTCCCACAGGAATAACATTGAGTATAAAACGATTGCGGTACGCAACTTAGTTTGTTTTACCAGTGTTGATGAAAAACAACTTCCAAAAAATTGTTTTACCAGTATTGCTCGAAAAGCAATTTTTTCCATAATATAATTGATCAGTTTAAATTAAATTGTAGTATTTATAAATGAACTGATTTTTTATATTTTTTCTATAATTAAAATAATTTATGAATATTTGATTGATGATATAAAGATATATTATTAAAATAATTAAGTTTACGTAACATACATTTTGTAATGAAACACGAAAAACTCAAACGATAAACTCGGTGATCATAAATGCGTAATTCTGCTACTCGGTATCTGGCAAAGCCAGAATTAATGCTTTATTTTTCAATTTGATTTAGAATTCTGTGTTAGTGTATTTCCGTTAATACAGCGAAATGTTGCGGTCATATTTGAGCATTTCCAAGTTATATAAATATATGTTCTCTTTGTAAATGCATCTTTATTGCCTTTATCAATATTATTCAAACGTCTTTTATCGAATTGCTTTGTTTCAGAATATATTCAGGAAACTGAAATTCGATACGCTTGCTCATATCATTCGTTTCTCAAAATTCTGCATTTTTTAAATGATAGGAATTTCGTTTCTGTTTGCAATTATGTGTTCCAGTATTTTACATATTGCCGATACACTATTTTGGAGTTAAATTTTAATGAAATATTTTTATTTTCTACAAATATTACTAGACAGGTAATATCTTGACGATATACAGTGAGTACAAAAAGTTTCTGTACGCACTTACTATTTGAAATAAATTGCTTTATTATTTTCAAAATATAAATATTGAAGAAATAAAAATGGAAAAACAGATTAATATAATTAGCATAGAAAGTTTCTATTGCATTTAAACAAAAAAATATTAATATAATTTAAAGCATAATTCACAATAACACAAATGTGGCAAATATAAAGCAAAAAAAGTCTCCATACGATGAAACATATTTCATTAAATGTTATTACCTCCTTGTTTCATCATTTAATGGTAAGTTGAACCTGCTTTTGCTTTAATAACCTCTCTCAGATGTTTAGGCATGACTCAACGTTTTTTTCCCCCAGATGTTCAGAATGGCCACTTTTCAGGTTATCTTTTCTGCTGGTATCATAATTTTTCAGTTCACGACCGATTTCTTTCCATAAGTGTTCCATGGGGTTTAAATCAGGAGACTGGTGGTGTGTGAAGTTGCTACGATATATGGTAAAGGCATAATTCTTTACAGAACGTTGCAGTGTGTTTTGAATAGTCCTATTGGAAGATAAATCATCCTCCGAGAGACAGTTTCGTAGCACTAGCTAGGACATTTTATTTCAAAATGTCTAGGTACACATAGCTATTCATGTTACCTTCAACAAAACATAAATTATACACGCCAGAAGAACTCATGCAACCCATATCTTTACCTTCCCTCCGCAATGTTTTACAGTTCTACATACGTTTTTCGTTCGCATTTGATGTTTCGGTTTTCTCTATGCCATAACTCGTCCATCTGAACCATAGACAAAATTTTGATTATCCCTGAAGAGTACAGAATCCCAGTACAGTTAAGGGTACAGTTAAAGGCTTACTTACATGCCTTTTTGCAAACTCAAGACGCTTTCTTCTCGTAAGTTTTCTAATGAGTGGCTTCTTACGTGCAACATGCCCATTGTAGCCACCTTTTTTAAATATTTTCTTAGTCTGAGGTTATATTTCAAGATTGTAATCAGTTTTCTAGAAGGATGCAAGTTGTGGTACCTAATTCGTGTATTATCGCGAACTTTTCGCAGAATATTCCTCGTGTATATGGCTCAATTTCTGAAGTCTTCCGGATCCGTTCCTATTTTCCAGTTTCTACCTAATTATATCTTTAAATGATTTTTACCGTAGATTTAGATTTGTTTGCGATTTCGCCAATATTTTCCACATTGATAAACCGTTATTTCTCAACTTTATCAGCAACACGCGAATAGCTTTCGAAATTCCCCTTTTAGGCGATCCACTGGTATAAAAATCGTTTGAAATGATTACTTACAAACACTGAAGTTCTTTTCCATTCGATAGTTATGATAATTGAATGCGGGAAAGCTGGACTGTACGTTCTAATCAATTTTCATAGTGCTTAAGGATACTATTTTTGCCTTTCATTTTGTATGTTTTCTCAAAGTTTTAATTAATTACTTTTTATTTGTGAAAATTAAGGAACTTTTCTTGCGAACACATTCTCGAGTGTGAAATAAATTTTTTGTGCAGTTTCTGAATCTCTTGAGAGATTTTTTAGAAATTATAATTTATTCGCCGTTTTCGTTTCCGTACGGAAACTTTTTTTTTATCCACTGTATGTATATTTCGACCAACTTTCCTTAAGTTTTTGGTTGAATACGTAATGGTTTGTAGAATTCTGTTTCATAAAAATAAGTAAAACATACAAAACAAAACTCTTTGACGGATATCACCGGATATCACTTTTTCTTCGGCCGATAAACGTAGAACCAGAATCCCCGCTAAGGACGCCAATTGTGGAAACGCTTTGTTTACATTCTATCTATCGCCTAATTTAAAGAATCGACTCGTTCAAAACTACATGACTAGGGAACTACTGGAATCAAGTCCAACGACGGGATGATTTTTTTTTAAATAAATAAACACAGTAAGCCGTACGATGACAAGAGGAAATCCTATTGTCAATCGCTTTCATTTATGCATCGCATCTCGCTGGGGGAATTCTTTATGGTCCATAATTGCGAGTCCGCGTTGCTCCTGCCACTCGGGTGATCAATTTGTTTTCGTCCCGAAAAGCCACACCACCCTCGAAGGGTCTTCTATTCAAACACCGGCCTTTTTAACTGAGATCCAGGTGTGATTTTTTCCAAGCGGGGAGGGATTAGCATCACAAAGGACGTCTCTTTTGCGGTTCCTATGCCTGCGGTTAACACTTGACCTTTTGGAGTGTCAGGTTTTTCCGTGAGGGGGAAGTGCTCAACCTCTGCTGTCGAAAGCGCACGGCAAAAAGAAACAATTTGCCATGAAGAACCGAGATCCGAAAAAATGGAGCCGCCTGTAAACAATCGGGATTAGTCGAGGGTGGGGGTATTACAACCTCTCGACTGCACCTTCCCTCAGCCTCGTTTGTTGCCACCCCAGTCTTCACCCTCGAACGCGCGAGGGAAATATGGAAATATGAAAGGACTCATTTATCGGAATAAAGTTATTAAATGGCGGAATATTATTAAGCCTCTGAGCGTCACTTTTCCTTTGGGCGAAGGAAGGGAAGGGATTTAGCACGGTCCACATTGGCTGAGCTCTTTTTCGCTCTGGATTTCGTCGACACATGACTGGGTTCACAGGTTGGGACTTAATCCGCATTTGCCACGCGAAATTAAACGCTTTCGGCTCCGGTGATGACATCATCTGCCCCGTTTGTCAGGTAGCGGTTAAGCTCTCATTTAGAGGACACCTGCAGAGGCAGTTTTAATACAATTATTAGACAATTGTTCGGGTAGAGGTATAAAGCTTCGAGAGTAACAAGACCGACGTAAGCTGGAAATATTGCAAAAGATGTCGATCGTCAGTCAGACATTCAAAACAAACTTTTGAAGTTATTTTCCGATTGTTATAACGGGGCCGCGGTAGCCCGGTTGGAAGAGTAACGGATTAGCAGTCGGAGGGTTGCGAGTTAGAATCCAACCAAAGACCGTCGTGTACAAAGGGGGCTGTGCACATTAAATCTGTCGTGGCCTCAAATGTCCTCACGTTGGCTTGGTGTGGAAGTTTTGAGAGGGGTGTCAGCTCAGGTGTGACCTCGTCATCTGACCTTGGTTCAAAATTACGTGGTTTTGTCCTCGGGTCTTTCCTTTCAGGTTTGATCCCGGACCGTCACGCGGTGTTGCTCCATTGCGACGTAAATTAAAACACCTACCTAACTACTGATTGTTATAACGTTTCCACGGACTGCTTGGTTTCTACCAAAAATCATATATATGTGGGACACAATGACCATAATTCAGTAAATAGAGATGAAGATATAGAGAGTAAAATTAAGAAGAGGGATTTAATATGAACTGAATACAGACTATTTAGAGATATGAGATGAATTGACAGTGGACCGTCTTATGCCCGATCAATTAAAGTTAGTTCGAATCTTAGCAGCCGTCTGCTGCGACGTCTTTGCTAATCAACCGTCAGTTGTGTTCTCTGTCCTTCTGCCGATTTGGCGGGAAATCCACCATCCCTAGATGAGTCATGCGTGGGTGTTTTGAACAGACAGGCGTCTTCTCATCTCAACATCTGTGTTCACTGGACGACGAGGGTTTTCCGGTATCCCACAGATATAAAGTTTGATCCAAAATATTAAGTCCTTAGGAAGTTATTACATAAAACTTGGTAAAAAAACTTTTAATAAATTAGAAAAAATTGATAGATCCCGCGCATGAATTTTCCATGTATTGTCAATATTTTACTTCATAAAAAGTTTGAAAATACAGAAATCAAATTAACTCCATTTGGTAAATGTATCACCCAATTGTAATTCAAAAATATTGTACTAAAACACCTAAAATTTTGCAAAGTTAAATAACATCTTAAACCAAATTTCTAAATTTGGAAACATGATGAATTTCTCATATGTACTTTGATGTATGCGACAGATTGCAAGGATTATCCAAAATAAATTTCAAGGAAATCAAAACCTGATGCGCAGAGAACATGTCGAAATCATGAGAATGTCAAATAATCTCAATCAAAGAAAAACGTTTTTCCCTAGCGCAGACTTACTATACTTATCTTATATACGCTTTATTTTGTTGTATATACACTGCTGGCCACCGTAAATGCAACACCCTGAAGGAAGCATGCAAATAATATGAAATTTACAACATGCATTAGCGGAGGTGAGATATGCAAATGATTAGAATTTCAGCGCAGACGCACATCACGCGCGCCTGTGGCGCCACTTCAAAGCGCTATTTAAGGCTTGGAGATTTCGACGATTTCAAGTACGGCAATTGTGTTTTTCTTGTGGTTTTTTCAAAAAAACGGTCAATTATGCCTCGTAGAAAACAGCGATCATCTCTTGATCAAGTATCCGAGTTCGACAGAGGAAGGATAGTGGCCTACAGAGATTGTGAATTATCTTTCAGGGAAATCGGTAGTCGTGTTGGACGAAACCAAACAACTGTTATGCGGATGTGTGGTCGTTGGATGCAGGAGGGTACGACGGACCGACGTGTTCGATCGCATCCACCTCAGTGCACCACTTCACGTGATGACAGGCATATTGTGCGTATGGCAGTGACGGATCGCTCAGCCACATCACGAACCATAGCACAGCACATACAGTCTGTACCGCATCATCCAGTGTCTGCGCGTACCATTCGACGCCGTTTACAGCAGAGTGGTCTGTCCGCAAGACGTCCATTGCTTCGTCTACCCTTGACGCAGAACCACAGACGTTTCCGCCGCCAATGGTGCGATGAAAGAAGGATGTGGACGGCAGAATGGAATGAAATTGTCTTTACTGACGAGTCACGCTTCTGTATGCAACACCACGATGGTCGGATTCGAGTCTGGAGACACCGTGGAGAGAGGATGCTGAACAGCTGCGTTATGCACCGCCACACTGGTCCTGCACCGGGTATTATGGTATGGGACGTTATTGGATATCACTCTCGCACTCCTCTAGTACGCATTGCCGGTACTTAAAACAGCCAGCGCTACATCTCCCAGGTGTTGGAGCCAGTTGTCCTTCCTTACCTTCAGGGCTTGCCCACAGCCATATTTCAACAGGATAATGCGCGACCACACGTGGCACGCATTGTCCAAGGGCTCTTCGTCAATCGCCAGATTGAATTGCTTCCCTGGCCAGCTCGCTCTCCGGATCTTTCGCCGATAGAAAACATGTGGTCCATGGTTGCTCAACGATTGACCCAGAATACATCCCCAGCTGCCACACCAGATCAACTTTGGCAACGTGTGGAAGCTGCTTGGTCTGCTGTACCCCAAGAACACATCCAAAGTCTCTTTGAATCAATGCCGAGGCGTGTGGCAGCGGTGATCTCCAACAATGGCGGCTACTCTGGCTACTGATTTTGGCAGGAACCACACTTCACAGAAGTCTATAAATTTAATCATTTGATACTTGGTCAACATGTTATCTACAAAATAAATTTTGTTGTGATATCTCTTGTCTTTCTTGGTGTTGCAATTTGGGTGGCCAGCAGTGTATGTAGCTCCATCACAAACGATCGTAATTGTAACTTTTTTGCTATCTACAGAGTTTTCTAACAATTAATCTCTTCAACGCTAAAATTGAAAAATCGATTTTGGTGATTTTAAAGTCCACTGTCCCCTAACTTCGTTGTAAACATTTTGATTTCGTTATCCATTCAATAGGTCTCAGGCAAATCTAAGGTCTGTTAAAAACGAAGATATCCAACGTTTTTTTAACTTGTTTTTAACGTATAAGTATTTTCATAACTCATATTAAGTGATGTGCCAAAGAAGGAGCACTCACAGGATATCAATCTGGAGGGGATTACATTTTTATAGCAAGCTCTTTATTTAGGGGGTTATTTAAAATTTCTCTGAAATATATAAGTTTTAGAGTTCATCAGAGAGTAGTTTTAGAGGATGACTAGACTAAAAAAAACTAGTTTTGGAATATGTTACCTTGAGACTAGGTTTTGGAATATGTTACCTGGAGACTAGTTTTGGAGTGTGTTACCAAGAGATTAATACTTGAGTGTGTTACCTGGAGACTGCTTGTATTGGAGTGTGTTACCTGGAGACTGCTTGTATTGGAGTGTGTTACCCAGATATTAATTTTAGAGTATATTACCTGGAGACTAGTTTTGGAGTGTGTTACCAAGAGACTACTTTTAGAGTGTGTTACCTGGAGACTAATTTTGGAGTGCATTATCAAGATATTAATACTAGTGTGTTACCTAGAAACTAGTTTTGGAGTGCATTACACAGAGACTAGTTTGGGAGTGTGATTATTCCAAGAGACTACTTAAGAGTATGTTTCCTAGAGACTAGTTTGGGAGTGTGATTATACCAAGAGACTACTTAAGAGTGTGTTTCCTAGAGACTATTTTTAAAGTTACTACTCCAAGATGATAGGAAAAGATGCCAAACGTTTTGATGAGCACTATTTAAAAATATTTTAATTATTCAACCCCAGCAAATAAGAAATGGGGTACTTTTGTAAGCGGGTTGAAAGAAATGAATAAATATTAGTTGACTAAGGAGAAAAATATCAAACCACCTTTACACACAATTTTTAAAGAAGCAAACCATGAATTGTGTAAGGATATTGTTTTGCTTTTCATATGGTCAGGGAGGAGTCCCCATAGCCCCCTCCGTAGCTACCCCCCTGTGTCAAAGTCTCTTATTTGTTCATAAGAAATACTTTTGAAAACCATTAGTCACATGGTATAAAAATGTTTACCCCGTACTCCAAATGCAAAAAGATTGGAATAGAGATTTCCTTCTTCGTGCCCATGACTCTCGAATCAATATGTGGTGTAGAGCCTTTTCGAGGGAAGGCTGGGAGATAACAATTGGGTTCATGTAAATCTGTATGAAGAAGTGTCTCCAGCCACATCTTGAATGTTTATTTTTAATAATATTTTCGAGACAATTAGCCACGGTGGCATCTGTTGGCTTAATGATGTGTTGATTTTTGATGTGGACGCAGTTGAAGTTGACGGTCTGCGTCAACCACCTTACCACAAGAACAAACATTGCTTTAACTTTGCTTTACCTAAAATCTGTGGAAAAAGCGAGCGAAGGGACAATTTAAAACAAAACAAAACCAGCATAATAACATAATAAACCCGTTTGTTTTAAGCGAAGCGATTAAGGTTGACAAAGGGGATACGTTACTTGGTGCGTTCGCCCCTTGGGGTAGATAGGTAGGTAGGTAGTTGAATTTGCGTCGCGCTGGAACAACACACGGGCTATTGTGACATTCAGAAGGGGAAGGTCGGAGGACAGCACCTCTTCATTTTGACCTGCATAGTCATCGATCTTCTGAGATATACGAATTGTTTTCCGAGTAGCTTCGTGCTATTTCTTCCGGTCTCTCGGTTTGAAGATATCCTTAAGGTCGCATGGTTTTAAAGGAAACACGAATCCTAATGAGAAACAGTTGAACGAGATGAAAAATACTGATTTGCGCTTCGATAGCCAATCGGACGAAGGCGATCCCCAAGCTCTCGTGACTTATATACCTGAGATATCAGCACAACAACTCCACACTCATCCACCGTTTATTTCAGTAGAAAGTCGATGTAAACAGTCAATAGTAGTTTTTACGAGCCTCAAAGGTCCAAGAAAGAGTGCGTGGTAGGTAGGTAATTAATTAACGTCACACTGGAGCAACACAACGGGCTATTGGAAGACGGTCCGGAATCAATCCCTGAGGGAAAGATCCAAGGACAACGCCTCGTAATTTTGAACCACGGTTGGACGACAAGAACAACACCTAAGCTGGCACCCCACTCTCCAAACTTCCACATCACGCCAACGTGAGGACATTTGAGGAAACGACAGACCTAACGTGCACCAGCCCCAACTACACGACAGTCTTTGGAGGGAGTTTCGAACTGCACAACCCTCCGTTTGCTAATCCGCGACTCTGCCAACTGGGCATTATAATCTTGCCGATTCTGAATTAAGTCAAGGTCCCCGAAGGGCGAACGAACCGAGATAACCCAGACTTGATTCAGATGAAGGGATTTTCCCATGTCAAATCTTGTTTGGACTTTTTTCTGCCGCCCCTGTTTTTCCTGGGGACGTGCGAGTAAACGTCGCACCCTAGGGAAATCCGACAGATGAGGCTGGAGTCAATTTCATCTCACTTACGAGTGTCGCGGTCTGGAGTGTGATTGGAGACACGCTCCAGTCACGGATTCCGAAGCGAGGGAGGATGCGAGGCCACGCTCCTCGAACAATCGATCACGGCTTTCGGCGCTGGGCGGGCCCTTGGAAGCAGATGAACACTTGGGGCGTGAAATAGGCTTACGCGTGGTTGCATCAATTGGCAGCGCAGCGCTTTTTCTGCGCTCTTCCCACAAATTTCGATGGGAGAGCAACTGTGGGCCAAACGAAACGCTGCGAAATGTAGAAATGTTTTATTAATACTTAACTTGCAGACTTAATAACGCTTTTAAATGTTTAACTAGCAGAGTTAATAATACTTATAAATACTTAACTATCAGACTTAATTCTTTTAAATGCTTAACTAGCAGAGTTAATAATACTTATAAATACTTAACTGGTAGACTTAATGACGCTTTTGAATGCTTAACTAGTAGACTTAATGACGCTTTTGAATGCTTAACTAGTAGACTTAATAATATTTATAAATACTTAACCAGCAGACTTAATAATACTTTTTAAATACTTAACTAACAAATTTACTAATGCTTTTGAAATACTTTAACTGGCAGGTTTAATAATGCTTATAAATATTTAGCAAGCAGAGTTAACAATACTTATAGATACTTAACTTGCAGACTTAATAACGCTTTTAAATGTTTAACTAGCAGAGTTGATAATACTTATAAATGCTTAACTAGTAGAGTTAATAATACTTATTAATACTTAACTAGCAGACTTAATAATGCTTATAAATATTTAGCTAGCAGACCGCGCTTTGCATTTGCGCTGTTTCTTAATTGTTCACATTTATTGGAGGCAGTGTCGTTACTTACATTTGATACTTTACTGAAATTCATTTACTGCGAATATATGCAACAACACATTTTATACCTCCAAATAAACTAAAATTAATAAAATATATAAAGCAGGGCATTTCGCATTTCCTTACTTATCCTTACTTCCAATAAAATGCGCGTCTGAAAGTGAACATCCCTTATCACAACCCAAACCTATTCACGACCTATCCCCAACACTATTCTGAACGTCCACTTTAATTGCATCCCATTCACCAAGGCAATTCGGTATTTTTCAACATCTAAATTATTTTCAATGATCACTCACATTTCCTTTTCTACCCTGATTTAAATCTGTCATATTTCTCATTGCCTTCTGTGTCACCAGAACGCTTAAAGTGGTTAACTTTTTAGTGTAGTTTTAGCAACATCGTCAATAGCCCAAATAAAGCTATTTGAGGTAAGTTGTAAAATTGGAGGATGGATTCCGTAGCCGTGAATTTCATTTTGCTTTGGAGTAGAGAGTTCTTCCGTAGAGTTTTATCAATATCATGAAGCTCTCTGTAGCTCAAATCAAGGATATTTCAAATCAAGAGCCCCGTAGTGGTTGATTTTTATTGAAGTTGAGTGGTCGTAAATGAAATAAATGGTTATGAATGATTATTAAATTGATTGAGAAAAGTAATTGAGGACATCTAACGATCGAAACGGCAGACATTGCAAGTAAACAGCGAAGGCAAAACAAATTCAAACAGATGGATGGTAGGTAGGTATTTTAATTAACGTCGCACTGAAGCAACACACGAGCTATTGGCGACGGTCCGAGATCAAACTCGTAGGGAAAGATCGAGGACGACACCACGTAATTTTGAACCACGGCCAGATGACGAGGTCACACCCGAGCTAGCGCCCCTCTCTCCAAACTTCCATACTACGCCAACGAGAGGACATTTGAGGCCATGACAGATTGAACGCGCACCAGCCCCCTTGTACACGACGGTCTTTGATTGGAGTCGAACTCGCAAACCTACGGTTGCTAATCCGTTTCTCTTCCAACCGAACTATCTGAGTAACTGTACTTAAATCAAACATAATTTGGTAGTTTTGGAGCAACTGGAAGGTATATCGAGCATGCAATTACTTGGATTGTTTTACCAGTACTGCTGAAAAATCAATTATTTTCCCACAAACTATTTTTACAGAATTCTAATACTTTTGTATTTTGAGCCTTATTTATTTTTGGTGAAACAAACTATTTCCGAATATTTGGGACAGACAATATTTTGCAACGAAATAGAAACTCGTGTTCGTTTCCCACGTGCAGTGATATTTTCTATTTTTTTCGCTCGGAATTAATTTCTTATTTTTAAATTTTGTTTAATTTTTAGTTAGTTGTAAGTTTCATTTTAAAATACCTGAGTAACTACTTAAATCAATCATAATTTGGTAGTTTTGGAGAAGCTGGAATGCATATTGAGCATTGCAATTACTTAAATTGTTTCACCAATACTGCTGAAAAATCAATTACTTCTTAAAAGAAATTTTGCAGAATTTAAATTTAAATACTTTTTTATTTTGAGCCTTATTTATTTTTTGCAAAATATAAACTATTTTCGAACATTTGGGATAGACGATTTTTTTCGCTCCGAATTAATTTCGTATTTTCAAATTCTATCTAATTTTTAGTTGTAAGTTGAGGTAACTGTGCGAGATCGAGAGATAAAAAAGAATCACGAATTTATATCTTTAAAACTTTTTCATGCCAACTTTTACTTTGTTTTAATTCTCTCTTTTGTTCTAAATCTTTATTATTTTAACAAATTGTAATTCTTTTTCATCACACGCTGAGTATTCTATTTAAAGCGGCATGTAAGTTAGAATAAAGTAAATTTTGCGTGGAATTTTAGCATTATTGAAAGAACGTTAATTCTAAAAATATCCGAACTAGGACTTTCGAAATATTACACATTCGTTGTCATAGCGATAGATGGCAAAGGTGGCTTATTTTACGAATTGAAGTTACATTTAGGCAACTTATACTATAAGGAAAGTTTGTTTAAAACAATGATTTTCCTTTAGAAGAAACGCTGTCAAATTGATTTACCATTTCAAAAAATGGTAATAGGTTACCTTTGCTTTATCTGTACTGAAGACATTAAATTTTAAAACAAGTTCTTTTATTATTGCACGTGCCACAAAACGGAATTTTCAAGAGAAAATGTATTCGCTTTTAAAACAGTGATAAATATCTTATCAAATTAATCTCTCATCTTTCCCTTAATGGTAGCGAAATTCAAAAAGAGTGCCACAAATAAAAAATATTGGCAGGTAAATTATGAGTGCTAGAGTATTCTCCGTAGATTCGTCATTTTTACGAATTGAGTTGAGCAATTTTACAGGAATAGAACTTAAGAAAGGAAATCCTAATCCTCCCTCAAAATCGTCTTTTGTAGTTACCTCTGTGTCTTACCCTTCCTTCGCCAATTTGTACTGTACCGGATGAGATGGAGTGATGAAAGTTACAAATGGTAGAGTAAAATAACTAGAAACTTATATTCACCACTAGAACATTTATTACATTTTGCAGCTATTATATACAAATTTACAGATATTTTGTGACAAGGGTTCGGCTGAGGTTAGGAACGTGTGTCCGCTCGCTTCTCGGTCTGGATGACAACTCCCTGATTTTCCCAGTTTCTTCGGCAACATCTAAGGGAAAATCCACTTGAAGTGGAATTTTGAGTGTAGTCAAGAGGCTTGATATTTATGATATAAATGTCAGTATAACGTCAGATGAAGATGCTTTATGTGAGTGCTTGGAACTTTATAACCGAGGTAATGTCAAATGAAGTGCTGTAAGAGAACTTCCCGAGTAAGTTATGGACAGTTGGTTACTTGCGAAGAATTTTATGATCTCCAATTTGGATAATTACTGAGCATGACGTTTTGGTAAAAAAATGCCTTATTATAGAGGGTTAAATGGGAAGTGTTACACACAACCTTCCCACCTTGGAAAAAATTTTTCTCCAAAAGAAAAGTTAGTATCTTCTTAATTATTGACATAAGAAACTCATCTGTAGAGTCTGATGACCATATATTTAGAAAATCAACTAATAAATATAAAGTTGATATTTAGATAGTTGATTTTTATATTTTGATATTAGGTGATTTTTACATATCTCATATATTTAGAAAATACAATTAATAGATATAAAGTACCATAATATCTCCTGAGTTGTAATTTAAACAATCAAAACCTCAATCAAGTGAATGTTCTTGTAAGGGAACTTACAAAGATTCTGACAATATAAAAAATAAAATCAAAATAAAATCACACATAATTAGAACTACATAATACTATAGCAATTATACATTATAACCAAAATTGAAAACAATCATGTTCTGATTACCTTTAATACACATAGATACTAAAAAATAAAACTAACAAAGAACATACAGTAGTATATATTTTTGTTTAAAAGTATATACTACTCATCTACAGCTGATCTACTGAGACTATCTGCGTTATAACTTTTCCCGGCCGATGTACAATTCTGAAATTGTATGGCTGCAGTGCCAACGCCCATCGCATTAGCCTAGGGTTAGAACTTGCATTCGTCTTCAATCAAACTAATGGATTATGATCGGTCATGACTAAAAACTCATTCCCATCTAAGTAATAATGCAGTTTTTTATTGCGAAAACAATGCTGGCACATTCTTTCTTAGTGGTGCCGTAGCGCTTTTGTACATCTGAGAATTTTTTACTTAGGTAAAGAATAGGATGTTCATTTATCTGGGTTAATACTACACCCATGCCTACATTGGAGGCATCTGTTTGTACAATAAATTCGCGTTCAAAATTTAGAGCATATAAAACAGGTTTATCAGTTAATTTCTTTTTTAACTCCTGAAATGCTATCTAGCATTCTGCTGTGGAAACAATTTCTCCTTTCTTCGCTCTCTCTCTCTAAGCGCATCTGCCAGAGGTGCTGCTATCACTGAGAACATATCAATGTACAGGCTGTAGTATCCCGCTAATCCAAGAAACTCTCGAATTTGGGTTTTCGTGCGAGGGGTTGAAAAGTTTTCAAGACCTTTTAGCAATTCAGCTATGAGTTTGCTAAAAAAGTATGATGCATTCTTTAACCCGAAACTCATTCTAAGGGGTCTGTAAGTTCCAAAGAAGTGCAAAATGCAGCACAACGTTGGGCATTTTTACTTAAACGAATTTGCCAATATCCCTTCGAAAAGTCGAGAATTGTAATAAATTTAGCGGATGACACCTTTCTACACGTTGTTCTATGTTTGGAGATGGAAAATATTCCCTTCTAATGATTTCATTTATCTTACGGTAATCGACACAAGGTCTAGGATCCTTGCCAACTAAAATCATAAGCGATATGTAATCTGACTCTCCTACTTCGATAATTCTTTTAATTTTAACATTCGTTTAATTTCTGTCTTCAAAATTTCCTTTTATCTATGGGACATGAGATATGATTTTGATCTAATAGGTTTATTGCTAAGTTCAATTTCGTGCTCCACTAGATCAGTTAAACCGGGATCATTTGAAAAACATTTAGAAAACCGGTTTAATAATTCGCGTAATTGATTTACCTGCGAATCATTAAGAGTTTTGTTTAACTCGCTATTTTGAATTATCTCTTGGAAATCGTAAATTGTCGAATTGTTTTCCAAATATGGAATTTCTACCATCATGATCTACTAACGATTCATGATTTTCCTCAGTAATTAACAGAATAACATGTTCCGGTCTTCTGTAGTAAGGTTTAAGCATATTGATGTGGTAAATCTGATATCTTTCTATTTTACCAGGAATCTCCACCAGATAATTTGTTTCAGAAATTTTTCTGAGGATTGTTCCAGAACCTATCCACTGCACCGACAGTTTATTTGGTCTAGAGGTTGCTAAAACAAATACTAGATCTTCTTTAAATTCTCGCTTTACTGTATTCCTATCGTACAGGTTTTTCGTTTAA
The DNA here is from genome assembly GCA_933210815.1 of Meta bourneti. Classification (NCBI taxonomy): domain Eukaryota; kingdom Metazoa; phylum Arthropoda; class Arachnida; order Araneae; family Tetragnathidae; genus Meta; species Meta bourneti. The sequence continues at coordinate 106,884,115 of OW119924.1, forward strand.
CCTGCATCTCCATCTTAGCTATAGCCACTTGTCGACATTGTTTCAGTCTATTGATTAATTTAAACATGTGCTTGATTACGAGATCATTTTCTTCCTCTGGTTCCACCCAATGATCCATTATTAATGTTTCTGGAGTTTGGAGGTTTTTCCCATACACTAACTCTGAAGGTGTATATCCGGTACTTTCGTGAGTAATTGTTCGCAGTGCTAAGAGTATAGATGGGAGAAGCTTGTCCTATTCTGTACCCGATTCTAAGCATAAAGCCCGTAATAGACGTTTCAATGTTCGGTGAAAACGTTCGGTAGGGTTACTCTGGGGGTGATAAACAAAACTGTGTCTGATATTGATGCCAAATTTTTCAAAGAACTCTGCAGAAAGAGCGCTAGTGAAGGAACTACCTTGGTCACATTGTATTTCGCGTGGAAATCCCATGCGACTAAAAATGTTTAAAAGTGCGTCTGTGACTCACAGAACTAATATCAGCCACAGGTAAGGCTTCGGGGAACTTACTCGACATGCAAATTGCGGTGATAATATAATGATTCCCGTTAGGTGTAATTGGAAGATGCCCGCATGCATCAATATTCAGTTAAGTAAAAACCTCTTGAATAACCGGAACTAACTTTAAAGGAGCTTTCTTTCTATCATTTGGCTTTCCAGCCCTCTGACAATGATCACAAGTTCTCACAAACTCCTCCATATTTTTATAGCACTTAGGCCAATAAAAATATCGGTTTAACTTATTTTTGGATTTTGTACTACCCAGATGTGCGGACGTTCCTTCATGACATAAAGATTTAATTCGTTTACTCAACCCCTCCGGTACTACCAATAGTTTCACAATGTTACCCAACCTATCTTCCCGATTTTTAACGAGTCATCCATTTACGAGAGAATATACTTTACTTGTAGTAGTCGGTGCCTGACTCAATGCCTGGTCATATAACGGTTTAAGATCATGGCTGTCTTTCTGTGCCTTTATAAAATCATCAATAACGATTTCCAAGAGAGCTAGTTCAGGGACATCTTTCTGCAGAGCAAGGATTGAAATTTCTTCCTCTGCCTCTGAAGAAACGATTACAGCATCATCCTCATTTTCTCCCACACCAATTTTACTCCGTTTCATTTTTCCTTTGAACCTCTCTTGTTTGAGACCTTGTCTGGACAGCGTTAACAACTTCCACTGGAAAAAAATCGTATCCAGTTTTTTCCTTTATCAACGCGGCTGTTTTATTTCCTAACAGGTATCTGTCCTGGTGGTTTAAATGATTTCCGCAGACGGCCGCTTTTGTTTGAACCGTCCCGAAATCTCCGGAAACCTCCACGACCGCTAGGGACAACCAAACCAAATCTGGACTTAGTGGTTGCTTCATCCAGATATTTTCACCGGAAAGAGAAGGATTGATATACTTTTTGCATCCAGATTAATTGTTGCTCCCGTATCTCTTAGAATATGAATATTGCGTCCATTCACGGAGCCCTGGCTAATATAAGAATTCAAGCAATTTTGCTCATTATTTCCTTCAACATCATTTAGCGACTCCGTTTAATTTTGGGCAAGCTGGTTTTATATGACCGATCACATTGCAGTAATGACACTTTGGAGTCGCTCGTCTTCTTCAAAAGCTCTTTCGCTGGAGTTAGAACTCCGGGGAAGAGAAACGGATGCTGGAGAGCATTCCCTAACTTAGTTTCCCTTCCTTTCAGGCCGGATATTGGCGTAGTCTTTCCGTTTTTATAAACTCCATCACTGAATTTCGGTTTTACTTTTCTTACGTCCTCGTAATTATCGAAAAGTTCTGTAATTTTTGAAGGTGACTTAAGCCCAATCATCTAGGAAATGGTCTTTCATATCGAATTTTGCGCGTTTTTTCAATTAATCTGCAACCATTAGATCCTTAAGCTCATCAAAAGTTTCAACCTTTAACCCTATGAGCCATTCTTCCAAATAATTCTTTATTTCAAAAGTAAAATCTTTCCATATGCCATCTTATTTCTTTTGACGCACAAATTTTTGGCAGAAGATTTATGGACTTAATTTAAATCTTTGAAGTTTCTTAACGTGGCTTTTTCTTCTGGCTCACTGGCAATTAGTTGCACTATATCTAATGGTAACAGGCTCAATAAATGCAGTAGTCAATTTTCTTTTTCTATTAACGCTCTTTTAGCCTGGCGTTCAAAAATTACGAGATATAAACTAATATCGGATTGGTTTGAATTGAATTCTGGAATTAATTTTTTTATATTTAACTGGGATGATTTAGAATGGAATTTTGTAGAATCAGTTGATTCATCTTTTTTGGTATCCATTTTCTAACTTTAACTTCTCTAATTCAAATTTCATCTGAATTTCCTTTTCTTTTAATTCGTGCTCTGCTAGTCTTATTTCCTCGGGTCTGTCTAATTCCTTTTCTTTTAATTCGTACTCTGTTAGTTTTATTTTCTCGGCCCCGTCTAATCCCTCTAGTCTTAATTCTTCAGCCCTCTATCGTTTTTCTAGCCGCAAGAATAGTCCCAAACAGAGTTTTTACAAAATCTTCATCATAATCATCACTACCAGTTATTGCATCTTTTATTTCAGTAATTTTCATTTATGGAGACGTAGTTATCCCTAGCTCATTTGCCAGATTCAGCAAATCCTGCTTTTTTCCTTTACCTAAGAAAGCCATTTCTGAAGACTTTAGCAATAATATTCCTGTATAATCCTTAAGTTATAATTACAAACAGCAAAATTTTACGATGCTCTAGAAAAAATGTACAACAATGTTCCCATACAAGAAAAAACACTAGAGAATCTTCTCAAAACTTGTTAAACATAATTTTAAGAAATTCTAACCAAACTGTAATTACCATAACTCAAGAAATATAAAAGTACTCACTCATTTTTGTAATACTCAACTTTCAGGCCTGACAGCGCACAGAATTTATTATCTGCTTTTAGCACCGGATGGCACAAAAACTCTTTTTCTTTGGCTGAAGAGCCCACAAATGGTCAGCTTGATCTTCCCTTGGCTGTATAGCTCAACTCAGCCTGATTGCACAAACACTTTTTCTTCGGCTTAAAAGTCCACAATTGGTCAGTTTGACCTTTCACTTGGCTAGATAGCACCGAATCAGGTTGATTCACTTCTCGACGCCTGGCGGGTCGTTCCCCCCCCCCCGTGCAGTCCGTTTAACCACACTACACTTGGTCAGTTTGACCTTCTCTTGGCTGGGCAGCCCCGAATCAGCTCGATTCGATCTCGATACCTGGCGGGTCGTTTACCATGTGGTCCTTTCGACCACATTTAACTAACGAGTTTCGTTAGCTCAAAAAACGATCTCGATGATAACTTTCCAACGAGCCAAAACCACCGCTCGTTAAACACTCCTGCAGAAAAAAGGACAGAGACAAGCCCCTCTATCTGAAGTGAAGAAAGCTCTTGCTTTCTCCCTGTGATAATCCAAGTATCGCGAAACGCATTCTGTCTCGGGATACCGTATCAAATTCCAGCGCTATCCACCAATCATAATAAGCTGTACCGGATGAGATGGAGTGATGAACGTTATAAATTAACAAGAAACTTATATTCACCACTACAACATTTATTCCTACATCTTACAGCTATTATATACAAATTTACAGATAATTTGTGACAGAAGGGTTCGGCTGAGGTTGGGAACGAGCGTCCACTCGCTTCTCGGTCTGGATTAGCAACTCCCGGATTTTTCCAGCGTTTCTTGGGCATCCTTTCAGGGAAAATCGACTTGAATATGGAATTTTGAGAGTCAAGAGGCTTGACGTTTATGAGATCATGAATGTCAGTATAACGTCTGATGAAGATGTTTTATGTGAGTGCTTGGAACTTTATAACCAATGTAATGTTAAATGAAGTGCTGTAAGAGTACTTCCAGAGTAAGTTATGGATAGATGGTTACTTGTGAAGAATTTTATGATCTCCAATTTAGACAATTACGGAACATGACGTTTTGATCAGAAAAACTGCCTTATTAGAGAGGGTTAAATGGGAAGTGTTACAGTCCTTTATCGGGGTGAGATATATATGGAATGTATTACATGGATGGATATCCATGTATAGAATTTGTGTCCAAAGTAGGTTGTAGAAATTATATAAATGTCGAAAAAAATGTTAAAAAATAATTTCACTCGCACCGAAATGATTTGGCATTTTTCTATGAAAGAAGGAAAGTGATTATTTTTTGGTCACTTTCAATATGTAGTTAACCAATTCAACACGAGAGAGGTCGGGAAGTTTTGCTAGTATATACTAAATAACCCGCATCTACGCTTACGTTCTGAATTTTCATCCATGGATAGCAGTGTCGTTGCTCGCATTTGACACGTAATTTAAATCTATTTATAATGAATATAAGAATCGATGGGTACATATTTCACATCTCCAAATAAAATTTAAAAATATATATATGTGTGAAGGTTTAATCAGATACACAAACCTTGAGCTCCAATTGAATTAGTTTATTGTGTGTATATCTATGAATATTTACAGTATGAAAAGTATACATTGTTGTTTTTGGCGCACGAAGCGCTGTTAATCTGTCGTCCTTTTTTCGAGGTGGATCATGGGATCGTCTAAAAAAATGACAAGGCGAGGAGGGGAAAATGGACAACAGGGTATGCGCGTTCAGAATTCCGATAAGAAGTTAAGTTGTTCGCCAAAAGAGGTTATTCGGGTTTAGAGTTTTTATGCCATTATATATATAATGCAACATTTCGTGTATTTCTTACTGATGTTAATTTTATTCCCATTAAAATGCACTTAAATTACATCACTTGTTCAGAAAAGATTTGGTATCTTACAACGTCTAGGGCCAATTTGGGTGTTAGCTTGCATTTTTTTCTGTCCAGACTTGTATCTTCTGAAATCCCCATTGTCATCAGACAGTTGGGGAATTTCGCTGTAGATTCGGAGCCCTTTCGCTAATTTTGCAATATTATGCTCTCTGTAGATCATATCAAGCACTTTTAAACTGAGTGACAGAATTGGTGAATGAATCCAGTAGCATTTGATTTCATATTGCTTAAATTATCCGCTGTTACCATTCAAAATTTAACCAAATTCTTCGTTTCTGAATATATACATACGTATATAGGCACGCTTATCGCATCACATTTCTCTGTTTCGTCAAGAATTCCAGCAGTGTTTTACACAAGCAAATCGTGTGCGCGTGGGAAGAGAAATTGTGGCGCCTGACTTTTACCGCAATTGACTGCTTATTGTTTCTTCAGTTACTATCGCAAAATTGAACGAAACGGCATGTGGCGATTTACTTAACCGATGATAATTAGTAAAAACCTAGTAAATATTCAAATTTTGGGCATCGACCTTCTAATGATATAGACAGAGCATGTGAAAGGAGTCACTGTCGTAAGATCTCTGAAAGGTAAATCACGTGGACTTAGGAATTGACTTTGCTATCGAAGAGTAGACTAGTGTTTTTGTCACTGGATAATCACTTTAACCAATCAATAATTTAGGATTCATGCTTTCACCCACAACCACGTGATAGATCTTCAAACCAAGCGACTGAAAGAAATAACATGAAGTTTCGGGCACATGCTCCGTCTGATTCATTATAAGGTCGATGATTTTCGAATCGTGACGTCAGAGATTCTAACACATCGACCTTCTAATGAAATAGACGGAGCATGTGTACGCAACTTCATGTTATTTCTTCCAGTCGCTCGGTTTGAAGATCTATCACGTGGTTGTGGGTGAAAGCGTGAATCCTAAATTATTGATTGGTTAAAGTGATTGTCCACCGTGATCGAAAATACTTATCTACGCTTTCATAGCTAAGTCGATTTGTGATTTACTCTTCTGAGATCTTACCACAGCGACTCCGCCCACATGCTCCGTCTATTTCATTACAAGGTCGATGCTCTAACATATGAATGGTTTTTCTGCCGCGGTCTAATTTTTGGTGCCTCAGGAACACATCCTCAACCTCATTCTCTGTATGCAAACGCGATTCAAAGTTAGAGGTAGTCATACAGCCTAAAAAGGACCGCCTCTTCTCTTTTTGTTTTCACAGTTACCCATGTCAGCCAGTGCCTTGCCACCACTTCAGTTCAAAGACTTATTTGCTGCTCGCTCCTGTTCTTAACGTTTTGCTTTCACTCATCAGTTAGACGTACCCTTTGTATCATTTTCCTACATTCAGGTCACTTCCCTGCAAAGTAACAGCTGAAACTTTTATTACTCTTTGCTTTGCTCACCATTGGGATTTTTATACTTACTTTTCATTAATTTGAGGTTTTTCTTTGTTATTATAATAGAAAATACTTACGAATCTGCTATATTTTTTATATTCTTACACTTATCGAAACGCACTCACCAAAAGTGATTTGGTATATCGGTAAGGTAGGTATTTTAATTAACGTCGCACTGGAGCAACACAACGGGCTATTGGGACCAAACACGAAGGGAAAGATCCGAGGACAGCACCACGTAATTTTGAACCACGGTCAGATGACGAGGTCACATCTGAGCTGGCACCCCAGTCTCCAAACTTCCACACCACGCCAACGTGAGGACATTTGAGGCCACGACAAATTTAACGTGCACCAGCCCCATTAGTACACGACGGTCTTTGGTGTCAAGATCCTGTCAACGTCGAGACAACCCATCAGGAGGGTTAAAAGAATCAATGACAATGTAGCACTGTAGTTTCTGTATGGTCAAGTGAAAAAGTGTTTGCTTAAAAACATTTTTAGACGACAAACAGAAACATTTTTAGCGTCTAGTTTTTGCCCACTCTTGCTTCTTAACGCCCCATATTTCCCCTGTGTCCAGTCAATGCACCCCTCCCTACAAGATTCCTTCAAAGTCCATAGGGTAGCGCCCAGTTTGGGAAACTATATCCTAAAGCTATAGCCCACTTGTGAAGTTAGAGTGGTGATAGAGTAAATTGTCAAAGTAGAATCTAGCTGGTGTTTAAAATTTTGATTCTTCCTGCTAACACGACCGGATCCAATGTTCAATCACAACGTTTGGTTCAGAGAGGAAACTCTTCAATCGAAGACGCTTGCTCCTTACTATGTAGGGATACTTGGCTGCATTGGTGGTGGGGTCTGTAATCAATGCATTGCGGCAACCCTAGTCGTGGTAACCTCCCCTGCGCAAGCGTTTCCCGAGCGTTGAAATTCGAGTCACTGGGAAAAAGTCGCTTGAGTGAAAAGAAATTTCTCCAAATCTTATTGACTTCATTCCGTTTGATTCCATTGCGGCCGCGATGGAGGCTGGTCACGTGGACCTCCTTCTTCGTCGCCCCTTTTGTCACTTAATCGGGCGTGAAACCTGGCAACAGTTACCGGATCGTGTGTCAAGGGCTGGAGTTTGGCACTGGTGGGGGAGAGGAAATTTTATAAGATGGGAAATTTTGTTTTCGGTTAATCCGTCTCCCAGTCGCTGTTTCTATTTGGTTTACTACTGGACATGTGCCGAATTTGCATCCAGCCGAATTTAGGTTGATCGGTCAGCTCAACTGAGAGAGAAGAGAATCGTACTGTTCAAAAAGGGTAGGTTTTAATTAACTGGAGCAACACATCGGGTTATTGGCGACGGTCCGGGATCAATCCCCCATGGGAAATATTAGAGGACAACACCACATAATTTTGAACCACGGTCAGATGACGAGGTCACCCACTCTCCAAACTTAAACCCCACGGCAACGTGAGGACATTTGAGGTCACGACAGATCTAACGTGCACCAGTTCCCTTTGCACCCGACGGTCTTTGGTTGGATTCGAACTCGCAACTCTCCGATTACTAATCCGTTACTCTTCCAACCAGACTACCGCGGCCCAGTTCAAAAAGGGAAAATTTTTCATTAGGTTTGAATTTTTGGTGGTTTTTGCGTTATATATGAAACAGGACTTACGATTCCTGAGTGAAAAGCCATGGAACAGTACCATAGAATTAGGCAACCTGACATGAAATACGACTCATGAAAATTGAGTTTGAAAAAGACTTTTCATACAAGATTTAATCATAATTAACAACTACTAGAAGATCCGTGCGTAGAATCTACGCATCAGTTTCTAATACGTTTGTCTATTGAGGCACAATGACTCAGGCATCTGATACTTATTTAAATCCATTTATAATGAATATAAATACCGATGCGCCCATTTTGTACGGTAGCCCGGTTGGAAGAGTAACAGTTTAGCAACCGGATGGTTGCGAGTTCGAATCCAACCAAAGACCGTCGTGTACAAAGGGGGCTGGTGCACGTTAAATCTGCCGTGGCATCAAATGTCCTCATGTTGGAGTGGTGTGGAAGTTTGGAGAGTGGGGTGCCAGCTCAGGTGCGACATAGTCATCTGACCGTGGTCCAAAATTGCGTGGTGTTCTCCTCGGATCTTTCCCTTCGAGGGATGATCCCGGACCGCCGCCAATAGCCCGTTGTGTTGTTCCAGTGCGACGCTAATTGAACACCTACCTGACCATTTCGTACCTCCTAATAAATTAAAATAAATAAAAAATATCAAGCAACGTTAACTAGGAGGGAAAATTGGCGAATAAATCCTGTAGTGCTTAAGTTTAAATTGTTTATATCTGTTTTGTTGCTATTTTACAGTATACAAACAAATAACGTCGATTTCTGTACCACGTAAGTAGGTAGGTAGGTTAACGTCGCACTGGAGCAATACAACGGGCGACTGTCCGGGATCAAACCAGAAGGGAAAGATCCGAGGACAACACCACCTAATTTTGAACCACGATCCGATGACGAGGTCACACCTGAACTGGCACCCCACTCTCCAAACCTCCACACCACGCCAACGTGAGGACATTTGAAGCCACGACAGATTTAACGTGCACCAGCCCCCTTTGTACACGACGGTCTTTGGTTGGATTCGAACTCGCAATCCTCTGGTTGCTAATCCGTTACTTCCAACCGGACTACCGCGGCCACCACGTAAGTATGAAATATTTGTGTACCACAGTGAAATATGTGTATAGATATATTAAGTTAGGTAATAAAAAATATATTTCGACGAAGTATTTGTAAGAGCGAATATCTCTCTATATATACAGGGTGAGTCTAAATTGTTTTTACAAAATAAGAGGGGTGATAGTACCCATCCAGATGAGCAATAAGTACCATGGAACATAGGGTCGCATTCCGCTCTGAGAGGTAGAAAAGAGTCAAATTAGAATTTCAACATGAACTTACAGCAGTTTCCAGCATGGTCCGGCACTTCTTGAATGCCACATATCCCGCACGATGGATTGGACGTGGCGGACCTGTGGATTGGCCTCACCGGACCTCAACCCACTGGACTTTTTCTTCTGGGGACACATGAATTCTTTAGTGTACCAGACGCCTGTGGACTCGGCTGAAGATCTCGTAGCGAGAATCGGTGTTGCCGCAGACAAAATGAACACAACACCAGGAATCTTCGAGAGCCAGTCATTCCTTCGCCGGTGTGAACTGTGCAACGACACGCCACTTTGAGCACTTGTTATGAGTTTTTCTCTCATCAATAAATCAGATTGTGCAACTTTTGGTATCGTTCATTCGCTTTCCCAACACTGTTGTAAGTTCATGTTGAAATTCTAATTTGACTCTTTTCTGCCTCTCAGAATGGAATGCGACCCTATGTTCCATGGTAATTATTGCTCGTCTGGATGGGTACTATCACCCCTCTTATTTTGTAAAAACAATTTAGACTCACCCTGTATATATCAATTTTACTATCATACGTGGTAGAGGAAATGGACTTCATTTGTTTATTGGCAGCTGGCAACAACGGATATGGACAACATAAAATCGACCGTCAAGGGATTTATTCGCTAATTTTACCGCTTAGTTTAAATATGCTCAATTTGAGCTACGAGGTGCATGATATCGCTAAAACTATACCAATGAGCTCCCCACTCTAATGATATTCCTCAATAGTCTGGTCACAGGAAGCAATGAGAAATCAGGAAGATAGAAATCAGCTTAGAAAAGAAATTATGGCGAGAATAGGTTTGGCACCGAAATATGCCGAATCTTCTTTGAACAAAGGATGGGGATGCAATTGTAGCAGACGTTCAGAATCTAATTGTGGGAACATGAGTGAGATGTTTTGCCATGCGTTTTATACGAAATAAGAGTTAACAACACCAATAAGAAAAGTAAACGAAATGCTGTTATATATTTTTCTATAAATTTATTTGATTTCGAGGTACGAAATGCATTCAATGCGTATATGGATGCTATATTCGTTAAGGGAATGAAATAACAAATGAGATGAGAGTAACGACACCTTGACATCAACAGATGTAAGTAATGAAGAAACTTTAACCTAGATTCCCTGCGAGGGTCTGCTTGTTTTAAAATAATACACGCCTCGGAAGTTAAGGTGTATGTACACACTAGAAACCACGAAAATCTACCAGAATATCGATACTTTTTGTTATTCAAAATATTTGCAACTCCTAAGCTTTCAATCGATACCAAGATCTTGTAAATATTCGAATTAGTTTTCTAGTTACAAGTGTTTTCGTTAGGTACTGTTCACCATGCACAAACTATGGTTTCAAAACTTTAAACTCAATTTCTGAAGAACTATGTTTTTGTAATAGGATGCCGTGTTCAAACAGTGATAACTCAACAATGAATTGATCTATTTTAATTATTTTTGTGTCATTATAATCTATATAATACGGTGACTGTTTCAACTCTCAGTCGGTTATTAGTTAAGAAATGAATTTTTAATTGATTTTTAAATGTTGAAATTCCTGAAAAAGTCTTGATTTTTGTAACTTCCTTGATGAAAAAAATTGTCAAAAAACCTATTCTCTCTAGCAACTTGATAGAGGGTCAAAACGAAGAATAATATTAGGAATAGTTTCCAACAGGAATTGTCTTTCTGAATAAATTATAATTTGAGATATCACTTCAGAAAACATGTTAATTACTTAATTACGCCTCAATTAGATAATTAATGATATTTAGTTCAAATTTTTTTGCACCGAAGTGAATTTAAGCACAAATCAACGACCTATTGTAGAAAGATTATATTTTTTAAGTCAAATTTTTTAAAAAATCTTCTAGTATAAACGTACACCTTAAGTACTTCATTTATTAATCGTTGTTACCTGGTATGTGCTCTAGCTTTTATTGCATTAACCTCTTAACTTTATTTTCAAAACATTTCTGGACAAAATTAAATTCAAACCTAAAAATAGGATACAGCTTTGTTATACGCATACTTTGGTGGCAGCGCGTTTGGCGCTCTTTTTATGACGCCAACGAAGAAATAAAAAAACAATTTTTCTTAACGGAAAATACAGAGGCTGTTCGGACATTTTTTGAACGATTTTGATGAGCTGTAAAAAAATTGTATGCTACGAAAGAATTTTATTTTCGCAGCAGTTAAATAGTTAAAGTATAACTTATCGTCTGCTAACTCAGTTTTGTTTACTTTCAAAATAGCACTTTTAAATAAGCAATGGATGGAAGGCTATGGATTTCCTCTCTTTCCGAAGAGAACTATGCTTATTCAATTATTCAGAAACGCTGTAAAACTCATGGTTTTTCGATATCTAATGGTACGATAAGTAATATTATTAATAAAAAAAGAAAAAAACCGTCAAAGTGGAAAAATACTTCCAAAAAAGTATCCAAAAAAGAAAAAAAATTTTGAGAATATTTGTAAGGTAAGGTCTTTAAGTTTAAAAGAGAATCCGCCAAGTCAAAGGACTATAGCAAAGTGAACGTGAGAACTTACTCTAAGAGATTTGATTGTTGTCTGTTTTGCATATAATGGAAAATTAAAAGTAAAAAGAGGGGAAAAATGTAAAAATCAACTCCCACATATTATCAAGATCCTATTTTATCCCTAATATTCAAAAAAGAAATACCATATCTTTACCCACAGTGCCAACAATCAGTAGAACTGCATCAGGGTAGAGCAAGCAGCCACACATCTAAATCAACTATTAAATTCTTGGAAAAAATAGTACAAGAAACTGGTATCAAGTCCCTTGACTGATATTCCTGCTAAATCTCCAGATGATTCACCCATGGACCTTTGTGCTTTTGGACTTTTAAAAAGGGCATTATCGAAACGTGGACCGAAAACCATTCAAGGACTGGAAAACTGTGGAACAAGAATGCGACAAAGTACCACTGTCGATACTACAAAAGTCATTATTATCATGGAAATTAAGGTGTAGAAAGATAGTTATCAATAAGGGCTATCAAATGGAACATTTAAAACACAAAAATTTCATGTAAAAATTTGAGCTTCAGTCCATTAAAATCGTTCAAAAAATGTCTGAACAGCCTCTGCAATAAGCGTCAGCGGAAAATGTCAGTTTCTTGTTCTATTTAGAAAGATAGTTATCAATAAGGGCTATCAAATGGAACATTTAAAACACAAAAATTTCATGTAAAAATTTGAGCTTCAGTCCATTAAAATCGTTCAAAAAATGTCTGAACAGCCTCTGTAATAAGCGTCAGCGGAAAATAATTAACAGAATCTGGACCCGTAAAGTCAGGCTAAAAGTTTAAATTCTTCAAATTTACATGAAACGGAAAATAATTCGAAAACATATTTTTTAAAGAACCAAGGAATCAAAGGACAATTTAATGGAAATGAAAAGAACATTCTAGAATATTCGAAATGAAAATTTGAGCTTTCCGTTTCCCTCTTGCCATAAAAGAGGGAATAATTCTAATTAAGGTGGGTTGTCTTTACCTATTATTTGCTACAAAAAGTGCGCCAAAAGCGTTGCTACCAAAGTATGTGCAAATCAAAGCTGCACCAAAAGTAGTGCGTAATGGCTAAATTATCTAAAGCCAAACCTTTCCCTGGGATTCTATTGTGTGGAGAAATTCCTCCTGCAATGTTTCCCCTGTAGAGGCACTGATGGATGCAATATTAACTTTATCGTTCTTTTTTAAGGCATCTGTTACAAGGATAGTTCTCTTAGACCAATAATAAAAATGAATTATTGAAAGTTAAGTAGGTAATTTCAGGTAGGTAGGTAGATATTTAAATAACGTCGCACTTCTGCAATGCGACGGGCTATTGGCGATAGTCCGGGATCAAACCCAAAGGGAAAGATCCTGGGACAACACCACGTAATTTTGAACCACGGTCAGATGACGAGGTCACACCTGAGCTGGCACCCCACTTTCCAAACTTAGTAATTTCAGTTAATGAGCTTTGTCGGAAAGGAAAATCTCTGAATTCTGAGATTTGGGTTGTTTTCTAGATATTGAGGAATGGAGTAAGGTATGAAAGCAGATTTTCAATAAATATCAAGTTCCTTTAGGAGGTTTCTGAATTTGCGTTTGGTGAATTAATCCCGTAAGTCATTTTTATAGTGTTTGTATCCGTTGCTGTCATTTGTCAGGAAACCAATAACGTCGATTTCAGTGTCTCGTACGTTAGTGGAACATATAACTCTCTCTCTCTCTGTTCAAGGGGTTCCCTCAAATTAAAGAAAAGTACTCTCAATCGAATACTAACATTCTTCCCTTTCAACATCATATCACGGTAGTCATTTGATTTATGAACTGATGCGGCAAGAGCATAACTGGATAAAAAGACCAACACCGAAGTGATTTAGTATCTCTTTGTCCAGCAGCGGTGCCATACATCCCGGAACACATTTCGTTTCTGTTGGTTAAGCGATCCGTTCGCATGCTGCGGTGAATATTAATATCCATGAAGAACTTGACGGATGATTTGTCAATATTGGAGTTCGTGGGGGTTTCTCCGATCCCGAATCGCCGAGTTTACTTTGGGGTGACGATCCAGGTGCTCGTGACGGCTTTTTGAATGAGTCCCGTGCGTGGTTTTATAAGCGCTTCATTTACATGTGTGTGGTGAGATTGCAGAAAGGGGTGGATGTGTAGCTTTTCGAACTTGTCTTGAGCAATAGAAATATTCTACTTGTGATACACATTGTCTTATACGCATTGTTATCGTGTACTTAATGTATGTACACATACCCTTGTTGGAATGTACTGAAACAATTTTGACGGGGCGAAGTTGGTTTTATTTCTATGATCCTAGAGCCAAAGTGGTCGATATAGACCCCCAGGGGTCGATAAAAAACATGACATCATTGTACGGGTAATATTTAATTCGGTTAACTTGGATTACCTCCATCCTTAATGACAACGCAATTAAGAGTAGATATAGGATACCGTGGCGATTGAAGGCTGAAACTTACTCATTTTGAACCCAACATTGCTAATCTTGTCATGAGTCACCCTTCACATTGACAACGTTAGTAAACTGTAAACTAAGTTAATAAAAGTCTTATTTTCACAAACTAAGTTTATACCATCTTTGTTTATTCTCAGGCCACAATCAAGGCACTGAAATCTGCCTCTCGCAGTTGTTCAGCATCAATTTCCAGGTGCCGAGTTGCAATAAATTCAAATGATGGTTAATTGCCGACATATCAGTGAATCCTCAGTCAACGTTGTGTTCATAGGGATGAATTGGCAGAGGACAGCTAAGGCCGGTTCTGAATTACCCTTGTTGTAACCTCTCATCGAATACCAAATGGTAAATGCAAAAATCAAACATTTCCCGACTTAATATTTACAAGGATACTGCTAGAGAGGAAGACTGGAACTCTTTGCTGAGGTCTTTGTAGCCCCAGGAGCTGTAGGAGTCGCTTGTTTTCGTGTTCTCACTTTGACATGACAGGAAATCACATCAAAAGTTGCCCTGATCTTACTATGGGATGGGTAAATAATACTGTCGATAGAGTTTCACATTATATTTCTGTTTCTAGATTATATTGGGCTTGAAACGTCAGGGCGTAAAATTAATCCCCGTTTCACTTTTCAGGTTCTTTTAGAATATCTACCCGATATCAACCTTTCATGGTGAGATCTCTACCTTCAATTCATAGCAAAACAATTTCAGTTTTCCAGTTGTTTTATTAAATACAGCACATACATAACATCAGGACATACAAGACAGAAACAGAAGGAACATAACAGACAAGGAAGACGATGCTCGCACTCGCAAAAGTGCGAACTGAAACAAAGACTTATGGCGAAAAAACCGAGGGAAAAGTATAGTTATCCTGACAAGCGCCATTCAAAAATAAATATTATTTTATATTGGAGAATTTCGAAAAAGAAACGATTCGAAACTTGCAGTTATATCGATTTGATTTTTTATTCAAGAAATAGAATATATCTAAAAGAGTCGAATGTCAAGATTACAGTGTTTTTGTCAAAAGAGAGCTTTGCCGTTATAAAATAAGTAAGAAATTCATTTTCTAACATGGTTGTGATTTGATCTTGAAGTTTAAAATCAAATCTATATTCAAGCATCCACATCTCCACTTCAGTTCTGTCTTGGCATATATATATGAAATCCGAGTTCAAAATGGTTAACTCACACAAATGTATAAATATCTCTCTTCTTTTCCTTAGCACATTTGTATACATCTTTACTTTTATAAATACAATGAAAATACTTAAACTTTGAAAAAAAAAAGTTCAACACTGCACAATTTTTCTAGAATTCTTTTCTAATTGTGTTATTTAAGAGTGATATGTCAAAATATGAATCTTTGGTAGTAAATACTCCTCAATGACATGAGAGATTTTACTTTCTATCAGCAGGTTTTAGCTAGTATTTTTTAATGTAAGCATAGTAGTAACATTAGTTTTTAATGTGAACATACAGAGTAGTTAGAATCGGCCACACAATAATCATACCACGCTATTCCTTGTCGAAAATAAACCAAAGTGTCAGTTTATCGATTCGACGTGGCCATTTCTGAAATATTCGCATCGAAACTTCTATGACGGCCCTTCCAGTCATTCGAAATTTCAGCGATATAAGCACCAAACTATCTTTTGACTTCACTTGATCACCAGTACCTGAGAGTAATTCAAAACGGAATTAAAGATAAATATTCGGGTGAGCCGAAAAAATCGAATTTTGTCGCAACAAATTCTTTAAAAAAATTGTTAGTCCACCTCCGAAACATATATCTGTTAATTTGTCAGAATTAAAAATTATCTCAGTGAAGAGAATGAAGGTGGAATTTTTCGAATTATGGCGTTTTGGTAGTCTAGTAAGACTCCACCGGAAATCACCCCAATTAATGGGTTTTCGCACATGGAAAGATTTAAAATGTGACTTAAACAAAGGTTTTCAGATAGGTAGGTATTTTAATTAACGTTGCACTAGAGCAACACAACGGGCTATTGGCGACGATGCAGGATCGAACCCGAAGGAAAAAATCCGAGGACAACACCACATAATTTTGAATCACTCTCAGATGACGAGGTCACACCTGAGCTGGCATCCCACTCTCCAAACTTTCACGCCACTCCAAAGTGAGGACATTTGAGGCCACGGCAGATTCAACTTTAGTTTTTGTTCCTTTATCGTTTTAGTTACCTGAAATATAGTTTTAATAATATTCTGAATAGTTATAAAACGAGAGGGGGTAAAGAGTTATATTTTCAAGCATTAAATCATCAGTAATTTCCCCCTAGCTTTGAAAAAAGTTTATATATTAGATTCTGGATACTTAGTATTACTGTATGAAAATACTTATAAAATTACAAATTATTATGAAATTATAGGATTTAAACATAAATACAGAAATAGTTGTCCCTATGAACTAAATTTCGTTATAATTTATTTAAAAAGGGTATAAGGGGAGACAACAATACGAAATATCTTTTTACATTAAATAGCCAAGATTCAGATTCCTATTTAAAATTTTATAGGGTAAAAATATGAGTTGATGTATATTGGAAAGAGTGACATGTTGGTCAATGACAGTTTCAATGAACATTTTCGCCTAGTTCTGACACATAAAGTTAAAAAAAAATAGTGAAAGAAATTGGAAAAGTTTTGAAGGTTAGCTATAGGAATTCTTTTAGAACTTTCCACGTATAGAGAACTAATAATGGGCACTCATTTAACACACATATATAGGTTTATAAAGCCTATATCTAAATTTTGAAATTAAACAAAGCAAAAAAATGTTAATTACCCTTCTAAATTTTTATTACTAAGGTTTTATGGAAAAAGTTCTGTAGTTTCTTATCAAATTTGTATCCACTTACAATCCAGTATTTTATAAATACAAAAATTAATTATAAGTTCTTGTAAACTTTATTTTCACATTCATATTACATAACCAGCAACCTGTATGTATGAAACTTTGGGACACGTATTACATCACATATAAAACAAAAAAGTACTTACCTCACTTAAAATCTCAAAGTAATTTTAACAAAACAGCGCTTTTGAGTTTGTTTCGCATGAAAATCTCATTTCTTCATAAAAGGATTTGAAAAAGATGTCATCTTTAATATCTCTCTTTTTACCATTTAAATATAAAATTTTATTTAAAATTATCCATTTCATAAAAACAAATTATTATGAATCATTCGAGGGGCAGTTATGACAAATTGAAGGCTATAAAAAAACTAGATTTTCTTGATGTAAGAGAATCTCATCAATGTTTAAAAAATTCGTTTAATAGAAGATCATGTTTAGAATATGCACACAGTTTTACTAAGCATTTTTAACTTCGAGCAATTTCTGAAAACATTTCTCTTTGATTTTCAATTCGTAAAATAAGCTCGAAAACGATAAAAACGCATTGAACAGTAGTATGAAATCCCTAAACAAATAATTCTAGTAAAAGATAGCACTTTTTAATTTTTTCCTCTTAAAATAAATAGCATATTGAATAAATATGCTATTTATCTTAATAATAATTCAAGACTTCAAAACCTATATTTTCTAAATGTGTGATAATTTTCCCCAAACAAAACAATTTAGTCATTGCCTCTTGAATGATTCAAAATAAATTTGTGTTTATGAAATGTGTAACTTTAAATAACCTTTGTTGAGTTGCGTCACTGGGACATTCATTCAACAACCGACCTACCTGTAAAGTTAAATATAGAGGTCAGTGGGCATGTGATGTCTTTTCCGCAATTTGTGACGTAACTCGGCGTGTTACTGGAATGGTTGCTCAGTGAAGTCTGGCTTTGGTTGTTGCATGTGAAAAAAAATGTCGGACATATTTGATACGGTGATAAAAAGATAAATCTAGATTTTTTAGCACAGATTCGCGAAAATAAAGTTATGATTATAGAAAAAGCTAACCCCTCAACCTAACATTTGCTATGTAGCAGCCTCCTTTGCTGTACTTTTCACTTCAAATTTGGCAACGAAACGATTGAGTGATATTCCTTTTTGCAAAAGTTGGGAAACGTGCTTTGATTGTATGCAAAACTGAAATCAATTGTTAGAATAAATAATTAAATATGGCTCCTAGTAATGTCGGCATAAAAAGCACAGGATCCGGAAACAAAAGTAGTGGAGGATCATATACTGAAAAAGAAAAACCTCGTCAGATCCGAGACAGCAACATCACAGCAGCCAAAGGTATTCGCCGGTCAGAAGCCATATTAGGAAAATTGCACATGTCTATTTTAATGCATTGTTTGTCCAAAATCCGATCAATCTTTGACTTTTTTCTGTTTTTCTAAATGCTTTACCCTATAAATGATCTAGTGACACATTTTTGAGTGATGTTTGGTGCATTGATATATTTTGACAATGCTAATCTGTCGCATGTGCCGGTAAAAAATTGACAGAATTATTATAACATTCTTTTGGCTGTTTTCTAAAATTTCTAAGCATTTACTATTTTTCAAAAATACTCATACAGATTAAATCTTACCTACTTATTTATGTAGGATTCGAGATTTTAATTGCTCGTAATTTTGACAATGGGTTTGCCACAGAAAATGACTTGGAGAAAGTATAGTTTGCTTATTAGATTTTCTTGTTTCCCATGCTACGATCTACGATTATTAATTTGTTCATGCGAAAGAAAAATTTTTGGTCCTCTTTTCTATTTTAAATCCCTGTTGCCTCAGTTATAAATGAACCTATAATACCTCTTGAAACCTTATATCTATCTCCCCGCTCTGATTAAACAGTGAAAATGATTGGTGTTTTTCATGTCCTTTTCACGATGAGTGGCATTTCAACATCAATAACTTGTGAAAAAGTATAAATAGTTAAAACAAATTTGTATAAATAGTTTTTCACAGCATCATTTTACTTTCTGCATCTCACTTACCAGCAATAACCTATTTTAGAAAATGCTACTCAAAATGAAAAGGTAGTGTTTTAAGAAACGATTTTATAAGAAAACTCAAATTTTTACAAAATTTGTAACCCTATGGGTCACAAATTTCATTTTTTCCAAGTTTTCAGTGATCAGTAACGTGACTAATAACTTAGATATGTATCTCAGTTAGCACAATTCCATTTTATAATGGGCTAAATTTCACCGAAATCAGAAAAGGTCGGTGAAAATGGTATTGAATACATTGATTTTTGATATGGAATGACCTCGTAGTATAATTAAACAAAATTCATATTGCATATATTATATCAGATAATTCGGGAAAACAATTCAGTTTCAATAAAACTTGTCTCTTCTGTGTTTCTTTGCTTTGCTTAAAGCAAAAAAGAGCATAAAGACTGGATTTCGCGAAAAACAAGTTCTGGTTAAAAATAACCATGAAACGTTTTATTCCACATAACAATATTAAAATATATACTATGCCTAGTACTTTTTTATGAATTTTGCATAGAAATATAAATCAAAAATATGAACAGACAGTTCTGGCGAGCAAATTGGATTAAACAACGAAATATTTGTACTTGTAGGGATTGCACTCAAATCCTTGAGTATTTGTTTTCCAAAACGAGGGCCACAGTAGCCCAGTTGGAAGAGTAACGGATTAGCAACTCTAGGGTTGCGAGTTCGAATCCAACCAAAGACCGTTGTGTACAATGGGAGCTGGTGCATCTTAAATCTGTTGTGGCCTCAAATGTCCTCATGTTGACGTGCTGTTGGAAGTTTGGAGAGTGGGGTGCCAGCTCAGGTGTTCCCTCGTCATCTGAACGTGGTTCAAAATGAAGTGGTGTTGTCTTCGGTCTTTCCCTTTGGGATTGATCCAGGACCGTTTCCAATAGCAGTCTGGGCCCTGTCCATTTGCACTGTTTCTGTATCATTAAAAAGTTGTGCAGAATAGTTCATTTGAAATTATAATTAACAGTGTTAATCATAAATTTGTTAAAAGTGTTTGTGATTAGATAGAAATAGTTGATGTTTAAATAGAAAAACTGACTGCAATGACTTGGTGCAAAACTATCTACTTTGAAACATTACAATGGTGGAAGAATGTTGAATTGATTTAAAAAAAGGTTAATATTATATTATGAGAGTAGATCTCTATAAAGTAGAATTATTTCTGCCATCAAAGCCAGAAAACTAAAAATATAGTTATATAGTCTTGTTTACAGGTATAGTGTTTCCTTAATAGTCATTCCATATCAAATCAACACACCAAAGTATCATTTTCAACTTGACCTTTTCCGATTTTAATGAAATTTTGTGTTTCATTAAAAACTTGAAAAATGTCAAAATTTTAGTCATTAGGTTACAAATTTCGTAAAATCTAGAGTTCACCTCTAATGCTAGAAAGCTGAAATTGGGCTTTTTGAAAATTTGTTTATATATAATTTTGGAGGATTTTGATTTTAGCTCCATAAAATGGACACAAAAACTATATGATGTATTTCTTTATTACAGCTGTTTGCGATGCAATTCGTACCAGCTTGGGCCCTAAGGGCATGGATAAAATGGTAAGTTGTAATAAGCATGAATTATTTTTAAAGTGTATTTCTTCATCACTTAAAACTTGTTTTACAAAATTAAATTCCCATACAAGATCTAGTGAATTTGTCAGATAAGGTATAAATAAAATTCCTTGAATTATTGTTATTTTGCAGCCTACCATTTTTTTACTTTGTGCTCGAATTTCTTTTGCATGATTACTTATTTTTATCCCAAATATTAATACAAAACGTTCTTTGTTTTAAAAATACACTTATTTGTGTGACTTGCCATTTCTGAGATGAAAAGTGGAGAAAAAGAATCACATTTTTTCTCTTTATTTTTGCTACTAGAAAATTATTTTACTTATTAACAGATCCTATTAAGACATAGTCTGGCTTTCTTATTTTCTAATTCAATTTCTATTTAAATATAAAATTGTTTTTATATTCCTTTATATTCAAATCCTTGTGCTTCAATTTTAAATGACTCAAAAACAATAACTATCTATTTTTAATTACATGATCTGAAATTAATTATATAAATTTGTTATGCTTGTACTACGTACATGCAGATAAACAAAGATTGTATAAAAATAAATTTATTAAGGACATCTGATTAAAAATATACCAATGAAAAATGTTATAAGTACTTTTTTATTTTATAGAAAAAATCGAACAAATATATATTAACAAATCTTTAAAGAATTTATTTTTTAAAAAATTAGACCATTTTTTGTAATTATTTTGTTTTTCAGATTCAATCAGGCAATGGTGATGTTACAATTACAAATGATGGAGCCACAATTCTAAAGCAGATGCAAGTCTTGCATCCTGCAGCTAAGCTGGTAATACATTTTTTTAATCTGAGAATCTTTTTAATCTACTCAGTTTCTTAGCAATAGACTTAGTTTATTTCTAAATGTCTCATGTGTTATGGAAATAATTGTTATACTTTTCTGTAATTTCATTCAGCTGATAGAATTTAACTTAATTACTGTTTCATTAGAAAACATAATTAACACAGAAACTCTAGAAGTACAGACTTTTGTATGGAACCTTACTATAAGAATATTTTTATGTACTGCAGCACCAAAACATGTAGTTGAAAAAGGCATTTTCACTTTGAACTTTCATAAAAGACCATTTTAAATATTTCACCAAATTTTTTGGCATAAAAAAATGAGTACTCGTTAGTATGGCTCAAAATTGGCAGTTAGTATTTTTGCCCCTCTTAATTTTGTTCTAATAATCAAACCCTGTCATTGTTTTTGACATCTTGGTTTTATGTTTCGTTTTATTTGCATTGTGACCTATGCCAGAAAACTTTTATACTTTCCAGACGGAAATTACTTGACTTACTTACGGATGTTATTTGGTAACTTGATGTCTGTTTTGTGTTTGGTGTAGCTTGTCCCTTGACGCCATAAAATATCCTAAACCAACCAAATACCAGGAGTTATCTGAAATTGAGTGTTTTTCCAGTTGTCAAAAAATGCTTTACAAATTTTTCTTTTTCAGTGAAAATTTTCAAATATTAATTCCTCTATCAAATTCATTTTTGTCACTGCATAGTGTTGGTTCTGTAATTTCGAGCCATGTGATGGCAAGAAAACCTTTGAAATCTGGTTGCTGGATTACTGTATAAAACCTTTGGCTTGGAAATACTGCACAAGTATACAGGAAAAAAATTATTTGCTGATTTTGCTTATATTAGGTGGCGTTTTTCGTTAATGTAGCCAAATTCTATTAAAATCATGCCAGATTGGTTACAGCAAATGCAAATTTCATCCAAGCTTATAACAGCAGCTGAGAGCAGGTTTTCTAGGCCAAACCTGGCCCTTGTGCATAAAAATTTAATCAATGTGAGAGCAGGTTTACTTCCTCAAAGCCTTTCCCCCTGTTAGACGCAATTATCGTGAATTTGGTACCCCCTTTTGTATTTTCATAAAAAAAAATATTTTTGTGGAATTTTCCTTCTTTGATTGGAATTAAGTTTCTAAAAACTGCTGGTTTTCTATGACCATCAACTGTTTTAATATATTATTCTGTTTGTATTATGGTGTCTTAAAAGTTTTTTGTGTGTTGGTATTGGACATCAACTTTATTATACCATAATCTAGATTTTTTTTCTTGATGTCAGCAGGTATGCTGTATACTTTGAAAAAGCCTACAGTAATAGGCTTTATCATTGTTTATCAGTACAAGTTACTACTGAGGCCATAGTTTAGAAATATAAAATTTCTAAAAACTTAAAATTTCTAGAAAAAATATTTTTATAAATTTCCTTAAAATAACGAAGGAATCCTATCTTGGACTCCTTCGTTATCCTGCTATTTTGGATTGTAAGGGAAAAAATCGGATAATACGCATTTTTCAGTTATATTTTGGTTTTTGGAATCAAATGACTAAAATTTTCTTTAAAGAAGACATTAATTTTAAAATGAAACAAGCAGACTTCTGAATTGAAAAAATCATGGAATAATCTTACAATATAAAAATTTAAATAGCAAAACTCATAAATTGTAATTCGAACTAAATTAGTAGAAAAATATGAGATATGGAATTGTAAAATTACATATTTATTAGTTTTACTATGTCTTATTGCCTACACTTTTCACCTAACTTTTTCAGATGCCTGCCTTGTTTTAAAATATTTTGTTTTCATACTAAAATTTAACGAAGGACTTTTAAGGAAAATGATCAAAGTAAGAGTTTGAAAGGCCCAATTTTCATGTCAACAGAGTAAAATTTGTGATAAAATGTAATTCATTGTCCTTACATCTACTAGTTTGCTTTCAACGAGGGTTAGTGTACAGCATCCCTAGCAACCATTTTATTAACTACAACTCATAACACATCACCCATAGATGTATCGAAAATTTGGCTAACTATTACTAAAAGATTTGTCAATGCAGTTAACCAACTAGCTCTTATACACATCCATAGAAACAATGATTTTGAAAGTGCTCCTAAGTACATTTTAACAACTCGGGGGAAAATGCTTTGGTGTCATTGATGCCCAACTTCTGATTATAATTTCTATCACTGATCTTTAGTTTTCTTCATAAGAAAATGTCTTGTGTTTGGCACAGCTTGTCCACTTGTGGACCTTGTGCCATAAAACCCCAACATCCAATCCAATCCTTAATAAGAAAATATTCTTTATTAATTATCTTTAATGTGTGCACAAAATAAATAACTTCTAAAGGCTGTGATTTTTTTATATACCAACAGAATGGCTGTTTTAATGTGTTGTATGTAGGTTTCGAATTATAATTTTCTTCCGGGCCACGGTAGCCTGCTTGGAAGAGTAACGGATTAGCAACCAGAGGGTTGCGAGTTCGAATCCAACCAAAGACCGTCATGTACAAGGGAAGCTGGTGTACATTAAATCTGGCATGGCCTCCAATGTCCTCACGTTGGCGTGGTGTGGAAGTTTGGAGAGTGGGGTGTCAGCTTGGGTGTGACCTCGTCATCTGACCTTGGTTTAAAATTATGGGATGTTCTTGGATCTTTCCAATAGCCTGTTGTGTTGCTCCAGTGTGACGTTAATTAAAATGCCTACCTATCTCGGATCTTTCCCTTCGGGTTTGACATTAATTAAAATACCTACCTATAATTTTCTGCCAATAAATGTGAGTTATGTGCTGGTAGATTTAGGATGGGCATTCAAAGATAATTGTAAAATTCAGATTTACCTGGTCCAACTTTTAGCATCACGTATGAATGAATAATCTTTTGTATTCTTCAGTTTGAGCTTGTTTATTAATGAAGTAATTTTTTTCTAGCTGGTAGATTTATCCAAAGCTCAAGATATTGAAGCTGGCGATGGTACAACCACAGTTGTAGTTCTTACTGGTAGTATGTTGGATGCAGCCTCAAAACTGATGGATAAAGGTAATTGATTTTGTAAAAAAGAACTCTGTTATTATGACATGGTCTTAGGGCCACCACAATCTGAAAAAGCTTGTTGAGACAACCTTGACAAATTTGATTGCTGTCAGGTATTTTTTTGGTGAGGCATTTTTTTGAAAATACCATGCGTTAAGAATTCTTGTGGATTTACAGCTTTGATTAAATTTGCTTTTCTATGTTTTACATCCTGTTTTCAAAATCCCTGTTTTCTAGATTTAAGATTTGTAAGTTGGTTTTGCTTAAAAAGTGACAGGATTTAAAAATAAGTAGACAAAAATTTTGACATGTCTGAATTCTACCTCTTCAAGTCAATTTGCTATTTCTCCCCATTTATGTTGGGACTTCTCATGTCTGATATATACACTCACAAGTGCTAAGTATGAAATGAATTCCTTTTCTGTATAATGTCAAAACATTTCAGAGGAATGGCCTTGATCAGTGATTCCCAAACTTTTCAATCCAATGACCCCATTGAAAATTAAAATTTTGCAGATCCCCTTGCGATTATAAAGTTAAGTAGGGCTTTTGTACACTTGCATAAGAGCATGATGACCACACTTTGGAAACCCCTGACCTAGCCATCAGCCATATAGTTTGTACTGTATTTAAAAGGATTACTAATTTAAAAGTATGAAAATACAATTGTTTATATTTCAGGAATTCACCCCACCACAATATCTGAATCCTTTCAACTTGCTACTGAGAAGGCTGTTGAGATTTTGAACGAGATGTCTGTGCCTTGCGATTTAAGCGACCGAGATAGCTTATTGAAGAGTGCTACAACTGCTCTAAGTTCCAAAGTAATTAATAACTTGCTTTCATGTTTTTATGAAGATTTTATAGCCAGTAGTTAATGGTGTTTTGATCAAAAACAAAACATTTTCATCTAGGTTGTCTCTCAACACTCTACACTCTTAGCCCCATTGGCTGTTGATGCTGTCATGAAGGTCATAGACCCAGCTGTAGATAAGAATGTCAACTTAAAAGACATTAAAGTTATGAAGCAATTGGGGTATGTTCCGTTGCTTGTATATTTTGTATTGTTACCAGAAGCTTTATTTTACTGTATTTTTTCAATAATGTGGCTCTACCATTTTTCTTTTTAATCAATAACTTTCAATATCAAATTGAATTTAATCTATCATTTTACAACTTATTGTAATCAATTTATTTTTCTGAATAAGCATTCTAAAAGTTTCGTTTCAAATTTCATTTATTTTAGTACCTTGTGCCATAAAACCATGTTAAAGTTGATATACACTTACTGATTCATTTAAGATTTTATAGTGATTTGCAATTTTGCATAATCTCATGTTAAAATGAGCCGATACTATAGATTCTTTTTCCCATAATCTAACAAAGTATAAGGTACCTTATATGGCAAACATGTCTCTTGAGAAATTTTACTTAATTTTACTGATTGGTCTTGACACAATGGGTTTACATGGTTTAATACTAAAAAATATACTTTTGAAACAGCTACAAAGAAAAGTAATGAATCTTTTTAATGCTTGAAAAGTTTTAAAACAACTTTCAGAATCAATTTTTGTTGATTTTAATATTTTTTTTATCACAATTAAGGTAAA
Source organism: Meta bourneti (assembly GCA_933210815.1). NCBI lineage: Eukaryota > Metazoa > Arthropoda > Arachnida > Araneae > Tetragnathidae > Meta > Meta bourneti. The sequence continues at coordinate 106,910,291 of OW119924.1, forward strand.
GTGGTCTGCCCTTTTTTTTGTCATACTAGGTTACCAAATGTATGCCTTGTAACAATCTGAAAATTCCGATCCATACTTTATTTGTATTGTGAGGTAGCGATTTTTAGAATTGAGACACAATAATCCTTTCGGACATTTGTTTATTTTCTTGCACAAACACTTCACTACATATTACAACACAAAACATTTAAACACATAAGTTCGACATAAAAATCATGTGAATCTCTCCCCCACACCTCGCCTCTAAAAAAATTTGCACACCAAGCAAATTCTTCTCTCCAGACAAAGGTTCTAACTGGTCTCCTCAATCTGGCACAAAAAGAATGGTCAGTTCGGGTGCCATCTGTTGCTCTTAATAGTCATGAACTGGTAAATTGTTGCAGTATTACAATGTGGTGTGCTGTTTGGCTCGTTGTTATCATTTGGCAGTAGCTTATGATCGTCAGTATTGGTAATTGGTTGTATCGTTTGATAGAAGTAAAATGTTGAAATCACTTCAAGGCCATAAGGTCAACTAGAATTTTGCCAAAATTCAGACTTAAGAAGGAAAAATTTTAAAAAGTGCATAAGAACTGACACCTGTGTTCAGATGGAAAATTCATTTCAAACTGCTACAATATTGACATGAGAATTTTTAAATCTTTATTCATCCTGTATGCTAGTGAGTATTTTTCAAATTACTGTATTTAGTTACCAGAGCCAATGTATCAATAATCTAAAAGTTGCCTTGTTTTTTTTCCTTTTGAATAAAAAATTATGATTTTTTTGCATAAGTTATCCATTTTAATGTCTCATTGGAAGTCTATATCTCATTACTGATGCGAACAGCCAAAGCTTCACATCTTCGCTGTAGTACAATTATGTTAAAAGTGGTGTATTGATTCTTGTTTTGATCTAATTCTTCGTTTTGAATACTCCTTTAAATGAAGATTTTTTACATTAAAATGTTGTTCCATTGCAGTGGCACAGTTGATGACATTGAATTGATAGATGGTCTCCTTTTCAAGCAGAGAAGTGCTGGACTCGGAGGTGTGCAAAAGATTGAGAAAGCAAAAATTGGACTTATACAGTTCTGTGTGTCACCTCCCAAAACTAATGTAATTTTTGAAAATCTTTTACTTAAAAATGACTTAAGTAGTCATGAACAGGTGGTAATAGATGTCTATAGTAGATAAAAATAGATCTCATAATTTTGATCTTAATGTTCTGTATTTTAGATGGACAATAGGATTATCGTGTCTGATTATACTCAGATGGACAGGGTCTTAAGAGATGAGAGAGCTTATCTTTTGAACATAGTGAAACAAGTGAAGAAAGCTGGGTGCAATGTTCTACTTATTCAGAAATCTATTTTAAGGTATGTTAATTTGCTTTGCCTTCTCTATTTTGAAATTTGTATTGTACTTTTATCTGCTTTGAAGCCTCATTCTGAACGACATTTCGAATTTTTAGGGATGCCATTTCGGACTTAGCTCTGCATTTCTTTGCAAAGATGAAAATTATGGTAATCAAAGATATCGAAAGGGAAGATATTGAATTTGTTTGCAAAGTAAGCTTATTTTCAAAGTTTGCATTATTTAAAAAAATTGTTTCATGCATATTGTGTGTTAGATATTGTAACTTTTTTTATTTCCCATAAGATTTACTTCTATGAAATAAACTTCTAGTAAAGGTTTACAGAGAAGGTTAACCTTCAAAATGCATATGTAAGACAAGTGCTATGGAACAAGAATAATTAATTTGCACACGAGAACAAAATTGTTTAAACTTACTAAAAATTGATTTCAAACACTAATAAGTATCATGAGTGTTTGGTTGTTGAAATCTATCTAAAAAATGTTGAATATCTTTCCCCCAAATTTTCCTGATTAAAATAATTTAAAAATTTTATTGACAATTAAAGTATTTAGAGAAAATGAATCCTTGTTTTCTTAATATTCTACATATACTAACCAAAATAAATTCTGTTGAAAAGGAATAATTGAGTAATGTAACATGCTCTAAAGATTTACAAATTAAATTGGGTGCTTTGAGAATTTTCTTTTAAATATTACTTCTAATGAAAACTGAATTCTCCAACATAATTTTAAGTATCTCAGAGTTGATACTTCATAACAAGTAGTATTTTAAAATTGCTTTTCATCTTAATACTCATTCAGTAACTTGCATACTTAATTGCATACTTGTTTTAGAATATCCTAAAAAGAAAACAGACCTTGAAGACAAGTGTCACATTTGAGGCATTTTTAGCACAAATTCTGCATTCCCACAGGCCTGAAAAAGCCTCATTGAGACCTGATTTTTCATTTTATTTGTAAGGGCCCTTAAAATGCCTTAATATTTGCCATAAGTCCTTACAATTTCCAAAATGCCCTAGTTTTGCATATTTTATTCACCTGCGTTCAAAAACCAAGGTTAATGAAGCTTGTTCAAGGATAATCTAAAACCGGAGGCATAAAATTTATAGAATAGCTAAAAATTGATATTTTAAAACTAGGTCCATAGACCCAAACATAGCAACTGAAAAGTTTCGTCACATGTGCACTCACGAGTTTATGTGAAATGTAGCTTTAAAAATAACCGTGAAAGGTCTAAGCTTTCTTGTGTTTACAGAGAGGGAACCCTGAAACGATTTTCTGTGTGGTAACAAATAAACAGCACAAACTAAAACTGGGATAAGAAACATTTTAAAAATTTCCTTGCAAAAATTTCTATTAGAACAATTAGATTATTTCAAATATTTATCCTAAAGTTGTCATAATATATTTCCTATATATTTGCCATCAAAAGTATTTTTCATTCTAATTTATGAATGTTTTTTAAATCAATAGTTTTAATTTTAGCTTGCTATTTTTATTTTCCTCCTAGACTTTGAATTGTCGTCCAATTGCTAGTTTAGATCATTTTGTTCCTGAAGCTTTGGGATCTGCAGAATTAGTACAAGAATTCCAAGCAGGAGGAGTGAAATATGTCAAGGTAACTAACTATATTTGTGTTGTAAAGGTTGGATTTCTTCAAAAGCTCTTATTCTTTTCCCTGGAAATTTGAGGAATACATCTAGAGAATTTCAAGATTTTTATTTTAAACGGGGAAATCATTTTCTAGTTTTACAAATTTACATTCAATGTTTGTTATACTATTTTGTAAAAGTTTCATTCTATGTTCCTTTTACTTGAATCTGTAAGTTTGTGTATAGAAATTGAACTATTTTTATGCATTAGTTTTTCTGAATGTATAACTTAAATTTTGTTTATTTTTATAGTTTAATATATTGATTTGCATCCCTTTATATATACATCATAAGATATATCTGTTTTTAGAATTTATTGCTAGTAAGATCAAAATATTGTTACCCTGACTTAAAGTAAATAACAAATAATATTTAGTTTTAAATAAATCATTTTAAGTTATTTGAGGCAGAAAAATGGCTTTATATATTTAAAATGAATTTTGACAAACAATTTTATAGAAGATAGTATGTTATTTGGCATGAGGTTTTCTGCTTATTCATAATCATTTCAATTAAATTATAGCTAAAATCTTAAAAACTTAGTGTTTTCATTTTCTTGCATGCAGAATTTAGAGAAATGTGCAATTTTATCTAATCTTGCTGTATGCTGTAATACAAATGTCCAGAGGCCAAATAGGTTAAGTAATTAACATTTGACTGTATGAAGGTAATTTAGAATGTTAAAAATGCTATTACTCCTGAATATTAAAAAGCATTAAACTGGTTTTATATTATACTAAATCAAAGGGTATTTCTTACTAATTGTGAGGAATACTCTTTGGTTTTTGTATAGATTTTGGGTTTATCTGACTAAATCAGGTAATGGGAACCTATATCTCAACTACTAGATGTAAAGGCTTTTGTTTTTTAGTAAAAATATTTTGTACCTTCGTCTTGTTATTTGTTTTCTATTTGCTACCTTGAGCAAGAAAGGTTTTGTCTGTTTTTTGAGCCACCTGCCAACTATTTTAAAACTTGTTAATGTGCTTTACAACAACTTGTTTCATAGCTTTCATACCTGCCAACTCTTCTGGATTTTCCAGAAGTCTTCCAAATACCACTAGCTTTACCGGAATTTTCTTTAGGTAGAAAATTTAAGTGACATCTCTTTTAAAGTATTGGCACCAAGCCAAGGCAACCATAACAGAAAAACATCAATCCCTGTGATTGATAGATTGCCGCATTAACCTTCTTTGGGGCTCTAGTTTTTAAGCAAAACCTGCAAATACACTTCTAAAACATTTAAGAAAAAGTTAATTGCTCATTTTGTGTAAAATATCGCTAAATTGGTTTCACTGAATTCTAACTGGTGCCTTGAATATAACAGTAGTAGACAGCAGATATGCTTTTTCTGTTTTGAATTGCTTTTATAAAGCCTAATTTGGCACAAATATTGCTAATTTGAAGTTTTGAATTATTTTTTATTTTAAGAATAATTTTTAGAATTTTTCATTTCTCTTGACAGTTGCACATTTTTTTTGTTATAAAAATCCCTCAGTATTTTTTTCAGGGGTTAGCAGGTATTTTATGCTAAAAAAAATTTATTAGTTCTGCTACTGGGTTTTGGTTCAAAGATTAAGGCTCAGATCGTTAAATGAAGATTTCTTCATCACCGAATAGAAATATTTGTGCATGTTGAGATTTAGGATTGTATGTTGAAAATTTATTATTGCACAATAACTTTTGCATTAACTGCTTTTGCAAGTTATCATTTGCAAACCTGTAAACTACAAATTTGTCAAATATTTGCAGAATTTTTTTTAATCTGCAAAAATCGTTATCCCTACTAGAATTAGAATTTACTCATTATCAGTGAACTATTTTTTTGTGCACATTACATCTAATAAAATGAATTTACTTTGACTCAAGTGGAGTGAAGTACAAAATAGACGGGAAATATGAATTTCAATTTAAAGTAACATTTTACTTATGAAAATAACAGCTGATTGAGATAAAGCCATTACTTAGGTTTGAAAATTGTGAAGTCATATATGAGGTATTCACAAATGTTTAGTAATTCTGTAGAAACTGTTCTGTGTAGTTTATCAGTTGTAGATGTACTAAGGAATGTTTGACATAACTACTTAATAATTGCCCCTAAAAAGTTTTAAGAGCACTTTCATGGCAAGAATAGAAAAATAAACCTTCACTGTAGGTGTTTGTAAAAAGTTTTAATACAATATTTGTCTGTGAAATGTTTTTCAGGTAACTGGTGTTGCAAACCCTGGAAAAACAGTAACTTTGTTTTTAAGAGGATCAAATAATTTAGTTTTAGAAGAAGCAGATCGTTCTCTCCATGATGCCTTATGTGTAGTCCGCTGTTTAGTAAAGAAGAGGTATGAATACAGTAATTTTTCCAATTATTGATTAACCTGTATTTTAGTCTTTTGATTTATGCTTATTTGTCATCTTAAGTTTTTTCATAACATCTGTTACAATGTGAAAACAAAGACAAGTAATCTCTGAACAAGATCTTAATTAAAAACATAGCAAGGTTTCAAATATGTATATTACTCTTGGCGTGCAAACAAGACACCATTAGTAAGTACCCATCAGCCCATGTTGCAGTAAACAATGGTACATTTGAGAATTATTGGGAAGGCAAAAGAAATATTTTCACTGCATTGAACACAAGTATCACATAACATAACTTAATTATGCATAACAAAGTATCAGACATTTTGATATATTAATCAGAGTATAAACCAATTTGAATCAGCTTAATTTTTAAAGCATGATTTAAATCAAACTTTAACTTTCTTTTTTCTTAATCTAAGTTTAATAATTATATTAAAATTAAATAACCAGGGTCAGAATATGTTATTTTATTCAAATAAGTTCAAAAATTTGCTTTTACTCAAGCACCTGAAGAAGGACCTTTTTAAAGTGAAAGTAACTGGGTTTCTTTCCTGTTAGAGATTAGAGAGATGGTATTGATTGTGTTATGCCAACTTTGACGAAGTAAAGCACCTCTTGCTTTATATAAGGGTGTTTCAGAACTCTTTATTTTGTGAATATAAATAATTACCTACATTATTAAGGTATATTTATAATATTTGTCCTTCATGTTGGAGGAGGACCAAGCCCCCACCAAAAAATTTTAGTACCCAAGGAGTTCAGGTCTCTAGAACTTTGCACCCCTTCTGATAAAGTGAGCTTTTAAGCGAGATTGAGTCACTGCATATTTGATTTCCCATATTTATAATATTTACCCTTTGGGGATCCTGATAAGGATTTTCAAGGGCATCATGTACTTGGGGCATGTTTGATCTAGGTGTTTTTTAAACAATTTATTTGGTTTCTCATTGGAAATATTTACCTCTCCCATTTTTGAAGACACAAAGGGTTCTGGCCCCTTGTAGTAGGCCTCCATGTTGGAATGACAACTGATCAACAAATATTCCCTTTTGCTCACTGAAAATAGTCGGGCTGAGTTTGCTCTTAACTGCTCCTTACTTCCTAGCTTATAGCTTAGTTAACCCTCTGCAAGAAAATCGACTGAGCTTAAATAGAAAGAACTTAATCTCAAAAGTAAAATAGTGATTTAGTACCGTGCCTGTAATTTATAAAATTTTAGAGAAATTGCATGTTTCTTGATTTCCTCTTTGCTAAAACACTGTTTCAGATAGCTCATTTTGAAAGGGAGAAACTCATTTAGATTTTAGTGTTTGAAAAGCAGACAAGAAGTGTATTCATAAAGCCATCTTACCACCACATCTTTGTCTGTATTTGTTTGAAAGAACATTTTCACTTGACTTGTAGCCCTCAGGGCACATCTAGGCATGTATGAGCATCACAACCCCCAAGGTACCTAAGTGATCTGTCTTTCCTTCTGTTTTACCCTGGCTTACCCTTCTACTTTTTGGTGTTTTCCTACTTTGCTGTAGTCTTCTGTTTGGTGCAGCTTGGCCAAATATGGCCCCCAAAACCCAAAATCAGCCTACCACGACTTACACCACTGACAGACTTAAAACAAGTGGAGTAATGAAAAGGCCGGAAAATTAAAATTTATTTAACTTATTTATTATGATTTATAGAAATTTAAAATTAAATTTTCCTCCCCTTATTAAATCGATTATATTTTAATTTATAATACTTAGAGTATTACAGATTTGTATTATGAAATGCAATTCAAATGAAAAAATTGAAGTAACAAAGCCTAATGATAATTTTTCAATCTTTCAAAAATTTACCCTGCTATATTTTCTAAACCCTTAGTATTGATTATGTTAAACATTAATATATATATCTAGACACTATCTTGTGATTTGCATGTCTCATCTAAAAGGTTTAAGTATAAAAGCAACAAATTAAGATAATTAAAATCCGATTTTTATTTTAAAAATATTTTTTTTTCATATCCTGATATTAACACACGTAGGTAGATTTTAATGTCTAGGAATAATTTTCAACAAAAATTTCTGCAGATATTAAATATCTTGTTCTCTCATGTCATTTGTAGTTTCCAATCTGTAGGAACTCGTAATTTGGGGACTATGAATGTAGCAGGGTATGCTGATTTAAATCAGGATGTGTGATTTTTATCAAAAAATCATTGATTTAAATAAAAAAATCATTGATTTAAATCAAAATTTTGTACTTTCTTTATTATGTTTAATATTGAAAATGAAATAACTATGAACGAGATGCATGTTGTTTTATCCAAAAAACTTATAACTTTGCTTGTAACTCAGTTAACCCCAAAAGTATGTACAGACAAGTATGTATTTCCCTCTTGCACCATTAACTAACAGGTATCAATCACAGGCCTGTTCTTCAGCTTTTATTTTAAGCATTCCTTATGATTATAAATCACATGTGGCCAATTTTGAAACATGTGATTGGAATGACTATAACTGTTCAAACTATATTCACTCGAGCTATTAAAATTGTGGCAGCTTGTATTGTTTATTTAAATGTTCTAGTTATTTATTTAGCATTGTAGTCTTCATGAAAAAAATGAAGATACCTAGTCACAATGAAAAGGTTTTCTGTAGTGTTACAAAAGCATTCCAATTTTACACATAAATCTTTATGATTGACAATTTTAATATTTTCAAAATTAAATGAGTATGTTGACAAAATAAATAATGGAGAGGGGAAAGCTATTTAATGATCACAATGATTAATTTTTTTTATTGAAAGCTTGAAATTCCACAGAATTCCTTCATGTTCTTGCATGTTGTATATAAACTCTGTTTGCTTGCTTGGAATGTATCTGATACATTTGCCTAGGCTCAGAAAAATTTCAATTTGTATTTCCTTGTCTTGTCTCATTTTTACTGTTTATTTACAAATAACATTTTTTACACAAAAAAATACTTTTTTACTAGCTAAATATTAATAGCTACTATACTATAGGAATTGTTGTCATCAAACTTGATACAAGTTTCTTTTATTATATTTTCTATTGGTGATATAATTTTTTAGTCAAAAGCAAGTCTTTAACTAATTAATTATTTTATATGAAAGTAAATAAATTCTATACACATTTTGTTAATATACAATGTAGAAAAGATTCTGAAATTTGAATAATTTTATGTAAGAATTTACATCATGTGTTTGTAGGACCCCACAACTTTGACTTTGTCCAAAATTTTTATGTCATCAGTTGTTTAACCCACAACCTCAGTGAATATATCAACTATAGATAATGTTGTAGTTGGGAATAGTTGCCAACAATGCACAAAATTAGAAGTAAACACACAATTGAGACCCATTTATTCACTTGGAAGGTATGTTTATACATTCAATAAACGAATAAAAAAGCTCTTAAATAAATAGTCGTTAGAAAATCTGCTTGGTTTGCTATTTATTTTATGGTCTTATTTTGCTGAACAAAAACTCATCAGAGTGGGAATACTGCTTGATGTTGAAAAGATACCAGAGGACATTCTTGGTAAATTTGGCTGTAGAATTTTTCTGAATTGAGCTATGCAATAAATGTCTTTTGTGTGCTCATCAAGTAAAATGATTAAAAGTCACAAGAAATGGCCAAAATGTAACAAAAAATGCAAAATGGAGAAAGCGACATTCTCCAGTGTCGAAATGACACAGCAATCCTTCTAGTGCTAAGTTGATCCACAGCGTCTTCCATTTCCCTCCCTTCACAAAACCTATAATAGCCAAACACTCCCAAGAATTCAACGAGCAACTTTCTGTTAACATTTCAAAAGATTTGGTAGGGATCTTTCAATTTTACATGAAACTTCAGTATCCTTTATTCAATTAGAGTAACATTTTTCAACACACAACTCAAGTATGTCGCTAAATAATTCATATGCCATGGTCCACCCTTTAATGAGGAGGTACATGCTGTGATTTCATTATTTCCTGTCCTATGTACATTATTAATTTTATATTTCTGTAACCTTCACGGGAAAGGACTAATAAAAAGGACTTCTAATATTTGAGTTGGAACATGATTGTATCGAGTTCATTTAGCTTTATGGTAAAATTTGCTATTCTGATTGCATTTCTGGTACCATTGTCCCTCGCTGATGGCAATTGTTGCTGCCATTGTGTAAATAAACTAACATAATCCAACTCCCACAAGTTGTCAGTCGTCATGTGGTTTTGAACAAGTATTAGTTAAATTAGGGACTGGTGGTAACGTAAACAAATCACTTCCACTGTTGATGCCTTTAGTGCTGATTCCAAGTTTATCATTTTGTGCCAAGATCTATAGTAGTGATAACATCTTTGGCAAGGGGAGAATTGCCATTCGTGCTTTTGCATATAGCAGCCTTCTCCTACTGAGATTTTCGAGTTGTAGGCGGCGCATGTTTGATTCCTCCCTGGGTGTATTTCTCACTTCTGTGTCAGTAAAACTTTCATTGTGTGTGTGTTTATTACTTGATATTGTATGTCTTGTGTAGCATGGCCCTTGTGCCATAAAACCCCCCAAACCAACCTGAGATTTTGCACCTTTTCAAAAATCGACTTACCCAAGGTCGGTCGGGCTTTTATGGCGTGAGGGTCATATTTGGCCATGTTGTGCTACACACAAAATCAAGTAATAGATTTCCACACAAGGAAAGTTTTACTGACACAGAAGAGAAATTTAACCAGGGAGGAATTAAACTTGCCTCCAACTCGCAGGTTGCTAGTTCAGTGGGCATGGCCCCTACTACCCAAGGTTGGAACTGCACTATATATATTCCGACGCGTGTTTGATTTGTTTGCCGTCGTTATTTTTTCGCATTGTCTATTTATAAAATGAATTTTTACTATGTGTTCTTTATTTTAGGGCTTTGATTGCTGGAGGCGGTGCCCCCGAAATCGAACTTTCGATACGTTTAGCAGAATATTCTCGAACACTGTTGGGAATGGAAGCTTATTGCATCAGGGCTTATGGGGATGCTTTTGAAATCATTCCTTACACGTTAGCGGAGAATGCTGGCTTGAATGCCATTGCAACTGTGACTGAGCTGAGGAACAAACACGCTAATGGTGAAAAGAATGCTGGCATTAATGTCCGAAAGGTAAGCAGATTCTTTTATTGGTACTGTGTATGTACTAGCTGTTGTGTTCCTTCATTCTTAGAAATGACGAATGTTCACATGCAAATGAGATGATGCATTTGTTAATTTGAATTTTGCTACTGAATTCAATGCTGAGCCATATGCACTTTAATTTAAATTGAAGAGGATTGATTTTTCCAGAAAGAACTGCAGCATTCAGTCTTAGTCGTATAATGTTTTGAAAAGTTTGTTAATGTATGTTTAGAAATTGCATAATAAATGTATCACTTCTGTTTTAAGATCAACATTTGTATTTTATGTTTGTACTTAATGTTTTACAAGGATTGATTATATTTTATGAAATCGAATATACTAACAGACATGCATTGCTTCTGTGCTACTTTTGTAATGGTTTATATCTGCCAACAACAGTGTGTTTAACTACTTTTGTGATTTATTTTAATTCATTTATAGTAAAGACAAGCATTGGTATGCACATTTCATACCTCTTAATGAGATAAAATTTATTGAAAATATTCAGCATTATTTCTCTGTTTTAATTTGCCTTTCTAATAAAATGCTTGGCAAAAAGTTTACATTGCAGTCATGTTACCTTCTGAACATTTTTCATTATCTTCTGAACATCTACGTAAATTACAACCTTTTCACTTAAAGACAATTTAGTATTCTGTGGCATCTAAACCTATTTCCTCACACATTTTCTTTCCTATTCTGATTTCTGTCTTTCAGATTTCTTATTACCTTGTCATCAGACTGCTGGAAAATTTCATTTAGAGCAGTGAGCTCTGCTGTTTTAGTAATATTATGTAGCTCCGTAGTTCAAACCAAACATATTTAAACCAAGCGGTAAAATCGGCAAATGAATCCCTTGATAACCTTGATTTCTATGCCACGTTGATTAGTGAAATATAGAAATTTTTTTAAGGTTTATCACATAAAATATTTTTCATTACTTAATTATTAAAATCTATCGTCCTGATATTTTTTTGCGAAGTCATCAAGTACTTAAATGAATACATATGAAGATATTGGCTTGTTATTCTATGAGTTTTAAGCTATCTGGATTGTTCCAGGTTGTGTAGTGTGCATTTTTCAGTGGAGAAATAGTTGGAAAATTTTCTGATTATGAAAACCAGTTTTACAATCTTTTAATGACAAAACGATTGACTCAATTTCATTTAGGCAAAAATATAGAAAAATATTTTAATGTATTCAAATGACATTGTTTGAATTGAAAACTTTTGCAAACAATTGTATTACATAATGAAATTTAAACTCAATTGAAACAACTCTTAAACTGCAGAACATTGGCCATTTTTACAAAAATAATTAGGAAGAGGAATAAGATTAGACTTACTAATTAATAGTAACTCTTATAATCACTTCTAACTGTAAGACTACATTTGAAGAGTTAAATTTTTAAATGTAATTTTCAAAGCTTAGTTATTTAAAGCATGCATCTGTTGTACCCCCTTAAAGTTTATAAATTCATATATTTACCCTTTGATATCTGCACTTTTATATTTATCTGATCAAATAATTAATTTTGTGGAATTAAGGTTTTCCCATTTATATCAATATAAGTATTCATAAAAAAATGTTTGAATTTTTTAATGAAAGCTTCGAATGTTTCCAATCGGAATCACTCATTTTTACAAAAGTAAATTAATTTTTTTGTTTCAATCCAGAAATGAATATTTAATGTGTATTACATTATGGAATTAAAAAATGCAGCCTTTTGGAATAAGAAAGGAATTTTTTACTATCATTTTTTAACTTCACACCTGATCATGTTATAGTTTGAATTCCTGAAAAACTTCCATGCCATCAATTGAAAAAATAATAAAAAATTCTGATCCATATCAATACACCAACAAAGGGAATAATGGTACAGAGAAAAGTGCTGACAATAGCTCTCCAAACTTGGATAGAAGTATGATAGTTGGTATTTAGGGTTTTATGCTCAGATTTATTAAAATTGTTGTATATCATTGCATATTTATTTGGTGAATGTTGACAAACATTGCTATATAGTGGAAATGAAATTCCAATAGAACTGACAGGCTATATAACTGATATATAGCTTAAGAATCTTTTTGCTATGTTTTGATTTTTAATGCTCTTGCTTGGTACTCATGAGTTGTATTTACTAGGGTTCTGTGACTAATATTTTGGAAGAAAATGTGATTCAACCTCTTCTTGTCAGTGTCAGTGCTGTGACTTTAGCATCTGAAACAGTTCAGACTCTGATGAAAATCGATGACATTGTAAGTAATGATTTTTGTTTATTGAAGTTGTTGCGGTAATGTGGCAAAACTTCATATATTCTTGCTAATTAGAACCTGAAATCACCCATATACAGAATGTCTAAACAATTGTATTAGACATTTCAGAAATATAATCTATTTACTGTAATAGTTGAGACTGTTTGTGGAATACACCACTTTTATTTCAAATAACTTATTTAAAGTGTAATAGTATAGATTTTAGTATGAGGAATGGTTTTGTTTTGTGCATATATATATATATATGAAAGAGCAAATATTTAAAATCTACCGAATCTCCTATTTGATTACATTGCATCCAGGGCCAGTGGTGGCCCTGGTTTTGCAGGTGTGTGGAAACGTCCTAGGGATAGTCTAGAATAAGATGATTAAATGTGTCTTAATAGACTGCTTTTTCTCTTGGAAAATGAATTTTGTATATTTACTGTATTAACCTTCATTCTGAGCTTTCCCTTGAGCACTTTTTTTTACCATGCACTCACCATACTTTATTGTACTTTTGTAGCACCATACTTTGTACTTTATTGGAATTCTTTCAGAACTCCAAAATTAGTTATTCTCTTTTCAAACTGTACAATTATATTGGTGAAAATCTAGTGACATTTTAAAATAAAAATTTATTTAAATTAAATGTTTTTCAATAAATATGCATGCTCTAAAGTGTGTCAATGTCAGTGATGACTCATCCATATTTTTGTTTCTTTTTCTAGGTGAACGTTATGCGATAAGTTTGCTGGAAAAATACTCGTTTGTTGGTTCCTTGATTTGAATTCCTTCATCTCTCATTTTATATTATTGGAACTTTTTATTTAAATGTGCAAAGCTCCTTCTGGCATAAATTTCACTTTTTTGTACTTCGCATCTGATGTGTGTCAAACAATTAGGCTTTTTTTCTGCTTAACCAAGAATAAAAATTAAAATACAATTGAACATGCTATTGGGTTTTCCATTTGACTGTGTTAACATGAAGATGTATACCAAGCTATTCTAAGAATTAAGTAAACTAAAATCTGGAAAACAATTCCATTTTGTACTTTTTGTAAAAGCCAGCTAAAGCCGCATCTGCAGGCAGACAAATAAAATAGTTTTTGAAAGTGGATTGTCTGTTACAATGAAACATTTATCAATCATACAAGATATTCAATTTGAAACTTCTACAATAGTCTAGGTTCTGTATCTAGTAAGGAGATAGAAGAATTACAAAATATTCAGTATCAATTTTTATCAGGGTGTGCTGTTTAAATGATTTAAATCAAGTGAACTTTTAAAAATTTATTTTTTCCTAATTAAAGTTTATGGCCCTTGTGCTCTAAAACCCCAAACAACCAATGGGTCGTAGTAGCCCGGTTGTAAGAGTAGCAGATTAACTACTGGAGGGTTGCGAGTTCGAATCCAATCAAAGACTCGTGTACAAAGGGGTCTGGTGCACGTTAAATCGGCCATGGCCTCCAATGTCCTCACGGCGGCGTGGAAGTTTGGAGAGAAGGGTGCCAACTCAGGTGTGACCTCGTCATCTAACTGATTCAAAATTACATGGTGTCCTCGATCTCTCCCTTCGGGTTTGATCCCGGACCGTCGCCAATGACCCGTTGTGTTGCTCCAATGCAATATTAATTGAAATACCTACCAACCAACCCCAAATATTTTGAGGAATAAGATGTCCTGGGGTCAGGGTGATATGTCTGAATTTTTAGGGTCTGCTGCTTGCAGTAGCAATTTTTCTGGGCCATGCCCAAACAGAATTTTCTGAGTTGTATTCGTGCATGTTTGGAGGGCTAAAGTCCTTATAGATGAGCATGTGAACCTCTATGTGAGACAAAAGATTTGCTCTGCCTTATCTAATTGGTTAGCTTGTTCATTGCCATATATGCCTCATAAATCATTACCAATTTTATCCCTGGTGGAGAAAAAAATTCAAAATTAAATTTTATCACTCCTTATAATGTTTAATTTAGAAATTTAAGCATTGTGGTTATATATCATGAAATGGAATTCAAAGTAAAGAATAGAAGCACAAGAATATATTTATTTTTCAAACATTTGTCCTGCCGAACTCATATGTCATTGTTTAACATAAATCAATACTATCTAGAAACCACACTGATTTGCATGTCTCATGTGACACGTTTAAACAACAAATTAGAAGAAATCAGATTTCAATAAAAAAATCAAGTTTTTTCACATCCTCTATATAGTTACATCACATTTTCCCATGACTTCATTGTACTTTGGTTAGGTTTTTATTCCTTGTAATTCCTATTTGTTAGATAATTTAAGTTGGCTAAGATAAATCAATCTACACCCATCAGATTCAGGGCAAGTTGAGTTTTAGTTTAAAAATTAGTTTTAGCCACACAACCCTTGTTTTATTGAGTTGATGCAAAAGTTCGTCCCGTGTTTGGCACTAGATGGCATTGCAAAAAGCGGAAGTGTTATCTACTTCACATGTGTAAAGTTTTGATGTTTGAAAGGAGGAATTTCATCGAGTACTTGGGGAAAAAAATTGTTATTGTGTTGTGTTTTTAAAATTTTGTTAAGCATTAAAAAGGGCAGAAATAAGGAGCATTTTCGACATGCTTTTTTATTTCCAAAAATGGAAGAATGCTTCGCAGATGCAAAAAAAATATGTTGCGTATAGTGAGGATGCCGTAAGTCAGTGATTCTTAACCTTTTTAGTGATCAGCATCCCCTTGAAAAATGTGTTTTTTCATTTAGGAAATAACATCTATTGCAAGCTAATTTATTGAAAATAAAACAATATCTTAATTTTTAATGGCTGTTTATTCATAATACTTTTGAAGCAAGATTCCTTTTTTGAGAGCCACAAGTGGAAAAACACCAGTAATCGCTTAAATGCATCACTTGCATTTAAGCGATTTCTGGCTTTTGTTTTTATGTGCAAAAGTGATGAAAATCCCATTTCACACAGGTAGGTGGTGCCAAAAGGTAAAACTGTCGGCATTGCTGCTTTTGCCAGCTGTGAATAAGGTTCTAACTGTACACCAGAATTGCTCTAAGCCCAGTTTTTCAAATTCCATTTGAATACGTTCATTGGCTTGTATTTCAATAAGATTATCTTTTATTAAATTGCTGTCGTCCATCGAATCTGGGTGAAATGGATCCAGTATCGATGTCTGAATTTTGCTAATTCCATGAAATGATTCACTTAATTGTTGGAGGCGTATTGCAATTTCAGGTATAATTATTTTCCAGAACAATTGAATGAAGCCAAGGAGGGTTTGCAAAATTCCCATTTTAACTTGATATTTTTAACTTTTCAATAAATAGAGGTAATTTTTTTCTAGCTGTTATGTTCTTATCAAATCCTTGCATTGATGTGTTTAATTCATACAAATTATGCTACCCTGATATTTCCCATTAAAAACAATTTTGCATTTTATGTGTGTAAAAAATACCACCTAAAAATGTGATTATTTAAAAGAGGAGTTTATTTCTTCAGAGGTATATTTCTCACTAAATAGGTTTTTCTAGCCTAGTGCATTTTGGTGCCGTCTTTGAAGCAGCATCGCTTACTCCAGTTTATATACCTCAGTTGCTGAGGCAAAGGTAGAGAGTGGGGATCCCAAAAGTCGGAGAAGCGTTCGCTAGTTTCTCACAGGCTGTCAGGCAGTAGTTTCCATCAAAAATTTAGAAACCTCTCTTGCACCCCTGTAAATGCTTTCTCGTACCCTAGGTTAAAGAAAACCACTGCCGTAAGTGGTTCAGAAAGTTTCGTCACCTGGATCAGTTCTTTAGCCGAGAAACCTCAGAACTTCTGAGCACGGGATTATGCAGTTATCGGAGAGGGAGAAAGGTCATACAATAGAATGGCACACACTATATTGATATTTTTCGTAAATAAAAATTTTAAATTTTTGTCAAAAACTAGACGAACTTTTGCGTCAACCTAATAAATAAGTACTCTATTGGACAATTTACTTGTTATGTTCTGATTGTGAAGGAATTTTGAATTTAGGTTGTAAATGTTCAACAATGTAATACTTTAAAAAATATTCAACTTTTATTATTTTATCAACCTATTTGTTTCTTATAACTCAATGTTGAATTCTATATTCAAATACAAGCAATAATCTAAATGACGTGTTTTAATAACAGACTTGTTAAATTTGAACTGACAGATAACTCATTTTTATTCATAACATGCAATGTGTCACGACATCTGAACATATTGAAGAACAGATAAGACAGAATATTGAAAAACAATTTTTTGACAACTGATAAATATTGAACTTATATATAGTTTATGTGGAGATAAAAACAGGCAGCTGTAAGTTACAGTAATACTTTTCAGGTACTGGACTGGACCACCTGCAATCACTTATAGCTATTTAAATTTGTTTGAAATATAAAGCCACCTTTTTTACGTAAATAAGTATTCCATCACAGTTCATCTCAAATCTGATCCATTTTCTAAATCTTGACTTTTAGGATGTTATGAAAATATATATTTACTACCGATTCTCAGTAACGAAAGTTGATGTGGAAGCTTATTAAAATAATGATATTTAAAAGATGAAATACTTTTTGATTGATGGTATAGTTCATCCATTTTGATATGCAGTTATGATCCAATACTCAGGCTTGGTAGTTTAGGTATGAAAAGCTTACTCTGAAAGAAAATTTGGATATGTTAAATAAATTGTATACTTAATGCTGTTTAGTATGGCAAAACTCTAGAACATAGTACTGCCCCCTGCCAAATTGGTGATGAAAATTTTCGTCACCTATTTGGATAATGAGATAGATGCAGTGGAAGTGCATGTAGGAAACCTATAGTGGGTTTCCATATTCCAAAATTAACGCCAACTGTTACGGTACAGGTGTTCTTGAGTCTAACCTTTAGGACAGATCGGATGAACAATTATAATATTTTACTAATTAAACTTTAAATAAATGAACCAACTGCTTAATCAGAAAAGAGTTTCATTTTCAATTAATCAAAATTGACTAAATAAAATAGAAACAATATAGGTAGGTATATTAATTAGCATTGCACTAGAGCCATACAATGGACTATTGGCGACGATCCAGGATCAAACCCCGAAGGGAAAGAGCGAGGACAACACGTCATTTTGAGTCAGTCAGATGATGAGGTCACAGGTGAGCTGGTACCCCACTCTCCAAACTTCCAGTGGAGATCCAAACATTAGCTCTTGTGAGTTCTTTAACATGTGCACTTGTGGGTTAATCTGTTTGATGATGAAATGTAGCCTTAAAAAATGAAAAATAGCCTCCAAAAGGCCGTAAAAATATCTTCCTCAGAGTGGTAATTCCGTTTTTTTTAAACTAGGATTCAATCATTCAATTGTATCTTAGTAAAAATAATGGCAGCTAAGGTACAATGGAAGTGCAAGTGACAAATGACTTGACAAGTGCATGCATAATGTCATGTTTTATGTACATAGATGGGTAGGTTCGATTTTTATTAAAGGCATTGTCAATCCTAGAAGTGATTTTGGCGTGGTGTTGAAGTTTGGAGAGTGGGGTGCCAGCTCAGTGTGACTTTCGTCATCTGACCGTGGTTCAAAATTACGTGGTGTCATCAGCACTTTCCCTTCAAGAGTTGATCCCAGACCGTCACCGCCCTTTGTGTTGTGCTCCAGTGCGACGTTAATTAAATACTTACCTACCAAGAAGTGATTTTTAAAACAAATTTCAAAAGAAATTTTTTAATTCTTTCTTGAATAGTCTATTGTATGTCAAAATCTGTACACCAAGGATGCAGACTTGTTAAGGCCAAAGGGCCACCTAGATTCAGTGACACATAGGAGTGTCGCGGTAGCCCGGTTGGAAGGGTAACGGATTAGCAACAGGAGGGTTGCGAGTTTGAATCCAACCAAAGACCGTCGTATACAGAGGGGGCTGGTGCACGTTAAATCTGTCGTGGCCTCACATGTCCTCACGTTGGAGGGGTGTGGAAATATGGAGAGTGGGGTGCCAGCTCAGGTGTGACCTCGACATCTGACCGTGGTTCAAAATTACGTGTTGTCCTCGGATTTGATCCCGGACCGTCGCCAATAGTCCTTTGTGTTGCTCCAGTGCGACACTAATTAAAATACCTATCACTGATATAGGAGGGCTGCTAAAAAACCATGGAAGTTATCATTTTTTTATTTATATTTTATCATATTGTTATAAAGAAAATAAAAAGTAAAGAGTTTCATTTGATGCGTGACATTGCATTGCTTTAATATTGTTTTAATATTTGGTTCGATCTTTCTAGCAGCCAAGCGCAAAATTGATTTTAAATTTTCATTAGTCAAACGGTTCTTATTTTTCTATTTGTTAATATTCATGACTGAAAAAGCTTGTTCAGTGTGTATGTTGACCCGAGATGCTTGAGCATTTTAATACATTATCTAGCAACGATTTAGAAGTTTTTATCGACACAACGACACGTTTAATAAATTGCGTTCATTAAATTTATTTCGCAGGTTCGTATAGTTCTCATGTTGATGTGTTCAAGCTGTGCTGATTCGGGTGCATTTTCAGACAAAATGGGTTACTAAATAAATCTAGCAACGGTTTTACTTTTCGAGAATCAGAAAAACCATCTTTTAAGTGTGACATCAAATTATCAATCTTCAAGTTGGGCATTGAACCTTTCGGAAACTTTCTTGTAATTCGGAAAATGGACGTAATTCTCTGACTTTAATGGTTTGACATAGATTTAACTTGCATTGAAAAGGTGTGGCCATCAAGTTGAGTAATCAATTGATCTTTCCCTGAAGTCGCGTATTCAACTTATTTAAATGATTAGTGAAGTCAATCAGAAAAGTTAAAGTCACATAACCAATACGGACTTTTTATATCATGAACGCTTTTGTTTCCTTCAGCCATAAAAATGTCAATTTCATCAATTTTCTTTAGAAACGCTTCAATGTTTGTTTTATTTATTTTTTTTATTTTATTATTTCAATTAACGTCACACTGGAGCAACACAATGGGCTATTGGTGACGGTCCGGGATCAATCCCAAAGGGAAAGATCCGAGGACAACACCACGTAATTTTGAACCACGGTCAGATGACGAGGCAACACCTGAGCTGGCACCCCACTCTCCAAACTTCCACACCACGCCAACGTGAGGACATTTGAGGCCACGACAGATTTAACGTGCACCAGCCCCCTTTGTACACGACGGTGTTTGGCTGGATTCGAACTCGCAACCCTTCGGTTGCTAGTTCGTTACTTCAATGTTTGACAGCCACCTCACTTCTGTATACAAAATTAAGTGTCACAGTATTCGCTTTCTGTCTTCAAGGAACTTTTTGAACTGTCGGTGATTAAAACCATGGGATATTATAAAATTAATTGTTGAAACCACAAATTTCGTACCACGTTCAAACCCGTTTAATCCTAGTTACCCTAGTTTTAATCTAAATTACCTATTGTGTGACTTGTTAAAGTTAAAATAGCACACGGTGAAGCGGGCAGCCTGCAAATCAATGAAGGGCCGCATGCGACCCGCGGGCCACGGTCTGTGCATCCCTACTGTATACCAAAGCTAGCAAACTTAATGTAAGATAGTAAATTTTCAGATTTTTCCATTGGAAGAATCTCCACTCTCAATATTGTCAAAAATGGTAAGTAGGTATTTCAATTATCGTCGCACTGGTGCAACAAAACGGGCTATTGGCGGCAGTCCGGGATCAAACCCTAAGTGAAAGATCAGAGGACAACACCACGTAATTTTGAACCACGGTCAGATGACGAGTTCACACCTGAGCTGTCACCCCACTCTCCAAACTTCCACACCACGCCAACGTGAAGACATTTCAGGCCAAGATAGATTGAATCTGCACCAGCCCCCTTTGTACATGACTGTCTTTGGTTGGATTCGAACTCGCAACCCTCCGGTTGCTAATCCGTTACTTTTCCAACCGGGCTACCGCGGCCCATAAAGGATTTACTGGGATTCGAACCCAGGTTTACTGCATTGTAATCAGGGTGACAAAAGTGGTGAAATAAAACTGTAAACAAACGTTCTCTAGGAATGTCAGTTAAAAAGATAAAGCAAAGTATTGGTTGAAGCCCTTACTAGAGATATAGAAATGGTTTTAAACGGTACCTTTTTCTTGGTTCCGTTCAAGTATTCTTTGTACAGCTCTGATCTCAGATATCTGGCATAACTGTCATTTTTCATCAGCAAGTAAAGATGTGACTAGAAAGAAACAGTTTGATTAATGGAATAGTTTAACATAATTTACAAAAAAATATCAAAATAAGATTTTTTCTACCTCTGGGTGGAAATTGGAAACGGTTAAAGAGAATTTTCTGTTTTTCGGCGAAACAAATCGATTATATATATTTTTCACAATTTTATTCTTTACGTTCTTAAGAACATACGTGTCAAATTTCAAGTCGAAAATTTGGCAAATTCTAAGTTTCACAAAATTGATTCAGTTAAAATTATCAACAGACGTGCGAAAATGTAGTATTTGAAGCGTGTACCATTTTACAAAGATGTAAATTATACAAAGTCGAATTACAACGATTTGCATCAAAAGATGGTGAAATTAGCAGGAAAGTACTGAATATTAGTACTATAAGTACTGAATGTTTCCGTTAACTGTTGAAATTTTAAATGCGTTTTTGTCGGAATAGTTTTTTTCGTGGTAGGTATTCAATTAACGTCGCATTGGAGCAACACAAAGGGCTATTATTGGCTCTGGGATCAAACTCGAAGAGACAGATCGAGAACAACACCATGTAATTTTGGACCACGGTCAGATGACGAGGCAACACCTGAGCTGGCACCCCACTTTCCAAACTTCCACACCAAGCCAATGTGCAGTGAGTGGTTGATAAGGTACCTAAAAATTATTAGATTGATCAACTTGAAATTTTGACGGCATGTCGAGCAAACATTTTATCGTTTAATGAACCATAAAAGTGATGTTACGTTTTTACATTTTTATGGCAAAAAACACTTTTTTTTAGCTAAATCGATTATTTTGGATTTGACAAGTCACCATTCCCTCAAATATTTTAAAATAATTTTTCTGGTTCATCAAACGATAGCTTCACGTGAATGAAGTAAAATGCCATTCAATGTTTTCGTTTAAGATCTCTTTGAGTTGAGGAATCATGCCAACCAAGCGATCACGGAACTTCGCACAGCGTCATGGTTGAGAAGGGTTAACGAGGGAGATTCTTCATGAAAATTATTTAAAAAAGGTAGTGAATAAATGAAATTACGTAATAAATAGAAGTACGAAGTTTGGAATAATTTAATTGTAAAGTTTCGTCAGCAACAAAATCCCATCGTCCTTCTAATGAAATAGACGGAGCATGTGGGCGGAGTCGCTGTCGTAAGATCTCTGAAGGGTAAATCACGTGGACACACGAATCGACTTAGCCGATTGGCTGTCGAATCTAGTGTTTTTGATCACGGTGTATAATCACTTTAACTAATCAATAATTTAGGATGCATTTTACCCACAACCATGTTCAGATCTTGAAACCGAACAACGAAGAAATAACATAAAGCTGAGGGCACATGCTCCTCTATTTTATTATAAGGTCGATGCAAAATCCTCCCAAAGCGGTAATTTTAGCTAAAAACAAAAGAAGCTCAAACTCTTTGTACATTTGAATATACTAATTTCTGTTCTCAGAATTGAATTGACAGTTTTCACTGGAGGCTGTATTGTATATATTAATTAAAATTTACTTTTTCAACACAAAGTGCACTTTGAAGTAAAAAATTAAATGTCTACAAAGCTGTCTTTGTGCTTTTCTTTAATAACTTGTTAATCCAGTGCAGGATTCCTTTCCCTAAGTTTTAAATTCGTATTCTTAAAAATAAAAAAATTGAGTAACCCCAATGTAAATTGTTAAAAGTCTAAAATTTTACCCAACCGGCCAAATTATGCCCAACTGTTACAGCATTTAAGTTATAACAGGGTTTTCAATTGTTCATAAGATTTCTTCTGTACAAATCAGAGTACTTACGTTTCAATACTCCATTTCAATAGTTTTGCTACTCTATTTTTCAAGCGAGATTGTGACACAAAATTTTTCGCAAGTATTGCATAAGAATTGTAATGCTTACCGCTGCCGCATCAAACGCCCATCTATCTGGATTCGCAACATTCCTCTTTGTTACATCGAAACTTTTGGAATCAATATTGACTGGTGTATTGGCATCAGATTCCAAGAATTCACTGAAATGTTCCCAATTAGTGTAATACGCGTTTATCAAACTATTATTTTAAAATGTAGATAATTAAAAATATTATACATATATATATATACAGTGGACTCCCTCTTAACCGGCCACTTCTGGACCGGGACCCAGACCGGATAACGATTTGGTCGGTTAAACCGTCGTTCCCTTAATATCATTAAAATACACTCCCGAAATCGTTTTTATTAGAATAAAACTAAGTATATAGCCTACTTTATTGTAATATATGTATAAA
This sequence comes from Meta bourneti, assembly GCA_933210815.1. Taxonomy (NCBI): domain Eukaryota; kingdom Metazoa; phylum Arthropoda; class Arachnida; order Araneae; family Tetragnathidae; genus Meta; species Meta bourneti. Next base: position 106,933,517 of record OW119924.1, read on the forward strand.
TAAGAAAACTTAAGCTGGAAGAACTTCCTTTGTTGGAAAAACTAAACACATGTTACTGTAGGCTACTGTATTTACAGTACATAATTGGCCAGTGGCGGCCGGTTAAAACGGAGGCCGGTTGAAAGGTGGCCGGTTAAGAGGGAGTCCACTGGGTATGTCATAATAACAGAAATTATAAGCCTACAGTCGTGACGAGAGTGGCAAATGTGGTGTAAAGCAACGGGAGAGATTGATTCATTTGTATTGAATGTAATGTAGGTTCCACAAATATGGAGAGGCAGAAAGTTCCTTAACAATTCTTTATTACTTCAATAGCCAATTAGTAACATCATAAGGCGGGGGAGGTTGTTGAGGGTTTCGGACGGCTCTGAGGACTCTTTAGCCCAAGGGGCTCGTGAAAAGAATGAATAATTTACAATGGAACTAGCTAGAGGGATTAGGATTAAGAGAAATATTATTGGACCAGGAAATCTAACAAGAAAGTTCATTGTTAGAAGTCGGTGGTTTAACGAAGGAGGAATGTGATCTTACACATATGGCGATTTGAAAGCAGGAGAGTCCGTGGGAGGTCCCAGTAATGAGATGGCTTGAGTTCAAAGATGAAAGGGGGTTTCAAGATATATTGACCACTTGGACAGGGAGACAAAGCATGGGAGAAAAGGGATGTTAAGGATATTCAAAGATGTTCTGTAGTGAGAATTGTACTAAGGGGGTTAGTTTTCGGTATCGTTTCATATATGTATAAAATTTATTATATATAATCATATGAAAAAAATTATATATAATCATATATATAATAATTATATATATAATCATATGTATAAAATTTATTATATATATAATCGTATGTATAAATTAAAATTAAGTGGTAAAAGAGATGTTATTATGGTAAAAGACATGTACCAAGTATAAAGAGGCTGTTCGGACATTTTTTGAACGATTTTAATGGACTGAAGATCAATTTTTTACATGAAATATTTGTGTTTTAAATGTTCTATTTGATAGCCCTTATTGTTAACTATCTTTCTACACCTTAATTCCCACGATAATAATGACTTGTAGTATCGACAGAGGTATTTTGTCCCATTCTTGTTCCAGTTTTCCAAAGTCCTTGAATGGTTTTCGGTCGACGTTCCGATAATACTTGATAGTATGTGGGGAGTTGATTTCTACATTTTTTTTCCACTCTCTACTTTTAATTTTCCATTATATATACAAAACCGGCAACAATCGCAAATCCCTTAGAGAAAGTTTCTTTAGATTCTTTGAACCACGTTTTAAGATTTTTTTCTCCTCTTTTATGATAATAAATCGCTTTTTTATTGCGATCATTTAAATACACCCACGCCTCGTCTATTGTCACAACATTTTTTCATCTTTCTCCAGCCAAATGCTTCTCATACAGAATTCTGCAGTGAGTTCTGCGTTCTGCAATATGTCGTGGAGATAGACGATGAACATGGTATTTTTTGGTCTTTTTGAGATTAAAATCACTGTTAATTATTTTATTTACAGTTGAAACTGAACATTTTAATGACTTTTCAATAGTCCTTTGACTTGGCGGATTCCCTTTTAAAATTAAAGCTCTCACCTTACAAATATTCACAGAAATTATTTTCTTTTTTGGATACGTATTTGGAAGTATTTTTCCACTTCTACGTTTTTTCCTTTCTCATTAATACTATTACTTTTCGTACCTTTAGATATCGAAAAACCATGACTTTTACAGCGTTTTTGAATAATTGAATAAGCATAATTCTCTTCGGATACAGCGGAAACATATCCTTCCATCCATTGCTTATTTAAAAGCGCCATTTTGAAAGTAAACAAAATTCTGAGTTAGAAGACGATAAGCTATACTTTAACTATTTAACTGCTGCGAAAATAAAATTCTTTCGTTGAATACAATTTTTTACAGTGCATTACAATCATTCAAAAAATGTCCGAACAGCCTCAAAAATGATGCATTTGTACACATATAAACAACTTGTGAAGTTTGATGTATTAAATATTTTTCATTAACTTAATCAGTTTTTCGGCGGACTATACAGAATCACTAAATCGTATAGATCGCGATTATATACTTTTGAAAATCTCAATAAGTGTTGCCAGATTGGGCACAATTGTGCCCTTTTGGCTATTTTTTACCTTCCTATGTGCCGAAATTTTGCATTAGGTGCTTTTTGGGCTAAAAATGATATCTTACGTGGCATCGTTTTTGTACCAGATAAATGGATTTCTCATACGTGGACTGCCATCGAAATGTTATATTTTAAATATAATATCCTTCATGAATATATTTTTACAGTTGTTATCAATGCGCTACTTAAATAACATTTCTCTGTCGGGTATTCGAGAGTTGAAAAGCTAAATATAGATGGTGCTAGTGTTTTTGTGTTCCTACTCAATTTCGGAAGTGACGTCACTGCTTGCTTTCGGAATTCGATTTTAGCACGTCGCAAACAGAATTGATCGCAAATTTATTAGTCTAGAATTTTTCAATTGAAAAACATGGTAGGTAGGTATTTTAATTAACGTCGCACTGGAGCAACACAATGGGCTATTGGTGACGGTACGGGATCAATCCCCAAGGCAAAGATCTGAGGACAACACTAAGTCATTTTGACCCACTGTGAGATGACGAGGCAACACCTGAGCTGGCACCCCTCTCCAAACTTCCACACCACGCCAACGTGAGGACATTTGAGGCCACGACATATTTAACGTGCACAAGCCACCTTTGTACACTACTGTCTGTGGTTGTCCGTTACTCTCTCAACCGGTCTACCGCGGCCCTTGAAAACATGGCGAACACATGTGTTGCAAATTGCTGCTCCACGAAGGCTTGCTCCAAATGTTCCATAAGAATAATTTAGTGTCGGAGGAAATTAACTTGAAATGTCACCAAAATGGCAATAAATCAAATTCGCTAACTGGAAGTGTTTTATTCTTCTTCAGGCTGTTAGTTCATATTTCGAGTGGAAATCTCCAGAAAATAAATTATTTCTGTCACGAAACTTTTAAATTGATTGGACCTATTTGGGCGTTTTTTGAAAAGTTTTGAGTTTGGGCGCTTTCTCCTTTAAATCTGGAAACCTTGATTCCAATACCTCAATACATGGCAAGAAACGAGTGGTATCCACCTTTTTTGATTCAATGAAAACTTCTCGTAGTCTAAATGACTATCATTCATAAAAATCGTAATTGTTAGATGTCTACAAATATCTCAACTGCGGAATGAAGTTAATGTAAAGTTTACATCCAAGTAATACAATAATTTAAAGTATGTAAGTATTGTAAATTTAATTTGTGAAGCATAATTAACTTTGGACATATGTGTACGCACGAGAAAGCAATTAACAAATTCACTTAACAGTGAAAAGAAGGTTTTGGAATGAAAACCGAAGTATGTGTATATAATGAAAAAGGTAATTACTATTTGAAAGTCATGATAAAGTAGCTGCGATATTTTTTTCTGAAAAAACTATTTTTGTACGTGAAAATATCTTAATTATTTACTTCCAGGATTATTTGTTCACTTTTTTCCACTTTGAAACCAAAAAGTTTACAATACTTTTCATTACACAATAAGAAAAATTATGCAAAACTAATTAATCTGCTCTCTTACCTAAGGTTATATTTTTTGTCTTGACTTTCTCTCACATTACTTTAAAGGTAATTTTAGTTAAAGCAGGACTTTTTTCAAAAGAAATACAAAAAGCTTTTGGATAAAAAGCATTGAAATAAAACAGTTTTTTTATAGAAAGGAAAGTTTTTAATGGGACTTTTGTGCTACAGATTTTTAGAAAATGTAAATAACGTTTATGGTTTTGGATGCCAGTGAAAAGTTATGCTTGTTATTGAATGCATAAATTATTTTCTTTGAAAACCTTCGTAACTAACTCTGCTTTTAAAAAAATAAAGATAAGAAATTAATTTTTATTTTCCTAATTTCCTTTTCTTTTTCTTATCAATAGCAACATGAGTAAAAAGGATGCTTCAAAACTTTTTGTGCAAACTTTAATAAGAGGTAGAGAACACAAAAAATTAAACCATATTCACTTACGCACGTGTGGATGTGTATCTACACGTGCTAGGAGGTTCACAAGGTGCAGAAATGAAAGACGCCGAGTACGGACAATTGGACAACCTTATCATTTGCCCTAAATTTAGTTTGACAGTAGTTGTGCACTCACAGTTAGTTTCACACCAGATGCCCAAAGTTGTGACCACCAACAGGAATGCATGCCTGACAGCGTCGGTGAATGGTCTGCTAAACTGGCCAACCACCGCGCCTTGAATCACATCCGGATGTCACTTGCGGACATACATTTCTGCATGAATACGGCTTAATTTTGTGTTCCATACCTGTCCTTAAAGTTTAACAGGAAACTTACAAGCATTCTATAGAAAAATATATCATAAATAGGACTTCATTTATGATGATAAGATGATCGATTCAATTGTTAGTCAGTGCCGTAATTTTTAACCCTCCAAGTGGTTATCATCGAACCACCCTGCAGGGCCAGTTTGGAACACGTCTGGTGGTGCAAAAACCTGTTCCAAACTGTCACTTATTCTGGGCAGGTAGGTACCTTAATTAACGTCGCACTGGAGCAACACAACGGGCTATTAGCGACGGTCCGGGATCAAACCCGAAGGGAAAGATCGAGGACAACACCACGTAATTTTGAACCACGGTCAGATGAGATTCTGGGCAGGGGAAGTTTCTTTTTTTTTTTTTCGACCCACGCCCCACCCGGCTCACCGCGAGGTTTAGAGCCCAGTTTAGGGGGGCGGGGAAAGTGATTCTCAGCAGAAGAGGGCCAGCACACGCCCACCCAACAGGGCGCACGTACGGCAATTATTAAGTATTATATACAATTAAATTACAATATAAATACATCTCGCTTTACATTTAGCGATTATAATTAGAACATCAATAAACAACATAAGAAAACAACAAACAAAACGCAATTTAGAATTTTAACAATTTTGAGGGCAATGCCATGCTCAAGGCAGATAACAGATTAGATAGTTGATGTTAAAAAGTTATCACAGGATCCAAAAGGAAGTCTATGAGCTAATGGAGTCCGTAACAGCAGGCAGCACCCAAAACCGAACAATATAATCAAAATAGAAACAAAACATAAAAACAGGACAATTAAATCATAATATATACAATACAACATTAAAAACTCACATGAAATACAAAGTATCAATATAAAGTGCAGAATAATAAAACAACATAAAGAGGATAGAGGGGAAACAAGCAATTATTTGAATAAAAGAATTACAAACATGATATTTTAAAATTTAAAAATAACCAGTAAAATCCAAGATAAAAAATAAGTTAAAATATTTTTAATATATATTTAAGAGTAGGGGGGGGGGGGAGGCCATTCGCCACCTCCCCGGCAGCCATCACACACTTTTTAATCTTATAAATGGATATATTGTTATTTAGCACAGCCCTCAACCAAATGCCCTTGTTGTCATCACTTGGGGCTCTCAAATGATAATCATTAGTGTGACGGCAGTCAAAGAGATAATGATCGGCGCTCCCCAACTCCCCACATGTGCAAGAGTTGGAGTTTCTTAAACCAAACCTGTGGAGGTACTCCACAAAAGGACCATGACCTGTGAGATACCAAATGAGATAACGGTCTGCGGAGAGGAGACCCGGGCCGATTTCCGGCGTAAAAGATTTTAGACGGAGGCCCTTCTCAGAATTACTATGAATCTCCCTCCATTTCTCCATAATGAAATATTTGATTTTTCTGTTAAGGAAAGAGCGTGGTGCAGGGACCTCTATCTCCTCCCCGCAGCACGATGCAAGCTTGGCAAAATGGTCGGCAGTCTCATTGCCGGACAGTCCGACATGTGCCCTGACCCAAGACAGGCCAAAAATATTAGTTATTGGAGCAATTTCTTGTTTAAATGTATTAATATATTTAGATTTGCTAGAATTGGATTTTAAGGCCTGTATCGCGCTACGACTGTCGCTATATATATTAATTTTTTTTCCATGGGCGGAGGCCCAGCCCCACAGCTTTAAAAATAGCCGTGAGCTCGGCCTGGAAAACGCTATTATAAGTTTGGAGTTTGAAGCAAAGAACTTGAATTAATTTATTATCATCAAAAATGCACACAGAGGCCCCAACATTTCCGTCAATGCCGGAGCCATCCGTGTACACATCGAAGTCGGGTTTAGAAATTTCATCCTCAAAATTTAAGTTTACGACATTAGCGGGTAATGAATTTATAGAAATATAAGAATCTAAGTGTGATAGCGACAGTCCCTCGATATTTGGGTCAGGAAGCCGCCGCTTCCAAATTTTAAATTTAAGATATAGGGCAGAGTTTTGCAGGGGAAGTTTTTTTTTTTTTTTTGTGACCCACGCCCCACCGCGAGGTCTAGAGGAAGTTTGTTTTTCCTACTTGAATCTTCATTTCCTCTTGGAGAAAAGAGGACAGTTTTGTCTCGACGAGATATCTCGTCATTCATAAAACTGCCCACAGCTTGATGACGTGATATCTCGTCGAAACCACTTAGAGGGTTAAATACAATGAGAAAACTGTAGACTAAAGAGGCAAATTTTTTCAACGAAGTTTAGGATTTTTTGCACTGCAAACTAAATACGTTTAAATATTAATAGATTTTTTTAAGTGTACAAAATATACAAATTAGTTTGCTACAATGACGTAGGAGAGGGATTTTCCAGTTCCAAAGATGGATACTTCCTGTCATCCAAATGCTCTCGCGTGATGCAGATAGTGGTATCCTTAAAATGCAGTTCATAGTTAAAACGTTATTTAATATGATTGGTGTTGACCAATAAATATCATATATGAATTAGGAATGTATTCTTTGGAATTTTTATTGACGAAGTGCTGAAATTGTGTCCGAGAAGCAAGTCAACTGACATCACTTTCGGAAGGCAAACAGGAGACACGGATCGTCGTTGAAACACAAAAAATCACCTATATTTAATTCGACAGAAAATGCCTCTCATAAAACAATTCTTCTGAATTGTTTTTGAATTTTATTTTGGTGATGATATTCAAAACAAGTCAACTGACATCACTTTCGGAAGGCGAACAGGAGGCACGGATCGTCGTTGAAACACAAAAAATCACCTATATTTAATTCGACAGAAAATGCCTCTCATAAAACAATTCTTCTGAATTGTTTTTGAATTTTATTTTGATGATATTCAAAACAAGTCAACTGACATCACTTTCGGAAGGCGAACAGGAGGCACGGATCGTCGTTGAAACACAAAAAATCACCTATATTTAATTCGACAGAAAATGCCGCTCATAAAACAATTCTTCTGAATTGTTTTTGAATTTTATTTTGGTGATGATATTCAAAACAAGTCAACTGACATCACTTTCGGAAGGCGAACAGGAGACACGGATCGTCGTTGAAACACAAAAAATCACCTATATTTAATTCGACAGAAAATGCCTCTCATAAAACAATTCTTTTTTCATAGTCCCTTTCATAGAGTTGAAATTCCTATTTTGCCAATTGTAGGCTAGCTTACAGTTGGCGAAGTAGGAATTTCGATCCTGTTTATAGACATCAAAATTGGTAGGCAACGCTTTTATCCAAGACTGACTGTTTCGAGTTCCAGAAGTCTTTGAAGCTATTTCGTGATGTGCTGTTTGTAAAAATGAAACATTTCTGAAAATGCTTAGTTAGCGTACAGAGTTAACGTACCATTGTCTCTGATAAAATACTGTACAAAATTTTGGACCTACTTCCAAATTTCTTGGACTTTCCCTTCAACTTCACTAGCATTCACTTGCTTCAATTCTTGCACAGCATCATAAAATCTAAAAAAGGACAGCAGCCGAGTAAATACACTAGATTATTGAACATAAGACATCTGAACACACTGAATACTGCAATAATACACGATTTTTAAATGCAGTGAAAGGATAAGTTACATAGCTAAATAATGATTTTCAGATCCTCGAATCAGGAGGAAACGAATGAACAGTGGCGCCACCTAGGGGTAATTATTACAAAAGCCCATATAAACCCAACTTCCTTTCACACACCACACACATGTGGAACTCTTTTTATTACATAAAAAAAGATCATTAACAATTTATCCTTTAGTTAAGGGGGCTCAACAATTATTTTGCATGCTTATCTGAATGATGACTGCATAATTATTATTTGATGGCCTCATTTGCAGTAGCCATATTTGTATTTTGATAGCCAGGACTAGACCGCTGAGTTGAAACAAAGAATCAAATCGAAAATAGAATCGAATCACTTTTCTAGAGTTATTTTGTATCTACCAATCTTCCTACAGTCGAATCGTCCACAACCATGTGCATAACTGATCCCCTTGAGCAGGGGTGTCAAACTGGCGGCCCCCGAGGTAATTTTTTGTGGCCCACGATGCTCTGAGATAAAATGAAAACAGGACAATATGTTATGAAGAAAATAGCACTTAGGGGAGATCGAGGCAATACCGAACACACAATTTTGTCATGTTAAAAATGTGTGAGCAACTATTTTCGTCCATGAAATTAAATAAAACGTCCTACAGATCAAGATTAACTGCTAAACATCTATTAGCCATAATGAAGATTGTCTGTTCTCAGTCTTTGAATCCAGATATTGGAAAACCAGTATGAGGAAAGCGCTGGCAAGTTTCCGGTAAAAAAATTAATTTTAGTTTTATAAATACATTAAATTAAATAAACGTTTAAGTAAAAGCAATTATATAGCAATATTATAAATTATTACCCTAAATTCACTTCATTACATAATGTGTTTTAATTATCCTATCCCTATTCCTGAATCGTCACTTCAAAATATAATTTTAAGAAAATTTGTAAATGTGATGTGACCCGCGTGAATCTTACCAGTTGCATTAAATGGCCCGTGTTTTAATCGAGTTTGACACCCCTGCCCTTGAGGAACCATCGCTACATTGAGACAGTAATGTGCCCCTGAGGTATTTTATTTAACGTCGCACTAGAGCAACACAACGGGCTATTGACGACGGTTCGGGATCAATTCCCAGGTGCCATTGAGGGGAAGATGTAACTGCATCTATTCGCTGATCTGAGACTTTTCACGGGACGCGGTAGCCTGGTTGGAAGAGTAACGGATTAGAAACCGGAGGATTGCGAGTTCGAATCTAATATAAGACCGTCGAGTATACAAGGTACGGCTGATGCACGTGAAATCTGCCGCGCCCATCAAATGTCCTCGCGTTGGCGTGGTGTAGAAATTTGGAGAGCAGTGTTCCATCTCAAGTGTGACCTCGTCATCTGACTGTGATCCCGGACCATTGCCAATAGTCCTTTCTGTGTCTGCATTGCGACGTTAATTATCTGAGCCCTTTCACTGCTCCGAATTAGTTAGCGCCGTGTTCGAAAGGTCTCTTCATTATCATCGATTCCGACGTCCGCTTGCAACTTTCCTCAATCAAATTCCATCCGGTTTAAGCTAATTATCTACTCCCTTGAGGTTGGCGTGAAATTTAATTTACTGAAAACGGCGGAAACTGAAACGGATTTTTAATCTGAAAACGGCGCTCTCGGTACAAACAAAGTTGAACAGAGAGCGCCGTTTTCAGATTTGAGTCTCGCGTGGTGGCCGAAAATATGAAATTGAATTTAACAATGAAAGCATAGACTTATATACGATTTGATTAAAACTAGCAGTATACAATTTTATTATTGCTATTTTCGCTGGAAATTGAATAAACTAGCACATCCGCGTTTAGTATCTACTCTAAAATCTCTCAACTGCTATCATTTATTGATGGGAGTGTCGTTAATTACATGTCATACCTATACATATAAAGCAGAGTTGGCGTCTATCTGTTCTGTATACAAATCTATACCGTTTGACCGATCCACACCAAATTTGGTACACTTATTCTTTGAAATCATGCGGATTACGTAGGCTACATATTAACCCCCGTACTATTTGTCTTGGGTGTGCAGAGGGGGTTTAAAATACTCTTCGAAATCAAAATTGGAATAACATTGAGTATTTATACGATCCATGTCAGATCAATTCAAACTAAATTTGGTACATTCATTCTTTAGAATTTTGCGTGACACATATGCTATATATTAAGCCCGTTCTATTTGTCCTGGGTTAGCGGGGGGGGGGGCTAAACACAATTCGAAATAACCACAAGACTAGTATTGAGTACTTTTACGATCCTTACCAGACCAATTCACACTAAATTTGGAACATTCATTCTTTAGAATCCTGCGGGAAACATAGGCTATATATTAACCCCGTTCAATTTATCTTGGTTCTGCAGAGAGGGCTAAAAACAATGCGAAATCCCTTTAGGAATAATATACGATCCCTTTAGGAATAATATACGATCCCTTTAGGAATATTTATACGATCAATGTCAGACCAATTCACACTAAATTTGGTACATTCATTCTTTAGAATTTTGCGTGATACATATGCTATATATTAAGCCCGTTCTATTTGTCCTGGGTTAGCGGGGGGGGGGGTAAATACGATTCGAAATAGCCACAGGACTATTATTGAGTACTTTTACGATCCTTACCAGACCAATTCACACTAAATTTGGAACATTCATTCTTCAGAATCCTGCGGGAAACATAGGCTATATATTAACCCCGTTCAATTTATCTTGGTTCTGCAGAGAGGGCTAAAAACAATGCGAAATCCCTTTAGGAATAATATACGATCCCTTTAGGAATAATATACGATCCCTTTAGGAATATTTATACGATCCATGTGAGATCAATTCAAACTAAATTTGGTACATTCATTCTTTAGAATTTTGCGTGACACATATGCTATATATTAAGCCCGTTCTATTTGTCCTGGGTTAGCGGGGGGGGGGGGCTAAACACAATTCGAAATAACCACAGGACTAGTATTGAGTACTTTTACGATCCTTACCAGACCAATTCACACTAAATTTGGAACATTCATTCTTTAGAATCCTGCGGGAAACGTAGGCTATATATTAACCCCGTTCAATTTATCTTGGTTCTGCAGAGAGGGCTAAAAACAATGCGAAATCCCTTTAGGAATAATATACGATCCCTTTAGGAATATTTATACGATCCATGTCAGATCAATTCAAATTAAATTTGGTACATTCATTCTTTAGAATTTTGCGTGACACATATGCTATATATTAAGCCCGTTCTATTTGTCCTGGGTTAGCGGGGGGGGGGGGCTAAACACAATTCGAAATAACCACAGGACTAGTATTGAGTACTTTTACGATCCTTACCAGACCAATTCACACTAAATTTGGAACATTCATTCTTTAGAATCCTGCGGGAAACGTAGGCTATATATTAACCCCGTTCAATTTATCTTGGTTCTGCAGAGAGGGCTAAAAACAATGCGAAATCCCTTTAGGAATAATATACGATCCCTTTAGGAATAATATACGATCCCTTTAGGAATATTTATACGATCGATGTCAGACCAATTCACACTAAATTTGGTACATTCATTCTTTAGAATTTTGCGTGATACATATGCTATATATTAAGCCCGTTCTATTTGTCCTGGGTTAGCGGGGGGGGGGGGCTAAACACGATTCGAAATAGCCACAGGACTAGTATTGAGTACTTTTACGATCCTTACCAGACCAATTCACACTAAATTTGGAACATTCATTCTTTAGAATCCTGCGGGAAACATAGGCTATATATTAACCCCGTTCAATTTATCTTGGTTCTGCAGAGAGGGCTAAAAACAATGCGAAATCCCTTTAGGAATAATATACGATCCCTTTAAGAATAATATACGATCCCTTTAGGAATATTTATACGATCAATCTCAGATCAATTCAAACTAAATTTGGTACATTCATTCTTTAGAATTTTGCGTGACACATATGCTATATATTAAGCCCGTTCTATTTGTCCTGGGTTATCGGGGGGGGGGGCTAAGCACAATTCGAAATAGCCACAGGACTATTATTGAGTACTTTTACGATCCTTATTAGACCAATTCACACTAAATTTGGAACATTCATTCTTTAGAATCCTGCGGGAAACGTAGGATATATATTAACCCCGTTCAATTTATCTTGGTTCTGCAGAGAGGGCTAAAAACAATGCGAAATCCCTTTAGGAATAATATACGATCCCTTTAGGAATAATATACGATCCTTTTAGGAATATTTATACGATCCATGTCAGATCAATTCAAACTAAATTTGGTACATTCATTCTTTAGAATTTTGCGTGACACATATGCTATATATTAAGCCCGTTCAATTTGTCCTGGGATAGCGGGGGGGGGGGGGAGCTAAACACAATTCGAAATAACCACAGGACTAGTATTGAGTACTTTTACGATCCTTACCAGACCAATTCACACTAAATTTGGAACATTCATTCTTTAGAATCCTGCGGGAAACGTAGGCTATATATTAACCCCGTTCAATTTATCTTGGTTCTGCTGAGAGGGCTAAAAACAATGCGAAATCCCTTTAGGAATAATATACGATCCCTTTAGGAATATTTATACGATCAATGTCAGACCAATTCACACTAAATTTGGTACATTAATTCTTTAGACGATTGCCTGGTAACGCTGGTTAGATATTAACTCCTGTTCGGGGAATTTCTCCTGAGTCTGTAGAGGGGGCTAAAAACAATTCCAAATCCCCATAGGAATAACAGTGAGTAATATTACGATGAATTACAAACAATTCAACCCGAGCAAAGTAATTCAGCTGGTAATGAATATAAGAATGGATATATACATTTTTCATACTTTAAAATTAGTCCAGAAAATAAAACGGCATTTAGTCTACGTTTTTCAAATGGTGTTAATTTTTATTTGTAAGTGGCAAAATTACTCGACCTCAATCGGGTTGAATTGGCTAACTACAGATTGTAAAAGTGAACAGAATAATTACTTTCCTCTTTCGTAGAAAAATGTCAAATCATTTAAGATTCAATCTCTAATCATTTAAATTAAAACCGATAATGAGATTGAATCTATGACTACTAAAACAATTAAGGGGCATTTCCAGGTTACAAACTCTAAAAATGACAAAACGAAGCGGCCCTATTATTTTCATACCAAATGCCTTTTTTGCTGTTTCGGAAGAACAATAACGCCAAGTGAATTCACCACTTTATTCATTTTATTTGTATATACTTCAGAAAAAGAAAATTTAGAATAGTGGTCACGACTTATATTAAGTTGATGGTAATGCAAAAGGGGTTAATAAACAGCAATTATTTTACTTTTAAAAAATGCCACGCATGCAGGAATATCTTCAAAATGTACCCCGATTTCGCAGGAGTCCTATTCATGCACTAGAGGAAGTCTTTGCTCTTGGTGCTGTTGTGTAGGCTGCAACGCGACTTCCGAGAGCATCCCATGCATGCTCTGCTGAATTGAGATCAGGTGAGCTCGCTTGATGCGAATTCGGTATTAACCTTAATTTTTGGACGCGTGTGTGGATTAATTGTAACGGAGGAATGTATTCAGAACACATAATGAATGCAGCACTACTTACTTTAAATTTTCCGCACTGAATTCTTTCTCCAAGAACTTATAAAACTGTTCCCGTCCTGCCGGATCTTTCAGCAGTTCCTGTAAGGAGAACGCCCATCGCTTTACCCGGCGAGCACTCACTTCTTTTCTAAGGTAACATACAAAGAAACACATAAGTCGTACTATGCGGTTTACAACATATGCAGTTTAATAATACACGTCTTAGCTAATAGCAGTCCTACGAATGGGAAATTTTTTATTTTTTGTCCCAAAGCTAGGGTTACCAGATGCAAAACCGAACAATTTATTCTGAAAAGACTTTAAATAGAGGTAGGTAGTTAATTAACGTCGCACTGAAGCAACACAACGGTCTACTGGAGACGGTCCGGGATCCATCCCGAAGGGAGAGATTCGAGGACAACACCACGCAATTTTGAACCACGGTCAGATGATGACCTGAGCTGGCACCCCACTCTCCAAACTTCCACACCATGCCAACTTGAGGACATTTGAGGCCACGACGCTCTTTGGCTGAACCGAGTTTCGAACTCGCAGTCCTCCGGTTACTAATCCGTTACTCTTCCAACTTGGCTACAGCGGCCTTGAGTTTTTTTCGGGATTCATGCCTAGTTCATTGCACCCTACATATTTTCTATGAATGCTTAACATACTTTTGGAGTAGTATTTTACAGAAAATTTATTTAGATTCAAAATTAACAAATCCTGCAAAAATAGTAGGGAAACAAAAAAGTTAGTGCTCTTGTTAAAATTGGCCGCTAAATTCAATTGAAATCAGGCAATGAAAAAAATTCATTTCAATGTAAATAAACAGTTTACTAAACTTACTATCACGGCTATTTTGTTAGAGCAATTAAGAACTTTCCCTTTCCACTTGCTCCGCAATCTCAGTTAAGTCATCTGACCGTGGTTCAAAATTACGTGTTGTTGTCCTCGGATCTTTCCCTTCGGGTTTGATCCCGGACCTTTGCCAATAGCCCGTTATGTTGCTCCAGTGCGACGCTAATTAAAAATACCATGCGACATACTAAACAGTTTTAAAAAGTCTCAGATTTCGTATAGCCAACAGAACAAACTATGATATAAAACGAGCTTCCGGAAAAAATGTGTTTTCTATTCTTTTTCTTGAAAGTAAGGCGAGTGAATGGGAATGTCTTTTATCTCCAAAGAAAACTTCACTTCCAACGATAAATTACTTGTACTTTTCCGTGTCTGAAAATACCGTTGAACACAAAAGAGCACAATTTCGACAGGTGAATGCTTTTCTACTTTGGCGTGCGTGAAAACACAGGGAACTGATAAAACAAACACTAAAATACACATGAAAGCAATGTGAAGATAAATGATTCAGTCTAATCCTCTACGAAAAATATGAACAATTCAGAATAAAATGCTCTGACAGACGAATAAATGCCCAAGAACATTTCTCGTCTGTTTTCATTAAATTCCCTCAAACAGGGATTTTTCCCGTCTCTTTTCCCTTGGGCAAAATGAAACTTGAAAGAGAACAATGCATTCAACTATAAAAACTTCGCATTTCTTTTTCGACTCGTTTGTTTTGCTATTTTACGGTTTACAAAATGCATGATTTCAGAAGAATACGGTAAATGTACTCTTCGCATTTTACAATTAGGGAATTCATCTCTTCCTTCGAAGATTGAGGTGAAGGTTTAGGGCTCCTTCAGACCATCAGAATCCCGGGGCAATCCGAATCAATCTGAATTAACTAAAAAACCACCTAACATAGTTTTGAATGCATTGAAGCAGAAAGTTCCGGATTCAGGCAGTGTGAAAGGTTTAAAGAGGAACACGCCATTTCTTATGGAAGCGGCCTTCCGTCAATCTGAATCCACTAGAAACTGACTAACATAGATTCGGATGCATTGAAGTGGAATGTCCGGATTCAGGCAGTGTGAAAGGTTTTAAGACAAACGAGCCATTTCTTATGGAAGCGGCCTTCCGTCAATCTGAATCCACTAGAAATTGACAAACGTAGATCGACGGTTTACCCGCTTCCATAAGAAGTGGCTCGTTCGTCTTAAAACCTTTCACAGTGCCTGAATCCGGAGCGTTGAGCTTCAATGCACACGAATCAATGTTAGTTTCGAGAGGATTTAGATTGATCAGGATTCTGACGGCGTGAAGCAGCGCAGAGGACTCCGAAAAAAGAAATGGATCAGAGTTGGCTGCTAGTTATTTTGACGATTCTACAATGTGGTGTGGTGAACTTAGTCACCACTACAAAAAATAACATACAACATAGTATATAGCAGTAAACAACGCAACTCCACTGTGAGCTAACATTTACTGTCCCATATGGGGTGCCGCAGCCAAGAATAGTATAAAAAAAACAGAAATCCTACAAAACACAACCCTAAGAACTATTGTCAAAGCCCGATGGTTCTACAGAAATAAGGACATCCTCCTTTCAACTAAAATCCCTTCAATTAGAAGTCCATTGCCCGCCTTTCTTCCAAATTCTTCGAAGATCTTGAAACTAACAATAACACCGCTGTAATAGAAATATAATTTACGATCCGACCCTCCCTCAAAACAAAGCCCGACCAAGAGCATCTATGTTTATTGGAATTAATTGAAACCCCGAGCAGCCACTGTTAATCTGATCCAAAATTCCTAAGTAAATCCAGCTGGGAGTAGTCATATTCCCGGCATTCTCATTGGCAGTACGACAAACCTAATTTACCCTTAACCTAAATGTAACCTAAGTTAAAGTGCCAAGTAAGTAAGTTTCTGTCAGTCGGAAGAGCCCCAGTACCTGAACCCCAGGCCCCTACATTGAACAGTAATAGATAAAAAACCAACTATTCAGTGTTAATCATTGCTCAAGTACACATTTAACCTGACAGCACCACATACCCTGCCACTCACCTATCGATTGGAGATTAAGGCCCCTATGTGGCCATGTGCTCCGTCAATCCCAACTACAACTCCACTGTGAGCGCGTGCAAACAATTCGTGAATTTTATTTTATTACGAGCGCATGCTCGTAATAAAATAAACTGCTTCTAGCGTATAGAGCATTCGCAGGTGACGTCATGATCAGTTATTTTTCTTAACTGTTAACTGCTGTAGGACAAACAAATTGTTATGCAAGTTTGAAAGGAAGTTTATGGGAAGTTTTGAAAACTAAATAATGTCCAATACACCATAAATTGATCTTTGGAAAATCTTCAGGATTCGAAGAGGCGTTTGGATTGTCCAAATCATACGGATCCATTCCGTTAATGATAGATATTTTTTGATCGTAGCGATTTCGCACTGAAACATCCATGCTTACTAATGGAACAGAAGCCATTGCTTGTCCTACAGCAACGGTTGCTAGGGACGTCATTCCGGCGTTGCTATGGTCAGACCACGTGGTTGCGAGTGCTCTATTTGTTAACTTTATTGTGCCTTAATATTATCTTGAATAATCACGGGCAATCAGTACCCATAATATGGGCCGCGTTCCTAAACAATTCTCTGAAAAAGTGCAAATCAAAAAATAATCCGTCACATGACCTCCGTTTCACCAGTTTGAAGTTGCATTTACGAACGATTAGGTTTTTTTAGTCTCATTCGCCATGTAATTGGCAATTCGTTTTGATAAATCCAATCTGAAAATTAGCCTAAACCATGAGTAGAGATGCATTACAACATTTACATCTACCTTTTCGGTCGCCATCTTCTAAACTGACGAAACCTAGCACAATCTCAGTTCGTTTCAAGCGATTTTTTTTCGTTTTCAGCGACTTATGAAACGGCTTGTTTTTCACACTAGAAAATCTGAGACTCTTGGAACACTCGGCTCGAATATCTCGTACAACCGGTGCGATTTATTCGCGTTTACGAACGAGCCCATGAATTGTCATGCAAAATTAATTTGATGAGTAAGTATATGATTAACGTCGCACTCAAGCAAAACAATGGCTATTTGCGACGGTCCGGGATCAATCCCCAAGGGAAAGATGACGCGAGATGATAGCTGAAATGTTAGATGACGAGATAAACCCCAGAACTCTCACACCAAGCCAACGTGAGGACATTTGAGGCCCAGTTAGATTTAACGTGTACCAGCCCCCTTTGGGCACGACGGTCTTTGGTTGTATTCAAACTCGCAACCCTCCGGTTGCTAATTCGTTACTCTTCCAACCGGGCTTTTGCGGCCCTGTGAAAAATTGGAAACGCTGAGAAATACTGCTTGGATCTTTTAAAATAAAGAAGCTATTGATACTCACGTCTGCTTCTCCATTTCCCATGATTCTGTGCTGTCCGATATCCAAGGGTTGGTGTGTTCTGGAGTCGTTAGGAAAGGGTCATACTCATGGTATTGTTCGTAGTAATTACCGTATCTGGAAAAGAAACACACATGGAGCATTGAACATTTCAAATGGACGTCACTACAGATCCGTACCTGCCAAACTCCAAGAAAAAAAATCCCGGAAGATGTGTTTAGCAATAAAAAACCAACGTTCAAGTGTCATAAATGAAAAAGACCTAAAAACAATTCGTAAAATAATAAAGGGTCAAATTAGTGATAATTAGGTCAAATATACAGTCCAGCATCATACCTTCGACACCAAATTGACCGAACTACGCATGCGTCCCGACGAGTCATAAACGGACGACACATAAACGGAGTACGCATGCGCATGTTTTGTCGCAGTGTATGGTCATGATTAGGTAACACAAGAACGGTGTTGTACCAGAGAGGGCAGAGTATGAAAAAGGAGAAACTGTTCCTGACAAAACTTTTCGTGTTGACATTAGAACGAGTGGAAGGAAAGTTGTTCTTCCAGAGCGTTATAGATTATAATTTCTTATAATAATTTAATTTAGTATTAAGATTAATTCATATATATTGTGTTCTTTGTATGGTATTGAAAAGTAATGTGCCAATTTTTTTATTTTGTGTTTTCAACTTTTTTTGATTTTCCGACCACCGAAAATCAAAAGGTGGAAGGATGTTAACAGTAGTTCAAATTGCCTTTTAGTTATTGTCATATTTTTGTATAATTTGGTTTCCTAAGAACGTCAACAGAGATCACGCAGCTTCTACTCTTGGCAAGGAGCCAAGATTTTCTCTGCGTTCCTTTCTTAAAAGGATATCTGATAATAAGGCAACCGTGTAAATATCTGAATGTGGGTGAATCCATTCAAATCCAGGTAAGGCTCTTCACCTCACCATCTTCGAATCGAATGATATTTTGCATACAGTTACATTTTGGGACACCTTGAATTAACATATTTTTATAATATCGAAAAAAAATGTTCTTCGAGATTCAGGGCTGTGAAATTGACGTCACAAATTAAAAATTATTTTTCTTAGCGTACATCACCTAGTTAAAAATCGCATATCTCCTAAAGTATTTAAGATAATCCAATTTTTTTTAAATGTAAGACTTTAGAGCAGCTATTGATACTAATTCCATTATTAGTACGTAAACAATTTGGAAATATGAATTTTTCAATTTGGTCAATTTTAAATTAATTTTTTTTTCAAAAAAGCCATCTTTTAAAAATCTGATTATTTTTAAGTTCGTATATAAATATGCTATCATTGCGTGTTTTTGAAGTTTTTGAATAGTTAAGCTTAATAAATTATTTTGTGTAATGACTTTGATCGGAAAACCAGAACGAAATACCGTCAAATTCCCTTTCGAAGTACGAAAAGCCCTAAATGCATGTCAAATTCCCTACAGAAGGACGGTTTTCCTAAATTAAATCGGGATTCCCTTTCAGCCAGTAGGAACTATATTTGCTTAAAAATACTTTTATGCTCAACATTAACCGAATAATTTGAATATAATTTACAGTATTTACTTAATTTGAATAAATTATTTATCAAAAAATTATATATTAAACATGTAGAAGAATATCAAACATAATAATTTGCTGTGTTCATCTCGCTACGAAATCAAATTTAAAAAATATACTGTCATTGTTTGGATAAAAAGGATCAGAGTAATAAACTACATATCTAAAATATAAATAAATTCCTATAACTATATAAAAACATTTGAATAATATTGGAACTAGTAGCACAAAACGTAGTACCTTATAAATCCTCATAAAACAGTTCTAAAATTGCATAGATAAGAAAAATTAAAAGTTCAATAATATATTTAACATCGCAGATAAAATAATGATATAAATTTTATTTACTTAAAACAATAAAAAAAGTTGCTAATTTGAATATTATTTACGTTAAATAAAATATTAATTAAAATAAATCGAGAGATTCGTTAAATTCGACGAAAGTGTTTAATCTGTCCTTTTCTGCCACATAAAACTCCAAGAAAGCATTCAACGGATACTTCAATAAATGACTATGAAATTAATAAATGAACTTCACGAATGCAAAATTCATAACTAAATGCAGCTTCATAATTAAATAAACTTACTTTCAATCATCCTCGATTCTTGAAAAGTCGCACTCTCATGTCAATACTAGGAGATCGGACATTTGTGTATGAAAAGAGGCTGGCTTTGTCATATGAACGCACCATTATAAAACTTTCAACGAGAGTAGTTATTTAAAAACTATTTTTTGATGTTGCAGGAAAGCTTTCATGTGCCTTTGTCCATACAAAGACATAATTAAATTTATTTCTCTTCTGAAAGCATGAAATTGCTTTTTACTTACTACGTATGTAGATTTGTTTGAGAAGTTAATTTCATAAAAATCCCAGAATGAATTATACCTAAATCCAAGAATGAATAAAGAGTAAATAAGTATTATATACTAAACGATTTAAAATGTATTGGAATAAGATGTAATCAGACAAAGGTAATGATGATTTGTACATTAAAAAGCTACTCTTTCACTATAAAAATAATTTTCCCCATGTGAACAGCTGGGTGGATAAAAAGCAGCTGTTCGTAGAATACAGAGGCTATTCGGACATTTTTTGAACGATTTTAATGGACTGAAGATAAATTTTTACATGAAATTTTTGTGTTTTAAATGTTTCATTTGATGGCCCTTATTGTTAACTATCTTTCTACACCTTAATTTCCATGATAATAACGACTTTTGTAGTATCGACAGTGGTATTTTGTCCCATTCTTGCTCCACAGTTTTCCAGTCTTTGAATGGTTTTCGGTCGACGTATCGATAATGCCCTTTTTAAAAGTCCAAAAGCACAAAAGTCCATGGGTGAAACATCGGGAGAATTAGCAGGAATATCATTAAAGGGTATTGACCTGAAACCAGTTTCTTGTTCCATTTTTTCCAAGAATTCAATAGTCGATTTAGATATGTGGCTGCTTGCTTTACCCTGATGCAGTTCTACTGAAAGTTGGCACTGTGGGTAAAGATATGGTATTTCCTTTTTGAATATTGGGGATAAAATAGGGTCTTGATAATATGTGGGAGTTGATTTTTAATTTTCCATTATATGCAAAACCGGCAACAATCATAAATCTCTTAGAGAAAGTTCTCACGTTCACTTTGCTTATAGTTCTTTGGCTTGGTGGATTCTCTTTTAAAATTAAAGATCTTACCTTACAAATATTTTCCGAATTTTGTTCTTTTTTGGATACTTTTTTGAAGTATTTTTCACTTTAACGTTTTTTTTCCTTTTTCTCATTAATAATATTACTTATAATACCTTTAGATATTGAAAAACCATGACTTTTACAGCGATTTTGAATAATTGAATAAGCTTAATTCTCTTCGGAAAGAGAGGAGACAGTCTTCCATCCATTGCTTATTTAAAAGCGCCATTTTGAAAGTAAACAAAACTCTGAGTTAGCAGACGATAAGTTATACTTTAACTATTTAACTGCTGTGAAAATAAAATTCTTTCGTAACATACATTTTTTTACAGCTCATCAAAATCGTTCAAAAAATGTCCGAACAGCCTCTGTATAAACAATCAACACTCCTAGAGCTCTCAGAATAGTATATCTTGTAACTTTATTTTAGAATTTGTTGCAGCAGGTGCAAGTGATACCAAGTGTGCAAGTTATTACGAAATGAAAATTTTAATGCAACGTCCTGAAACCCAAATATTTCCGCGGTAAATAATTAGAAGTTAGTTACTAAGTTCCGAGGTAAATAATTAGAGTTCGGCTGATTTCTTTTTTAAAACTATTAACAGTAGAATTATAGGATCATCAAAAATCTTAGTTCCATACACTTTATTGATATAGAAATAATGAATCATGCTAAAAATATCGCATCGAAAAATGTGCTTGAGCTGCTGGTTGAGGAGATTCGAGCACTGACTAACAAGTGGAGGAATATCGTTGAGCGCGCATTAGATGTTGAAATTTCGAGGATATCTTAAGTTGAAGGCTCTTAAAAATCAATCTGAGAAACTGCATTAGCTATCCAACATTCTAATGAAATTACACAAAAAGTTTCAAAAATAAAGATGGCTTTTTTATTAAATCTTAACCAAACTTTAGAAAGTTCCGTGCCAAATTGTTGAAAAACCGAATCCAATTTTAAACGATATTTTTACTTATTATTACGAAGAGTACATTTAAATATCGCTAGCAAAAAAACAAGTTTATCTCTAAAAGCGTAGCGAAGTGCTATACGACATTCTTGAAAAGTAAAATTTAATATTTTTGACCGCCTTTTGAAGGATCCATGAAAAAAATTATTTTTCAAAAATAAACGTGGCATAGTTTAGCACACGCCACTGACCACCATATACTAAATTCTTTTAAAATTCGAAGGCAAACATTTTATTTTTTATCGCCTGAATTTGAATGGATTCACCCATGCAGCATTTATGGAGTCACATTAAATAAAGTATATTTCTGTAGAGAACGACTGAATAATTTGATTCTGGAAGTCTCGCAACAAACGGACAGTGGAATAGCTTGATTGGCGGACTAGTAT
The DNA here is from genome assembly GCA_933210815.1 of Meta bourneti. Classification (NCBI taxonomy): domain Eukaryota; kingdom Metazoa; phylum Arthropoda; class Arachnida; order Araneae; family Tetragnathidae; genus Meta; species Meta bourneti. The sequence goes on from OW119924.1 coordinate 106,955,902, forward strand.
TTAAAACTGCGGGGTCGATCAGTGAGGGGGCGAGGCAGGTTGATTGGGTTAGGTTTTATGGGCGCAAAGGCCATATTTGGACAAGCTGCGCCGAACTGCGTCAAGCAAATGGTTGGTTGTTTTGGGGCTTTATGACGCAAGGGAACTATTTGGCCATGCTAGGCCAGACACAATATCAAGTGATAAACATACACACACAATGATAGTTTTACTGACACAGAAGAGAGAAATACACCCAGGGAGGAATGCAACTGATGTCAATCGAACCTGCGCCGCCTACAACTCGAAGGTTGCTAACGCAGTGGACATAGTCACACAGCCCCTGTCAAGCAAATGGACATACGCACAAGGAAAACGTTACTGGTACGGAAGTGAGAAATACTCCAGGGATCGAACCTGCCTCGCAAAAAACTCCCAGGTTGTTAGCGCCGTGGGTTTGCCGAGACTCATCCACAACTACTCCAGGGATGATGCAGGAAGTAAAATGAGTCATATGGGATTTTTTTTAAAGAGCCGACGTTTGTTTCCAATTACACGTAAATATTCTGTCCTCGCTTTTAGATGTTAAAGTGCCAATTTATGAGCATTAAAAACATTAAGCAGAAAAGTAAAAAAATTGCTAAATTTATATGGAAATTCTCTGGTACCACCAAAAAGAATCGTGGTAGTCAATTATGCAAATTGAATCATCCCTCCCAAAGGTAAAGTCTAGGCATGTGCCTGTTCTGAACTCAATTAAGAGGTAGCACTCAATTGAACAAGTGATCACAAATAAATACGATTAAAAGTGAGCAGTTCTTTTCGGATGAATAAATTGACTAATTAAAGTTTATTTTTTTCGTTAATTTAATACTTAAATAACAGGGCATGGCTATAATACCCTAACTAAAGTGGCAGTTGTCATCTGGGAGCCCTAATTACCGTCATCCCTATTCGACTTAATTACATTACGATGCTTAAATACGGTGTAATTTGGTTTACATAAAACGCAAATTCCATATTCCGGAAAGGTACGAGGGCGTCATTTGCTCTTGCCTTTTTATTTCGTGGGTGATGCGTAAACTTATTTTACCAAATGTTATCTGCACGTGACGATCTTATACGTCATATTTTCCGCTATTATTTCGCATGTGTGCTTCAATTGAAATATTTTAATTAACGCATGTTAAAATAGACACTGAAGACAGGCCAACTCGCTTCGATAGTAACTTATTAAAGTTATCGTAGGTTAATTTAATTGCTGACATAATCCTTTATGCTCAGTAGCGTGAAAAATGTGCTGAATTCTTTGATTCTGTTTAATTTCCTTCCAGCGGTGTTTATATTACTGTTGTAAATCACTAGTGTTAATATTAATGACTGCCTTGTAAATCTCTAATGTTTATATAACTCTTTCCTGCGTTTGCATTTATGGGTTCCTGTGTTTACATTACTGTTTTCGTATAAGTATTCTTATCAGTACATTTGTCTGATGCAATCCTTTTAAGTGACTCAGTTGCCTCTTGACGCTGTTGTGTTGTATGCTTTTGTCTTGTTATTACCAAAATTTTCACTCTTATTTCAATATCACAAGACATAACAAATTCCAACCATTGATTTTTTATATCTATCAGTGTAGACTCTACACTGTAGAGTCTAGGAATGGGAAATACTGTTCTTTTCGGCGAACAGTTCTTTGCTGTTCCATCTTCTTAACAGAACTGTTCTTTAACCACTGTTCTCAAATGTCTACTTGAAATGTGCCAAGCCCTGTTCCTCCTCCTAGACCAGTGGTTCTTAACCTTGTTAAAGGTACTGAACCCCACCAGTTTCATATGCGCGTTCACCGAACACTTCTTAATTGCAAAAAAAAATATGATTTTTTCAAATTTAAAACATAGGCATATATTTATACATAGGTGCACAACATGAACGAAACCATTAATGAAAAAACCATTAAGAACAAAGAACAAAACCATTAAAACATGATTTTTATACAAAACCAAAAACACATTAATGAATATTTACTGCAAATCAGTGTGACTTCTGCTGTTGCCTTTCAGAGACCAGTTCAGAAATGCGCGGCTTTACCTTGGCAAGTGCCACTCTCATGTCATTTTCGCAACAAAGTCTGTTCCTTTTCTTCGTTTTTATGTCCAGCATCCTCGAAAAGGATTGCTTGCAAAGATATGTTGTAACAAACGGTATGAAAATCTCCAGAGCTTTCTTAGCAATAACAGGGTACGTTACCATTTGTTGACACCAAAACGTTGAGAGCGTTGTTGTTCTGAAGAGTTGCTGTTGAACCTGGCTCTGCTGAATTTCAATGATTTCATCGAGGTATTCATCATTGACATCTGTTGTCTCAACACTAAACGTGAACGGCTGTCTCGCCCATGCTGGATATGACTCTCTTGTAGGGAAGTATCCCGCCGAGAGACTTTGCAAGCTCATCTAAGAGCGTGGCAATTGCTTGCTTCAGTTCCGCGGGTACAGACATGTCTCCGATTCCAGATACATCTTCGATCTTATTTACGCAGTCGTCTAGCAGGGGAAAGTTTGCGAAGTTATCGTTCTCTGTTCGTCGTTTCCATAACGGTAGCTTTTTTTAAAAGCCTTCAGGGTTTCTTCCGCTTCGATGATGTTGACTCCACCGCCCTGCATTTGTTTATTGAGATGATTGAGGGCTGCGAAGATATCAGCCATGTACTCTAAAATGAGAATGAACTCAAAATTTTTGAAGCAATCTGCATGACAATGTTGGTTCTCTTGCAAAAACAGGCCTAATTCCACACGCACGGCAAAAACACGATTCAGCACCTGTCCCCGGGATAACCACCGAACGTTAGAATGGTACAGAAGTACCTCGAATTCAGATCCCATTTCTTTACACAGCTCCCTGAAGATGCGGTGCCTCAGAGCACTATTTCGCACATAGTTCACGCATTCCACTACAATTTTTAGCACTTCTGCCAGTTTTGGAGGCAAGGTTTTTGTTGCCAACGCATGCCTGTGCAGAATACAATGCGTAACAATGATGTGTGGTGCATCGGCTTTCACTAGCGCACCAAAACCAGACTTTCTTCCCAGCATGGCTGGAGCTCCGTCCGAACAAACTGCAGAAACCATATCCCACGAAAGATTGTTGTCTTTGAAGAAGTCATCCACAAGTTTCTTCTCATCGGCTGCCTTAGTTGTTGTTGTAAGAGGCTTACAAAATAAAAGATCTTCCTTTATCACGTCGTCTTTCACATAGCGCACGAATACTGCAAGCTGGCTTAGATTGGAAACGTCTGTGGTCTCGTCGAGTTGAAGGCTAAATTTTGCCGGGCTTGAAATCAGATCTGCAACTACTTGAGCCAAGATGTCTTTGCTCATGTCCTCTATTCTGTCGCTGATGGTGTCATTTGAAAGAGGAATTTGGGATAACTTAACTTCAGCCGCTTTTCCCAGCATGATATTCGCCATCTTCAACACAGCTGGTTTTATGAGTGTTTCACCAATGGTGTGTGGTATGCCCTGCTTTGCGATCAGGTAGGCAACTTCGTACGATGCTGTGAGGATCGGTTTGTTGATGGGTACAAAGCCAAGAACAGGCAGAGTAGCCTTTTCATCGAATCTGGCTCTCTTCACCTTGAATTCAGCGAGCGTTGTGTTCTTGTATTTTCCATCTCCATGCAGCTTAAGGAAATGTTCTCTTAGTTTTGCCGGTGCGAGACTAGAATTGCTCAACTTGGCATTTCAAATCATGCAGTTAGGACGCTGACTCCCATCACGTTCCGTTATACATGTGAATCCATATTGTACATATTCGTCCGACCACTTTCTTTTTTTGCTCGACATAGTTAGTATGAAGGGATTGAAATATTAAGAAAGGTATCACACGACGTACCATCACGACAGTTACAATTAGACTACTAAGCGCATCAAATTCCCTGCAGCACAGATAGGCCAAGCGATGCTGCGTGATCACCTGCAGCCAATGATGGACAAGCGGGGCGTGTCATCACGAATCATATGAGTCGGGTGTGTTTTGACTTCCGCCGAACCCGCGAGACTGACTCACCGAACCCCTGGGGTTCGATCGAACCCAGGTTAAGAACCAGTGTCCTAGACTATGTGGCGCCAGCAGTTTTCACGATAGACACACAGGGACCGAATTTTATTGACATATCATCTTTGTTAGTCATGCACTAAGTACTTTGTAGGCATGCATATATATACAAAATACAAATGACTCTTCTGCTAGCTTTTTTATTGGTAAGTTTATCTCTAGTTTTGACAGGAAGAAAACGAAATAAAATAATTTGGAGTCTTGGTATTGTTAATCGATTGATTGATTTTTTTATGGCGCATGAGGCAAGTCTGTCCAAGCTGCGGCAAACCTATCAGTAATTAAGAAAAGAAAATCAGAATATATCCGTAAATTTGAAAAAGTTCTTGCAAATCGAAACGTTTGAATTCTCTCTGGATCCCCATGGCAACTAATAATGTCCCACATCTGAATCATCTCAAGTACGGTTTCCCAAACAGATATGAGGTGAATAGGACAACAATTTCGCAAACGAAAGTAATAACTTTTTTAGATTTTAATGTCATTTTTAAGTCAGCAAAATGGTCATTTAAGTCAACAAAACGACGGTCCGTGATTTATCCCGAAGAGAAAGATCCGAGGACAACACCACGCAATTTTGAATCACGTAATGCAATAGGAAGTTGCCCTTTAAAAGATTATTAACACTTAAAAAACGGATACCAGGATTACAACTTGGAAAGCAAAATTAGTTTGTCAGAAAAAACAGGTTAATTATTATAACCTGTTTCTATCTAAACACGTTAACAATAATCTATCTAAACACGTTTAAAACATGAAAAATACAAGTCAAAAAATCATTTTCGCTTTTCAACATATTAGTTTTATGGTGGGATGCTTGTTTCCGAGATGTCTTGAAAATCGTAATACCTGACCTAATGAGATCACTTTTGAGCATGACACCCGATCCGAATCTCCCTTTGACAGTGAAATATGTCCACACATTTGAAATTTTGCTTTCCATTTTGTAGAATTTGATTTTAAAATAAAGTTAAAAGCATTGCAAATCCTAAGAACGAGTAGAGGCGACACCACCAGAGAGAAAGCTGGACAACAAAATCTTGATCAGTATTATTTTAAAAATTCATCACCATGTCATTGCCTAACAATTATAAAATTTCACAATTATTACGCTAATCTCGCAAATTCATCCAATCGCAATAAGAATAACATTGAATAATATTACTATGAATTACAAACAATTTAACCCGAGCAATGCCGGGTAATTCAGCTAGTTACTTATAAAGTAAGTCGGTGTCAAAAAATGCATGTAGTTTAAGGTTTTGTAGTTGTTCGAGATAACAGTAATTCTAAGCAGAATCTTATAATCATTCCAACATCTGTGAAATAACATCTGTCCCGGAAGAATAATGACGTGAGTCAAAAATATGGGATTTCGACTTAAATGTGTCATTTGTCTTTGAATTGATTCATGCTTTCAATGGAATAAGGACAGAATAGCAACGCTCATCTCCACTAGAAAGCATCGCGTCATTGTTCAAATTTCAAATGTTTTTCATCGTTCTTTAGGAAAAGAACGACACAAGAGTTAGTAGCGATTCAGATTTTGAAGCGGTAGATTAGTTGTTCGGTGCAACACCGACTCAAGTGCTGCTTAGAACGATTGTGTGTTGAATTTAACACTAAATGTATATTGTGCCATTATTAACCTAAACTCTGCCCGTTTCATGATGTAAATAGCTGAATGAATAAAAATATCAACAAATATGCTGTAAAAATAATATAAAATATAAATTATTGCAATAGAATGCTTTGTAAAGTGACTTTGTGATGGGTATTTCATTCCGAAATTTAAGAAAACACGAGCACTCTTAAACAGATAGCTCAGGTGGTATCTGACCGCGATTCAAAATTACGTGGTGTTGATCTCGGATCTTTCCCTTCGGTTTTGATCCCAGACTGTCAATAACCGGTTGTGTTGCTCCAGTGCGACGTTAATTAAATACCTACCTAATCATGAATGGTGTTCTGAGTTTTCGTTTTCTGGACAAATCGATGAATTACGCTTGCGTCATTGTTCTTCCGAGGCAGCGACAATTCGGTAGGTAGGTATTTTAATTAACGTCGCACTGGAGCAACACAACTGGCTATTGGCTACGATCCAGGATGAACCCCCGAAGGGAAAGATCCGTGGACAACACCACATAATTTTGAACCACGGTCAGATGACGAAGTCATACCTGAGCTGGCACCCTACTCTACAAACTTCTACACCACGTCAAGGTGAGGACATTTGAGGCCACGACAGATTTAATGTGCACCAGCCCCCTTTGTACACGACGGTCTTGTATTGGATTCGAACTCGTTACTCTTCAACCGGGTTACTTCGGCCCCACTTAAGATTCGGATTCACTGATTCGGAAGAAGCTTACAGAGTTTTATAGATCTACTGATTATTAGCCAAGGTTTTTCATACCTTAGAAAAACAGGCGATATTTTACTATCAGAATAACTAAATTGGCCTTGTCATCGCATTTAAAGATTCTATCATTTAATAGTGATTTAAATTATTTTTCGTATATTAGTATTTGTATAACAAAAGTATTAGAAATTAAAAAAAATTATGACAAGCATAATAAATAAAAATCTATCTTAAATAGACATAACACGCTATAGTTACAACTTCGTAAAATTTCAGAATATATATTTGCTTAGGTTTTTTATTCAATTCAATTTTTTATGTAAATAGATTTTCAATGTTTTTCACGTATATAAGCCAACTTACGATTCACAAACTTTGGACGATTTAACGTTTCCTCTGTCAATTTTGTTTTTCAGGGCTCTTATCTGAAATAAAAAAAGAAAATCAATGAGATTGAATAATGATGGTCACATCGATATGAAATTAAATGAAATCATTCTTCACTATTGCCATCACAAAACTGAAGAATTCAATCCAATTCTCAGGAAGGTATTTTAATTAACGTCTCACTGGAGCAGCAAAACGGGCTACTGGCGATTGTCCGGGATCAAACTCGAAGAGAAAGATCCGATGCCAATAGCCGGTTGTGTTTCTCCAGTGAGACGTTGATTAAAATACCTACCTATCTATCTGAGTTTTGAATTGAATTCTTTAGTTTTGTGATAGCAATAGTGTTGCTCTTGTGCGAGGTTAATTAAATACCTACGTATCTAATCACCCGGCGACTTAGCTTTTAAATGCAACACAGAACAATCAAATGGTCGCAATCATCCATTGCACGACCACGTATGCGAAAGTACACCCATGATTTCAATACAGCTCTCCAATGGTCTCATGTAATGGGCATCGAATTCTGCCACTGCCAAATTCTGGAGGGGGTAGACAGGTATTTTAATTAACGTCGTTCTCGAGCGGCAACGGTCTATTGGAGAGGTCCGGGATCAACCTCGAAGGGAAAGTCAGAGGACAACAACGCGTCATTTTGAACCACGATCACATGACGCGGTCACTCCACTCTCCAAACTTCCACACCACGCCAAAGTGAGGGCATTTGAGGCCACGATAGATTGAACGTGTACCAGCCGTCTTTGTATGCGACGTTCTTTGGTTGGATTCGATCTAGCAACTCTCCGGTTGCTAATCCGTTACTCTTCCAACAGTGTTACCGCGGCTCTTCTGGAGAGGGAGTATTGTATGAACTTAGCTACCAATACAAAAATTAACTTATAATACACTAGTACACATAGCACCTTATTTCTACGTTGTACGGTAAGTGTGACGGTAATTAAAATACCTACCGAATACAAAGCTACACTGTCTTTCACCGCGTCTTGCTAAAAATTTAAAAGAAAATATTCATCAATATTTCAATTAAAAAGATCCTTCCTTAAGCTGCTGAGTGAAGCTGTAAGTCCTGAAGCGCTTGTCTGAAGCCGGAGCGCTATGTTTTTCCTATCTTTATTTCTGCCGCTGACATTCTTAGCTGACACTCTAATTTTGATTTAAATTGCTAAGTAAACGGAATTGTATTAGAGACCATAGCGTTCGTGGCAAACTTTTTTCATTTCCCTATTTTCCAAGATAGTTTCGAGCAGGAAACGCAAGAAAAACAGTTCCTATCTTTCCCATTAAATCAGAATTTTTAAAAGGACGTAAGAATGGCGCATAAGCAGTCGTTTTTCTGAAGACATTACAGATGTTTCCCCTGCGGTTACCCAAAATGACATGCACAACAGATTTAGCAAGCAATATTTAACAGGTCCCTCGAGGAAAATGTCAACTCTAAATGAAAAATTGCTTTTCATGAATAACAGTGACCTCGAAGTAACTGAGGTAGGAAGATATTTAATTAACGTCGCACTGGAGCAATACAACGGGCTGTTGGCGACGGTCAGGATAAAACCCGAAAGGAAAGATGCGAGGACAACACCTCATTTTGAACCACGGTCAGATGACGAAGTCACACACCTGAGCTGGACTTCACTCTCCTAACTTCCACACCACGCCAATGTGAGGACATTTGAGGCAAGACAGATTGAACCCTTTGTACACGATTGTCTTTGGTTGGATTCGAACTCGCAACCATCCGGTTGCTAATCCGTTACTCTTCCTTCCGGGCTATCGCGGCCCACTTTATTCAAAGAAAACCCACAAGCTGAGGTTATCAAGACTATGTAGGACTTTCGTCTCGTTGGGAAATACGTAGGTTTAACAATATCATTTCACCTTTTGTCTGTCCATCATGTCTGTTTCGAACCCAAAGGTCGCTTGGATTTTGTCTGACAGTCGCAGCTCAATCCAACATCTATCTAATTGGCGAAGTGATAGAACTGGCATACCGATCCTCAACAAACTCAATCATGTCTCATCCTTCTGTGAGATGCACCTACAGTGGATCCCTTCAAACGTTGACCTCAGGGGAAACGAAGTAGCGGATGATTTGGCGAAGGAGGGTGTTGATGAACCATTGTCCGATACCCACTCATTGACGTTTCTTGAGCTGTACTCTATTAGAAAATATCTTGATAAGTAGGCATGGATCGTTGCCCCGATATCGTGGAGATCGGCCCGGAAGATCTCTTGCTCTCAATTGCGACAGACATATTCAGACAGTCCTCTCCCGCTCTTTCAGTGGCCATCTGAAGAGCCCAACTTTTTGCTGTGATCGCAAGATTCTCCCTGTTTGTCTTAAATGCCAGTCTGACCAGGCCTCCCCAGCGCACATTCTCAAGTCCCTGGAGTTGTCCCGAGACGACCTGTTTTCTGAACCTCTATTAGTGTATGGCTTTGTGATTTGGGAATTTGGTCTAGCTGGAGCTAAACGTGGAGATAACAAAAATTACAATAGGTTGTTGTTGTTGGTAATGTTAATTAATGAGCAAACGTTGATGATTACAATAATGAGTTTAATTTTTATATAATTCCATGCGAAATGAGAGGAATGGAGAGTTATGTAAACTTTCAAGGCACGTTAGAAGGAGCAGAGAATGGATGCATTTCAAGATTTTCAGAATATGTGAACTTTCGTTGCATTTAGAATCTTCGATGGGTTGACATTTGATTGGCAGAAGATTCTGCAAGTTGCCATTAGATGACAATTCAATTTTTATTCATTGACATATCAAAAACCGAAGATGCTTGAGGTTCAGTGCACAAATAACAGATACCCTGCATAGCAGCACTTTCATGAGAGGGATTTTCAGTGTAAACAAACAAACCAGACGGTCTGTTCTGCTATCCAAATGCTCTCGCATCGACGTTTTGGTAAGATTTAGTGATTAATCTAATTGGTGTTGACCATTAAATTATTATACATCAATTCGGAATTTATTCTTTTGGTTGGTAGATATTTTAGTTAACGTAGCACTGGAGCAACACAACGGGCTATTAACGACTGTCCGGGATCAAATCTGAAGGGAGATTCGAGACACCACGACGTAATTTCGAAACACAGTCAGATGACGAGGTCTAACCTCAGATGGCACCCCACTCTCCAAACTTCCACGCCGTCACCAATAGCCCGTTGCGTTGCTCCAGTGCGACGTTAATTCAAATACCTACCATCCACACTAAGCCAACGTGAGGAAATTTGAGGTGACGGAATCGCATTTGTACAGGAAGCTCTTAACACCACAGAAACCCTATCGCCATCTACACTCATGTCCAAAAGTTAAGCATAATTCGTAAAATGCGAAAAAATCGGAATAAATATAGATACAATGGTTCAAAATCACTTGTGGAGAATCGTGGGACGAAGGTAAAACATTGTGCATATGCCAAACAGGTCAGTCGACGTCGATATGCGCAAAGCATCGGCGCACGTCGGAACGAGTATAAAACGGCCTCGAGTGGCATGGCCAGTTTGGAAAGAAATTTCTTAATTGCTGTGGTACGGAGCGTTGTTAACAATCAATAAGGACGATAGATGTCACAAAGATGCCAACTGGATACGTTTGTGAAGGGACGAATTATTGGAATGCTGGAATCCGATCGATCCCAAACCGAAGCGTCTCGAATTCTGAATGCGCCTCAGTGTGTGATCTCCAGACTGTGGCAGAGGTTTCAAACCACTGGAGATGTTACCCGACGACCAGTACCAGGTCGGCCAAGGGTAACAACCGCTCTGCAAGACCGATATTTGGCGATAACTGCGCGATGTCAGAGGAACCGTTCTGCCAAGCAACTGGGTTCAGCCCTGACAGTCGCCACAGGAGTCATAGTTTCGAGAAAAACTGTTTACAGGAGACTGAGAGACGTTGGTCTCTATGCCAGACGACCAGCAGTTTCATCCCCCTGACGTCTGCACAGAAACGCGCGCGTTTACAGTGGAGTTTGGAGCATCGGCAGTGGAGTCGACAACAGTGGGGCAATGTCATGTTCAGTGACGAGTCCAGATTTAGTCTGCAAACTGATTCTTGTCTTACCACGATCTGGAGAGAACGTAGAACGCGTTTTACCCGGGAAAATCACGAAAAGACATCGTTTTCCTTTAGGGGAGTCATGGTCTGGGCAGGCATCATGCTGGACGGCCGCAGAGACCTCCATATCTTTGACAAAGGGTCTGTTACTGGTCAAAGATACAGAGACGAGGTCCTTGAGCCTACCGTTCGCCTGTTTTGAGGTGCTGTCGATCCTGGCTTCATATTCATGGATGATAACGCGCCTATTCACCGTACAGCCCTGGTCGACGCCTTCCTGCAAAGTGAAGATATTCACCGCATGCAGTGGCCTGCCAACACTCCTAATCTGAATCCTACAGAGCATGTTTGGGGTATGCTCGGGGACATATTGCAGCCCTCCGCCACCCACCAAGCTCCGTTCCGGAATTGAACACTGTTCTCCACGAGACCTGGAACTCTTTGAGCACACAACTCATCCATACCTTCATCGAAAGTATGGGAAATCGTTGTGCAGCATGCGTGGCTACCAGAGACTCCCACACACCGTATTAAACTTCAGCATCACATTGTTTTAATCATTCTTTTTCACTAAAGTTGACACTCGTATTGTGAACCTTTTTCTTTCAACCCTTTTCTTTGGATAATTGAAGTCATTATCATCCTTGTTTTGCATTGTATTCTTTTTCTATAACACTATTGCACCTGCATTCCGCATTTCCTTCCATTCCGATGTAGGTTTTCTGAAATATTCACATAAACAGCAATTAGGCTTAACTTTTGGACATGAATGTATATTTAGCCTTGACTTCAAATAACTCTCATACAAAAAGTACATTCCTGTTAAAGTTATTCAAGTATAAATAGCGCATTTTTAAAAAAGAGTGAAGAAAGATTTCTCACATAATCACAGATCGACAAATTAGTGATCAATCGCAACGACTACCAACTGACCATAAAGGGGAACAAAACATCAAATTACCCGGATGCTTCGAACCAAATTGTTATTACCCCCGAGATTTTTCTCCAAATCATTCCATGACCGACGAAACGTGCTGTCTTGCAAGCTAATAGTCAAAATCTGGCAATCAAACTGACACTTGAAAGAAACATAATAGCCACCATGTGTAATAACTATGCCCCGTCTTTACTTTATGGTTTCGGAAATCTGCTCGTTATGTCCTACCTCAGAGTTGGTCATAAAATCAAAATTGCTGTTTTACTCTTCGAACACAAGACTAGGGTTCGTTGAAATAAGTAGCGATAAACTTCTGTTCAATGACCGCCTAAATTGGACCGAGTACTTCAAAAATAAACTTTCTCGTCCATGAGCATAAAATCAGGCGATCAGCAGAAATGAATTCAACCCTCCTGGACGAGATATTTCGTCCATCAATATCTAACCGATTCTGCTAATGTCAAGATATCTCTTTATCAAGATAATGCCGATTTTTTGATGATGACGAGATAAGATCTGGTCAGTTTTCTTCTAATGATCGTGATAGTGTTTTCTTCTAATGACGAGATATCTTCCATCTAGTTGATTAAATACCTACAAACAAAACGACATGTCGTAACAAGCGAGTGTTAGCATGTGTGTATATGCGTCCACTTTCTAAGTACGCAATCGTCATCTGAGCGTGGTACAAAATTACGTGGTGTTGTCCTCGGGATTTTCCCTTCGGGTTTGATCCCGGACCGTCGCCTGTATGTCGTGTCTGGCGCAGCATGGCCAAATATGGCTCTTGTGTCATTAATCCCCAAAACCATTCAATCAATAAAACCTGGACCGTCGCCAATAGCCCGTTGTGTTACCGCTCCACTGCTATGTTAAATAATTACCATTACCTACTTACGAATCTTAGGAGTGCAGCAATCATCCTATTTAATTGAACCCGGACCGCCGCCGATAGACCGTTGTTCTGCTCCAGTGCGACGTTAATTAAAAATACATATCTTCCTATTTATTGAACGGAGTAGTAAACACCTATTAAGCACTAAAACGAGGATGAGGTATTTTAATTAACGTCATACTGAGCAACACAACGGGCTACTGGTGACGGTCCGGGATCAATCCCAAGGAGAAATCCACACCACGTCAACACGAGGACATTTGAGGCCACGAGATTTAAAGTGCACCAGCCCCCTTTGTATACGATGGTCTTTGGTCGGATTCGAATTCGCAACCCTCCGATTGCTAGTACGTTACTCATCCAACCGGGAAACCACGGCCAGGGAAATACGAAAGGAGGCATTGATGAGCTAGAGTGGGCATTAAATGCTAAAACATTTTGTCACCAATAGATGTTATAACCCTTCAAGTGGGTAACAACGAGATCACCCATCCAAATACTACAACCAATTTTGTTAATGACGAGACGTCTCGTCATATGGGGATCAAGATCTGGTCAGGTTTCTTTTAATGACGAGATGTCTCGTCATATGGAGATCAAGGTCTGGTCAGGTTTCTTCTAATGACGAGACGTCTCGTCATACGGAGATCAAGGTCTGGTCAGGTTTCTTCTAATGACGAGATGTCTCGTCATACGGGGATCAAGGTCTGGTCAGGTTTCTTCTAATGGCGAGACGTCTCGTCATACTGAGATCAAGATCTGGTCAGGTTTCTTCTAATGACGAGACGTCTCGTCATACTGAGATCAAGGTCTGGTCAGGTTTCTTCTAATACGAGACGTCTCGTCATACGGGGATCAAGGTCTGGTCAGGTTTCTTCTAATACGAGACGTCTCGTCATACGGGGATCAAGGTCTGGTCAGGTTTCTTCTAATACGAGATGTCTCGTCATAAGGAGATCAAGGTCTGGTCAAGTTTCTTCTAATGACGAGACGTCTCGTCATACGGAGATCAAGGTCTGGTCAGGTTTCTTGTAATGACGAGACGTCTCGTCATACGAAGATCAAGGTCTGGTCAGGTTTCTTCTAATGACGAGACGTCTCGTCATACGAAGATCAAGGTCTGGTAAGGTTTCTTCTAATACGAGATGTCTCGTCATAAGGAGATAAAGGTCTGGTCAGGTTTCTTCTAATGACGAGACGTCTCGTCATACGGAGATCAAGGTCTGGTCAGGTTTCTTCTAATGACGAGACGTCTCGTCATACGGAGATCAAGGTCTGGTCAGGTTTCTTCTAATGACGAGACGTCTCGTCATACGGAGATCAAGGTCTGGTCAGGTTTCTTCTAATGACGAGACGTCTCGTCATACGGAGATCAAGGTCTGGTCAGGTTTCTTCTAATGACGAGACGTCTCGTCATACGAAGATCAAGGTCTGGTCAGGGTTTTTCCAATGGCGAGACGTCTCGTCATACGGGGATCAAGATCTGGTCAGGTTTCTTCCAATGAAGAGATATCTCCTCAATCAATATCTAGTCAGCTCAGCTAATGAGACTAGATACCTTGTAGAGGAGGGTAGGTGGTTAATTAACGTCGCAGTACGGCAACATGACGGGCTATTGCGACTGTCCAGGATCAATCTCAAAGGGAGAGAACCAAGGACAACGCCTCGTAATTATGAACCACGGGTCAGATGACGGCACAAGGATGCTAAAGCAGTTACACACTTGAACTTACAGACACTCGATAAAATGATACACTGTCACACGAATAATACGTTTGAAAATGCAAGTTACAACTGATCGATTTACAAATAAGACGGGGCCGCTGTAGCCGGGTTGGAAGAGTGGTGGTGTTTTGGGGTTTGATGGTGTAAGGCCATATTTGGCCATGCTGCGCCAGACGCAATAGACATACGCACACAATGAAAGTTTCACTCACACAGAAGAGAGAAACACACCCAGGGAGGAATGCACTTCACGGGAATCGAGGTTGCGCAACCGCCTACAAGTAGAAAGATGTAGCGCAGTGGAGAGACCCACTGAGCCACGGCGGTCCCAGCAACCGGAGGGCTGTGAAAAAAATACCATCGTGTACAAAGGGGGCTGGTGCATGTTCAATCGATCGTGGCCTCAAATGTCCTCACGTTGGCGTTATGTGGAAGTGCGGAGAGTGGGGTGCCAGCTCAGGTGTTGCCTCGTCATCTGACCGTGGTTCAAAATTACGTGGTGTTGTCCTCGGTAGGTAGGTAGGTATTTTAATTAACATCACACTAGAGCAACACAAAGGTCGTCCTCGGGTCATTCCCTTTGTGATTGATTCCGGACCGTCATAAATAGCTCGTTGTGTTGCTCCAGTGTGACGTTATTTAAAATACCTACCAAACTTAGATTTTTGAAATTCCATAATAGCCCACAGCTACATATATACAGGGTGATTCTACGGTCATGGTACAAACTTGGAGGGGTGGTACAGCTTAATAAAACACATTTTTCGTATAGGAATGTAGGGTCGGAAGTGACATCGCAGATGCATCAGATCACAGATGGCCAGGCACACTACTGCCCTCTACCCACAGCATTGCCAATCACAGCTGCCGAGTTTGTATTAATGTTGGTGGTCGCAATTTTGGGCATTTATTTTAAACATTGCTGCAAAGAAGCACTTTGCAAGGATTTTGTAAATAAACAATGTTTTTCTGTTCATGTCTCATTTTTTGTGTTCGTGCCTCCACGCGTCATTTCCGACCCTACATTCCTATACGAAAAATGTATGTTTTAGTAAGCTGTACCACCCCTCCAAGTTTGTACCATGACTGTAGAATCACCCTGTATATTCTGGCAAAATTCGATAATCATAGGCACACTCGAAATTAATTACTATTTATTACTATATTGTTTCCCAGAGGTAAGGCGAAAAAAATTGTCTTTGAAAAGGTAGAGGACAGCCGAAGAAATTTGTTAGACTACGGGCAAGGACGTGCAGAGAGGGAATTAAAGGTTAGAAAGAAATCGTAGCGTGAAATATTGAATTCCCGTGTGAAGGAGGCGCTGTTTTGCCTGTGCTTCATTGCCCGAGGTGCTTCTTAAACCTCACGCCCTTTTCTGAAAGTTGCCGTGGCAACCTTATCGTCATCTTCTTTTCGTAATTAGATCATTGCATGTTTGAGATTCCTTCACTAACAAGATATTCTTGCAGATTAATTCGGGAATGTCGTATCAATCTCCGCTACTACACAGGTATACATGGCGTAATGGACAGGGACAATGGAGCCATTTCCAAAGGAGAAGACTTAGAAGCGTTAAAAACAAAAAATACAATTTTAAACAATTTGGCGCTTTACAAATTGGGTTGTTGGCGGGATATGGAAGTTTGGAGAGTGGGGTGCCAGCTCAGGTGTGACCTCGTCATCTCACCGTGGTTCAAAATTACGTGGTGTTGTCCGGAACTTTCCTTTTGTGTTTGAACCCGGACCGCCGTTAATAGACCGCTGTGTTGCTCCAGTGCGTCGATAAACCTAACAAATTAGGCGCTGATTTTAGCAACAATGATGCCATAAACACCTCTTTGGGTAAAACACAGCTGCCAAAGCACTTGTGTAGGTAGGTAGGTATTGATTTAACGTCGCAATGCACGCTAACGGGCAATTGGCGACTAGGGTTGGTTTGTTTGTTGGGGTTTTATGGCGCAAGGGCTATATTTGGCCATGCTGCGAAAGACAAGACTTACAATATCAAGTAACAGACATACACCTGGTGCCTACCTATATTTTACTTTTAAAACTTATCCATTTTCTATTTTAAATTTAAAAGGAACTTTGATCTCAAAACCTAAGAAGGAAGAGGACCTCCTGGGGAGTCCTGGCCTGTCAACCTGATCATTTTTTTAAAAAACTTTTAAAATTTTACATATTTGACCTTTAAATTTTTACATAATTTTAAATAATCTTATTGATAAAATTTAAAATTTATTTTAACTCTTGACTTATCATTCAGACTTAATTATTTTTAAATTTTAAATCAAGCTATTACTGATCGCCTCCCCCCCCACATATAGGGCACCAACTTACATCGTGAACTATGGGACTGGTGATAAAACCTCATCTGATGATTAATACACCGGTCCCATGGTTGGGCCCTATAATAATCTTCTGCGTCTCATTTTAAATGCATATTTTATTACATGACTTTAGGATTATTTTACTTAACTCAATTCGACCTGAGTTTTTAGAGTGAGTATTTTAATATTTTTGATCCCAGTCCGTGCAAACTAATAAAATGGATTTATGTCACGGTCTGGGATTAATTATTACAAATCTGAAAATACATTTTAATTTGAGCACACCACAACGGGGTGAGTATATAAAAAAAAGAGAAAGAAAAAGAAATAAAAAAGTCCAACTTGGAATACACCTTTTGTCTGCGCACACCACAATAAAAAAATAAAAAGAAAAAAGGAAAGTTAAAAGAAGAGAGGGTGAGCTAGAAAAAGACCACTTACTTCCTGACAGACTACACTGCTCGAAACCACACCTAAAAGGAAAGTACAAGGACCACCTGCCTCCACTTACCTCCTGTCCTCTAATACAACCTCAGCATCTCATCATCTGTCCTCTGCTGCCCCATCAGGCCAACCATCTCCTGTGTGCTACCACGCCGGTAAACTTCATGCCTCATCCAGAGCTGCTTCCAGCAGCGGCCCCTCCGAGGAAACACCGCCGCACCACTCGACAAACTTTTAAAACTTTTAGGCCCTTTTGGCCATTGTGTGTGCCACCATTTTTCCTGTTGTTATTGCTTTCAGATCACTTTTTGTTCGGCCCATGAGTGGCCCTATAGTCCTGTATCTTTTTATAACTTGGATTTTAATAAAATGGTTCGGCCGCTCGCGCTCATGTTGGGGGAGCGGTGCACATCCTGTCCGTCGGATGGGCTGCCCGTTGCCTCTCTCTAGTGCTGGTGGAAGTCACTAAACTTCTCCGCAAAAAACTCTAAGCCGGAAGGCGAGTTAGGGGAGTCTCCAAGTAACAGACATAATAACACAATGAAAGTTATACTGCTCATAAGTACAGCTCGAAGGTTTCTAGCGCATACCCACTGAGCCATGACGGTTTCTGGATCAAATCCAAAGAGAAAGATCCAAGGACAACACCACGTAATTTTGAACTACGGTCAGAAGATGAGGCAACACTTGACCTGGGACCCCACTCTCCAAACTTCTACACCACGCCAGCATGAGGAAATTTGAGGCCACGACAGATTGAACGTGCACCAGCCCCCTTTGTACGGTCTTTGGTGGATTCGAATTCGCGACGTTCCGAATGTAAGTCCGTTACTCTACCGGTGCCGCGGAAGCCCGGTTGGAGGAGTAACGAATTAGCAATCGGAGGATCGCGAATTCGAATCCAACCAAAGATCGTACAAAGGGGGCTGGTGCACGTTCAATCTGCCGTATATTCAATCAAATGTCCTCACGTTGGCGTGGTGTGAAAGTTTGGAGAGTGGGGTCCCAGCTCAAGTGTTGCCTCATTTTTTGTCCGTAGTTCAAAATTATGTGGTGTCCTTGGTTCTTTCCCTTTGAGATTGATCCTGGAGAATCGCCAATAACCCGTTATGTTGCTCGAGTACGACGTTAATTGAATACCTACCTACTATTACCCTGCCAACTAGGCTACCGCGGCCCCTATAAATTCTGGCAGGCGAGCTGAGTAAAACAGGTCAATCGGAAGAAACGTGTTTTGCGCAAATTAATTTGCGCACGGAGAACTTTCTTTTAAACAATAAATCAATAATCTAAAGATGTTAGGGTTAGCATATTGTTTTAATCGCAGTTGGCGAAACTCCAAAGAAGTTACAAGTTATGCCAAGAGCCTCCATTTTGTATCAGATACTACATTGCCACACCCTTGAGCTTCCACGCGCTTCGCGATTACGGGTTTAAATTACGGGTTATTAACAACAGTTTTCAAACATGAAAGTAATTTCATTAATGTATCCAATTCATTAAAGCCAGCTTAACGACGAAATGCAAAATGGAAGACGAGATAAAAATACATGTAAAACAGGCCAAGGCGTTGACGGCCTTTATTACCCATTACAAAACAGAGCATGGCTGCAATTTCAGTCCCACCGCAGAATATTCTTGAACTGAGGATGTTTAACCCCATGATGGTTGTCTCTCATTAAACAAAACTGACCGGATCTTGATAGGCAAGATATCTCGTCATTAGTAGAACACTGGTTGGTTGGGTTTGGGGTTTTATGGCGCAAGGGCCTTATTAGTTTGTCTATTACACTTGCTTATGTGATGCAAGTTTATATTTTATAAACTGCATTTATTACTTGTAAATATTGATAGTACAGCACTATAAGACGTTTCTCGCTCTCATCGAAAGAAGTCATGTTACATGTAAGAGGATTTTTCTGTCAAGCTAAGTATAGGTGGCGCTAGTGTTTCTGCGGTGGAAAGTATTCCGAAAGTGACGTCACTAGGCTTACTGTATCCTCGTCCTTCCGACTCACCAGAAGTTTAGTTTTCATTGGAGGTACGGGGAGAGGGAAGGCGAGATAAAAAGATATGTCATACTATATAACATTTGGACATATATGTGAGGCACGAGAAGCGAAAGCCTTTACCCATTCTTCTTAGATCACTCAATCGTTTTCGCATTCCGAGATCGATATACACCATGTTGGTTATCAATTTTGTCAATATTCCATCTGTT